>JBBGZY010001451.1:1727500-2327500 GCA_037952925.1 Lithobates clamitans | reverse complement strand
AAAATAGAACATACCCCAGTCAGTAGTGTCATTTCCATCCATGTGAGCTCTTGTATTCCCCAGATAAATAATGAAGATTATGGTACCAGTCATTAATGATAATCCTGTTTAATTTCACAATCTACAACCATTATTTTTTTTTAATTGTATTACTGAAGAAGGTCTTTTTGTATACCGTATTTCTATAAATGCTACACATTATCTATAACATATTTTGTTATAGGGTTGAGACAAATTAGAACTGCTGTTGGGTTTTTATTCCTATTCAAGGCTTAGTTACACAGATTTTCCCTCACTTCCTGTCACAATTACATCAATTTCAGCAGACAGAGAGAGAAGGAAAAATGTCAGCAGGGACACAGTCAGCAGCAGAAGAAGACAGGCATTTAGGTAATCTCTTAGAAAAAACTCCACCAAAAGAAAAAACTAATTTTTAAAACTGTCTGTAATACTTTAGAAGATTTTTACTCCACTTCCTGTCTGGTAAAGTTGTTGTCATTGAGGATGTGAGAGTTATCTCTCACAGGCATTGTATTATTCATTTTAATTCGTATTTCTATAGCAGGATAGCAGTTTGGCTCTATGCACACTGGCTTAAAAAACATTGCTTCAACAAGGGTTTTGTGTTTTTCTGGTAGAAGCAGCTTAATGTTATCCTATGTGCCCATATTTTAAGCTCAGTGATTAGAGGCAGGAAAAAAAAACCTTCTGGTTTGCTTTTCTGATTGGAGCTTCCTTGCAGAAAAAATGCTAAACTCTCTTAAACTCGTCTAAACTGTGTGCACAAAACACTCTATATGAGTTTTTTTTATGCCCATTGTGCATGGAGCTTAAAAATACAACATGAGTTTTAATCTTTCCTCTCTCTCTATTAAAGACTACAACCAAACATTTTTGACTATATTTACACTTTAAATGGCCTTTCATTTATAATTTGGAAAGCTCTTTAAATGGAGACTAAACAAACACTATTGGCCTGTCAAGTTGATTGGTGTCACCTTGCTCAGACACTCCACAGCAAGACTTTTGCACAACGTTGAGGCTCCATTCTCCAAACCTGGAAGCATGGAGGAGCTGTTAGAGATCTGTCAGCTATGAGTCAGAGCATGATCAGAATCAGAAGCAGAGCATGAGCCCCTCCCTTTGGAGATTGGGCCACAGGGCAGTATTCCAACATGATAATGACCCCAAACACACCTCCAAGACAACCATTGCCTTGATAAAGAAGCTGAGGGTAAAGGTGATGGACTGGCCAAGCATATCTCCAGACCTAAACGTTATTGAGCATCTGTGGGGTATCCTCAGACAGAAGGTGGAGGAATGCAAGGTCTCTAACATCCACCAGCTCCGTGATGTCCTCATGGAGGAGTGGAAGAGGACTCCAATGGCAACCTGTGAAGCTCTGGTGAACTCCATGCCCATGAGGGTTAAGGCAGTGCTAGAAAATAATAGTGGCCACACAAAATATTGACACTTTGGGCCCAATTTGGACATTTTCACTTAGGGGTGTACTCACTTTTGTTGCCAGCAGTTTAGATATTAATGGCTGTGTGTTGAGTTATTTTGAGGGGACATCAAATTATGAGTATATATACTATATGAGTTTTTTTTATGCCCATTGTGCATGGAGCTTAAAAATACAACATGAGTTTTAATCTTTCCTCTCTCTCTATTAAAGACTACAACCAAACATTTTTGACTATATTTACACTTTAAATGGCCTTTCATTTATAATTTGGAAAGCTCTTTAAATGGAGACTAAACAAACACTATTGGCCTGTCAAGTTGATTGGTGTCACCTTGCTCAGACACTCCACAGCAAGACTTTTGCACAACGTTGAGGCTCCATTCTCCAAACCTGGAAGCATGGAGGAGCTGTTAGAGATCTGTCAGCTATGAATCAGAGCATGATCAGAATCAGAAGCAGAGCATGAGCCCCTCCCTTTGGAGACTGGGCCACAGGGCAGTATTCCAACATGATAATGACCCCAAACACACCTCCAAGACAACCATTGCCTTGATAAAGAAGCTGAGGGTAAAGGTGATGGACTGGCCAAGCATATCTCCAGACCTAAACGTTATTGAGCATCTGTGGGGTATCCTCAGACAGAAGGTGGAGGAATGCAAGGTCTCTAACATCCACCTGCTCCGTGATGTCCTCATGGAGGAGTGGAAGAGGACTCCAATGGCAACCTGTGAAGCTCTGGTGAACTCCATGCCCATGAGGGTTAAGGCAGTGCTAGAAAATAATAGTGGCCACACAAAATATTGACACTTTGGGCCCAATTTGGACATTTTCACTTAGGGGTGTACTCACTTTTGTTGCCAGCGGTTTAGATATTAATGGCTGTGTGTTGAGTTATTTTGAGGGGACATCAAATTATGAGTATATATACTATATGAGTTTTTTTTATGCCCATTGTGCATGGAGCTTAAAAATACAACATGAGTTTTAATCTTTCCTCTCTCTCTATTAAAGACTACAACCAAACATTTTTGACTATATTTACACTTTAAATGGCCTTACATTTATAATTTGGAAAGCTCTTTAAATGGAGACTAAACAAACACTATTGGCCTGTCAAGTTGATTGGTGTCACCTTGCTCAGACACTCCACAGCAAGAATTTTGCACAACGTTGAGGCTCCATTCTCCAAACCTGGAGGCATGGAGGAGCTGTTAGAGATCTGTCAGCTATGAATCTGCTTTTTCACAAATGCGTTTCTGGAAGAATGGTCAAACATTCCCATAGACACACTCCTAAACCTTGTGGACAGCCTTCCCAGAAGAGATGAACCTGTTATAGCTGCAAAGGGTGGGCAAATTCAATATTGAACCCTCCGGACTAAGACTGGGATGCCATTAAAGTTCATGTGTGTGTAAAGGCAGGAGGGTTGCCAACCGTCAATAAATTTACTGACAGTTTGTAAAAATCTGTGATTTTTTTACAACTGCCAGTAAATTTCAGGGGCTGATAATTTCATCCTGTGTGAACTTTTTAAGTGTAAATAAAGCAAATTACTTTGTTCTAGGTATTGTCAGTGTTTCCATATCATGTTTATACTGTTTAAATATTCACTGTGTTAGTTTTCAATAGGAGTTCTGTAATTTCTCAAGTTGTCAGTAAAAAAAAAAGTGCTCCATCAGTAAAATTCCCATGTTTTATCAGTAAAAAATGCTGCGGGAGGTTGGCAACCCTAAAAGGCAGGCATCCCAATACTTTTGACAATATAGTGTAGCTGCTGTTATGATATGCCTAAACTTGTACTTGTACTAATATGTACAGACAACACCACCACAATCATTTTGCCCAATGCTTCCACCACACCATACAGATGGAGAACAGACAAAATTATCATTTTATAATGGTTCAGCTCTTCGTCAATTATAACATGATGATGAGAAGGAGAAGCAAGGCTCAAAATTTACAAATTTCTGCAAAGGTACCCGAAAACCAGAGACATGATTCCATATTTATTTTTTTATCTATAAGAAAGCATTGTAGATTTTCTAAATTGAAAATGAGGTGGAATTCCTCTTTATGGCATTCTATCAGGAGTCCTGACATCATTTGTTGTCAGTACAAATTAAACAAAACTTTGTGGAAAAGCTGCTGTGCATAACTGCAGAAATGGCTAAGAACCCTCATGAAGGCTTTTTTCTCGTTATAAAAGAAACACACCATGCACAAAAATATCTGAAAGTTCACACCTTTATTGATTTTATTCTTTAGCCGCACAGTAGAAAGTGAAAAGCAGGCTGTAAACAGCAGAAATGATTGGAAGTCACACAGAGCTGAAATAATACATACAAGATTACGAAGAGACTGCTGCTGCGTTTCCATATTGTTTTAGGTGACGCGTTAGCTGGCTTACGATCCTCCATGACAAAATTGGCCTTTGGCTCGTATTCTTGTGACGCCACACTGCCCGTCAGGGAAGGCAGTAGGTTGTATAGTTAACTCCTGATTGGGGCAAAAAACACTACCCTGAAACCACACAACCTACTACCTCACCCCGCTAAGACAGCTTGAGTTAAAAAATACCTTTTTGAAATTTCTGTTTAGCGACCAATGGTAAGCATTTGAAAACTTTGACTTTTTTTTTGTGGAAGCACAAGTTTTTGGATTTACTTATCAAATTCCAGATCACAACTCTAGACATGTTTTGCTTAAAACCAAGGAGATAAGGGTTAGAGCGTACTTCAGGTTTTTATTGCCATCTGTCTCTCTACTGGGGAGATTTTCCATCACTTCCTGTCAGGACAGGAAGTAATGGCGAATCTCTCCAAAGGGGAATGGGACAAAAATACATTTCTTTAGTAGAGTAATGAAGGGTCTTTATCGCTTTCTGTGCCTTCTGAGGGCAAAAGTTTCTTTCATTTCTTGTACAGAGATCACAGGCACAGTATTTGAGAGAGATTCTCTCCAAAGGGATCACAGGCAGAAATAGAAAATAGAATTATTTATTTCTTCCGCACTCCTTCTAAAACTGTCTGGAGTTAGCCTTACAAAAAGTTAACATTCGTCTGGATAACTGAGAATGTCAAAAGTATATTGAGTAAGTACTGTATAGTTTATGGACAATTCTCCCACCTTGCGACAGTGAAGAACGGTGTGGTTTCTATCACACTCTCTCACAGTGCCACACTGAATAAAAATGAGTTGATAATCATATCCCTACACCTTGCTACAGGCAATAACTGTTAGCTAGCTAAATAATTCTTTCACTTTGATATTCGGAATAATAGTTAGATGATTAACATTATCCTATTTTGCCAAAGGGAAGAAAGTTTAGCACTATAGCATTCTCCATATTGCCACAGTGAATAAAAATGACTCTATTCTTTATATTTTTTCACATTGCCATAAGAAATTAGGGAAATTACTTTAGAATTCTCCTATATTGCCACATTTAATAAAGATTACTTTAATAATATATTCTCTCACCTTGCCACAGCAAATAAATGTTAGTACTATAGCATTCTCCCAATATAATCAATCTATTATTATATTCGTTCATCTTGGCCCAGGAAATGAGGATTAGTACTATAATACTCATCCGTATTGCTACAGAAAAATTTATTTTAATATTATAATCTCCAACCTTGCCATGGGGAATAAAGGTTAGTACTATAGCATTTTCCCATGTTACACAGTAAAAAAAAGATTAATATTAAATTCTTTCATCTTGCCACTGTAAAGAAAGGTTTGCTTGCAATCACAATCTCCCATACTGCCACGCTGAATAAAAGTTAGTTAGCATCATATCCATACTTGCTACAGGGAAGAAATGTATGTTTACTATAGTATCCCTACAGCTGGATATTGGGGAAAAAGGTTAGATAACTAACATATTATCTCCTATTGCCACAGGGAATAAAGGCCAGTACTACAGCATTCTCCAATATTGCTATAGTGACTAAAGGTTAGCACTATTACATTCTCTTATATTGCCACAGTGGATAAAGAATTCTTTAATATATTTTCCCACCTTGCCACAAGGATTAAAGGCCGCTTTACTAATAAATTCTGCAAAGGTTAGTTTACATAACATTTATTCACCTTGCCACAGTTGATAGATTCCATTTTATTATTAGATTTCATGGACACTGTGAATAAAGAATAGTTTACTACCATGTTCTGAAGCAATGCACATAACGTTTACTAAACTTTAAGGCCCTGTACACACAGGCCGAATAGCGGGCGGTCTCTATTTAACCGCCCAACGTTCAGCCTGTGTGTACAGCAGGGGCATAACTGAAAAAAAGTCTATCGATCGGCATCCGATCAGCGTTTTCAGCCAATAGCTGAGAGCACTGACTGGTGTGTTCTGGTGGAGGGGGCCGTCCCTCTGTCAGAACACATGGGGGATGATTTACTAAGGTCAAATAGACTGTGCACTTTGCAAAGTGCAGTTGTTCCAGAGCTTAGTAAATGAGCAGAAACTCTGCTGACTTCCATCATCCAATCATGTGCAAGCAAAAATTGAGTTTTTTTTACAATTTTCCTTGCACGTGATTGGGTACTCTTTGCAAAGTGCAGCCTTACCTCATTTACTAAGCTCTGGGGCAACTGTACTTGCAGAGGTCAACTGCACTTTGCAAAGCGCACAGTCTATTTGCCTTTAGTACTTCAACCCCAATAGCTCAAAGGGGGTGATTGCTGTACTAACATCAGATAGTTAGTACAACGGCTCCTTCCAAGCTATGCTAGTGCGTTACCTACCAGGCTTAACATTTTCCCACATTGCCAGATTAGCTTATTAACATATCCCCCCACTATGCCCCTTAAAGTAAATCTCCCCGCTGTAAAGAAAAGTGTTCACCATAATTTCAAATGAGATTACACACAAAACAATTAATCAAAAGAGAAGATAGTAAAACGAAACGATGACTCTCCATGATTAAGAAGTCTCCATTGAAGAAATTACAGCCACTTCAGGAAAGACAGTAGATTGTATAGTTATCTGACACTTAGGGCTTGACCCCAAAACTAAACAACCTACTACCTCACCCCAAAGGACAGTCAGACTCAGGAACGGGGGATCACTTAGTACCAGGCTTGCAGGAAACAAAATGACATGAAGATGTTATAAAAGGCTGTGCAGAATGAATAGGACAGACAGGTAACAGTTATAATAATACCACAATACCGAGAAGATCTCTATCATTATCAGGAATCTGCACTGCACACATTATCAGATTATCACACTGCACACCTGCAGGGTTTCATAGAAATGATTTAATTCACCTCCAGTTTTCCTCGAAAGCAGGCTCAGACTGGCTGTTTATACGCTACCCAAAGGCTATGATCTCTCCTATAAGATGTTTGGAAAAAAAAAGTGATATATTACTTAATTACCTCTGGGTATTGTTCAAATCATTAACCAGTTATTTTCCCATAGAAAAGGACTGCTATCTACAGATCCCGCAGTAGGACCCTGTAATGCAATATAAAGGATAATTTCACTTTTTGAAAATAAATAAATAAATGAACATTTTTTTATTTTTTTTTGCAGATTGGGGGTGCAATGCTAGGCTCCTGTAAACTCTCAGGATAGCTGTCTACCCATAACTTTAAAATGGGCAGGCTGTTACTTGAGAGCAGGAAGATCAATGAACTACAAGAGTGCTCACAAGCGCCCTTGCAATTCATTAAGAACTACAAGCCGTCAGCTGCAATGGCTGATGGTAGTTTTAGTCTATTCAGTCACCGGAAATAATGGGTGAATGACGTGGCCATGTGGGTGGAGCCCCACATGGCCACGCTGGTTTCAAATTGTTTTAAATTGTGACAGCGGGTATGGTGGGGAGAGGATCCCCTGCATACTGTCAGAGGGAGGGGGGGGGGGGTCGAAGAGAGAAGGTGTGCATGCTAAACATGTTAAATCTTACACCCTCTGTGTATGGAAACCCTAACAATCATAGTTACATAGTTACATAGTTACATAGTAGGTGAGGTTGAAAAAAGACACAAGTCCATCAAGTCCAACCTATGTGTGATTATATGTCAGTATTACATTGTATATCCCTGTATGTTGCAGTCATTCAGGTGCTTATCTAATAGTTTCTTGAAGCTATTGATGCTCCCTGCTGAGACCACCGCCTGTGGAAGGGAATTCCATATCCTTCCGCTCTTACAGTGAAGAACCCTCTATGTAGTTTAAGGTTAAACCTCTTTTCTTCTAATTTTAATGAGTGGCCACGAGTCTTGTTAAACTCTCTTCTGTGAAAACAATTTATTTCTATTGTAGGGTCACCAGTACAGTATTTGTATATTAAAATCGTATCCCCTCTCAAGCGTCTCTTCTCCAGAGAGAATAAGTTCAGTGTTCGCAACCTTTCCTCATAACTAATACCCTCCAGACCCTTTATTAGCTTTGTTGCCCTTCTTTGTACTCGCTCCATTTCCAGTACATCCTTCCTGAGGACTGGTGCCCAGAACTGCACAGCATACTCTAGGTGCGGCCGGACCAGAGTCTTGTAGAGTGGGAGAATTATCGTGTTATCTCTGGAGTTAATCCCTTTTTTAATGCATGCCAATATTCTGTTTGCTTCGTTAGCAGCAGCTTGGCATTGCATGCCATTGCTGAGCCTATCATCTACTAGGACCCCCAGGTCCTTTTCCATCCTAGATTCCCCCAGAGGTTCTCCCCCCAGTGTATAGATTGCATTCATATTTTTTATTTTTTTCTGTTTACATTTCATTTATTATCTTATCAATTTGCAAAAACTTTAAAAGTTTTTATCTTCACAGATTATTATTGTTAGCTACTTAGCCATCTCAACTGCATCACATTTTGGGTCACTTTATATGGAGTGCAACATTAGCACATGTCACTTTACACACTGAGTCAATTAAGGTGGTTTGCACTATTGAGGAGTGTCATCTGACACTTTATTTACCTTCGCATTGGTTTTTTGTATTGGTTTACATCAACTCACAGGTTAGGAGCACGTGTCACTTTAATAATATATACCAATAGCTAGCAGCGCCACTACCACCACATTTATAAATACTATTTTTCATTCTCAGACCCTACCTAGTAGGTGTCACGGTGGAGGCAGCAGCTACTAGCGTCAGATTATTAGGTTTATTGCCATCAGCGCGGGACATTGCTTATTCATTTACCACTGACAGGGGTGCTTATAATAGTCAGCTTTTATTCATTTATGTAAAACTTTTATCCCAAAAGGAAAAAAAAGTGGTTTGTGTATCTAAATCTGCTAATGCATCTAACACTCCCCCCCCATAAAAACAATACTGCTGTCCAAAGGTGTCTCTGTTGCCTATTCATCCAGGCACTCTAATACAGGAGGTGTGGTACTGCTCAGATCATCAGGTGAAAACAGAGAGGAAAGGCCTATAAAAAGAAAACAACTGCAGCCACCACATTTAATAATTGGTAAGCTGCATTATATAAAATTTTTGGTTTTGGGTTTAATAGTGCTTTAAGGGCCTCCATACAGAGCTCGATTTTCTTTTGTTTAGCCTGCAGATTGAACAGGAGAAAATCAACGGATTTCCCCATCCACTATAGGAGCGTGGATGGAGGAATCTCCACAGCTGGCTATTGTACTCAGGCAACCTCGGCACCTGCAGCTTCCTGAATATAATTGTACTGCCGAATAGCGATTATATCTTATACCGCCATTGTTTGGCTGATAATTTTCCTCCTGGCTTTTTCTTTTTTTAAATTGACTTTTCGCAAGCTGGGTGGTGCTTGCAGGGCCAGCCATGGCTTGAATTTCATGCAAAGCAGCAAAAAAATTGGCTGAAATGTAGGCTGTGTATAAAGGGCCTTTAGTATTTTAGCATAGGACAACTGTACAGGACTAAAACCACTCAGACCACTGTTGTCAGCCCACAAAAGGAGATTAAGAGCTGAGTGCACTTCTAGCAGATCAGCATGTATTTACTGTATTTGTCATTTAAAGAGAAAATCACAGGGAAAAGGCACAAGGTATTTTGCCTTGATGTACACTTTGAACATACAACCAATGACAGCACTAATACGAATTAGTGAACCAAAAAAAAATAAATAAAAAATAAATATATATATATATATATATATATATATATATATATATATATATATAAATGTAATTAATCTCAAAAATATGTAAAGACATTAAACAATTAAACAACAGCATAAAACAGTAATACTTCAGCGTGTAAACATCCATTCAAAAAAAGTAAGTAGCACTGCAATGCAAAAACAATCCAATGTAGCAAGTGTCCAAAAAGTGCAAAGGTCTCTCCACCACTTATTTGACACTTGCATAAATGTAATGCATAATAATATGTATAAACTTGAGTAAATTTATTTTTTTTATTAAATCTGCAGCTTTCATTAAAATAATACCTGATGATCCTGCCAATTGGAAAAAAGATAAAGATGATTACTTGTAATGGTTTTCACAGGTGAAGCTTTCATTGATCTGTGAATTTTTTTATGCTAGTGGGTAATTCAACCGGCAGACATCTGCCCAAAACTCAAATATTTGTTTTGGATGGACTGACATTTTAAATTGCAAGTCAACCTTGCTAAGCAGGGCAATAACTTCTCTGAAGGGTGTGGAAATCTTGCAAGAAGATCTGAACAAATGAATGGGGTGGGCAACTACATGGCAAATTAGGTTTAATGTAGAAAAATGTAAAATACCGTATTTATCGGCGTATAACACGCACCCCAAGTTTAGGAGGGAATTTTAAGGAAAAAAACTTACATTTAAATGCCCATTGATGCAGCCTTGTCAGTGTCCATCTGTAGTCTTGTCCATCATTGCAGCCTTGTCAGTGTCCATCTGTAGCCTTGTCCATCATTGCAGCCTAATCAAGGTCCATCTGCAGCCTTGCCCCTGTGTCATTTGCAGACTACTGCCGTTTAAAAATGGCGCCGCCGCTCTCAGCGGCTTTCGGCCGCTCTCGGCTATTCTCGGCGTGTCTCAGCCGCTCTTGGCCATTCTCCGTGTGTCTCGGCCGCTCTCGGCCATTCTCGGCATGTCTCGCCCGCTCTCGGCCATTCTCGGCGGCTTTCGGCGGCTCACGCGGGACTGTGAAAGCCGCCGAGAATGGCCGAAAGCGTCCGAAAGCCGGCGAGAACGGCCAAAAGCCGCCAAAAGGCTCACAATCGGCGGGGGATCGGCTTATAACACGCACCCACGATTTTCCCCTGATTTTAAAGGGAAAAAGTGCGTGTTATACGCCGATAAATACGGTAATGCATTTGGGCGGCAAAAATATGAATGCAATCTATACACTGGGGGGAGAACCTCTGGGGGAATCTAGGATGGAAAAGGACCTGGGGGTCCTAGTAGATGATAGGGTCAGCAATGGCATGCAATGCCAAGCTGCTGCTAACAAAGCAAACAGAATATTGGTATGCATTAAAAAAGGGATTAACTCCAGGGATAAAGCGATAATTCTCCCGCTCTACAAGACTCTGGTCCGGCCGCACCTAGAGTATGCTCTCCAGTTCTGGGCACCAGTCCTCAGGAAGGATGTACTGGAAATAGAGCGAGTACAAAGAAGGGCAACAAAGCTAATAAAGGGTCTGGAGGATCTTAGTTATGAGGAAAGGTTGCGAGCACTGAACTTATTCTCTCTGGAGAAGAAACGATTGAGAGGGGATATGATTTCAAATACCGTACTGGTGACCCCACAATAGGGATAAAACTTTTTCACGGAAGGGAGTTTAATAAGACACGTGGCCGCTCAGTAAAACAGGAAAAAAAGAGGTTTAATCTTAAACTACATGGAGGGTTCTTTGATGTAAGAGCAGCAAGGATGTAGAATTCCCTTCTACAGGTGGTGGTCTCAGTGGGCAGCATTGATAGTTTCAAAAAAATATTAGATAAGCACCTGAACAACTACAACATACAGGGATATACAAGGTAATACTGACATATAATCACACATAGGTTGGACTTGATGGACTTGTGTCTTTTTTCAACCTCACTTACTATGTAACTATGTAACCTTTAAGAATATCCAAACAAAACAAAATTCAATTTTGATGCAAAAATGTCATACTTCCATAGATATTACATGCAAATTATACTTTTGTGATGCAGTTAATTAAGGGATGAGTTCACCTTTGTTCGCCTATTTTTTTTCCTCTAAATACCAGATCCCCTATGTACCAATATAGCATTAATGTACTTATTTGCAAATATAAAACAGCTTTCCATTTATTCTACACACACTTACCTCACTCTCTTCATAGCTGTTAAAAAAACCACTGCTCCATTACTTCTGCCTTACTTCCTGGACAGATTTTAGGACCTGACACAGGAAGGAGTTGACCAGCTGATCTCATTAGCACACACCCTGCATCATCCACCCTCAGCTGGTCAACTCCTTCCTGTGTCATGACCTAAAGTCTGTCCAGGAAGTTAGGCAGAAGTAATAGATAAGTGTTTTTAAACAGCTATAAAGAGAGTGAGGTAAGAGTGTGTAGAATAAATGGAAAGCTGTTTTATTTTTGAAAAATATATACATTAATGCCATATTGGTACATAGGGGAGCTGGAATTTTTTTTAAAAAAGGTGAACAAAGGTGAACTTAGCCCTTAATTATATCTTTAAATGGCAGCTGCCAGGATAGCAATATTGGCGATGTCACAGAAGGGCAAGAATGGAAGCCCAGGAGCCTGAAACTTCAAAATTAAGTCAGCATTGGCAGTTTCCATGGCAGGTTCTCTTTAAATTAATTCACCATAATAGCAAATATGTACACTATATTTCAGAAGCAAAAGAAAAAAAAAGTCAAGAATAATCAAATCGTTTTAAGTAACCTCATACTTACAATTAAGTAACAGTATGCCTGAAATTTCAGTCTTTTTGGACCAAACGATCTGAAAATAAACAAAATATATGTGTTTGTTAGTTTGATATGCCTCTTCAAATATTCATATACGAATCTATCTATCTATCTATCTATCTATCTATCTATCTATCTATCTATCTATCTATCTATCTATCTATCTATCTATCTATCTATCTATCTATCTATCTATCTATCTAATTGTTCTTCCCTGGTTTGATTTTTTAAGTGCACAAGAGGTCTGGTTGTCTGAGACGATATAATAAATATTTTGATGCCTTTTATCGGTCTACCTATTTTAACAGCAAAATTATCTCAAATGTATGAAATTTTTAAATGGAAATAAACAATGGTGAAAAGTAAACTAGGCAACTTTATAATTAGGACATTATCAGACTAATTAGAAAGATAAGAACTGATATATCCCTATAAACCTTTGCTAATAGGCCCCCAACGAGACAAAGACATGTAACACAATAGATAAACACAGAAAAGGACACTACACATGTACAGTTGTTATAGGTATTATATCACACAAGTTGTTTTCCTGATTAGAATGTTTTATCGAGTTTGGAATGAGTTACTCAGGTGCTTACATACCTGTTTCCATTCTGAGTGATCCAAACAGGGATACGTAGAAGAATCACATTATAGCAATAACAGGATCAGGCAAGGACCAATGGACAGCGGCTACGTCAGGGTATAATGAGCAGGTAGGACCATGTATAGCTGATACTCCCTGACAACACAGCTGATCACCCCTCATGGGTATTATGTCTATATGAGGCTGATGATATACACTTAGATGGTATACAGTCTCTGGGGTTTTCCATGACAGACTGACACTGCTCAAAAACATATCTCAGTGCAGGGCTGTCCACTGTCCATTCTTTCCTGAAAGTGTTGGAGATTTGTCTCTTGAAATGTCCATGTTTTGGATCGTGAGCCAACTGGAAAGAATAACTCTTTATTCTTTAGGTGGTCCACATATAACCTTCTATATGAGATATGAGCACAGACAATATGGGGTGGATATACTAAAGGAAAATAGACTGTGTACTTTGCAAGTGTAGTTGCTCCAGAGCTTAGTAAATTAGCAGAAGCTCTGCTGACTTCCATCATCCATTCTATGCATTAAGATAATAAGCCTTCTGTGTGCAGCAGCCCCCCTAATACTTACCTGAGGTCCCTCTTTGTCTAATGATGTCCACGAGTGTCTCAGCCATCCGAGATTCTCCCTCCTGACTGGTTGAGACACAGCAGCGGCGCCATTGGCTCCCGCTGCTGTCAATCAAGGTCAGCCAGTTAATCAGGGCAGAGAGGGTGCGGGGCCAGGTCTCTTTGTCTAAATGGACATACGGAGCTGTGACTCGGCTCGGGTGCCCCCATAGCAAGCTGCTTGCTGTGAGGGCACTCCACAGGAGGGAGGGGCCAGAGAGCCAAAGAGGAAACCGAGAATAGGAGGATTGGGGCTGCTCTGTGCAAATCCACTGCACAGAGCAGGTAAGTATAACATGTTTGTTATTTTTTAAGGAAAAAACGAGACTTTACAATCACTTGAAGGTTTACCTCATTTACTAAGCTCTGGAGCAACTGCACATGCAGAGTGTAATTGCACTTTGCAAAGTGCACAGTCTATTTGCCTTTAGTAAATCAACCCCTTAATCTCATGGCCCCCCACTGCTTTCAGTGGTTTCTGCTGCTGCCCCCTGTGTTACTACAGAGTACCGCAGTGATGTAGTGGATTGAACCAAAGACCGCAACAGGGAAACAGGAGATAAACAGTCCCAAAAGTGTTGGTTTTTGAAGTCTTCAGCCGACGGCTGACAAGTAATATTGACCCTATGCAGGGTTTAGAACAGGAAAATCTGGATGCCGCACACCGGATAAAGTTGAAAAATCTTCTTTATTGTAAAATTTGGATCATCAAAAATACAGGACAATCAGGCAGATAGTACAGACACAGCTGACGCGTTTCACACTCTAATTTGAGTGCTTACTCAATGAGTACTGAATGAGTATGCATGAATTACTGAAAGAGTAAGCACTCAAATTAGAGTGTGAAACGCGTCAGTTGTGTCTGTACTATCTGCCTGATTGTCCTGTATTTTTGATGATCCAAGTTTTACAATAAAGAAGATTTTTCAACTTTATCCGGTGTGCGGCATCCAGATTTTCCTGTTATAAACCCTGCACTAATTTGCATTTGGCCAGCACCTGGGACTCTCCACCTCTGAAGGTTTTACCAATACACACCTGGGATTAGATCCTCCTGAGCGGTGAATCATTTTCTCTAATATTGACCCTATACTAATATTTCTAATTCAAGACTATTTTAGGACTTTTCCACAATGTAGAGGGAGTAAAGTTGCACAGTGTCGACCATTAGGGTTGTTGAGCAATGACCGACCTCCTATCTCCTGATTTGATTGGTGACAAGTCTGCCTATCTATGTATAATGTTACTCACAATAAGCTAATATTTACAGTATACTAGGAATGCTGTATTTAAAGTGACTTTGTCACTGAACTGTGGACAGCTGTGAATTGGGCAGACTGGCCACGACTGTGGTCCCAGATCACTATTCCAGCCTACTGTAAACACCATAGAATCATTAATTAAAAATAAAACAAAAAACAAATTTGCAGTTTTGGATTCATTGCACCTGCAATCAGGTATTGAAATGTACTGTATAAACATTGCAGCATATTCAATAAAAGTCTAAAATAAAATCTTGCCCACAGCAACCAAATTCCATACTTTTATTTTTACTCCAATTTATAAAATGAAAGCCAAAAAAAAAACAGGTTCCAGTGGCCAATGCCTGAAATTTTTCACAGATATGCTTCACTATGTTTCATGTGTTGTTGCTCAGTGGCTGTAGCCTGGCAGTCACAGCAGGCTCTGGGTATCAAAGGTTGTCTTTTCAGCCCCAAAAGTAGGCCAGCCATTGTTCAGCTTTGGGCAGTACCAAAATCTGCCCACTAGAGGGAGCAGTGTTACAGCCTATGCTTTCCGCAGCTAGGTCTTATGACATCAAACTCTACTCTGTGTTAACCCCTACATTGCAGAATACACTGTTGCAATTTACTGCATTCTTATTAGCATTTAGCATATTTCTGCATATGTGTGACATGTAAAAAAATCTAGGGTCATGCATAAATTATATGAGCCCTGCATTACAACTCCACAAAGGGGCTTATTTTAAAATCTAGCAGGAAGAAACACAGGGATGTTGTTGCCAACAACAATGGTCTACTTAATAAGGCTGCCATGCATTTGTGGGTTGAACCAAGTGAAGGACTGGGCTAGGGGGCATTTATGCCCCTGGCCAGTACTAATGAGCTACAATGGGGACAGAAAGTATTCAGACCCCCTTAAATGTTTTACTCTTTGTTATATTGCAGCCATTTGCTCAAATCATTTAAGTTCATTTTTTTCCTCATTATTGTACACACAGCACCCCATATTGACAGAAAAACACAGAATTGTTGACATTTTTGAAGATTTATTAAAAAGGAAAAACTGAAATATCACATGGTCCTAAGTATTCAGACCCTTTGCTGTGACACTCAAATATTTAACTCAGGTGCTGTCCATTTCTTCTGATCATCCTTGAGATGGTTCTACACCTTCATTTGAGTCCAGCTGTGTTTGATTATACTGATTGGACTTGATTAGGAAAGCCACACACCTGTCTATATAAGACCTTACAGCTCACAGTGCATGTCAGAGCAAATGAGAATCATGAGGTCAAAGGAACTGCCTGAAGAGCTCAGAGAAAGAATTGAGGCAAGGCACAGATCAAGGTTACAAACAAATTTTTGCTGCACTTAAAGTTCCTAAGAGCACAGTGGCCTCCATAATCCTTAAATGGAAGACGTTTGGGACGACCAGAACCCTTCCTAGAGCTGGCCGTCTGGCCAAACTGAGCTATCGGGGGAGAAAAGCCTTGGTGAGAGAGGTAAAGAAGAACCCAAAGATCACTGTGGCTGAGCTCCAGAGATGCAGTCGGGAGATGGGAGAAAGTTGTAGAAAGTCAACCATCACTGCAGCCCTCCACCAGTCGGGGCTCTATGGCAGAGTGGCCCGACGGAAGCCTCTCCTCAGTGCAAGACACATGAAAGCCCACATGGAGCTTGCTAAAAAACACTCAAAGGACTCCAAGATGGTGAGAAATAATATTCTCTGGTCTGATGAGACCAATATAGAACTTTTTGGCCTTAATTCTAAGCGGTATGTGTGTAGAAAACCAGGCACTGCTCATCACCTGTCCAATACAGTCCCAACAGTGAAGCATGGTGGTGGCAGCATCATGCTGTGGGGGTGTTTTTCAGCTGCTGGGACAAGACGACTGGTTGCAATCGAGGGAAAGATGAATGCGGCCAAGTACAGGGATATCCTGGACGAAAACCTTCTCCAGAGTGCTCAGGACCTCAGACTGGGCCGAAGGTTTACCTTCCAACAAGACAATGACCCTAAGCACACAGCTAAAATAATGAAGGAGTGGCTTCACAACAACTCCGTGACTGTTGTTGAATGGCCCAGCCAGAGCCCTGACTTAAACCCAATTGAGCATCTCTGGAGAGACCTAAAAATAGCTGTCCACCAACGTTTACCATCCAACCTGACAGAACTGGAGAGGATCTGCAAGGAGGAATGGCAGAGGATTAGATCTGTATTAGATGAAAAGGGTGCTTCTACTAAATGCTGAGCAAAGGTCTGAATACTTAGGACCATGTGATATTTCAGTTTTTCTTTTTTTAATAAATCTGCAAAAATGTCAACAATTCTGTGTTCTTCTGTTAATATGGGGTGCTGTGTGTACATTAGAGAGGAAAAAAATGAACTTAAATGATTTTAGCAAATGGCTGCAATATAACAAAGAGTGAAAAATGTAAGGGGGTCTGAATACTTTCCGTCCCCACTGTATGTTTTTCTGGTGCCACTTCACCAATTAGACATCAATCAGAGTTGGAGCCAAGGTCAAGCAACACATGATGGCATTACCTAGTTACTCACTCCCCATACAGACCTGCAATTACCATGTTTGGCAAAGGAAAGTTTTCCAGAACCAACTTACTATGTGGCTCTGAGATATCATGCTATCTAATGCTAAGAGCCTTTCTGGAAGCTGTGAAAAGGTGTATCACAATAAACATACAGTAAATGTCCTTCAGGAACACCTACCTTTCACCATACCTATTGTACATTGTGCATTTTATTTATTTAGCCCATAGAAATCCACTCTAAATGGTCACTTGATTGTAGTTGCTTTCTAGGCCAAAAAATTCCAGCCCTCCCCTAATTAGACTTCTGCATTGGAGTAGCTTAGGTTGGGATATCTCCTTTGAGTGTAGGCTTTAGCACTATAAAATATTCTGCATTTAGCCATGAAACCAATGTAGCATTGCTTTTTGTGGCCCCTCTGTTGACTGCAGATTTCTTAGCATAAGCTAAATTATTTGGAAAAGGTTCCCTACTGGTTCTCCACTACTCATGCTCAGATACACTAATTTTTCAATTTCTGCTCAAAACTCTGCTAGAGAACTCAAAATGTCTGCTGTACTGCTAGAGGGCCAGTGAGTGAGTGCTTTTTCATCAGCCTATGCCTCCTTGAATTCTATACCACTAGACTTCAGGCACAGGAGACTAGGCATCCCTGCATGATTTGTTATGAAACTGTAACTTTTAGCATACTTTGCCATGAAGCTAAGCTTCCCATCATGCATTATTAAACATTAATTCCCAGAATGCATTGCAAGAAATCTAAGTTTTCCAGCATGCCTTGTCACCAATCTATCAGGGGGCGTGGCTGAGCTGGCGACCAATCTATGGTTCCCACTGTTTTTCTTGAAAACTGTGGTTACCAGCAATCACACATTGATTTCCCAGAATGCTTTGAAAAAAATGTAGGTTTCCCTGCATGCGTTGTCACCAATCTTCAGTTTCTGGTACATCTTGCCAGCAGTTTTAATGATTCCTAGTATGCCTTGTTAGCAAACTGTAGTTCCCAGTCGTTGCTAGTAAATTATAGTTCCCTGTATGCCTTGCCAGTAATGTATGGTTCCTAGAAAGCCTTGCTAACAAATTATAGTTCCCAGGATGTACTGCTACAACTTTTTTGTTCCCAGCATGCTTCCCTACCAAACCTATATCTTCCACACAGTGATTTTTTCATGCATTGACATTAGACTATGGCAGTTTATAAAAAAGCTAATTTATCCTATATTTTTAGGCTGGTCAGATGTGGGATGCCACTTTAAAAGATTTAATGAAAATTCAAAAAACTTTATGAACCGAAGAACAATTGCAATGTTTTACAAACAAGAATGTTTGATGACCAATAGAATTGAGAAATTTTCCAGCTTTTTAAAAAAAACAAAACCTTAAGGTCCACTAACAACTGTTTTTGAACAATGCTATCATTACAAATAGTTGTCTTTATAAATGGCAATTACAAGTTATCAAATTTCAGGTACAGAAAGACAAAAACAATGACCTAATGCCCTTAACCTGTATGAGCTTTATAAGACCCCTTTCACACTGAGGCGATGCGCTGGCAGGACGTTAAAAAAACTCCTGCTAGCTGCATCTTTGGAGCGGTGTATACACCGCTCCTGCCCGTTGAAATGAATGGGCAGCGCCGCCAAACCAGTCGTTTTAACCCTTTTTCGGCCGCTAGCGGGGGTTAAAAGCTCCCCGCTTGTGGCCGAAAGCCTCAGCAAAAACGACAGTAAAGCACCGCTAAAAATAGCAGCGATTTACCGCCAATGCAGCTCCAGTGCGACAGGGGTCTTAGACAATTACATTTGGTTTATTTGTCATTCATTGACATACAGTTATTGTAGTATAGTGATTTTATTAAACCTTGATTTATCTTACGTACATTGACAGACACAGCTGTTCTTTTTATTCTTGACCAAATGGGGTTTTATAGCACCACCTACTGCAGTAGGACAATAGGCAGAAAAACTTCGGCCCCTCCTATGGGCAGTCCTTCTGGTATAAAACCCCTCGCTCTGCCATAAGCAAACCAGTTGTTTTGCCTAGTGTTTTTTTGTTTGTTTTTGGTACAGCCCCTTCAGGGGTTCCCAGCGTGGGCTGGTTTGTCTAGCTGTTCTTAGGATTGTTTGCCCACCCCTCGATGTGGCACTGCTTGGGAACATTTCTATTTGGTCAAGGTTAAAGAAGAAAGGCTGTGTCCGCCAATGATCGTGGGAGAATATGTAAATTATTTGTTACTCACTGTAAAATCCCTTTCTCTGAGTTCATTGACGGACACAGCACCCAACTCCTCCTTTAGTGTTTCTGCTTCTAACATTGCTTTGTCACTAACCGGCTTGCCTATGGCAGATTGAGGGCATTTATACCAGAAGGAAGGCCGAGTTTTTTTCTGCTTAGTGTCCTACCCCTGTAGGTGGTGCTCTAAAACCCCATTTGGTCAAGATTAAAGAAGAAAGGTTGTGTCCCTCAATGAACCCAGAGAATGGGAGTAACAAAAAATCCAGTTTTTGGTTATATCTGTGTAAAACTGTTATGAGTGGATTTACTATAACTGGAGAATGCAAAATCTTGTTCAGCTGGGCATGGTAGCCAATCAGCGTCCATTTATTTTTTTTGTCAAATTTTAATTGAACAAGCTGAAGTTAGAAGCTGATTGGCTACCATGCACAGCTGCACCAGATTTTGCACTCTCCAGTTTTAGTAACACAGTCTCATAGTCTATCTGTTTAGAATTGCTCATCATGTCTCTTCGACACTTATGATGTCTCTTATGACTTACGAGAGAGCCTGGGGAGCAGAAGAACTGAGCCAGGACTATACAGACACACACTTTGGCCTGCACCCATTTTAAAGCAATACATGGCTGGAAAATGCAACCACTGCCCACAGAATTTGTCTGTACTACTCTATATTGAATGCAAGGGAGTTTTATTTCTGTGTGTTTGAGGCTCTAATTATAAAGCACACCTCTCAGTTTCCTAAAGCCATAATAATCTGGCTACTTGAAAAAGTTGGGTGCAGCCTGAGGACCTGCACCTATCTCCCACAACTTCATGAGCATCTAGGAACCCCACTACATGAGACACTTGAAAATGCAAATTCCAATAACTGCTGGTGAAATTGAGAGATGTCTCCTCTCTTGCCTCTATTACTGTTCAATTGCCGAAAAAGCCGCCCATCACAGTAATGGACCCATAAGAAGAAACAGAAGGCAAAAGAGAAAGGACCAACTCTATTCTTCACTTGGAATTCTTGAAATTTGCATAAAGTCCTCTGGGTTTTGTGGGGTTCCCACGGTGCTTCTAAAGGCGATCGAGGATATGTACAAGAACCTAAGTGCTTGTATTTTATTAATGTAGCTGGTTTACAATAGTTTAGAACCTGACAAGAATAATTTAAGACAAATCCTCAAAAAATCCCCCCCCCCCAAACACACTCACTATTCCCCTTACACATGGAAATCAAATGGAGAAAATCAGAATGACCACACCTGTGACAATACATCCCCTCTATGACCACAGAGTAATATTGGATATTTTAAGTGGTAAATAGGCTGTGGTCACTCCCCCCTCTTTCTGCTCTTCCCTGCGATGACAGCATTAGAACGGGCGGGCTGCACGTGGTACACCACACAGATCTGCATTCCAGATCAATTGGAAACACTATTAAAGAAGATGATAGATTGAAGAGCTGCAGAAGAACAAGTGACTCCCCAGAGGCTGACCACCCAACCACAAGGTCATTGTTTATCCTCTGTAGCCCCACACTCCTTGTCAGCTACCTGCACACTTCCAATACAGAAGTGAGGATGGAACCAACTGCTGGATCAGTCAAAGTTAATGGTCTGTCCTCTGACTAATCCCACATTTATTTTGTGGTTCCTCAAATTCCTGTGCAGTCAGCCAATTACCAAACATAAAATAATTCACTATGCATTTATGTTTGGCCTTTTTAACTCTCCAAAGATCTGCTGTGCGTAGTTTTGCAGGACAGTTGCACATAGATTTGAAAAGATTACTGCTCATGCATTTAAAGGGAATATACAGTGATTTGAATATATATTTTGTTTAGGTATTATGTTCACTGTTAACATTTTTTTTTTACTTATAATCAGCTAACTAGGAACTAATGCAATTCATATATTATATTTACTTTTTACAGCCAGCAGTTAGAGCTTTATGTAAGGTAAAGTCTCTTCTTCATAACTGCTAAGTTTAAAGTAAATCTATGCTTTGCCCAACAGGTTTACTAAAATATATTCCTTCATATACAGTATTTCCCTTTCTTTCGCTCCTTAACTTCTCTGTTCACCTTCCAAGAGTGGAAAGATAGTCCTGTGTAAGGTACGAGTCACCACAGTCATTGCCTACATAGGGCTAAGGGCTCCCTATGTAACAGAGCTTATTAGTCCAGGAAAATCACATGGAATGAGTCATGTGGTCCTCCATACCCAAAAGTATGGGGTATTTCCTTCAGCTGAATGGAGAAATGGAGGTACAAAGCTGATGTTTTGCTATAAATGGGAGGATATAAAGTAGAAATAAATTACTGAAAGGAGGGACAAATCACTGTTCTCCTTTGTTAGCAAAGATACTGACTGCTAGGAAACAGATAGGTAGTGCTGTGCTTTCTTATTAGAAACCAGCCCCCTCCTTGAACAGAATGTCATTGATTTACCTCCTAAAATGGTTTTGAAGAGAGCAGCTCCAATCCACCACTTCTTGGGCCCCCCGCCGGTGCTCCTGGCTACTTCAGCCCGCCGAGTGCCCCCATAGAAAGCTGCTTGTTATAGGGGAACTTGTGCATTCTTGCTCCTGAGCCCCAGCCCCCACTTTCCCGCGTCACTGGCTGTGATTGACAGCAGCGGGAGCCAAAAGCTCCAGCTGCTGTATTTAGCCAATGAGGAGGGAGAGGACTGAGAGAGTCTTGGCTCTCATACACATTGCTGGATTGAGATCAGACTTAGGTATGTATTTAGGGGGGTTGAGGGGGAAGCTGCATGCAGAAGGTTTTTACTTTACTGCATAGATTGCTGTAAGGTAAAAAACCTTCTGCATTTACAACCACTTTAAAGTGGAATTCCAGCTTTTTTCCTTTATTTTCATCCGGTGATCCTGCAAAAAACCTGGGGGGGGGCTCCACTGGATCTGTGGGGGAGCAATGTAGGCACCCGACAGAAGCACTGTCAAAATCTGGAGAGGATAGGTTTAAATGGACGTTGCATAACTGGCTAAAAAAATTAGAGCCCAACTCTATCTAAAATTTCTTAAGCAGTTCGATGAATATTTCTTATAAATTCCTATAACTGTCACATTTGCTGGACAGCTTGGTCTGTTAAAGAAATAAAAAAATAACAGAATTGACCAAACTGGTGAAAATAGGCAAAAAGCCTAAAAAAACAAAATAACAAAACAAATGCAGCTACCCAATCTAAGGACTGAAAAGCTGCAAAATAATACATTTTTGTTTTTGTGTTTATCAGCCAGCATCTGTCTACATGTACTCGCTCCATTGTTAGCTGCACATCATTCCTCTGGACTGGCTTCCTGATACCAAGACCAGTGGACCATGCCTGCACAATATGTATCACCACAGCTGCTGGTAGTCTTAACCAGGGGCAAAGGTGAGAGGGTGTCAACGCAGAAGACAGTTGTCATCCTATAATAGGAAGCGTGTGAACAAGGACCTTCATGGCAGGATTTACCAAGTATTCTGCAGTTTGAAAACAGCTTTTGAAATTACGTTAAGTCTACTAAAACTTAGATGAGATTTTAGTGACTGGATTTTGATCTACTACAGGTAAGGTATCGTATCGTACATCGTACAGGTAAACG
The DNA here is from genome assembly GCA_037952925.1 of Lithobates clamitans. NCBI lineage: Eukaryota > Metazoa > Chordata > Amphibia > Anura > Ranidae > Lithobates > Lithobates clamitans. Next base: position 2,304,331 of record JBBGZY010001451.1, on the reverse strand, counting down.
CTTCCAACTTCAATGATGATCATCACTAAAAAACGAGCTTAGAAGTTCTAAGTCAGGTTCCCAGTACGTCTTATGTCTTCTATTGGTCATCCCTAGATTCTGTTCATATTGGGCCTAAGCACAAAGCCAGTCCTGTAGGGAAGGCTTGATATTTGAAAACCCTTAGACTGATAGTAGACATCACTAAGGTTGTAGCAGCTTGGTAGGGCGCAGCTGCTAGTCCTTGTGTGCCACTAGACAAAAGCTATTTGATGATCAAACAGAACAAAGCATATTTTGTAATTCAGTAACACAGGCCCAGCCCCAGTGGCTGGCCAGGGTGATTTGCTTGGGGTCAAACCGCGGCGACTTTTCAGAGGCTGCAGCTCACAGCATTAGATTAACAGGATACCTTGTTTGTGTGCTGAGAACAGCTGCAAGGACATCATGGTTCACATAGGCAAACATGGACGCTTATACTACCATACAGTAATTATTTTAGGGTTCTCATACATGTGCAGACTGCAGAAGAGACTTGCTCGAGAGCTCCACTGCCAACAGTCAGCTTGTTGTCTCTGTCTAAAAGGTATCCACTTAGATATGAAGCAGGTGGGACTCCATATGATAGGAAAAGTCCTGAATCTGACATTGTGGAGATGCAAGCCAGTGGATTTCAATAAAGCTTTACCTTTATCATTATAAAGCCATGCTTAAGCTCCAGTCAGTGACTTTGCCTAGACTGACATCTTGCTGTCACTTTATTGCAGGGAGGAGGTAGCATATGCTCATTCTCCTGTTCCCCAGTTATCTCTCGAACTGTACATTGCAACAAGTCACAAGGTGAGAGGCTGCAACAGGGGCTGATCAGTGTCAGGCACTCCTTAACACAGACAAGAACTGCACAGGACTTCACAGTCACCGGAATTTAAATGACTTTGGCATCTCTGAGCCATCACCTCATTCCCCGAAGTAGATGGTGACCCTAGATGATGCCTGAACGATGATAAAGGCGTCCTTCTGGACTAGAAAAGCAGGTGAAAGCATTGTCAAGAAAAGTACTCTCTAAGAGAGGTAATAAATACCTGGAAATGTTACACCGACACATAAATTGGACTAACAATAACAAGTTGGGGAATCATATTGGTTCTAGTAATGACGGTTCATTTCTAGGATTTCTGGAGACAGAGGTAGCAGAGGAACTGGCTCAGTTAAAGCTTAATAAAGCAATGGGCCCTGATGGTATTCATCCCAGAGTTCTAAGAGAACTTAGGTATAGTTGTTGGATCATTAACAGATCTTTTTAATCAATCTCTTCTAACAGAAGTTCCCCATGATTGACGGACAGCTAATATTGTACCTATCCACAAGAAGGACAGCAAGGTAGAAGCTGGCAATAACAAGCCAGTGAGTTTAAAATCAATTGTATTCAAGTTATTGGAATCATTCCTGAAAAGAATCACTTAAAAATACACAACTTGCAGCATGGCTTTACTGAGGGCTGATCATGTCAGATCTGATTGATTTTTTTTTACTATCTTACCAATGTTTTGGACCAGGGTGGTGCTGTGGACATAGCATATCCTGATTTCAGCAAGGCATTTGATACAGTTCCACACAATGATCTAATACAAAAGTTGTCCAAGCTAGGACTTAATCTTTAGGTGGCTTATTGGATATGCAGATAGCTAAAGTATTGATACCAGAGTGTGGTTGTATACGGGGTTCATTCTAGACAGAGACCAGTAATAGTGGTGTACCACAAGGCTCTGTACTAGGTCCTATTTTATTTAATCTATATATAACTGATATAACTAAAGGTTTGTTGTGCAAAATATGTCTTTTTGCTGATGATACAAAAATGTGTAGTAGGGTTGATTACCCTGGAGGTGTCTGTAACATGGAACATGATATGGTATTGCTGGAAGATTGGTCAAAGCAGTGGAGATTGCAGTTCATTGTTTCTAAATGTAAAATAATGCACCTAGGGAAAAAGAATCCCCTGAGGGAGCACAACATTGGGGGTACAGTGTTGGCCAGCACTACAGAGGAAAAAGAATTGGTGGTACTTATTTCAGATGATTGCAAAATGAGCAACAGTGTAACCAGGCAGTGGGAAAAGCGAATAGAATTCTAGGATGCATTACTAGAGCGATCACCAGCAGGAGGAAGGAGAGCACTTTTTGCGATTCGGCACTGCGTGGCTTTAACTGACAATTACACGGTTGTGCGACGTGGCTCCTAAACAAAATTGACATCCTTTTTTTCCCACAAATTGAGTTTTCTTTTGGTGGAATTTGATCACCTCTGCGGTTTTTATTTTTTGCGCTATAAACAAAAAAAGAGCGACAGTTTTGGAAAAAAAAAGCAATATTTTTTACTTTTTGCTATAATAAATATCCCCAAAAAATATATAAAAAAACATTTTTTTCCCTCAGTTTAGGCCGATACGTATTCTTCTACATGCTTTTGGTAAAAAAATCCCAATAAGCGTTTATTGATTGGTTTGCGCAAAAGTTATAGCGTCTACAAAATAGGAGATAGTTTTATGGCATTTTTATTAATAATTTTTTTTTACTAGTAATGGCGGCGATCAGCAATTTTTATTGTGACTGCGACATTATGGCGGGCAGATCGGACATTTTGGCACTATTTTGGGACCATTCACATTTATACAACGATCAGTGCGATTAAAAATGCATTGAATACTATGTAAATGTGACTGGTAGTGAAGGGGTTAACCAGGAGGGGGTGCTGCAGGGGTTAAGTGTGTCCTAGGGATGTGTTCTAACTGTAGGGGGGGAATGGGCTATGTGTGACACGACACTGATCACCGCTCCCGATTACAGGGAGCGGTGATCAGTATCACTAGGCAGAATGAGGAAATGCTTGTTTACATCAGCATTTCCCCATTCTTCCTCTCCGTGAGACGAACGTGGGTATCCCTGGGAACATCAAGTCCGTGGGACCCGGCATCACACTCACGGAGCTCGCGGCAGGGTCGTGCGCGCACGCGACCACACGGAGGCAAATTTAAAGGGATGTACCTGTACGCCCATTTGCCTGTCCGTGCCATTGTGTTGACGTATATATGTACATGCGGCGGTCGGCAAGTGGTTAATGAGGCCTTATTTAGAATACTGTGTCCAGTTCTGAAGGCCTCTCTTACAGAAATATATTGATAAAATAGAACGAGTGCAGAGACGGTTAACGAAAATGGTGAAAGGTGTGGGGGATACAATAGATCAGAAAAGACTTCAGGAACTTAATATGTACAGTCTGGAGGAAAGAAGGGAAAGGGGAGACATGATTGAAACCTTTAAAATACATCAAGGGGGTGAATATGGTTGAGGAGAGCAGTTTTTTCAATATGAAACCAAAATCAAAAACACGGGGAAATGACCTCAAACTAACTGGAGGAAAGATCAAAATTAATCTTAGAAAGTATTATTTTACTGAAAGGGTAGTTAATGATTGGAATAAACTACCAGCAGAGGTAGTGAGACAACCAACAGTAAATGGCTTCAAACACGCTTGGGACAAATAGATAGATCAGACAAAATAGTTAACGAAGAAACCAAGACACAACAAAAAAAATGGGCAGACTAGATGGACTACTCTGTCTTTTTCTGCCATCACTTTTCTATGTTTCTACTTATCATGCTGTTCCTAAAGCTGAACCTGAGGAAAACAAGTTTTAGATGTTTGCTTTGTAAAAATAAATCACTTCTAATGATGGGTGTCCCAGGTGTGGGAATGCTTAGTTTAATTCATCCCATCACTACTGTGAGCAGCAAACTACTGGCCCTAAAACTTACAGTTCTGGCTCTCAAACATTGTATATATTGAGATTAGTGGGTCACTCACACTACACCTTGTCGAGTCACAAAACATTTTGTATTATTTTCACAAAACAAGTTGTTCTGTTATTGGACGAGGGGAGGGGCAGATGAATATCACGATGAAAAGTTACATACCGTATATACTCGCGTATAAGTCGAGATTTTCAGCCCTTTTTTTGGGACTTATACTCGAGTCACCGCCATCTGCCTACATGATCAGTGTCTCATGCAGGCAGATGGCGGCCAGCGTGTGCTACATACCATTTGGCAGCATCTCACTGTTCAAAAGCCGCGCCTCCTCCTCGTCTGTGATAGGCAGAAAACTCCATTTCCCAGCAGCCTATCACGGACATTCTCTCATCCTCGTCCATGGTATGAGGATGAGAGAATGTCCTTGATAGGCTGACCGCTGACTGCTGGGAAATTGAGTTTTCTGGCTATCACGGATGAGGAGGAGGCGTGGCTTTTGAACACTGAATGGCCGCCGAATAGTAATAGCACACGCTGATCGGTGGATGCAGAGTGGCACACGGAGGCATGCACAGGACACAGGTAGGATGCACACATACACAGGAAACATACACACATACACAGGACACATGCACACATACACAGGGACACATGCACAGGACACAGGTACAGGACACAGGACACATGCACATATACACAGGACACATGACACATGCACATATACACAGGACACATGCACATATACACAGGACACATGACATGCACATATACACATGCACATATACACAGGACACATGCATATATACACAGGGCACATGCACTTATACACAGGACACATGCACGTATACACAGGACACACGACAAATGCACATATACACAGGACACATGACACATGCACATATACACAGGACACATGACACATGCACATATACACAGGACACATGCACAGGACACAGGGAGGTATACAGCTGCAGATGGGCATTGTTGACCCTCTTTTTCCACTTACAGTAGCTGCTGCATTTCTCACCCTCGTCTTATACACGGGTCAATACGTTTTTCCCATTTTTTTGTGGTAAATTAGAGCCTCCACTAATACTCGGATCGACTTATACTCGAGTATATACGGTAAATAGGTCAACTTTAACAGTCTCTGTTTCACACTCACCAACCCATTCCAGAATTCTCAACATACAGACAGTATTTTAATGCAGAAGAGCATCTTTTTAGCAGGTGCTTCCTACTTAGTGGTGGCAGCCATGTCTCATATAAATACAGGCAATTCATTAACCAAGAATGGAATGATGACATTTCAGGAATTTTAGGAAGTTGTTGTTGGTTTGGCCAAACAGTGAGACAGTTCACAGCACTATAGTAAGTGGTAGAAAACAAGTGTCTCCAATAAAAAATGTCACCTCTATTGCTGTTCTGGTGACAACTCAAAATTTTGGATTTTTACTCCCGAGGATCACTTTGAGTCCCCATAAGAATGGTCACCAGTACAAAGTTTGGGATTAGATACACTTTGGGGCATATTTCTAAAGCAGTGAATGTGACTTTCATTATTATTATTATTATTGTACAGGATTTATACAGCGCCAACAGTTTGTGCAGCGCTTTAAAATATAAAAGGGAGACAGTACAGTTACAATAGAATAAAATACAAGAGGGTTAAGAGGACCCTGCTCATAAGGTTGATTGGTGGTGAATCAATCACTGTCATTAAAAACACATATACTAGGAAGATTCACCGGCAGTAGATGTTTGGTGAAAGTGAGATTCGCTGCTTTATAAATATACAGCCTAATTTTTCTCAGCAATTCAAAACTTGAAATGTAGTGAAACTCACTTTATTTTTATGCTGGTTCCTGTGACGAGGTGCAGTAGTCTTGGTTTTCTGCAAAAAAAAAAAAAGTAGATTTTAAGCAAGATACTTTTATATAGTTAGTAAGCAGTCAAAGCATCATACAAAGGTACATACACTACATACAGTACACTCAAATTTGATCATCTTGGTGTTCTTAGATTGAATCTTTCAATTGTGCTATCAGAGGTCATGCTTAGCGTTTTGGGAGTTTTCCTTCCTCTTTTATCACTGAAAATGCAGTAGCAGGACTGAAACCTCACTGTTGCAGAAAAAAGAATGAGACTCAACGGGGAGGGCATATCTGGGAACTGTGAAGTGTTTTTGGCAAAATTGATTAAGCTGTTGGCAACATTTTGCCGAAGTGAAAGCTCTCAATTTATTTCAAGCTGTATATGTGAAATCTGCTAGGAAAAAAATGTATTTAGAGTAGTTTAGTTGATTTGATTTAGTGTTCATTTTTTTTTTTGTGCATTTAATCACTAGTTGTCTACTGCTTATTGTTACATCTTTTAGTGTTTCAAAAAAAAAAAGAAGAATATTGAGGGGAAGGCGGCTGGCACAAGAACAGATCTATACACGAACAGTAAAGTTGAAAGAAGTGTCTGTAACCCACAGAATCCATTTGAAGCCCATTATACCCACCTTAATTTTGCCTTCTCATTAACCCCACTGCGTTTAGTCAAAATAGGGACATTTTGTGAAATCTCTAGCTTTCCTCCGAAATTGTGAAGAAACTAAAACTGTCATTTTTACTCATCTATAGTCATTAGGTAATAATTTCCCTTTATTGCGCAGTCATGTGGTTGTTTTTTTTTTACTCCCAATGATTAGGACACAAATGCATTATTTTAACCATTATATTATTGATGCAACCTAAATAATAGATTGAGTTCAGTTTTCACATGTCTGCTTTGTTCTGAGGACACGAGAGATCATTCTTTGTTGGGTAGCCACAGGTGAATCCTTTAATAGGTTTACTGGCCATTCCCAGAAACCTTTCAAGCTGAGAATTGTTGGCTATGTGCTGGAAGGCCTGGCATTGGGCCACTATTGTGCAGTCCTGACATGTAACATGTGACACATTAAGGATATCCCTGACGGCAAATTTATGACTGTACTGTCTCCTTTTATATTGTAAAGCATTGCACAAACTGTTGGCACTACATACAAAATAAATCTTGTATAAAATGAATATGAGCTTCCCCATTGTTTCACATACAATGTAGCATTTCACCAAAACATATTTATTAATTGGGTAAAGTTGGGTGGAGTTTTGCTTCAATGGGGATTTACAGCTTTCAGGCACCCCAGCAAGGAAGTTTGAATGCCTAGATTCACCTTCTGCTTAGGCACTAATCTATCTGGACATGCTTGGCCACAAAAACAAACTGTGGCAGTGATGCAGTATTTCTACATCCTATACCCTCTGCTAGATTTTCCATAGAAATGTATAGAGATAGTCAGAGACCCATGCGAGAGGGTTCCAGATTCTGATAAACAATCATGTACACTAGTGGTATCCAGTAAGAGACAACTTCGCACAACAAGCGAGACCTTAGATGGAAACAGGTGTATGGGTATTTCCACCTTCATGCATAACATCTTCACCCGATGCTCAGACTCCTGTCCGAATTATGAATGGCTTGATTTAAGGCCATGATTAGGCCTGACGGCCAAAATGTGTTGGCTGTTTTATAGCTACTGTACATGCTTTTTTAATAAAGGAAGATTATTTTTGGATGGTATCCCGAGTGCCGACCATCTTTCTTCTGATCAACAAATGAGACCAGTGAACTTCTACAGCTATCCTGACCTAAACAACTTGGAGCCCCCAGAGCACACGATTCTTGGTAAAGGGATTTCAAGCAATGCGGTGGCCTGATGAAAAAAAAAATGTTGTAGGTAGGTAGGCGATGTTCCAAATTTCAATGTAGAGAATAACAAGTATGCCCTAAACTCCCAGGAGCCAAAATGTCTTTTTTTTTTTTTCAGTTTTGGATAGTGTTTTTTTTTGCTGTCTGTGTCCCCAATGGGGAGATTCAACATCTCTGCTTCTCCTGCTGACCATTGTTAGAAATTGAAGGTGATGGGAAATCCAACATTTTTGGGTTGTCACCAGAACAGATGAGGGGAAATCTTCTAATGGGGACACATGTCCCGGTGACAACTTTCTATGAGTGTAATTTCCCCTACTATATCCCTTCAGTTCCTGTTACATCTACAGTACAGGAAGTGAAAATAAATCTCCACATTGGATCATAAGTAGCAAAAAATATACAGGGGTTTAACCTATTCCTTACTTTATCCAACTAAAATAACTATACATTCCAATATTTGTATTGTATATTCCTTACACTATTGATGGAATAGACATTTCCAAAGCAAAGGAAGCCTATACATTAGTCAGTTATGTTCAAACAAACAGTGGGTTGAACCAAAAAATGACCCGATTCCCCCATCCACACTTTCGAATCCTCCCATTGAGCTATGGTATTCTGACAGTGGGAAGACTTCCCTGCCACCAGAACACACTGATCAGTGCTGCAGTCTATAGCCTGTGACGCTGATCATGCAGGGAAAATGTGACAGGGCGGTTGTACAGAAGTTGATTGGTAGATTGACATTTGTACAACCACAACACCCATGTTATATGGATCAAAATTTTCCCAGTCCCGACTGAACTGCCCAAATTTTGATCCATGCATGGCCAGCTTAACCCCCATTAGAAAATGGTGCCACACTTACACAGTGATTGAAAGATAAGATGAGCCAACATAAAACATTATAGCCCAGTTGGGAAAATGTTAACCAGATTGTGTCCAAACCATATCTAAATGCCTCCTATAAGTCATGCCATTCATAATTTGGAGAGGAGTCTGCAAACTCCATGCACATTGTAGGTTTCAGCTTTATCTGTTCACATTGCTATCTCAATCTGTGTACAGTCTCTTTTTCCTGACCTATTAGGTCTGTTTTTAGAATCCAGTGGTGGTCATACACGCTTCAATAAATGATTGATTTCTTTTCCAAACTATTTATTCTTTTCTATAGGAATACTCAATCTACAGTGGAAAACCTATTCAATCAATATGATACACACTGGGACGTGGATTTAAATCAGTATTTAGGATACGCTCATAGCTTATGATCGTAAGTTATCGATTGCGTCTCTGCTTCCAGCATGTAATCTCATAATGTGATCAATTTAAATATAATCAGATTAAATGAAAAAGTATCTCATTGCTGCCGAAGAAATCGAAGCATGTGGGACCACCATAACATACCGTACATATCCTCCCTCTGAGCGATCCATCATCTAATGAAAACACAGTTCTCCCCACAAGGACAACCAGAAACCAGAGTAGAAGACAATTCTGGTGTAATTCCCCAATCTCCAGTGGCTGAGTATTGTCAACCAGAAGGAGCATATCCTTACAAGAAGGATATTTTCACTCATTTGGTGATCTCTAGGTAGTAGAGAGAACACATAGACTGTACCTCTGCACTGTCCTCTATGAGCTCTGTCCAATCTCCTTATACAGTTTCAATCGTTCCCATCACTGGCACACGTTTGACATATGAAAGCACAGATATAAGCATAAAATCATTAAATTCCTCTCTAATGTTAGTCATCTCCACAGCGCTGTTCACTAACTTGAAGGGTTGATCTAAAACATTTCTGACCTCAGTTCAACCAGTGTGGAGGACAAAAGACAGCAAACTGGTAATTTCAGTTCATTCAGGTGTTCAGTACATTGTGTAATCACAAGTGTTTTAGGTTAATCATAAGGTACTGGAAATAAAGGCGTAAGAAGGACAGGTTAACCCCATCTCTGCCATTAACGCTGCTGCACAACCCATGACTGCATACAAAGCCGTTATCATCAACAATAACAATAGTTATCATCAACAATAATAACAATAGTTATACTGAGCTGTAGAATCGCTACATGATGCTGGCTTAATTGATCAAGGATAGTTAGACTACATCACAAAAGGGGAACAAAAGTTCAGGACACTTATAAAAGAAGTTTGGGATTTAGAAAAAATATATATACTCACCTAAGTGGATGCAGCATCGATCCGATGAGTCACAGAAGTGAAGAACTAACTGAACTCCTGTGATTCATAGGAGAAGTATAGCCAAAATAGCTTTGGCTATACTTCTTCTTTAATGCTACTGCATTCAAAAACATTTTAGACAATCGTGCACTTCCAACCTTGTGGTAATAGTTTGGGTAAGACCCTTTTCCGTTCCAGCAAGGCTGTGCTCCCACGCACAAACCCACCTTCATAAAGACGTGGTTTGGTGACTTTGCTGTGGAGGAGCTTAAAGAGGTGTTCTGCCCCCCCCATGAAAAAATTTAAAGTCAGCAGCTACAAATACTGTAGCTGCTGACTTTTAATATTAGGACACTTACCTGTCCAGGGTTCCCACAATGTTGGCACTCCAGACGCTTTTCGGGTCGACTGTCGGGTGCTGCCGCCGCCAATGCTGGTAAGGTAAACCGGCAGTGAAGCCTTTTGGCTTCACAGCCAGATCTCTACTGTGCACTCGTGAAGCGTGCTGCGCTTTCTAATTGGCCCGGCGGAGGAAGAAGTGCTGAAATTCTGAGGGAACGGCGTCCCGCCGCTGTCTCCGGAAGTGAGGAAGGGTTTTTGGGTAGAACTCTGCTTTAAGTGGCCTACAAAGAATTTTGATCTCAACTTTACTGAACACCTTTGAGATGAATTGGAATGCTAATTGTGATCTAGGCCTACTTATCCAATATCAATACCTGACCTCAGAAATGTTTTGGCGCAAATTCCCATGGACATATTACAAAATCTTGCGGAAAGTCTTAAGAGAAAAGTGGAGGCTGTTATAGGTGCAAAGGGGGGGGGGGGGGCAACTCCATATTAATGGCCATGGTTTTGGAATGTGATGTCTGTCAAGCTCAGGCGTAGTGGTGGGTGCCCACATATAGTGCACCTTCTCAATGCTATCACGCCTTCTTCATTACTTTATACTTTTGGCTACAGGGGGTGCAGAGGTTGCAGCCAACCCTAGGCCCATGTGAATAAGGAGCCTTATGATATACTCATCTTCATTAATTAGCAGTGGTGGTCTTGTATTACATTCTGTACTGAAGAAAGATATTTTACTTTCTTCTTCACATTCCTTTCTCTTTCTTTTATCCCAGCCTCATTAGGTGTAAAAAGCAGGACAGTCTTAGTATGAAGCAAGGGAAGAAATTTGTCCTGGGTGGAGCTTTTTTGCAGTGGCATACAATAAAACTCTCACCTGGCTTTATGGTATTTCCTAAGCTAATAGTAGTAATGACAACTGAAGAATTTTCATCACTGTTGTTTACTGTTGTTTGTTCATCATACAATTATTAACTGTGACAAGGTTGGTCATATTTTGGGGGGTAATACTTGTTGGGAGTGATGATGTAATGATGCCTTAAGCTGTACAATGCCAAAGGACTTGAATTAAAAAAAAAAATCTAGTTTTATCAAACTTTAGTACTTGTAAGCCCAATGGGTTTTCAAGTGTCAAGATCCCCTGATTAGGTTTTGCCCCAGAACATGTGACTATCAGTTGTGTGTCAGCTTCTTTTCTAAAATGTTGGAGCTCAATAAACGAACACAAAAAGGTTGACATCATTTGTTTTTTGTAATAAACATTAAGAAATTAAATCTTGCACAATGGAAAATTGTCTATTTGGTCTAAAATGAAATAAATAGCAACTTTTCATAGGACAAAAAACCTGCTGAAACTACCGTAATTTTCAGAACATAGGGCAGTACCTGAAAAGCTTACAGCTTTGGCAAAATAACATAAGTAGCCAGTAGGATAGTTCTGAAACCTACCCATTAGTCGTAAATGTGTATTTATATTTAAACAGTTAATATGTTTTCTGAACCAAATTATTTAGAAGACCATGGCATCCGATTTGTCTGCTGTCTGCTGTGTAATTCGTGGTGGTTTCAGTTTACAGTTGACCAAGTGGCAACATTGAGAAGAGAATTCCTGACACAGAGCCCTGGGTTGACACTGCACACCACACTCAGAGCCCCGACACAGCACAAATCACAGATGAGGAGGCAGCCAGGGATGACATGTTGTGTCACATGACATGCAGTTAGGGCAAAGGTCTACCACTCACCAGACAGGAATGTGCTACACCACACTTTTCCAATCATCTCTATAATCTATACATCCAAAGGCTAAAGCCATGGATGAATGTGAGCAAGAACTGGCACCAATAATAGACACTCTCAGATTTCCCTCAAACCCAATTTTCTGCTAACTAAGAGTACATTGGCTAAGGCTGGGTACTTAAAGAGAGTCAAAGTTAAAGTGTATCTAAACAAAGGAAAAAAATGTTATATACTGCAGCTCCTTAGATGTGGTGACTGCATTCATTTTCTTTTTTTCCACCTAGTGATCCTGCCAGTAACACACTTCCTGTGCTAGGGTGACAAGCCTCACTCACTGCACTGTATCTGTAGAGAAGCACTGTTGCCACCCTGGGACAGGAAATGTGTCAGCACTACAGAAAACTGGTTCCTTTCCTCATCTCCATACCATATAGGAAGATTATCTGTAGTTCACAGAGGCAAACTGAACTACTTGAGATGATCCTGCAGAGTGCACAGAAACTTGAGCGTTCCCTGGGTTTCTGACAAGACCAAATAGATATCCAAAAACATGGATAATAGGAGCTGCCAGTGTTTGATGCGTTTATTGCCCTGTACACACGACCGGTTTTGCCGTCTGAATAAACTCCGAAGGTTTCTCCGACAGGAACTCTGTCGGAATTCCATTCAAGTGTATGAGCATACACTAAGTATGAGTATCCATACACACCTTATATAAAGCACCTTATTTAAAGAGAACCTGTGATGATCAAAATGTGTGGTTGACTCTGCTGACCTGTTTTTAAAAGTTCAGGCTCTGTGTGCTGCAATCTTAATTGCATTGGGCCCGTTCTTGCATGGGAGCATACACTGGTAAATGTTACAATAATCTAGGCAGTGAGGTTGGATCAAGATGAAATACCAATTGCCTATACCTTTAAATTAGATAGTTACCACCCATATTTCTATTATCTAAGAGTCTCTTTGTATCATGCAGGGATACATTTAAATATACAGCATATAAATGACCACAATGTATGATCTGAAATTTATTTTTGTCATTGGCAGTAGATTGCACTACTTTTTTGCTGTCTACAACCCATCTAGACTTAATGGCATCACAGGAAATGTGATTATTTAATTATTTTTGGAAAAGCATAACAGTTTGGCTGATCCTAGACACAGCAATACATATTCATTGATTCCCTGTAATCTTATAGAGCATAAATTCAAAGTAAAAAATCTCTTACTTTTCCAACTTTTTTTCTGCTGAATAAAATTAGTTTTGCTCTGGGCATTTAAGTCACTTCACATCAAACAGAATGTTTAAATATTCTTCAGTTTGTATGAGAGGCATACAAACTAGAGCATCAGAAATAAATGCAGGGGTACATTCAACCCCAAAATGGTTTAGTAGTTTGATGTTTTAAGAGCGATATTTATTTTTTTAACAAAAATAGTAGGGAAATAATATTGTAGAAGATGTAAACCCAAGTTTATCTAAACCCAAGAACAATGTAATGGATTGAAGCTTACCAGTATTTAGATATGATGGCTGCATTTTTTTCAGGCTTTCATACTTTTTTTCCACCTAGTGATTTTGTCAGGGACATACTTCCTGTCCTAGGGTAACAAATATGACTATACAGTAACTATGGAGGCGCAGCGTCGTTACTTTAGAGCAAAAAGAATGTTAGTGCTACAGAATGCTTCCTTCTCCAAAGGATATCTATCTATCTATCTATCTATCTATCTATCTATCTATCTATCTATCTATCTATCTATCTATCTATCTATCTATCTATCTATCCTTAAATACATTGTATTTTTTTTAAATTAATTATTTTGAAAGAAATAAGTTTTTTTTTTAATACATTGACATACTTTTGCTAGTATTATCCACCATAAAATGTATTTAAAGACAATTTTCTGGCCACATAACAGAATAAACAGTATTTAAAGACAATTTTCTGGCCACATAACAGAATAATTTGGATAGCTCAGTCCACTGTCCCAAATAGAAGAAATAATCCTTTTATTTTTTTGGATATGTGATAAAATGAAACATGAGTATCTTCTGTTTTAGGAAGAATTTACTGTACTACAAAATAAAATAAAAAACTTTTGGCTTTAAATATACAATAACTTAAGCTAATTACTACCACCTTTAAAATAAATATGTTACAAATGTTCCTTTAAATGTGTTACATTTTACAGCTTGCTTAAAAAAAAAAAAGTTAGGACGGTTTCCCTTTCAAGATATCTGGTAAAAATATGTTCTCAGAAATACGTTAGGGAGGTTGCTTGACCTTTTACATATCAAGTTCCTGATAGAAATGATAGCAGGATTAACAATTCAGTTTTAGCTTGTAACTAAAGACACTTAACCCCAGAGCATCCCTAGTGACAGGGTTGGTGCGGCCCAGGCGCTATAACTCAGGCAAAGAATGGGGCCTTCATTCGGCAGGCACAGAGGCCGAGTGTGCTGACTGTGAAAACTGACTCGTGAAAAGGGGATTAGTGGCAAATTCTAAATATCTGTTTTAACAGGTGAATGTGTGACAAGTTACGCTTATGCTTTACGACAAGCCAATTAGCATGTCTGAACTTGAGGCACCTGTTCTGGGGATCAGTGCTGTGCACTCGGGGCCGGTTCTGTTCTGAACTAGCACGGCTGGATATCTGCAAATCGCAGCGATGACTCGGTCATGTTACCTCGTAAAAAAGTCACCAAAAAATACCACTTGTAACCTCTTCAGTTTGACTTTATTGCTGACTTGCTGCCATTTACACTATAACTGAGTAATGTTCACGTGAAAACAACCTACTCAATTTATTGTTGACTATTAACAAGAAGCAGCAGGTTTGCTGAGGAAGAGGCAAGGGTAGCCATTTTGTAGACTGCCCGAGAATGGCCTTTAACATTTGAACTAGTGAGTGCCATGAAGAGCCATGTTCCTTTAACCAGGGTCTTGTTAGGGTACATGCACACAGGTGTTTAAAAAAATGGAAACTAGTGCAAGATCCTGCACAAATAGGTACACATGTAACATCTGAGCAAGGTTTACATATGTACAGAGCTACAGCGTAAATGGCCTTTTGATGCTATAACGCAGACAGCTTCAATGGAGCTATTTTCGCTGTATGCATGTAAATGATATCAAAAGCAAATACAGCCGTGACAAAATGTTTTGGGAATGACACAAATACTAATTTTCACAAGGTCTGCTGCTTCAGTGTTTCTAGAACTTTTTGTCAGATGTTACTATGGTATACTGAAATATATTTACAAGCATTTCATAAGCGTCAAAGGCTTTTATTGACAATTACACGAAGTTTATGCAAAGAGTCAATGTTTGCAGTGTTGACCCTTTTTTTTCAAGACCTCTGCAATTCGCCCTGGCATGCTGTCAATCACCTTCTGGGCCACATCCTGACTGACGGCAGCCCATTCTTGCATAATCAATATTTGGAATTTGTCGGAATTTGTGGAGTTTTTTTTGTTCACCTGCCTCTTGAGGATTGACCACAAGTTCTCAATGGGATTAAGGTCTGGGGAATTTCCTGGCCAAAATTTCCATGTTTTGTTCACCAGGCCACTTAGTTATCACTTTTGCCTTATGGCAAGGTGCTCCATCATGCTGGAAAAGGCAATGTTCTTCAACAAACTGTTCTTGGATGGTTGGGAGAAGTTGCTCTCGGAGGATGTTTTTGTACCATTCTTTATTCATGGCTGTGTTCCTAGGCAAAATTGGCGCTTGCTGGACTTTCTTGGGCGCCCTGAAGCCTTCTTCACAAATGCAGTGGAAATGTTTTTTATATGGGATTAAGTTAATTTTAATGGCAAAGAGGGACTTTTCAATTCATCTGATCGCTCTTCATAACATTCTGGAGTATATGCAAATTGCCATCATAAAAGTGGAGGCAGCAGACTTTGTGAAAATTAATATTTGTGTAATTCCTAACAATTTTGGCCACGGCTGTACAGTCCTTCTGCAGGACCTGAAATGCAGATTTTTCTTTCTTTTTTTTTGTACGGATCTCAATGCAGCACACATTTTCTTATCTTCATGGATCTGTGTGCATGGCCCATAGAAACCTGTGTTCAAATCCGTTGAGGGTTGAGCCCTTAAAGTTTAAAATGTATATCCATGCATTACCCCAACCTCTTCCCTCCAGAACAGAAGAGGCTTGGGTATTTTTAAAAATGGAACCGTAATTTGCCTTAAACTCCATTTTTGTTAAAAAAAAAATTATAGCATATAAAATTGCTACACAAGCTATTTCTATTTTGCAATTTTATGATATTAAAAATTAAAATTACCTTTCTATTGCTGCAGCTGCTGAAATTTTCTAAAAACATAAATGAAAACTGAGACACATAAGATCATCAGATGAATGATCGTTCTTTTTTTTTTTTTGCATGCTAGCCTCATTTTTTTTGCATGCTAGCCTCATATCGAAAATGAAAAGTTTACTGAAGTTACAAAAATTCTCGTATGACAGAATAAAAATTCGGAAGTCATGTAATGTGTTATAGTATATTTGCATTGTACTGATTAAACAAAAATGTAAATTTTCATGCTTTTCCCATCAGATAATTTCACATGAATTATCATTATCAGCTCTGAAAATCTGTGTACTAACGATCAGATTATCATGCCATTGTTTCGAAAGAGGTATTTTTTGTACGATTTTCTGATCCTGTGTATGAGCCATAGGGGGCCACGTGCACTGGGGCTAAAAACACTGCTTCTACAGGAGTTTTGCTGTTTTTTTTTTTTTCCTGTAGAAGCGGCTCAATGTTATAATATGTGTCCATATATTATATTACCGTATATTAATATTTGTATATATTAGGATGTTTAGAGGCATATTTTAAGCTCAGCATATAGAGGAAAAAAAATCCTTTCTGGATCATAATTTTAAGAGAAGCTTTCAGGTAGAAAAAATGCTTAACGCTCATAAACACTCCTAAACGTGGCATTTAGGAGCGTTTGCATTTTCAAGTGTACATTGCAAAATGAGAAGAGGGGAATGTTTTGGAAAAAAAAAAACACTTGTAAAAGCAAATGCTCATAAACTCTTGTGCAATATGAGTTACTATGAGCATTTTTTCTGCTGCTTTTTCTGCTGGAGGTTCTGGCATTTTTTCTGCTGCTTTTTCTGCTGGAGGTTCTGGCATTTTTTCTGCTCGTAGTGTGCATGGACCCTAAACCTTAAGGGCTTTTGTGGAACAGATAAGTCAGTCCAGTTGCCACTGCCAAGTCTCTTCAGCTCAGTCTTACATTCCCTCTAAGGACAGCCATATTTGTACCTCATATAGAAAAATAGGAAGGCTCTTGTCCTCAAGCTTCTGCCAAAATTGGCCCTAGTAAGGGCCCCCTGTGAACAGATCTGCCTGTCATGACTCTGGTTGCTACCTATAATCTGGACAGTGGTTCTACCAGGTGTCCGCCACATTCTTCGCATATAATGTACTGTACAGGACGCAGCTTGACCAACTGCAGACAGAGGGGAATGTAGACTGGTACGCAAACTGTTTAAAAGGGGAAACAGGGGCTGTGTGTATGCAACGAGTGTAACAGGTGGACAGATATATCGGGAGGCCGTATTAATGAGACTAGTGTTACAGTTACAGTGCTGCTGGCAGTCTTACTAGTACTAGATGGGTATTTTGGAGACAGGCAGACAGGGTAACCTCCTGCTAACCTCTAGATTGGCTCAAATCCACAGCACAGAAGTCAGCCTTGTTGCAATCTCACATGTTGAGTTCTGTTTTCTCATGATTATTACCCAACATTTTATTTACTCTATGCCACTCCCTTAAAGCTGGCCATACACTACTAGATTTTCAAACTATCATTTGTATGAATGTCCAAACAGACACTCTTATGAAAATTCTCTCTACATTTGATGACTGATTGAAAAATGTTCAAAATTACTTCAAAATTTTGTTTGCTTTTAACATTTGATTTTGGAATAAACGCAATTTTTCTGAACAAAAGCCACATACAATTAGAAACTAGTTTGAGGAAAGATTTTCATTTTGCTCCTTTGAATATTCTCGCCACTCTGGTCGAAAACGAATGTTGATTTGACCCCATAATAATTAGAAAATTTTGTACAATCGTTCTTAAAACTAAAAATTTCAAATGAATCTCTACTAGTGTAGGGACAGCTTTACAGTTTGTATTTATTTATGACCCATGTGCACCCTGAAATAAAAGGGTTAGTCCAGTTAAAACTGACATTTTTGAGATTGGGTGGGCACTGGTGAGATGAATCACCCAAGAGCTTTTTATATCCCTTGCATATAGGTGGAATCTCCAGGCAATAGCTCATTTACTCTTTGCAAAAATATTGCAAGGCAAGATAACAGGAGCAATATGGTAAAACTAGGGCACATGCAACACCCTGACGTACTTTAAAAAAAAGACTTTGAATAGTGTGCAGGGAACAACAGCTGCTCAGATGCAAACAAAAACCTATGTACATGGACCTCTAAAGCCCAACTCAGGGAAACCTGAAAATTATCCCTTGCAGTGGGCCACTGCAAGGGCTAATTGCTTGTTTAGGTATAGGGGACTTGTTAAAGAAGATTTACTTAGCCAATCTTCTGCCTCTGCAGTGTCGTCTCCCCTATGCTCCAGTGGTCTCAGGTCCTGATGTCATCAAAACTAAAAGAGGGTCCATAGTTCTGCACTGGATGTATTAATGCCAAAGGACAGTCCACCACGGGAGCGTAGGGGAGCACCACCTGCCATGAGCAGAGTGGAGGAAAGATTAGATTTATGCCATTTTTATTAATTTTTTTTTTATTAGTAATGGCGGCGATCAGCGATTTTTATTGTGACTGCGACATTGCGGCAAACAGATCAGACACTTTTGACACTATTTTGGGACCACTGGCATTTATACAGTGATCAGTGCTATAAAAAGGCGCTGATTACTGTGTAAATGCCACTGGCAGGGAAGGGGTTAAATACTAGGGGGCGATCAAGGGGTTAACTGTGTTCCCTCAGCATGTTCTGTAGGGGGATGGGCTCACTAGAACATGACAGGAATCACTGCTCCCAATCACTGGGAGCAGTAGATCCCTGTCATGTTGCTAGGCAGAACAGGGAAATGCCTTGTTTACATAGGCATCTCCCCGTTCTGCCTCTCCGTGCCTTGATCGCGGGCCACTGGCGGGCATCAAGTCTGTGGGACCCGCAGGCATGCAGTAACGTTCGGGTACGTTGTTTTGAACACCCGTGCCACTTTGCCGACGTATATCGGCGTGAGCTGGTCGGCAAGTGGTTATGTTTCTTATGCATTCACATTTCCATGTATGAAATTTAAAAAAATGCTCAAACCCAAAATATGGCCTGAGTACATAAGCACTTAAAAAAGATGATCAGCACTTAACATAAAAAGACAAACTTTTGGTCTTTGAATAAATTCCATAAAATTCTGTGTAGTAATATTGCACTTTACATCAAAGGTCGTTTTTTTGAAAGACAATGATTACTGATATGTACCTAAAGGGGGCCTTGGAGTGAACTCATTATGGGTGAGCTGTTCAGACTGGAAGTTAGTGACAATACAAAAGACACTGCAAGCAACTCAGAGGCAGCTGGAAGCAATTCAGAGGCAGGACAAAGGGGCTCAGAAAAAGCTTAAAGTGGTTGTTAAGTCACTGTACTACAAACATGCCATCTCTTCTGTTAGCTATAATTATCTATCCTAGTGCCTGTGTTAAAAAAAAATGTATACTTTATAACCAAGTGTCTTCCGGCGCTCACGTGACTCCTCGCCCGGCTGGCAGCAGTGGCGGAGCACTGCCACTGACGTCAGCCAAGGAGGAGGGGTGGAGAGAGGGTCAAGGAGTAACATGAGCGCAGAGAGACGCTCGGTTTTAAGGTATTATCTGCATTTTTTTGCAGCACAGGCTGTCTAAACTGACCACGGTGTCAGGGCTCAGCAGCCATGATAAACTGTGGTCAGGTAACAGGAGGGAGGATATAGTCAGGCAGGATCAGCCAGGTTTTTTAAATGATAGAAAGGGCCAAATGACACAGCATAAGCACTGTGCTGTTCTACATGCTTTAAGGGAACAGGATCATTTTTTTTTTTGGTGGGGTAACAAATGCTTTAAAGAAAATCCTTGAGCAACTCATAAGCAAGTCAAACAACATGAAACCATACTATATTTGGCTCCTTTTTAAGTCTGTACATGAACCCTTAAAGAAACTTTTCCCAAATACTTGTTGATTACATAAATATTATCTCTATAACTCCATATAGAAGACTACTCCCTGCCTCCAGTCCAAATAGAGAAGTGTATTGTGGACTCCACTGTGAACAGCCTTTCATTGTATCCTGCAAACCTCATGCTTCTAGCTGATTGGACTGCTCTTATTCTTACTTAGCAGGGGGTGTGTTAGACCCCTGCAGAGAGACCACTGTTTCCACACAGAGAGCACTAGTACTTCTATGCAACAGGCAGGCAGTAAACAGGTTTTTCTACTCAGGCTGTGGCTGCTTTCCAATAAGGACTGTGAAACTTTGCACACTTTTTGTTTTAATGCACCTGGAATGTAACTAGTCCATTTTATCTTAAAGTTTCACCATTCCAATCAAAACATTAAAAAAATGTCTCGACTGCAGTTCTGCTTTCTATTTTCTTCTTTACTGCTCCCCACTTTTTTACTTTCAGCCCTATCCACTGGACTTTACCAACCTTATAGAAAATATAAATTAAAATAAATGTTACGCTGTTTATAATTTTTTCACATTGCAATAAAAAAAAAAATGTCCAAGTAAATTACAGTTTCTATTTGTGTCTTCTCTTATATTTTTTCCTCCTGCACTCAAATGTGTTCACTCCACTCCAGTTCACTCCACTCCTCCACCTTCTGAGGACCACCTTTTTGGAGCAGTGGAGGAGAAAGAAGGGCTGGACAATAAAAGATCCAGTTTAAAGGGGATACAAGCTATTTATGACTTTACATTATAAGGGGGTCATAAACGCAAGGTGAGAGTACAACTGGTGTTGGTGGTTCACAGGAGGTGGAGGAGTGGACTAATCCTGTTTGAGTGCACAATGAAAAAATATTAAGAAACAAATAGGGGCCGTGATTCACTCGGACATTCGTATTGTTTTTAAATGATATGTGAAAAAAAATGCACATTTATTTTAATTTATATTGCACTTTATATGCATTTGTGAGAAGTGTTATATGGTGTGGGCAGATTTATTCACAATTAATTTTTTTATAGCGCGACAGCGCAACAGGATTATTTTGCTTGATTGTAGCCTTATGGAAGATACCACCATGGATAGACAAATAACTGACCCATAAAGGCAGTTGACTAGCTCTTGACTGTAGCAGATTAAATAGCCTTTAGACATATGTGGAAATTTATGATGGCTATGCTGTCCATCTCGGGAATTGAGCGTAAAAGACATTAAAATTGACCTGTACTAGCCGACATCCATCACGACTCTGCAGACACCAAGAGAGCTGCATTGTGGCTGATTAATTATCCACCCGGATAACAACTGCCAAATCCCTCTTGTGAGATACATAGAGGGTTTTACATGCAGGCGTTACATACTCTGTATAAAGAATGTAGCCAGCTGTTAATCAATCATTAATCAATAATGGCATACGGAGGTGACTGACGTGACTAACTCGATTTTTTACTCTTTTTGTGTTGTGTGTGTTTTACTCTTTTTGAACTGCGGATTGGATGGGAAATTCTGATTTCACAGAAAATTAACTGCCCACATGGCTTGCTTGAAGGGCAGTACAATGATCTTGGGAATAATTCAAGACAAGATGCTGCCCATATCAAGCATGTGCTTCCTGTTTTTGCAGAACAATAAAATAAAGATATAGAACAGATCAAATATATGCCTGTACAGACCCGGAAAACCACAGAAACCAATGTGCCTAAGATATTAAAGTTGTAACCTGTTCTGTTCTTGTGACCAGGAGCAAATGTTCCCTGGTTCCTTAAAGAAACCCTATCAGGTTTATGAACTCATCAAGGCCTAGCTCCTACCTCTCCTTGTTTCCAGACCTGCAGCCTCTTTTAAACTTTTTAAAAAAATGTTTAAAGTTCAACTCCTCCAGGAGTATCACATGCCTGTGTTTCCCACCAGTACCTTCATCCAACGCCTAAGTCACTGCTGAGTCCTGTAGTGATGTAGGGGTTAGAGGAAGGAGCCAGTGTACAGTGAGGGACACAGACATCCAGTACTCCCTGACAGGGTCCCTTTAATGTAAACATGTTTCCCTTATCAAAATTGTCTGGCAGATATTCCTGCATGCATTGTCACATACCTTACAACCATGAGACCCCCAACACACTTTATAATGCAAAAATTGACTTCCTTTCCTAATGTCAAAACTCGGAACTGCCACCGTTTACTACTAGTTAGCAAGACCACTTATCATAGCTATAGTCTAGTAGTGATAGTGACAAACTGGTTCTTCTAAGTTCCTGCACATTATTTAATGGTTATTTTCAGAGATAGCTTTTCTACAGACATGGACATTGCTCCTACTATTTCAGTTCTCTTCTTAGCTAAGTCAATTTGTTCATGCTACAAACATTGTAAGGTTCTTTGGAAAAGAGTTAAAACTATTTCTGATTATTTACAGAGATAGATTGTGGAAAGATTCACAGCTATCAGCTCAACTACCTCTGGAGAGCTGGGGATATTTTTAAGATTGAACCCTTATCTGACAACTTTTCAGTTCTATGTGTATCTATGGCAGCATGTTCCCTGACAACCAACTGAGCTCACCAGTGCTGATTACAAATATAAAATGTAAATCATTGAGCAGATTCCCTTTGTAAGTAAGGGGAAATATTTCAATCCTTTCTGACATAACTTCTATAGGTTACTGCTGAATCTCTCTACTCCTTCAGTAAAGCAATGAAAATCAATTGGCCTACAGCATCTGACATGGAAAGACATTGCAGGTAACATTTAGAGCAGCGGGAATAGGTATTTTGCCGGCCTTAGTGCAGTGCTGTGTTTTGGCCTAGGCAGACAAGGCCTAGGTCTAGGGAGGCACTTTGCGGGGGGGGGTCGGGGGGCAAAAAAGCCATCTCCACCATCCCCCTCCTACGCAGGGCCGCACAGCTGAATCCCAGAGCTCAGTGCCACAACAAGTTCGCGGGCACCCCGAGTCATCTGCCGCCCGGGGTACCACAAATGGCGATCGGCTTTCGGTAGCAGCCGATATCTCTCTCCCCTGACAGTCGCACACACTCCTCTGCTCCTCCACCTCTTCCTTGGCCCCCATATTCTAGTGTACACAGCCAGGAGGAAGAGGAGCCACAGAGGAGGGACACGACTTCAGTGAGAGAGCCGCGCTGCTGGTCTGAGGTCTGTGTACTGTATAGTTTACAGTGGAGGGGGACACAGTAACCGGGAAGGGGGGGCAGATAACAGATGCACACATGGAGTGATAGGAGGGGAGGGGAATAAGGGGATATGCGGGGAGGGGATATTCCCTCCCCGCAGCATCCCTCTGTCCCCTCCCACAGCGTCCATCTGTCCCTTCCCTGCGGCGTCCCTCTGTTCCCTCCCGCAGCGTCCATCTGTCCCCTCCCCACGGCGTCCCTCTGTCCCCTCCAATGGCAGCCCTCTGTCCTCATCCCATGGCGTCCCTCTGTCCCCATCCCACAGCGCCCCTCTGCCCTCTTCCCACAGCGTCCCTCTGTCCTCCTCCCATAGCATCCCTCTGTCCTCATCCCACGGCATCCCTCTAACCTCCTCCCATGGCGTCCCTCTGTCCTCCTCCCACAGCATCCCTCTGCCCACATCCCATGGCGTCCCTCTGTCCTCTTCCCACGGCGTCCCTCTGTTCTCTTCCCCTGGCATCCCTCTGTCCTCATCCCACGGCATCCCTCTGTCCTCCTCCCCTGAAGACGACAGAACGGGACTTAAAAAGGAAGGGGTGTGGCCCTGACAGGAAGGGATGGGTCATATTTAAATTAGGAACATGCACCTACACACATACAATCCAATGAGAGCACCAAACATCCAGGAGTCCAAGGTAATTTAAAGTTATTCTAAAGCCAGGACATTGTTTACTTTATGCATTCCCTGCATTAAGTTAGGAAACGTCCCAATTGTTGTATCGCCCCCTCACCTCCCTAAATACTTACCTGGCTTGGTCCATCACTGTGCCCGTCTGCAGCAGCTTTGTCTGTGCTCTTCTACTCATGAGACACAGTGGTGAGGGAGCCATTGGTTTCTGCTGCTGTCAATCAAATCCAGTGAGAAGGGAGCAGGTGGTGGGGTGGAGCCAAGCTGTGTGCATCTATGGACGAGCACTGCCTGACTCTGGAGCGAGCCCGCATTTCTGCCGCCACAGCAATCTTGCTATGGGGGCAGGCACAGAAGAGGAGGAGCAGGCAGCGTGGGGGGGGGGACCCCAGAAAAGGAGGTTTGGGTCCACTCTGTACAATACCATTGCACAGAGCAGGTAAGCATAACATGGTTTAAAAAAATACTCTTTACAACCATAGAATAGAGCCAATGTGTTTTGGGAGCCAAACAGGCTCCTTCTTCATCAGGACTTAAGAATTCTGACTGTGCTTAACTGGACTCAGGTGATGAGCAGATACCAAATTAAACTGCACAATGATTTACTGTTTGGATAGTTTCAGGAGGGCAGGTTACACCAGTATTAGTGAACGCAGCAGCGAAGCAATGAAGAAATGTCAGGAACATGCATTTAGCACCCTCTTTTAAAGCCTGCATGACTATAGCCAAATTGACATTAGAAGGTGACTTTTGGATGAGAGCCTCATAAACCTGAACAATAAATGGAGGATTGTAAAATACGAAGGAAGGATGTCCTAAAAAGGACACCGTAGCTGTTTACCTGAGAATCAGGCCAACTATTTTGGAGTGGGGAGTATTTTGGAAGCAGTGGGGTTTTTTTCTGGCTAATTATATTAGATAATTTCAATGTTTCCAACACACTGATGAATAAAGCACTTCAGCAGTGATACTTTTCAACTGGTCAACAACTGTCCTGTTAACTATATACATATTTTGTGGTGGGGTGGGTCCAGTGTCTGAGCCACATTCAAGATATTGATGTAGTGTTAGCTTTGCACAAACATGCTCTATAGACAAACACTTGTGCCAGTTTCAAGTCACATGGAAGGTAAATATATTTTTTTCCTTTATTTAAAATCACAGTGCTCATGGCTTTAGAGTACTGGGAGTAATAGTGAAGTTCTCTGTGCTAACATATTCCAGGGCATAGACTTTTCAAAGCAATGAAACAAGGAGAGCCGGGTGGTTCCCCTGTCTCCAGCTTTAACTAGGAGGGAAGGTATCTTGTATTTTGTGTGTCAAATTATGAACTTATAACTTCACGATTCTCAGTAGATGGACAAAAAAGTCCTTCGCTAGTCCTTTGGAACAGCAGCGCACTGTGAGAAAGGCCCTAGATAGGTGGAGAAACACCTAGGCCTAACATTGCTGGTTGTGGGTTTCTTCCTCTCTTTGGCCAGCTTAAAGTAGATTTAAACCCATAGCTCCCAACTGTCCCTGATTTGGAGGGACTGTCCCTGATTTGGAGCAATGTCCCTCCTTCCCTCTTTCCCCCTCATTTGTCCCTCATTTTGGTCTGATCTATATAGTTGTTTATAAAATGCACTTTTTATCTTTCAAGAAGTGTTTCCCAGAGCTAAACTTTTCATCCAAAATCTAAATTGCTACATTTGTAAATTTTAAAAGCCAATATAAAGGAATAGTAGTGGTAAAAAAAAAGCCTTAGTGGATTTAATTAACCTCTTTTTTTTGGTTAATTCTCCTTTAAGGGGGTGTGGCAGGAGGCGTGTCCTATGCCTACATACGTTTGCTAGTAGCTGTCCCTCATTCCGATCTCAAAATGTTGGGAGGTATGTTTAACCATTTGCCACGTGCCCTATTACAAAATGACGGTTTGATATTCCTGACCGGACGTCATATGATGTGATCAGGATATCGAGCCGCTGCGCGCCCCCGGGGACGCGCATCGTGGCGATCATTGTTGCGGGGTGTCAGTCTGACACCCTGCAACACCGATCTAGGTAAAGAGTCTCTGACGGAGACTCTTTACCACGTGATCAGCCGTGTCCAATCACGGCTGATCAAGTTGTAAATAGGATGTGATCGGCTTTTTCTCACTCACGTCTGACAGACGCGAGTAGAGGAGAGCCGATCGGCTGCTCTCCTGACGGGGGGGTCTGTGCTGATTGTTGATCAGCACAGCCCCCCCTCGGATCCCGCCCAGGACCACCAGGGAAGTCGCCCAGGACCATCAGGATGGCCACCACACTGGACCACCAGGTATGCCCCCTAGACCCCCAGGGAAATACCAATATGTACCCAAGCAGCTGCCAATCTGTGCCCAGGCAGCTGCCAATCAGTGCCCACTCCAATGCCTACCACTGCCAGTGCCACCAGGGATGCCTATCAGTGCCTCATATCAGTGCTGCGTATCAGTGCCCATCAGTGCTGCCTATAAGTGCCCATCAGTTGCGCCTATCAGTGCCACCCTATCAGTGCCCATCAGTGCCCAGCAGTGCCACCTTTCAGTGCCCATCAGTGTTACCTATCATTGCCCATCAGTGCCAACCAGTGCCACCCATGAGTGCCCATCAGTGCCCCCTATCAATGCCCATCAGTGCTGCATATCAGTGCCACCCATCAGTGCCACCTACCAGTGCCCATCAGTGCCACATATCAGTGCCCATCGTCAGTGCCCATCAGTGCCTGCTCATTGGTGCCACCTCATCGGTGCCGCCGTATCAGTGCCTGTCAGTGTCGCCTTATCAGTGCCCATCAGTGAAAGAGAAAACTTACTTATTTACAATTTTTTTTAAGAGAAACAAAAGCAAAACTTTTATTTTTTTATTTGTTTAGCAAAAAATAAAAACTGCAGAGGTGATCAAATACCACCAAAAGAAAGCTCTATTTGTGGGAACAAAATGATAAAAATTTAGTTTGGGTACAGTGTAGCATGACCGCACAATTGTCATTCAAACTGCAACAGCGCTGAAAGCTGAAAATTGGTCTGGGCAGGAAGGTGTCTAAGTGCCCTGTATTGAAGTGGTTAAACCCAACCACTAAAATCTCACATAAGCTTTTTTTCTTAATAAACAGCTTTTCATGAAAGTAATAGGTAGCAGTTCTACCATATTCAGACATTTCCTGTTTTATTGTGACAACTGCCTCCCAACTTTAATGCTATGTTGTCATTCTGTCCATTATTCCCCTGATGGAGGCTACATTACGCAGGCATAGCCCACCATGCAGCCATTGCTGGAGCAAGTGCATATACACAAGAAGTGGCTAAACAAGGCCAATGGAAATCCGCAGCATTGAAATGCAAAAAAAGCCATACAATATTGAAAAAAACTTATGAAAAATACAAAACATGGCAATTGTTTATAATACATCAAGTATGGCAAACTAAATGCCATCCAGTTAGAGTTTAGATTTAATTTAAGGCATTTCAGTGAATGTGCATCAGCATTTTTTTTTTCCTAAACCAGTAGGGGAATTAAAATTTTCCTTAGAAGGAAAAAAAAATAAAAAATCTGTGTCTTTTTAATTCCTCTCTTTTGTCTGTTTACCTGCTCTGCGAATCGGAATTGTTGCTGTGCAGATTTGCAGTTACCCAGCATTCCTTGGGCCAACACGAAAACAAATAAAGTGTTCTGTCAGGATCCCAGCCATGTAATGGAGTATGATTCGCCTGCAGAGGCAGGAAGGGCTATGAACGTTATCTTCTGTGACAGAGCTGTATATGACGCTCAGAGCTCACAGCTAAATTAACTATTATCGTCATCGTTTCCTTTGCATTCTTTTGCCTTGTTCTGATCTCACCGTTGGGTCTGATGAGCAACAAAAGAAGACGTAAAGAACACATCAGAGCCTAATTATTAACACATTCCTTGCACATAAAAATGTTGTAGATCATAAAGACACTGAAAACAGTCTTTTGAGCTGTGGGGCGTTGCAGTAATCCATCTGAAATGGCACTCAAGCACATTAAGGCAGGCTCCAATGCACATGCACTGCAACCCACCACAACCCACAGTAGGACGTTACCTTGCACCATGATGTACTGAATTGCCAAAAATGACAAATTACTGTTTTTTTAACGTTTTGGTGTGCTGTGAGCTCACTCATTTGAATAAGCTGCAGAGTGGTGACATCTGTAGGACCATAGCAGTTTTTTATGCTTACGAAACAATGCTCCCTTGCTGCCTCCTCATCTGTATAAAAAGCTGGCCATCCAAAAAAGAAAAAGAACAGATTCCTCCATCCACACAAATGTGATGGTAGGAGGAATCCCCCCTGCCAGGACATTGTATTCTGACAGCAGAATCTGACGCTGTCAGAATACACTGATCAGTGGCCGCAGCTACTGAAGGATGGAAAATGTCCCTCTGATAGAAGTCAATTAAACAATCAATGTCTCTCGAACGGAGAAACCCTCGCACTAATCGAAATTCATCTGGTCCCTGCTGGACTGGCAGAATTAGCCAGCTGTAGCTGTGGTATTCGCTATTTAGACAGGGGGATGCCCACATGACAGTATTTGGGCCTGGGGATTGGCTGCCCGGGCCCTAGCACTTTAAAATGGTGGTGGGAGTGGGCTACGGTCTCCCTCATACTCTGAAGCTGCCCACCATTAGCTAGAGCTGCGGCAGTGCAGGGAGGTGGCATGGAAGCATTGCACAGTTAGTTAACTGCCAGGTGGTGGGTGGGGGGGTCTATCTGCAGACACCCCAGTGTTGTCACCCTGGGAAAGCAACATTTCATGGATACACTTGCTGGTATAACTGCAAGCATGGAATATAGAAATACAACTTTTGCCATTTCAAGAACAAGAACACACTGTATATCATTTAAGTATTTGAGTTTAGATATGCTTTAAGGCTGAATTCAGATTCAGTAAATCAAGTCATGACCAGGGCCGTCTTAATAGCATCATGGGCCTCTGGGCAAAGTAATGTTCTGGGGCCCCTACAATGAAGACAGCGCAGGTAAACAGACATCAAGTAGGTAGGAGGCAGACAAGCCGAGCTTCTCCTTTTGGGTGGAGCTCCACATTAACAACATCAACAATCATTCTGTACAGCAAAGAAACAGTGGGAAGATACTACATACATAAAGTAACAAAGCTGTCCTGTGCATATAATATATCGGCTAGATTGATGCCTCCCCAGCACTATGGTCCCTCTACACCCTAGATATGCCCCCAGCACTCTGACCCCTTTAAACCTCAGTTATCCCCCCAGCACTCTGACCCCTCTACATCCCAGATATCCCCCCAGCACTCTGACCCCTCTACATGCCAGATATCCCCCCAGCACTCTGACCCCTCTACATCCCAGATATCCCCCCAGCACTCTGTCCCCTCTACAGCCCAGATATCCCCCCAGCACCCTGACCCCTCTACACCCCAGATATCCCCCCAGGACTCTGACCCCTCTACACCCCAGATATCCCCCGCCACTCCGACCCCTCTACACCCTAGATACCCCCCAGCACTCTGACCCCTCTACATCCCAGATATCCCACCAGCATTCTGACCCCTCTACATCCCAGATATCCCACCAGCATTCTGACTCCTCTACACCCTAGATATTCCCCCAGCACTGTTACCATATACCATAAGATACCCCTTGTATTGTGACCCCACTACATCCCTGATACCCCCTACACTGTTGCCTCTCTACATCCCTGATACCTCTAGCAGTAAAGCCACCCAAGCTACCCCAAACATTGATACCCTCTATACACCTCAGATCCCCCCTCAGCATTGTTTTCTTCCCAAACATTGCTACCCCCTATACACCTCAGATCCCTCCTCAGCATTGTTTTCCCACATACACCCTTGATATCCCCCAGCACCATTATTCCATCCATGTAGTAGCCCTTTTTCCAGTGGAGATACAGTGCATGAAAACTTTTGTGCCCACCTCCAGCACTGGACTTTCCTATACCAATCAAGCAGGCAGAACGAGAGGGGAGGAGGGAGCATCCCTCCGGGCATTCCAAGCCCTTTGGTGCAAAAAGTGCTGGATAGCTGGGCTCACCATGACACCATCCACAATGCCACTTCTACGGGTGGGCTCTCAGTGCTGCCGACTCAGCAGCTCCCACTCCAGCTCCTACCCCGCAGCCTTCGAATCCCGAGCATTCAAGCTTCATGGGGCGGGGTCAGAGCATCTCTGGCGCTCCGGCCCTGCCTCTCCCTGTTGGCTGTGAAATAATAGATATCGTTCTGCACAGCACGGCGTATCGCTGCCAGCCTGAGCCCCCCGTGTATCCATCACTCTTAGTGCCATCATGGGGCCCCCAATTTAGGGGCAGCGTGGGCTCAAGGACCAGCTGCTTTGTGGAAAGTGCAGGGGCCCCCCATACAGCTAGGGCCCCTGGACAGTGCCCAGGTGTGCCCACTCATTAAGACAGCCTTGGTCATGACTGGTCCTCTTTGGAGTAACCACCACAATTTTTAAACAATTAACTGAATCCTTCCCTACCAACTTTCTAAAAAGAGAGGCGCTAATATGCTGCCCTAATCTGACACCCTGGAAAAGATTGTGTCTATGTTACCATCAATGTGTGGAATTAGGCATTGCATAGAATTGCTAGGAAATCTATAGAATGCCAAAAAAGGCAACGTCAAAGTATTAAATGCCTAATATTTCATATATTTCCTAGGCATTCTATGCAATGCCAAAAGGCAAACTGGCTAAGGCTTGCTATACATTATGCAACTTTCTCGTAAAATTTTCCTTTAGATTTTCCAAAACCATATAATATGAGGTCAAACCTAAACACTTTCAATTTGTTTGCAATAAGGCAGGTCCTTGTACTGCCCTGTACACACGGTCGGATTTTCCGACGGAAAATGTGCGATAGGTCCTTGTTGTCGGAAATTCCGACCGTCTGTGGGCTCCATCACACATTTTCCATCGGAATTTCCGACACACAAAGTTTGAGAGCTTGCTATAAAATTTTCCGACAACAAAATCCGTTGTCGGAAATTCCGATTGTGTGTACACAAATCCGACGGACAAAGTGCCATGCATGCTCAGAATAAATTAAGAGACGAAAGCTATTGGCTACTGCCCCGTTTATAGTCCCGACGTACGTGTTTTACGTCACCGCGTTCAGAATGATCGGATTTTCCAATAGCTTTGTGTGACCGTGTGTATGCAAAACAAGTTTGAGCCAACATCTGTTGGAAAAAATCCATGGACTTTGTTGTCGGAATGTCCGATCAATGTCCGTCCGAGTGTGTGTACGGGGCATACTACATAGTTGAAGGTAACTTGAAATACAATTGTATAAAGTATGGCCAGCATAAGTATAAAATACTCCTGCTAGTGACGTTTTTACTGTCACGTGGCACGGCACATGACTTTTAAAGTGGTTGTATCCTCCTCTTGCACATTTTTACCTACAGGTAAGCCTATAATAAGGCTTACCTGTAGATAAAATGAATATCTCCTAAACTTGTACGCTTTAGAAGATATTCACCTTGCATGCAGCCGCTAATGTCAGCGGCACATGCACTCTGAAGGTCCTTGGTGGGAGGGGCGTCATCGCGGCTCCGGCCACTCACAAACCCGGAGGAAATGCTGAGGCAACATGTCAGCTCCTCAGCGGTGACTGGGAGGCAGTGAGGGCACTTCGTTCTAAGGTAAGTATTTCATAATGAGCTAGTATGCGGTGCAGGTTTTTTTTTTGTCAGGGCATACAAACGCTTTAAGGCTCGCCTCAACCAGAGTGCACTGAGTACCTCTGCCAAGTCCTGTATTTTATTATTTATTCTTTCTTTCATTTTCATATAAGTCTTTTTAATAAAGGCCTTTTCGTACTTTGCCTAAACAGTACTTGTCGTTCTGTATAATGTCTAGGCAATATTACAATGTCTAGGGAAAATATAAAGCATATTAAAATAACACAAACATTTTACGCTTTGCCTAAAAGTGTCAAGTATTCTATGGATTTCCTAGGCATTCTATACAATACCTGCTTTCCACAAATATCCAGAGCCCTTGGAAGATGCTTCAACTGTTTTTTTCTCCTGGTTCAGACACGTTCAGCTATGACATGCTGAGGATAAAGAGTGGTCAAACATTGTTTTCTGATTCTTTCATTTGTGTCCATCTCTTAGATCCAAGGGAAAATCACAATCGAGAAATGTTGCTTTGTTTTTCACAGTAGGGTTGTTGTTTTTCAAAAACTGCAGTTTGGATGCAAAAAATGTGCCTAGTGGGATCCTTCTTTAAAACGTCACAAGCACCAAATGTCTTAAGACTATGCGACATATACCATACAGATACAAGATGCTGGCCGGGCTTACTGGGCAAATTTCTCCAGCGAGTTAATTTAAAGTCTATCACTTCTTGTGTCTTATTCTCACTGACAACTGCCTCCAGCGAGCTCAGCCTCAAAGAACACTAAATCTTTTTTTCAGAATGTATTTATAGAATTCCATAAATCTTGCACGCACCTTCCAGCTGCTGTGGGGAGATACAGCCTAAAACCAGGCTTGGAGGGTGTCTTTGGCACACCGTCTATAGCCTAACATCCTAAAATCTAATTTAATCCAACATTTCTGTTGGTAAAATGTCATACATATGTACATTTTTAACTATCAGCATATAGATATCAGATAGCAAAAAAAAAACAAACATGTTTAATATATATATATATATATACGCATATTACATGTATCAACACATAATATGTGCCTGTTTCCAACTGCTCGGGTATATGCACTAAGCAACAAAAAGTTGGCACCTGGCCATCACACCTATATGAACATCCCATTCCGAAGCCATGGGTATATTTAACAAGTCCCCCCACCTGCCTTAGCAAATATGATGGCCTCCACTTTTTTGGGAAGACTTTCCACACAATTATCGAGTGTGTCTATGGAAAGCTGTGCCCATCTGTGAAGTCAGGTATTTTTGTTGAATAGGAAGACCTGGCTCAAAATTTGTCTTTTGGTTCATTTCAAAGGTTTCCAATAGGATATAGGGTAGGGCCCTAGGGAGGCCATTAGCGTTTTTATAGAGCTGGTGTAGACATGCTGTAGAAGAAGACCTGGTACACAATAGGCCTTACAATTCATCCCAAAGATGTTCAGTAGGGTTGAAGACAGGGCTCTTTGCAGGCCACTCAAGTTCCTCCACACCAAACTTCAACAAATTTGAAGGAGTTTTCACATACTTCTGGCCATAGAGGTAGGTCTGATGGTCAGGTGTCCAAAAATGTTTGGCCATATAGCGTATCCTCAAAACCTGAAAACTGCTCTAGTCATCAAGGGGATAATCCTTTTGGTGAGCCGTCTACTTTCTGATCTACATATGAAGCTTTAAAACCCAAGAACAGCAGGCTGCCAAGGTGCCTTATGCCGCGTACACACAAGCGGACTTTTCGACCAAACTGGTACGACTTAAGGCGGACTTTCGACGGACTTTTGAATCAACGGACTTGCCTACACACGATCACACCAAAGTCCGACAGATTTGTACGTGATGACGTACACCGGACTAAAATAAGGAAGTTGATAGCCAGTAGCCAATAGCTGCCCTAGCGTCGGTTTTTGTCAGTCGGACTAGCATACAGACGAGCGGATTTCTGGGTCCGGCGGAGTTACAACATAAAGATTTGAAGCATGTTACAAATCTAAAGTCTGTCAGATTTGCGACTGGAAAAGTCTGCTGAAGGTCCGGTGAAGCCCACACACGATCGGATTGTCCGCCGGATTTGGTCCGTCGGCGTCCGTTGGACCAGTCCGGTCAAAAAGTCCGAACGTGTGTACGCTGCATTACTGCTATTGAACTGGAAACATTTTTTTGGTTTGCAGCACACAGGGTAAGGCATTTGGTATTACAAAATAACACGATTATTCCTCAAGACAATGGGTGGAGCCAAGCAAATAATTTATTTTTTAAAGAGCACTCTACTGTGCTATGCACTGATTAGGTTGGAGAGTTTTTAATTACTTTAAAACCACTTCAGCTCCGGAAGATTTTATCCCCTTCCTGACCAAAGCACTTTTTACAATTTGGCACTGTGCCGCTTTAACTGACAATTGCGCGGTCGTGCGATACTGTAACCAAACAAAATTTGTGTCCTTTTTCTCCCACAACTAGAGCTTTCTTTTGGTGGTATTTAATCACATCTGCGGTTTTTATTTTTTACACTATAAACAAAAAAAGCGACAATTTAAAAAAAAAAACAATTTTTTTTACTTTTTGCTATAATAAATATCCCCAAAAATGTTTTTAAAAAACAAAATTCTTCATCGGTTTATTAGGCCAATATATCTTCTACATATTTTTGGTAAAAAAATTGCAATAAGCATATATTGACTGGTTTGCACAAAAGTTACAGCGTCTACAAATTATGGGAAAGCTTTATGGCATTTTAAATTTTTTACTATTAATGGCGGTGATCTGGGATTTTTAGCAGTACTGGGACATTGCGACGGACAGATCAGACACTTTTAACACATTTTTGGGACCATTGACATTTATACAGCGATCAGTGCTATAAATATGCAAGGATTACTGTGTAAATGTCACTGGCAGGGAAGGGGTTAACACTAGGGGCGATCAAGGGGTTAACTGTGTGTTCCCTCGTGTGTTCTAACTGTGAGGGGATTAGACTGACTAGGAGAGGAGACAGATCATTGTTCCTACTTAGTAGGAACACATGATCTGTCTCCTCTTCTCTGACAGGTCAGGGATTTGTGTGTTTACACACACAAATCCCCGTGCTGGCTCTCGTGCATGCGATCGCGCATGGCCAGCGGCGATAGTGACCGCCGGCCATGCGCATCGGGTCCCCATCGTGTAGCGGGCACCCACACGCCCTCTGGCGGCTCTTAAAGGGAAACCCGTGTATATACGGGATTTCAACCAGGAGAGCCATTGAGAGCCAATCTGCGTGAGCCGGTCGGGACTGGTTAATACCTGCTAACCATAACATGAATGGTTATGCTGCCTTGTTGGGTCCCAAGCCCTATTCCATGGAAGTTATGGTTTTCATACACTGCACTGATGATGACCAAAAAATCTGAAACAGCTGTATGCAGTCTGGAATAAATGTCTCTATAATATTATGCTACATTTGCACTATACATCAGTGGTTCTGGATGTGCATCTGGCTGATGGAGCATATTTATAGATATGTGATGTAATGAGACATATGAGTATATTCTATATTCTGGGAGGCATAAAGAGCTCCTGGTGATGTGTGCCCTGGAAGTGGCGTCCCGGGGGGTGCCAGAAAAACACTATGGATTTGGGATCCCATTGAATTTCACTGGCACTAGCCCTGCACGAGGGTGCAGCTTTGTTGAGATCTGCCCTGATGTCTGGGAGAAGTTAATTCTGTGGCCCTCAGGTCTTTTTCCTCTTCCCAACCGAGGGTCTCTCTTTGGGAGAGACCCCCTGTACACCAAGTACTTGGAGGATCAGCTTTGATAGGTCCCTAAGGAGGGGGATCCACCTGGCTTTGGCCTAGGTAGACCATAGTATACCTTACCCCACTCAGAAGCCTTGTGCTCCAGGAGGGTTCAAAGATTGAGGCCCTTCCTCTTCAAAAGTTGGTCCTATTCTTTACACCTTATGCACTTTTTTGTGTGCTGTGGTTTCACGGTTCACTTTTTTACCTCACAGGGATTAACTTAGCACCGCGGTGCGGAGCTCCAAAAAAAAAAAGAGAAAAAAAATTAAACAAATGTGAGTACCTTCCATTTTAAAAAGTCTTTACTGTGCTATACCACGTGGGACAACTGGTCTGGTTAACGTTTTGTCTTTTTTGTTTTTAATGGGCCAGTGGTACAATTTTACTCATTATTTACATTTATCATAAAGAACCATTATGCCAAAGAACCAGAACTATTTACACCAGACACAAAAATGCCTGAATGGGTTGTAGGTGATACTGGAGGAGTTACAGTGGAACCTTGGTTAACGAGTAACGCGGTTAACGAGCGTTTTGAAAGACAAGCAACTTTTTTTTTTAAATCCTGACTCGGTTTGCGAGTGTTGTCTCGCCAAACGAGCAGAATTCAAGCTAATGTGGTGTGCAGTACCGCATTTGGCCAGAGGTGCGGGGGCGCCGGTGACACTCGGAATAGTTCGGAGCCGTTCGGAAATACTCGCAATCACTCGAAAATACTCCGAAACACTCGGAAATATTATGAGCTGTCCCCGAATATTTCAGAGGCTCTCAGCGCCCCCCCCACCTCTGGCCACATGCGGTATTGCATGCAATAGAAGTTAATGCGGAACAAATTATCTTTGTTTCCATTGACTTTTATGGGGAAACTTGCTTTGATAGGCGAGTGGATTGGATTACAAGCATTCTCCTGGAATGGATTATGCTCGTAGTATTAGTTAAAGCCCAACTTCAGCAAAAACTTTTTTGTAGCTTTCCACTGAGTGGGTATGAGTCATATACTCTGTCAGGTTTTTATCGTTATTTGTCTTTATTGAATAGATGTATGCCTCCTTCCTGTCCTGGTGACATTAGGACAGGATATAAAAGGGTGCCACCTTGACAAGAGGACACAGAGAACAATAATAAAAAGAAACAGATGTTCTAATACTGCCCTTTTCTATTAAAGTGGAACTAAACTGTATTTGAGCACCAGAAAGTGAAAACGCTATTTCATCCATTTGTAATATTCAAAACAAGATAACCCATCCAACCATGTCTCCATGCTTTATTTTGTTGAGAAGTCATTTTGAAAAACATCCCCCCTCCTGGCATTTCTAGCCGTGGCCATCTTGAGTAAGGGCAGATAATTCATGTAGCATTTACTTCCTGGAATGAATCTGCCCTTAGCTCAGGCATGCAGACAGGTGGGTGTGCATGGCTGAGAATGCCCCTCCTCCACACGAAAGAAAAAAAAATGCCCATAAAGACTCCTGGGATGTGTGGCATAATTTTGGTCTAGGCCAGAAACCAGGAAGTAACTGAAGAAAATGAAAAAAAAAAAGTTTAAAACAAGTAATTATAATATACCTTACTTTTTATTTACTAATATTAGCAGGATTTGGATTAAAAATATTTAATGACGAGTGAGAGAGTTTAGCTCCACTTTAAATAAATGTGGTTTGTTACTGTCCACGTCGTAATAGAGATACACATCCTGTCCCTGTGACATCATATCACCAGGAAAGGAAATGAGATTAAAGCAAAAACACTTGAAGGTGGTTCTAACCCTTACTCCCTCTGTACAAAACCAAAAACAAACGTTTTGGCAGAAGTTCCGTTTTATAGGGGAACTAAATCCTCCTCTATACAAGGAAGCTGCCTTCAAAGGGGCTGATTTACTAAAGGCAAACATGCTATGCAGGTTGCAAGCGCAATTCCCCCAGAGCTTAGTCAATGAGGGGAAGCTGTGCTGACTTCAATTATCCAATCATGTGCAAGCAAAAATGCTTTTGTATTTTCCTTGTATGTGAACGGGTATTCTTTGTAAAGTGAAGCCTTACCTTATTTACTAAGTGCGCAGTCTATTTACCTTTAGTACATCAATACCTTGGCCTCTGTTTGATCGGCAGTTGCAATGCTGCTTGCAGATGTGATCAGTTATGACATCAGCCATTTGATGACTTGACGGTTTAGATGAGAGCACAAGCAACTGTGACAGTTATCATTCACAGTTTTGGGAAACAGTTAAACTGGTAGGCTTTAAAGATGAACTCCGGCTCAAATAAAAAATTGACCTTGCAGTGGGTTGTTTAAATAAAACACTGCATCTCCCTTTAAAATTGGACTTATTTCAAGTGAACGTCGTACAAGAGTCTGCGCCGCATCCACCGCACACGGGACAGTTAACAAGACTGACTGCAGTTAACCCCTTAGCAGCATCTCAATGGAAAAAAAAAAAAAAACGACCTTGGGTTTGTTTGTCTGTACGCTGTGTGCAAGCGTTCGATCGCCAGGAGCATTTCTCGTGCTATTAGAGACACAACGGTTAATGGCACTGCCCCAAGGTCAGCCTGTCGAAAGCACACATTGGTCCCAATCCAAACTCCTTACATGCACTACGCCTTTTTTTTTCCTCTCTCTCTCTGAGA
This sequence comes from Lithobates clamitans, assembly GCA_037952925.1. Lineage (NCBI taxonomy): Eukaryota > Metazoa > Chordata > Amphibia > Anura > Ranidae > Lithobates > Lithobates clamitans. Next base: position 2,266,408 of record JBBGZY010001451.1, on the reverse strand, counting down.
AGTCAGTCAGCAACAATCGTCCAACAAAATAAAACAGGGAGATTCTGAAATCACGGCTGTTTACTTTCTCCAAGTCCGGCGCAGATGCAGGATGCAAAGGGAAAGAGAGGGGCAATAAAAAAAAAAAAAAAAACGAGTAATAAAATGCATCGACAAAATGGCGGAAGAGCTGCGGCGGACATTTTGTAGCTGCGTCTCTTCGGGAAGTTGGCAGACTCTCGTGAAAACGATAAGACACGCTGGGCAAGTTTTAACCGCGTCCGTGCCAAGGGTAACTTTTCACAGCGTTGCTGGCATTAAGGAGCAACGATAATAGCTTGGCGTTGGCTGCCTTTTTTTTTTCTTTTTAACGCTTTCATCGCAAGTGACTAAAAGAATTGCTTGCACCCTACGGGTAATACCGCACCGACTGTACGAAATTAACCCCTTAACTAACAACCAGCACAATAGGTGCAGTTGAGAATTTAGGATAGATTTGCATTCAGCTGTCATTCACTGCTGTGGGGGAAGTTTTTTGAACAAAGAATAAAGGATGCAAACAGGTTTAAACCTGGAGTGTAATTTGTCTATATTTTGCCTTACCTGGTTCCACCCTACCCCCTTATCTACATGCTAATGACCTTCTTTAATAAAACCTTTCTGTTTCCATTACATACCTTATTTTAGACCAACTGATGTCATCACTATGTCTCTGTGCTTCTCTATGCAGAGCAGGCAGATCACGGCCAGTGAGAGGTGCCAGAAGGGTGCTGTACATAGCTTCCTATAAAACATCACAGCCCCCAGCCCCAGTACTCCTCTCAGGAGCCCCCAGCCCCAGTACTCCTCTCAGGAGCCCCCAGCCCCAGTACTCCTTTCAGGAGCCCCCAGCCCCAGTACTCCTCTCAGGAGCCCCCAGCCCCAGTACTCCTCTCAGGAGCCCCCAGCCCCAGTACTCCTCTCAGGAGCCCCCAGTCCTGATGCAAGCAGTGGGCTGGCCCTTGGGAGGAGTTATGCAAATATCAAAATGCTGTGATAGGTGGATGTCAGTCTGGAGGAGTGGGTGTTTCCAGGCAGACCGCATTTGCATTCAGAACACCCACACATGTAATGTCCAGATGCGATGCTAAAGCCTGGTACACACTATCGGTTCTATTTTGTTCAACCCAGCGGGTTACATAAGGGAGGGTTATAACCCCTGTCATGTTTATTTTTGCCATCTTTGTTCCATTGGGGAGAATTACCTTCACTTCCTGTACCGTAGCCAAACAGGAAGTGAGAGGAAATCCCTGCAAATGAGGGGAATCTCTTGGGGACCCCCAGGTGACCCCATTGGAATATTTCCCCTCTATTACTTTTCTGGGGACAACCTAAATTTTAGGATATTTCAAATAGTGGGAATGAATCTCCCAACCAGGACACAGATGGCAATAAAAACTGACAATTGTCAAAGATGTGGCACAATTCCTCCCAATAACATCAACAATGGAGCACAATTCCTCTCACTGACACCAACAATGGAGCACAATTCCTTCACTGACACCAACAATGGCGCACAATTCCTCTCACTGACACCAACAATGGAGCACAATTCCTTCACTGACACCAACAATGGCGCACAATTCCTCTCACTGACACCAACAATGGCGCACAATTCCTTCACTGACACCAACAATGGCGCACAATTCCTTTACTGACACCAACAATGGCGCACAATTCCTCTCACTGACACCAACAATGGCGCACAATTCCTTCACTGACACCAACAATGGCGCACAATTCCTCTCACTGACACCAACAATGGCGCACAATTCCTTCACTGACACCAACAATGGCGCACAATTCCTCTCACTGACACCAACAATGGCGCACAATTCCTTCACTGACACCAACAATGGCGCACACTTCCTTCACTGACACCAACAATGGCGCACAATTCCTCTCACTGACACCAACAATGGCGCACACTTCCTTCACTGACACCAACAATGGCGCACAATTCCTCTCACTGACACCAACAATGGAATACAATTCCTTCACTGACACCAACAATGGCGCACACTTCCTTCATTGACACCAACAATGGCGCACAATTCCTCTCACTGACACCAACAATGGCGCACAATTCCTCTCACTGACACCAACAATGGCACACAATTCCTCTCACTGACACCAACAATGGAGCACAGTTTCTCCCAATGACACCAACAATGGCACACAATTTCTCTCGCTGACACCAACAATGGAGAACAATTCCTCTCACTGACACCTAAGATAGGGCATTGTTTACTCCAACTGATGCTGGGACATATTCTACAATGGTCACTGTCTGACCCACTAAAGTCTGAAGGACAGTAAACTGGCCCTTTGTATAGAAAGTCTGGAGACCCCTGAAATAGAACAATCAAAACATGGAACAGCAAGTAAGTATAAAGGGTCAAAATGTACTTTCAGAAATATGTTAAAGAGCAAGTCTATGGATCTGGTGTGAGGACTAAACATCATAGACATCCTCCTCCACATCTTTTGGGATGGGCTCAGATACTCCACGACATCATGGCAATGGAGACTCCGATCACATAGGACAGCACTGTAGAGTTCGGACTTGTTGGTGATTCTGACAATTTCCGATCACACAATGAGTTGGAGATCAAGGATCACAAGTACCCCCTGGATCATTTTCTCCAAGTGTTTCCAGAACTCGTGAGACCTCCTGCCCATCCTCTCATTTCCAAGACTAGATTGTCCCCCAGTTCGTTTTGTGTCTGATCACCTCAACCTACTGATTTTTCACCCGCTTTCCTTCCCTTCCCCTCTTTTCTCCCCCCCCCCTTTAATTTTCACCCCCTCTTTCATGGCCTTGTTTGTGTTAGATGGGCCTCAAATTCTCAGGTCTCACCGACTTTTTTCAATGAGAAGTTTCATGTTTCTCTCATTTATGATACTCCTTCATAAACGGTACAGAATGTATATTTTTGTCTGATATTTCACTATGCCTTGTACTGTGAAATTTTTGAATAAAGAGGTATTTGACCTAAAAAGAATAGATTCCTTGCAGCACTTTTATTGCTACCCTGAAAAAAAAGAGCCGTAACTTAAAGTGTTACTAAACCCAGGACCCTGCATTCACTATATCCGCTCTTCCACAGTACACAGAACATGGAAATGCAAAAATATAAACTGTTAAATATCTTTTCTCATCAGCAGTATAGAGCAGACATATGATTTCTTATTGATCAGTGTCTCGTTAAAGCTTGTAGGAGGGGTTTTTATTCTACTCTGACTGTCCTATGAGACTGCAGGACCCCTGACCCTCTGTCTGGATAGTGCTGATTGGTTCTATGCAATGCACTATCCCAAGAAAATAAAAAAAACTCTCTAGCAATACACACCAGACTGAGCATGTACAGTGTGCCCCCAAGGCTCTGTTCTATCAGGACTCTGTGCAAATCCACTGCAATGGAGCAGGTAAGTATAACATGTATGTTATTTTTATAGGAAAAACAACTGAGACTTTACAATCACTTTAAGGCAACCAATTGGCATCTTTATTTCATTTTTCATGTTAATACCAATACAACCTAATTGGTTGCTGTGGGCAAAAGCTTATTTTTTTAAGTTTCTTTTCTCAAGTCATAAAGCAGAAAATCACAATCCCCAACACAACCCATAGAGGGAGCACTTTCAAAATCGATACATGAAATATAACGATTAAAATATGGACCAGCAAAAACACGAAAGGGTCAAAATTTACTTTCAGGAAAATGTTACCATAGAATCTTAATGTGTTTGCTTAAATATGCTACAAATCCCCTTTGAAATAACCCTAAGTATCACATTAGCATTATCTGGGACATATAAACAATAACCTCCACAACCATTATGCAAAACAGTATGATTGTGTGAAGACAAAATATTTGCTAAATTAAGAAGCACTTAGTGAGGCCCAGTCCACAGAGAAATAAATGGTTATGCTGTAGGTAAAGAAAGGTGGTGGCAGGGGGCTCGGGAGAAGCAGGGCATGATGGGAGGTTAACAAGTTGGCACCGTCCCATGTAGTATTGTTCTACGTTACATGTCCCTAGAGGCAATTTTCCTTTTTTCTCTCATAAAGAATAGCTGAACATTTGCTGTGCACCTGGGCCTTTCCATTACATAGCCCTCACCATGCAGGGTGTCACCCACAGACTTAACTCCTTCTGCACCAGCCTGTGCCACCAGACCCTTTGTAGGATCCCAGGCATTGAATTTTAAGGTTTTACGTGTGAGTACAATCAGTATTTTATGCATGATGTATTTTGGCTAATATGTTGCTACCTTGAGACTTTTGAACATACCTTAAGAATTTATATTTAAATTTTGGTTAAATCTAAGTTATATTTAAAGCTGATCTCTGGGCAGATATATTAGACACAAATGAATGCAGCTCTATAATTATTAATACATCATTACATTTAGTTTTTAAAATGCAAGTAGTGAAAAAGTACCTGAATTTGTCCTTTTATCAGGCTTTTGCAGTCCCTGTAAAGCGGGGCTGGAGTGTGAAAGGAAGAAGCAGCACAAGGAGCCAGATCATGTGCTGTCAAGAAGCATGCTGATAGAAGGAGAATGCAGAGTGAAAGAGAGATGAGCTCATCACTGTGCTGCTTTTCCTTTCATGGACACAGGTCCAAGACAATGGGGTTCAGAGGAAACAGGTTGAATGCTGCCGGACATTAGACTAAGGACATCTAGTGGAAGAAAAAAGTACTGCTGGGAAAATCTTTGAATTGAAAGTGAATGTTTCAGCAAAGCAATACTGCAGCTGCTGACTTTTAATTGGACACTTACCTGTCCCTGGGTCCAGCGATGCGGGGGATCGAAGCCCCGCTCGCCTCCCCCTTCGTTCAGCGGCGCCGGCATTGCAACTGTGGGCGCCGGGCTGTGGCTTCACAGCCTGGCACCCACTGCGCATGCGCGCGCGGCGCCGCGCGCCGTGATTGGCTGCTAAGTCACCTGGGACCTGTAATGGGTCCCAGATGATTGACAGGAGGGAGGGAGCAGAGCTGAGCCCTTCCTGTGCCGAGGGGGAAGTGATGTCACCAGCCCAGGCACTGGAAGAGGCAGACTACGAGGGACCCCCTAGCAACAGGCATTTAGAGGTAAGTACAAAAAAAAATTCCAAATTTAGGCACAATCATGATTTTTTTTTAGGGTGGAACACCACTTTAATAAGGCTCATGATGCAGTACATGGATGCAACTATACACAGGGCTTTTTTTTTAGAGAATAGGTGCAGGAACTCCTCCCTTCCGAGTCACCCCAAGACTCCGCCCCCTACCCACCCCCAAGCACCGTTCCTTGGTTCCACCCCTTACCCACCTCCAAGTACCACCCCTTTTAGAGAATACAGAACCAAGTATCATTTTGTGGTGCTAAGTATTTTGTATGGAATTTGTTAATGATAACAAGAAAGGCAGTAAAATAGATCTATCAACAATGGACACTCCAGCGACAATAGATCCACCCCAACTACAATGGACTCCCAACAGCCAGCATCAATAGGCCTTTTAGAAGTCAAAAATTTAGAACCCTCCCTCAACATTAGATCCCTCCCAGCAATGATTGACCCCCTGCAACATAAGACCCACCCCCAGCAACAATAGACCCCCCCTCCAAAAACAGATCCCCTGCAGCAACAATAGATTTCCCCCGCAGTCAGCATCAATAGACCCTCCAGCACCCCTTGCCATTCAGTTCTGGAGGTGCTGGACCTGCGTTCCCCAGTGTTCCTGCTGAAAAAAAGCCCTGACTATACATAAGAATGATGAGCAGCACCAAATTTTGCTGACCTCTCCTGAAGAAACTGTTAAATCTGCGAAACGCGTCAAGCTTGTTTTTACACAACTTTACAGAGACGCTACAAGATAAGATATACAAATATATCTATATATTATAATACCAAAACATATTCCTGAGCAGACTTTTCTTTGTGATACAAACTTTGCAATGCAAACTGCCATGTATGGTGCAAAAACAACATATATAGCTCCCAACTCTCCCTGATTTCAAGGGACTGTCCCTTTCTCACTGAGGCGCTGGCCGCGTTAGCCGTAAAGTGCAGGTAATTTTAGGGGCTCTCTACCAACGTTTTAGCTGCGCTTTTTGGGCGCTTTTAACCCCCGCTAGCGGCCGATTTCAATGGCAGGGGCAGTTTAGGAGAGCTAAATACAGCGCTCCCGCACCGCCTCAAAGATGCTGCTTGCAGGACTTTTTTTTCCTGTCCTGCAAGCGCACCGCTCCAGTGTGAGAGCAATCGGGATATCACACTGGGGCTGCAGAAGAGGCAGTTTACAGGCGCAAAAGCACCTGTAAAACGTCTCAGTGTGAAAGTAGTCTTAGCGATATGCTGGTAGACTGAGGGCTCTTTTACCTTTGTGGTTGGGGGGGTGGAAATAAACAGGTGGCTGAGCCATGTTTTATCATCCCCATCAGCTCCCTCTTAAGCTGCAAAGACAGCAGCCAATGGTGTACACATGCCGCAGCCATGAAACAAATCAATACCCCCTTGTCCTGTTTGGTGGGACTACCACCCGCCGAAGGCGACCCTTTCAAGTGAAAGGGTCGCAACCCGCCTCACAACCAAGTGCCATGCACGCAGTTGTGATGCGGTACTGCAGCATTTAGTGGATTCAAACAGGCAGGGAGGAGGCGACCATATACACCCTTTCCTGCACTTAAGATGCACTCTCAGATGTCTCAGGCTCTTATCTCTATATTCCCAACCTGGCTTGTACAGACATGTCACGCTTTGCAGCCCTCTTCAGACTGGGGTAGTCTAAACCAACTGTAACCAGAAAACAGAGGGCACACCAGCCTGGTGCATTATCTTCAGATATCTTTTATTAATACAATCTGATAATAAATAATATACTAACAAACATCACACATTGGAACAAGGTCCAAGCGGCTAACGCGTTTCAAGGATCGAGTCCTCTTTCTCAGAGCCAAAGATGTATACATTATGTGGGAGCAGTAGGGGCAGTGAGATGAGTTATTACAATGTATCACACTGTTTACTTTTATTGGAGTGCCCAAAATGACACTTCATTCAAGTCTTTGCACTGCAGCGCATTGTGGCGTGCTGCAGCAACATGCAGTACGGTAAGTTGTGCTGGGTAAAGAAGCTCACATGCTGCATTTTTATGTCAGCGAAGCATTATGGTGTGAACAGGGCAGAAAACAATTGTTTGCGTTCCATAGTTTATAAGGTTGAAAAAAGTGACAGGTCCATCCAGTTCAGCTTATGTTGAACACGCGTCGGTCTATGCAAATCGATGCAGCACAATGGACGGGGTGTGAACGAGCCCCAAGACTTAAGCAGCCAGGCCACTTAACCTCGCACAAAACGGACAGTCTTCTCAGTACTATAAGAAACAAAGGTGGGGAGTGAAGTGTAAAATTCCACTTCTCTGAAGGACTATAGACATAAGTATGTGTCCTTATCAGGACAGCAGACACAAGGACTAAATCTCCACCACTGTCACACCGCTAAGAAGCAATCACAATGCATTTTGGGTAATAATTCTTTTCAGTTCATACAATGAAGTCAAAATGTCACAAGGTCCCTTTTGTATCCTAACTTGTTAGGTCTCTTGTGCCATAATATGTTTGATTTCTACAAAAACGAAGCCTACAGGGGCCCCTAAGAACTGACTGAAGGGCCACAGAGTTATGTATGAATTGCCGCTATTCAACAATGCACATTATATGTATATTTTTAAATGCAAGAGTTGCAAGTGCCTGAATCTGGTATCAGCCTCTTGCGGTCCTTGTACAGCAAAGCTCAGGCTAGGAGAGAGAGAAGCAGCACAAGGAGTCAATCAGTTGGGCTGCAATTTTCATGTGCTAACAAGGAGCAAGCTGATAGGAAGAGAGAGGTAAACCTGCTGCTTCTCCTTCACCATCTAGTCACAGGCTGGAGGGAGGGACAACAGCTATAAAGCTGGTCATATATGGATCGAGCAGAAACTGACTAACTTTTGATCTATGTATGGCCGTTCCAATACAAGAATAGCAGGTCTAGTGATCATCTCCTCTGGAACAGGACTGTTGGTATATTTCTTCCTGGATTAGTGCTTGCAGCCAATCAGCTACAGTGCTGATCTGTGTATTTGAGCGATGATGAAGAGGCCACTATCAGAATACAACAACGCAGTAGGGATAATTCCTCCATCCTTTTCAAATGTGCAGATGGGGGAATTGGTTTGTTTTTTTATCAGCTGGCTGCCTGATCAAAATAAAAAAAAAAAAACTATCCATTTATGGCTTAAGTGATACTGAACTGAAACAGCAAAAAAATTAGGTTTCCTGCCCTATTAGACAAGGCTGTGCTGTGTGGCAGAACTGTGTCAATTTTAGGACTGGACGGAACTTGTTTGGCAGATACAAATGTATTTAGCAGTGTACTATACTGCCGCCCCCCTGAAAGGCGATCCGTGATGAATAAGAAGGTGACATGTCAACTCCTCCCTGCCTGCTTTAACCCTCAAAATGCCAACCCAATGCGCTGCGACTGCATGCACTGCAATATGCTCTGTTGCAACACAGCCTTATTAACTTGAAAGGGTCAGCTGCCGAAAGTGACAAGCTATATCATTTTAGGCCGCTAAGCAAAGCACCACGGCTGCGTCATGTGTACGACCCTGAGCGGCTGCATGTTCTAGTCTAGGTGAGCCGTCGTTAAGCAGTAAGGCCGGATTCAAACCTATAGGTAAAAAAACCTTCAGCTTTTACAACCGCTCTGAAGGCTTTTTGAGAGAAGCAAGGTGCTTTGATGTTTTCAGAAAACCCTGTATGTAACCCTGCCGATCCCTCCCACCAGCTATGATCTGCCTGAATTGTACAGAGAAGCACAGAGATTTGATGATGATGTCACTGGGTCTGAAATAAGGTATGCTATTAAAATGGAAGAGTTTTATTTAAAAAATATATAATAATTAGCATACTGATGACAGGCAAAATATAAGCGGATTAAACTTCTGCTTAAAATGTCCAAACACGAAAACCTTGGAGTTTCAAAAGGCAACTGTTGTAACCATTGAACATGAAACTGTCAAGCTTCTGCTAAACCGTTCAGGCCCTGGTGAGATTTTCTTTCGAGCAAGCTTCATGTCTGCTGCAAATCTGAGCTCTGCGGGAGCTAAAATCATATATTACAGATTCCTAGCTCATTGCTTGTATTAATTAGCATTTACTGCATGAGAAACAATCAAAGCACGTCCCCAGTGTTTGTGTTGGAATCGGTTATTTTTTTAAGGTCACTGATTTTTGCAGAGGGAGGAAATTGGGTCTCTGGGGCCTGCAGAAGCTGCAAAGAAAGTTGCTTGTTTTCTTTTTTTTTTTTTAATTTTGGAACAGATAAAGCCTGTCCGGTTTGAATGTAAATACGAGCGTATATATATTTTAGCAATGGCGCCCATTTGTAGCAGAGGTTATCGGCTGATCTTTGAAGGGAAAAAAAATAAGGACAAACAAGCTATTTATACGAGTTACGGAAGAGTGTGTTTATGTATCTCCCCGTTCTGCCATCGAAGCATAAAGTATGCAAATTCTCTTTGTCCTTAAACAACCCTTGGTGTGGCTGCAAGAGGTACTGCACTCCCAGCAGTGACAGTAAATAAGTAACTGTACTGTGCTCCAGGCTACAACCCAGGAGATCTTTCCATAAATGACTTCTTCTCACAGTCTATGTGGGGTCTTCTGCACCACTCGCAAATATTCTTCTACTTACAATATGCCTAGGCAATGCTATTTTAGGCAATACATCAACTGTAAGAGACTATCATGTCAGTAAGCGTTTGTGACATAATGGAGGCAAGTAGAATAATAGGGGGGAGTTTGGGACTTTAAATGAAGCACACGGTGTGTGCCTCCATCCCTGGTTCAGGTATGAGAAAACGGAAGGTGGGACTTTAAATGAGGCTATTGATTTGTGGGGGTGAGATAATTAGAAAAGATATTTAACCCCTTGCCGACCAGCGCGCGACGATGTACATCGCCACAATGGCAGGGCTGGGCAAATAGGTGTACAGGTACGTCCCCTTTAAATCGCGGCATAGTGGGCGCGCGCACCACATACTCCGTGAGCGTGCCCGCGGGTCCCGCGAGTGGCAGAATGGGGAGATGCCTATGTAAACAAGGCATTTCCCTGTTCTGCCTAGCAACATAACAGAGATCTACTGCTGCCTGTCATCAGGAGCAGTGATCTCTGTCGTGTTCTACTGAGACAATCCCTCCTACAGTTAGAATCACTCCCTAGGGCACACTTAACCCCTTGATCGCCCCCTAGTGTTTAACCCCTTCCTTGCCAGTGTCATTTACACAGTAATCAGTGCATTTTTCTAGCACTGATCGCTGTATAAATGACAATGGTCCCAAAATAGTCAAAAGTGTCCAAGCTGTCCGCCATAATGTCACAGGCACCATAAAAATCGCAGATTGCCGCCATTACTATCAAAAAAAATGTTATAATAAAAATGCCATAAATCTATCCCTATTTTGTAGACACTATAACATTTGCGCAAACCAATCAATATACGCTTATTGCGATTTTTTTTACCAAAGATATCTAGAAGAATACATACTGGCCTAAACTGAGAAAGAAATTTGTTTTTTTATATATTTTTTGGGGATATTTATTATAGCAAAAAGTAAAAAATATAGCTTTTTTTTCCAAAATTTACGCTCTTTTTTTGTTTATAGCGCAAAAAATAAAAAATGCAGAGGTGATCAAATACCACCAAAAGAAAGCTCTATCTGTGGGGAAAAAAGGATGTCAATTTTGTTTGGGTGCAACATCGAACGGCCGTGCAATTGTCAGTTAAAGCGATGCAGTGCCGTATCGCAAAAATTGCTCTGGTCAGGGAGGGAGTAAATCCTTCCAGGACTGAAGTGGTTAATTGGCATATGGAGTCTGACAATACATAACAATGATGCACATAGTAGAAAAGGTGTAATATGTTTACACACATACATGGTGTTGACCTCATGAATATATTACATATACATATCAAAGGAACGGCATATAAAATTGACAAGAGATTTAATATGGATAGAATGAATTATTGCAAATTCATATATGTATACGTCATCTAAATGGCACTATGCAGTGTAATCAATAATAAGAAACACAGTATGATCATTTGGTTGTAGATAATGAGTCTAAGTAGGTTCCTAAGTTCCTATCAGGAGGCATGAGAATCATTATAGTACAATCATTTGGTTGTAGATAATGAGTCTAAGTAGGTTCTTATCAGTAGGCATGAGAATGCATCCTAAAATCCAGACGCGTTTCGTGGATGACATCTATACCTATCTCATGGTCTTCTTTATTTTCCTTTTTTCTTTTCTTTTCCTTTTCTTTTTCTTGTACCTTTTTTCTTTTTCTCTCTCTTTTCTTCCTTCTCTCTTTTTCTCTCTTCTCTTTCTTTTTCTTTCTCTTCATTTTCTTTTTTCTTCTTTCTTTCTTTTCCCCTCTTTTTTCTTTTTTTATCTCTGATCTTTTTTCTCTCTTCACACACTTCTTCTTTTCAAATTCACCTGCACTTTGGCATTGGTCTCTAGCTCCTTCCCACAATATAGAGTATTTATAGTACACCCAATATATATATATTTAGACATGAAGCCCACTCATACCTCTACCTGGATTTCTGCCTTTCGTTTTCCTTGGGGATGATGTTTTGTGCGCCCGATCCCTCTCCTGTGGGCTCCTTCCATAGCTCCCGGTACATTCAATTGGGACAGCCTCTGATTCCTCGTCCCCCATTTTCCAGACTTATCATGATGCAAGTACTCAGAGGAATGAGTAACTCTCTCCCTTTTCTCTTGTACACATCCACCCCGTTGAGAGGTATAATGTTTGATCATACTGGTCTACTCATGTTTTGTTGTTTTTTATAGAGTTGCATGCATCTGCCCCTGAAAAGTGGTATTATCCACAAAACGCGTTGGGCATTTAGAATGCATTCTCATGCCTACTGTTTGGAACCTACTTAGACTCATCATTTACAACCAAATGATTATACTGTGTTTCTTCCTATTGATTACACTGCATAGTACCATTTAGATGACGTGTACATATATGAATTTGCAATAATTCATTTTATCCATATTAAATCTCTTGTCAATGTTATATGCCGTCCCTTTGATATATATATGTAATGTATTCATGAGGTCAACACCATGTATGTGTGTGTATACATATTAAACCTTTTCTACTATGTGCATGTATTGTCAGACTCAATATGCCAATAAATATATTTTCTTATTATCTCACCCCCACAAATCAATAGCCTCATTTAAAGTCCAACCTTCCTTTTTCTCATAATGGAGGCATGAGTCACATGGTGACTCAAGATGGTTGAATATGCTTGCAATTCTCCAAAATCTTCAGCCGCAAAACCATCATCCCTCCACTCCAATAATCTGGTCCTCTATCGGGGATAACGCTTTTTTTTTGTTAATTCTCCCCCCCCCCCCATGCACATCACTCGCCTAGGCAAATTATGTGCACTATGCTCCCTATGCCTCCTGGGATATGTAAGTCACATATCCCAGGATGCACAGGGTTTGATTTTCTAATACTGGAAAGTGCAAAATATAGTGCAGCTGTGCATGGTAGCCAATCAGCTTCTATCTTCAGCTTGTTCAATTAAGCTTTGACAAAAAAAACTGGAAGCTGATTCCTGTGCAGAGCTGCACCCAATTTTGCATGCTCCAGTTTGTGTAAATGAACCCCATAGCCTTTGATTCACAAAGGAGGAGGGGTTCAGGCCTAGTGGCACATCATCAGGAGGCCTGCCGCGTGAACACGGAAGAGCCGACAGCCTCACGATGATGTCACACAAAATATGTCGGGGTGGAATCGAGCGTTGCCAGAAGAGAAAAGGATCTCAGCAGGATCTTAGCTAGGTGAGTAAAAAAATGTGGGGGGTGAATATCTGCTTTAAAGTGGAACTGAACTCAAAAAGTGAAGGCTTGCTATGTTACAGGGAACATCTATACACAGTATGTTAATTGTGCCTAAGAAGTACTCTGAAAAATGTATCTTCTGCTTTTAATTTGGCATGAAAAATAGCAATACACTTCCGGGTATGTGAGGGTGCATCTAAGGCACTGCTGCCACTGATTGTCTCACCAGATTTGAAGTGAGATTTGGTGATGTCACCTCTATGCTGCACACTGTTCTCCTTGCTGAAGGGGAAACTGTAGCTGGAGACCTGCAATGCAAGGATCTCTTTATTTCTGTTGCACTCATTCAGCAAATATGTGCTTCCTTCACTTCTCCTGCTTCTTCATTATTACACCACCAATGATCAGAACACCAGTCATTGGGATAGATGGAGGGTAGCTCCTACATTAGGAAGCAAATTCCTGCTTCTAACAAGATGGCTGTCTCTACACAGCGCAATACAAGACATAGTAGGGCTGATTTACAAAAACTGGAGGGTGCAAAATCTGGTGCAGCTGTGCGTGGTAGCCAATGAGCTTCTAACTTCAGCTTGTTCAGTTAAGCTTTGACTAAATCAATTGGCAGCTGATTGATTTCTATGCAGAGCTGCATCAGATTTTGCCTCTTCCAGTTTTAGTAACTCAACCCCGTTAATTTAGACATGGAGAAAGATGAGGAAAAGCACAGGCACTGGTGACTAGTCTGTTGCCCTCTAACCAACTTTTGTGGGCACAGCTTCCGGAGTTTAGTACCCCTTTGAGTGTATGTCCAGCCAAAAAGTTTATATTTTAGGTTTGATTAGAGTGGAGAAAGATTTGAGCTCCTTTGGGTTTTTACTGCTTTTCAGCCTACCATTAGATTTTCCCTCACTCTCTATCCTAGTGAATTTTTTCAGTGAGAAAAATTATATTTACTTTGCTGCCTGTGTTCCCTTTACATTCAGCATTGGTGGCAGAAGTGAAAGTAAATCTCCAAATGGGAACACTAAAGCAAAAAAAAATTTGTTCTAGCCTTTCCTTACTGTATTGCTAGTAACAATATTTAGAATAGAGTCATAGACTATAAAAAAACAAAAAAAAAACTTTAAGGGGTTTTAACTGGTCAGGACCCTATTAAAAAAAAAAAGTTTTGACCAAAAATAAACTTTATGTCTAAAACTTTAATTTTCACAAACCAAAGTAGGACATGTGATTTACGCTTTATCCTGTACAGAAACATCCTAAGCCAGAGTTTCTTAACCAGGGTTCCATAAAAACCTAGGGTTTCTCCAGAGGTTGATAGGGGTTCCTTAAGAAATGAACAATTTTTGGCCCTCCGATTAGTTCCCACTGAAACCATTTAGTTTAGCTATCCGTAAGGGGGTATTTCTTCACAATGTGTACAAGTGTAAGGAGCATTCTTCCCACTGACCATCACACTAATGCAGTTTTTCTCAACTCCAGTCCTCAAGGTGCCCCAACAGGTCATGTTTTCAGGTTTATCATTATTTTTCAAAGGTGATTTGATCAGTTTCACTGCCTTAGTAATTAATTACCACACCTGTTTCATCTGAGGAAAAACCTGAAAACATGACCTGTTGGGGCACCTTGAGGACTGGAGTTGAAAAACACTGCAGCGTATCATGAGTTGTAGATATAGTAATATTTAGCAGGGGGTCCCTTAGACCAAAAGTTATTTCAAGGGTTCCTCTGTATTGAAAAGGTTGAGAAAGGCTGTCCTAAGCATTTCCCGCTGGGTCAATTCCCTTGCAGACAGGGTGCCATGCCCCCCCCCCCCCAAAAAAAAAAAACTGGCCATACTTCATTAAAATCTCACTTGTGTAGCTTTATTGTTTCAAACAAACAAAAATGAAGCCCAGCCTGGGACCTCCTCCTCCAGAGTAGGACATCCCAGATGGGGGCTTATATTTGTTTATCCAGAAAGATAGAGCTACTCACGTTAAATATTAATGTAGTATTGCCATTATTTTTTTTGTTTCATCCTGAGCACACAGCTGATAACTATAGGGGAGGAGTTTGAGACCCCTAACCATACAAGCAGGGTCAGATTTACTTAAGCTCATTAGGTACAATTAACAACTACTCCTTTTTGTCCCCCATCATTAATCATCTCATGTATAATTTTATTTACACAGTGTTACAATATTGTAAACCAGGATAGCACCAATTTAAGTAAAATGTTTTGTATAATATTATCCCTGCAAAGTTGTGTTGATTGGGTACAAAAGGTTGTGTGCCTACTATACCGCTTCTACATACAACTTGGGCCATCTGCACCCCCTCTGGTGTCTTGGGGCTTATGCCAACTGCACCAAATGCAAACAGCACATTTGAGCTTCCCCTTTAAGGCGCTGTCCCTTTAACCGAAAGCTCCGACCTACGTGCATTTGGTGTTTGGCGCCCAGGGGGTTAATTCTATTGCTCAGATGCAGAGTCTATTCTCGTCCTGTGTTTGTATGGAAAACATTTTCCGTGTCGCAATAAAGAGATAAGCAAACAGCCAAGCCCTGAGCGGAACGTTACTAAGGAAGCATAGTCTATAATGGCCAGGTTATGTAAGGATATGTTTACACTCGGCTCGGTGACAATAATGACCCCTTCCCTGCAGAAACAGCTCACAAACATCTGCTTCAAGGTGCAGGTAAAGTCAAATACTTTAATGGCTTATTCCTGTGTGCACAAAGCTCATTGTCCAGGATACAGCTCATTTCCTCTCCGACACCCTGGTATGGCCGCTAACGTAGACCCAACAGTGTCCTTTAAAAAGTACTATGGGTATATGTCCTCTCAACGGAAGAAGGAGGGGGGACTGCCATTTGAAACCCAACTTACAATAAAGTTAAATGTTTTTGTAAACAACCAAAATACATATTTGCTAGGGCCTTAGAGTGGAACTAAACTTAAAGAGGAGCTCCGTTCAGTTAAAAAAAAATTAATAGCTATAATAATTAGAGCTGTTGACTCTTAATATACAGACACTTACCACCCCAGGGTTCCAGCGCTGTCATCACCCGGGTCGGTTCTTCACCAGTCTGTGAGTCCCCGGCGCCACCATCTTCTTTGTGTGAAGGCGGTTGTGACTTCTTAGTGTTTTACCAGCGGGCCTCGCAATGATGCGCCAGTTTCCCACTTTGTATACACGAGCCAAGCTGTGTGTTCTCAATGGTCCTGCAGTCTACTGGGACTTGTGACTTGTTCCAGGTGGTTGCGGGTTGGGGAGTGGGAGTGGGTACCTGTCAGAAACATTACCCACTGCCAGAAAAAAAAAAGTTAGAGGAGGGGCGGGGTTTATGGAGATGAGTAAAACTTCCCTTTTCAGGTGAAGTTCCGCAATAACTAATAAAGAACTAATGAAGACAGCTCTTTATTGCAGAAGTTACATGCTATGTCTCTAACAGTAAATCTACAATCTGCGGGTTTGCATATACTATATGACACATTTATGAGGGTTGCTGAGTTCTTGAGCTAGCCATAGACAGAAGGGGCAATTGGACAGATAGCTGTGCCAGCCACTGATTCTCTAGACATGAATGGACGCTCAAGTCAACTGTTTAGGGTTGGGTCTATGGAGAGAGGCACTGGAAGGGTGCTGAAGACATCTCTGACTAATTAGCAATAGCAATCAGATAAGTTTTCTACCTGTCCATTAAGTATTTAGCGCTGTCTGTGGAGAGCTACTGTAAATAGACATTACATTGTCTCCTGATCTGACCAGATTGAAGGATAGTCATATAATGCCCATGGTAAACCTCTAAATACATAGCTGGCATAACTACATGGGGACACACATACCTGTCAAAAGGAATTTGTATTTCTCTCTTTCCTGAGATTTATACAATTCAACTGGTAACCTGACTTTTATATACTGCAGTTAAGCAGCACAGCTTGGTTACCTCCCAGCCTGTGATGTCACAGTCTCCTGTCAGCATGTGACCTGCGATAGGACAGTGAAAGCGCTGAATGAAAAGATCATCACTGTAGTGAGGTAGTTGGGGAGTGGAGCAGCCACAAACTTCCAATGTGCCTCCCCCACTTCATATAATAGCATTGTGCCCAGGGCACGTATCCCTTCTGCCCCCCTTTCCTTATCCCAGTCCTGTTTGCATGTGACCTGTGATATGACAATAAAGGAAGAGCACCAGACCAATAATCTCATCCCTCTGATCTCTCTCCTGTCAGCATGTTCTCTCATCATACTTGCACTGTCCTTAGTGCTTGTCCTTCCCTCCACTGACATACAGGTGATCAAAGGAATCTGATCTGATTTAATTTACATACAATTTAATTAGTCCAAAATGGCATAAATTGCACAGAGTTTGGCTTAAAATAAACGACAAGTTGACCTTCTATTCAGCAACCCTGAAGTGATCATTTGTTCTTTTTTGTATGAAAAACAGAATAAAAATTATTTGCTATGAGGTAGGCTTAGGCTGAAACGCGTTAGCATTTAAGATGTTGTTACTGTTATAGTGCGAAATAAATTTCATAAGATGGAGCAATTGCGTGCGGGCTTTTGATTACTATAGATTTATGTTGGACGGCATAGCCAGAGCACCGACAGACAGCCGTATTGCGGTAGAGCTTGGGTGAGTCTTTACACTTCAATAAAAATGATCTAATTAAAAAAAAAGAATGCAGGGTGCAAGCTAAGCTGCCATGGCATGTTATCAAATATTTAGACTTCAAGTAGAACTATGGCCACAATTGAAAAAAATGTGCTGCAGAACTTAATTATAACTACATCTGTGCTTACAGGTTTCTTATAGTCCCTCTGCAAAGTCCCACAAACACCTGTTGATCCTGCCAGTGAAGTCCACCTAATGCAATGTCCTGTGATGTGGTGCCAATGATACTGGTCTGATCCTGAATTAAGAGCAGAGTTGTCCCTCACATGTAGGCTGTGCCTGTTTGCATTACAGTGGGAGGAGCTATTGCAGGGAGCGTGGCTATCAGCACTGTCACTGCTGATTAAATAGCCTGTAGTTTGTCAATCAATGCCTGGCCACACCTAGTCCTGCCCACTACATCCTGGATTGGCAGCACTGCCTCTGTTACTGAAACCCTCCCATTGTGAGCTGCAGTGTCTGGGAAGGGGAGTGTATGAGATGCAAATGGGGGGAATTAGGCCAAGGAAAGTAAAGGAGTTTTTTTGTTTACTTTATGAAAAATGTTATATATTGCAGCTTACCAGTCCATGGATGTGGTAGCTTCATCAGTTGCTAGGGAGACAAAACTCATATACTATACTATATAGAGCAGCAAGGTTGTCACCCCAAAACAGGAAGTGTGTTAGGACCTCAGAACATGACCTTCTCCTCTTATCATCTCAAAACAATAACACAAAAGGGAGGTGTTCTGTAGCCCAAAAGGGGCAGAACTGATAACACAGGGCAGCACTGGATTTCTGGCAGGATCAACAAATATTTCTTCTACACTTATCAAATAGGTATAACAAAACACTGTTCCTGGAATATTTAACAGACCAAAAGGAAGAAAACAAGAGAAGTTTATTGCCAATGTTTACCTATACTTTAACTATAGCTATTTAATAAAACCAACATGAAGATTTGAAAAAAACAATTAATGGTAATGCATGTATTAAATGGTCTAAATTTTCCTTATTCATTTCTTTTACTTGCTATATAATGCTGTTTAAGTAAACCAGGAGCCATGAAGGGGTTAACCCTCCCTGCAAATAAACATAGAGTACCATGGAAAGCCTTTTATAATTTCTCAGCCATCTCTAACAAAGCCTCTTGTATCCCATAAGGTGCGATGAATGTCTTGCATAATACCGAACTTCTCCCCCCGCTAATTAGAATGGCAGGCACTTAGCAAATACATTGTTTACACCCATTAAAAGTACAAATGTACACCGGGGGCCTAGATAATCTTAAATCAATCCAATCCTCTTTAAATGCTCAGCCTTTCATTCCTTGAAACACGTCATATGGCTTTTCATAATGGAGACACCCCGCCACCACCATCGAAAAAAAAATTAAAATTGCCAATCACCTATTAGAATTCTGTTTTTTTTTTCTTTTCTTCTTCTACAGCACTGGGACAAGGAATATAATTACATATGATGATTTGAAAATTTACTGTGTGCAATCAGAATAATGAATTTATCTTTGAAGCTCTTCTTCAGCCAAAACTTTGTTTTTTAATTATTGTACAGAGAGGGGTAGGAATTGAACCCCTGTCCTTTTTGGGAAATCTCTATAGTTGGGGACATAGGTTGCACCAAAACACTTTTTTTAAGTAAATTAAAGGAAGGGTTTAAGCTCTGTTAGGGTATTATTACTTATGTGTCTTTCTGACCTGTCCTGCAGTTGGAAGCTGCCACAGAGACAGGAAATGGGAGGAAATTTCCCCAACAGGGTTAAAACTTGGAAAAAGTATCTTAAAGTGTTACTAAACCCACAACAGTAAAATCAGTCTGTATATGCAGCATAGCATGCTTGTTATACTCACTTTGGAACTTAAGGGGTTAATCCTCTGCAATGTGTAAAAAGGCTGTTTTATCCTGTAAAATCCTTCTCTTCTTGCATTGTCTATCTTGGGAAGACCAGCTAACACACAGGCTGTAGCCAACCTGCACGTGCTCAGTTGTGTCTTTTATGCTGGAGAGAATATTTACTTGTTCTCAGAGTTAGCCAGGTCACATGATATTGACATCACACATGTGGGCGTGTATACAGGCTGCAGTGGGAATCTCCTCCTACCTGATCTCTCAGCACTGGAGAAACTGTGCAGTTTATCATGTAATCGTGGTATACAGATCATCCAAAAAGGTATATAGTGGCAGTATTTTAATGTAAAAAGAAGATTTATAAGCTGTGGGGGGCTGATGAACTATTTTCATATCACTGGATTTAGTAACACTTTAGGTAAAAAAAAAAAAAAGAAAAAAAAAAACTTGACAAAAGTATCTACCCTTCTAAAGCCTATCCAAAATCAGATTTAGCTGGAGCTGGGGAGTCTTCCGTTCACATTCCCGCTATCCTGGGCACGTTGAGTGCATTCACACCTGCAAATGCACCCCCACTCTGATTAGATGTGAGAACCCCAGTGGGGGTTCTTGCAAATAGCTGCAGGAGGCAGCCCCATTGAAAGCAATCGGTGGCTGCCAGCTCCCGCAGCAATCACATGCGAGCGATTGGTTTCGGAGGCAGACTGCCTGCATCCACAGCCAATCACTCGCATGTGATCGCTACATGAGAGATGTTCATGTGAGTGGCCGAGATTAGCTCCAGGAGCTGTCAGCCTTCCATTGCTTTCAATGGGGCTGCCTCCTACAGCAATTTGTGGGAACCCCCACTGGAGTCCTCGCATCTAATTGGAATGTGGCTGCATTCGCAGGTGTGCCTGCACCTTAACTAATAAGAAGCACTTTGAGCAGTTTTCATTATTAGAGACTGCAAAGACTGTATTGTTAATCTGTCAGACCCTGTTTGGTAGACTGTCAGTGAGATACAGTGCCTTAAAAAAGTATTCATACCCCTTGAAATGTTCCACATTTTGTCAGGTTACAACCAAAAACATAAATGCATTTTATTGGGATTTTATGTGATAGACCAACACAAAGTAGCACATAATTGTGAAGTGGAAGGAAAATGATAAATGGTTTTCAATTTTTTTTACAAATAATCCACCTGTGTGTAATTTAATCTCAGTATAAATACAGCTGTTCTGTGAAGCCCTCAGAGGTCTGTTAGGGAAAATGAGTGAACAAACAGCATCACGAAGGCCAAGGAACACACCAGACAGGTCAGGGATAAAGTTGTGGAGAAGTTTAAAGCAGTGTTAGGTTATAAAAAAATATCCCAAGCTTTGAATATCTCACGTAGCACTGTTCAAGTCATCATCCAAAAATGGAAAGAGTATGGCACAACTGCAAACCTACCAAGACACTTAAACTGACAGGCCGGGCAAGGAGGGCATTAATCAGAGAAGCAGCCAAGATGCCCATGGTAACTCTGGAGGAGCTGCAGAGATCCACAGCTCAGGTGGGAGAATCTGTCCACAGGACAACTATTCGTTCTGCACTTCACAAATCTGACCTTTGTGGAAGAGTGGCAAGAAAAAAGCCATTGTTGAAAGAAAGCCATAAGAAGTCCCGTTTTCAGTTGGCGAGAAGCCATGTGGAGGACACAGCAAACATGTGGATGTGTGATCATGTAATCATTAAACTGCTATTTTTTAAAAGCAAGTATGTGCCTAATTGTGACTTGGTATCATCCCATTCTACATGGAGTTTGTATGTTTTTCCTGCGCATGCGTGGGTTTCCTCCAGGTACTTCCGTTTCCTCCCACCTCCCTCACACTCCAAAGACATGCTGGTAAGTCAAATGGCTCCTGTCTAAATGGGCCCTAGTATGTATGTGCAAAATGATTATGGACGTGTTTTTGTGCATTCCAGTCCCAAACTGTTGGGAGGGGTTGAGGGTCTCATGGGAACCAGACATGGAGCCTAGAGAGCTGGCCCGAAGAATCATTGAGACTTGGATACAAAGGAAAGGATAAATACATACATACATCAGCCTATTGTAAGCCACACTAGAGGGGGAGGCTCAGACTGGGGAAGGGAGAAGTAGCACAAGCAACCAATCAAATGTGCTGCTGTTCTCCTGTTCTAACAATTGTCATGTCGATAGGAGGAGAGAACAGGGTGATGATGAGATAATGTCATGAATCTGCTGCATCTTTTATTACTGCCCAGTCAAAGGCTGGGAGAGGGACAAGACCTATAAGTGTTACATAACTGCAGAATAAAAAATCTGGTCTCCTGCCCTGCCAGACAGGACTGTGATGTGTGTCAGAGCTGTGTAAATTTCAAGACTGGATGAATGGAAGCTCAAATCTTTTGGTAGATAAAACAGCACTGTTATATGTATTTTATTTGTGTATTTAGCTGTTTTCCTGGAGTTTAGCTTTAAGTTGATCTCTTTCACATATACTGTATAGCGAAACAAAGTTTAAAAGGCTGCAGGTCTCCTTTAACGTACACGGTTATGACATTTTTGTCAAGTTTTATGGTTTTTAAGGAATCTTGTATTAATTTATTTACTTAATGAAACCATTGTAAATCCCTGTAATAAATTATTATTGTCCTTGGTAGCAGAGACTGAACTCCTTAACTGGCGTTTTAAAGGAAATACAGTACACATGTATTTTGTGATTCCAGATGGGGAGCAGTGGTGTATATGTGTATATTTATATAGACCCGTTCCACTCGCACTCTTAGGAACGCCGAGTGTTAAGAAGGCCATAAAACACTCCTTTCACCAAGGTAAGAGGTTCTGTTTTAATAGTAATTTTGTACCGGATGTGAATTAATACAACAGCAAAAGAACGCAAGAAGTGTTACAGCTTAAGAAAAAGTTTTAAATCAATTTTCAATTTCCGATCCTCTTGTGCCAAACGTTTACTCTTGTCATAAAAATTCCCCTGGAGTCGCAATCTCCATCAGCCCCCAAGGACCTCCATCTCCCACATTGATAATCAAACTTCTCCCTTTTTAAGCATTTTTTTCTTTTATTCCACTTTTAGGCCCAGGATAAAATAAAAATAAAATCAATAGTTAGCATCTGACAGTAAAAAAAAAAAGAAAACACTGGAAATATACCGTTAAAGGGGACCTGTCATTATTTCCTACTTAATCTGGATCAGTAGGACACGTCAGCACTGCTCAGCACTTCTACTGTACAAAGTACAGTACTTGCAAGCCAATTCAAAAAAACGCTGAGCTCCTTATGTGCTCTAAAGCCTAGTCAGTCCAGGCCACATGGTCTCTGGATACAAGGAGCATTGTGGTTGTTTCACATCATTGGGGACTGCAGAAAGTCTGTTTTCTGATAGACAGGAGTGAGATAAGAGAATCAGCCAGACACACCCATGAAGGAGAACCTGGTGAGCAACTAGGCTGCCCCCAAGGTACATATGAAATTACAAACCACAAGCTAAGATTCGGTTTTGAAAACACTCGCCGATACAATAATTTACTTTAATCAACCCCTTGTAGCCATTTATGAGTTTGTAACGCTAGAAGCATTAGCCATTTCTGGGCTTCCCAAACTTGTGGTCACAATGATCGGGAGCCCATCCTATCAGCCTGGCCAATGGTAAGGCGTTAAGATGAAACCTTTCCTTAGTACATCTTAAAACATTTAAAAATTCCATTTTAACCACTTGAGCTCCAGAAGATTGTACCCTCTTCATGACCAGGCCATTCTTTGCAGTTAGGCTATTTTTTCCAGTTCAGGTCTGCGCTACTTTAATTGGTAATTGCGTGGTCATGAAATGCTATTCCCAAACAACATTTTTATCATTTTTTTCACACAAATCAAGCTTTCTTTTTGTCAGTATTTAAACACCGCTGTTTAAAAACCATTAGCTGGGGACCGCTCATCTGCTTGTGCTGCAGCGAATGACAGCACAGTCTTCTGGGTCCGCTTGCGCATGCGACGTACAGGTTCGTGATTGCGCCTGTATAAGCCAACCTGCCGCAGTAAATGTACTGCGGCAGGTCAGTAAGCTGTTAAAATAAACCATGAGAAAAAACTCCACCAAAACTAACATTTTTAATACGCAGGCCCTGGAAATGTCAGGTTTTTTTTCTTTTTCTTAGGTTATCCTATCTCTTACAGTAGTACCTCTCTTTGCTTTGTGACCTGTTGGCTTGCAATAAGTATATCTTTTTGGCCCTAGTTATTGGAATCTGAAGTCTGTTGTGCTTGAAACAAGCTGAGCATAAAGACAACAATAAAAAAACGTAGGAACATTACAGTGAACAAAAATGTCAGTCATTGGAACATTTGAGTTTTCAAAAACTTCTGGTAGCCCATGTGACAGGGTGACAATTCCGGAAATAAGATTGGGAGATGGAGACAGAGTGTTGTCACCCTATAGCAGTGAGCGCCTGAACAAGGCAGCCATCTGCAACATATAGGATCTGCCCCACCATTACTGAACTGGTATTGAAGACACTATCTTTTTTAATTTTTTTTAAAAAACATCACTTGCTTACACTAGCTTTTTAAATATTTGAGAGCTTTATTATGAAGACTTTAGTTATACTAGGAATTATTAACCATTATTATTTATACTAATTATGAAAGCAATAACCATTGTTTGGCTGTCTGGCTCGACAAGGGATGCCTGGCCCTAAATTTCCTATTTATTCCCTGAAAAAAAAAAAAATCATAAGCTTATTGAGCATCAATGAAGACGCTTTTCAGCAACAGCTGGGAGGCCCACAGCCGCCCGTCCCTCCTCGAAGGGTCTTTGTGCCAGAGACGGCTTTGAGCCGGTGCCAAGCAATATGTGATTGTGGCACTGTGGCAGTGGCAGGTTATGACCATCAACGAGGGCAATATCTGACATGGTTTTGCTCTTGCTCTAACAGGGTTTTTGCTACGACAATCTGTGTTTTCCTTTCCCGGCGGACTCGGCTATCATTGTACGCAAAGCCTTTGAAGTAACAGAAATCCTATTGAAAGCTCCCAGGCTGTTCAATGTGAAATTAATTCATCTCTCTGCACCTCGGAGCTGGCTAGGACAAGCAGTCCTGATACTGGGCTCCACTGTGCCATCTCAAGCTTTATTCCATTTGTGCGCCTTAAAGGGGAGTTCTAATTTGTGCTACTTTTAAATGTACATGTTGTTAGGTTAAAATAAAAATCGGCTAAATGTAGCCAAAAATTATTTTTAGTTTGTGCAAAAAAGTTACAGTTTTAATACCTTTGTTGGCTAACTTAAAGTGATTGTAAAGTCTCTTTTTTTCCCTATAAAAATAACAAACATGTGCTTTGTTGCAGTGGATTCTCAGGTCCCTCTTCTGTGGTCCTGGCCCCTCCCTCCTGTTCAGTGCTCCTACAGCAAGCAGCTTACTATGGGGGCACCGGAGCCGAGTCACAACTCCCTGTGTCCATTCAGACACAGAGCCCCGACCATAAGTGCATAAAAAAAGGTAAGTTGCAATTTTTTTTTTTAAGCTATGCTATGTGAATTGGGACATGTAACAAATATAAAGTAGGTGTTATCCCAATTTGGCATCAAAAGTAGAAATACACTTTAAGTTGGCCAATGGAGGGTATTATTTAGAATCCAAAAATCCTGCAATAATTGATGGCTCACATGGTACAATACTCTACTAATTTTAGTTGTAGATTTAGAGTAGATATTTCTGTCTGTGATCCCTTTGGGAAGATCAACCAGAGAGGTCACCAGCACGCCTCAGTCTTCCAAAAAATACCATGGCGTCATATGAATCACACTATCTGTGTGATGTTGTGGGGTCATGTGTGTCCCTAAGGTGTGCCGGTGACATATATTGTTTGCTCACTATAATGCCAGTCATTAGTTCCTACAACACCCTAATTGAACTTCAGATGTATCCAGTAAGTTGTAGTGTGAATATGCTTTAACCGCTTCAGCCCCAAAAAGATTTTAACCCCTTCCTGACCAGAGCACTTTTTACGATTCAGCACTGCGTCGCTTTAACTGACAATTGCGCGGTTGTGCGACGTTGCACCCAAACAAAATTGACGTCCTTTTTTTCCCACAGATAGAGCTTTTTTTTGGTGGTATTTGATCACTCCTGCGGTTTTTATTTTTGGCGCTATAATTAAAAAACGACAATTTAAAAAAAAACGCAATATTTTTTACTTTTTGCTATATTACATATCGCCCAAAAATATATAAAAAAAAAAACTATTTTTTTCCTCAGTTCAGACCGATATGTATTCTTCTTCATATTTTTGGTAAAAAAAAATCACAATAAGCGTATATTGATTGGTTTGCGCAAAAGTTATAGTGTCTACAATATATGGGGTAGTTTTATGGAATTTTTATTATTTTTTTTTACTAGTAATGGCGGCGATCTGCGATTTTTATCGGGACTGCGACATTATGGCGGACACGTAGGACAATTGGATGTCATGACACATTTTTGGAACCATTGGCATTTTTACAGCGATCAGTGCTATAAAAATGCATTGATTACTGTAAAAATGTCTCTGACAGTGAAGGGGTTAACTACTAGGGGGCAATTAAGGGGAAAATGTGTTCCCTATTGTGTGTTCTAACTGAAGGGGGGAGGGGACTGTGTAGGGGAGATGACAGATCCCTGTTCATACTCTGTATGAACAGACGATCTGTCTGTTCTCCCCTCAGGGAACCAGGATCTGTGTGTTTACACACACAGATCCCGGTACTCCGTGTGCCCCGAGCGATCGCGGGAGCCTGGCGGTGATCGCGACTGCCAGGCACTCGCATCGGCTCCGTGGGCAAACTATTGGCCAAATATAAAAGCGGCGTAACATGACGGCGATTCGCGCAGCCGAGCCATGTTGCCGCAGTACAACTGGGTTGCAATCGGTTAAGAGGGATTCACCTCACTTTCTGCCCCTGTTGCAGCAAACAAGAGATGAAGGGAGCAACTGTCGCTGGGAAAGGAAGACTCAGGGGGATAATAACCTGAGAGAGGTTTAACTGAAAAAAAAATATATTTTTGTTGCCATCCATGTTCCCACTAGAGAGATCTTACATCACTTCCTGTCTGAACAGGAAGAGTAAGGGGAAATAACAGGAACGATGACTGTAATAAAAAATCTGCCACAGACTCTTATTTCATCTCTCTCTGTCCAAGATTAACTTTAAAAAAATGATGTAAAAAAAATCTGAGATTTCTCTCAACAGCACCAACATCTTCTTCTTGGGTTGTTCCATGTTGAACACCCCACCACACTAGTCAAACCATGTCTTTATAGAGCTGGCCTTGTACGGGGGGGGGGGGAGAACAGTTATGCTGGAACAGAAAAGAGTCTTCCCCAAAATGTTACCAGAAGGGAGAGCGTGTGCAAATGTCTGAAATGTCTTTGTATGATGTAGTATTAACAGTTTCTTTCACTGGAAACATCTGAACTCAATCATTTGGAGGGGTGTCCACATACTGTTAGCCATATAGTGTTTATAGAATGAATATTTCTATTATTAGATACAGCAACATTAATTGGTTTGTACCAATGAAGAGAAAAAAGAAGTAAATAAAACTACAGACAACGTGTAAGGTCACCCTTATGACATGTGACCCATATGCAACTGCCTTCATAGGCTGTTTGATGCCCACACCCTGGGAACAAATGATCTAACCGCTTTAAATAACAGTAAGTTGAATTTGCAAATGTTTGCAGATTCACAGTCCACATCTACTCTGACATTTTCCATAGTACAAGGGTGGCAGTCCGCAGTGTGGTTCTAACTGGTTCACCTCCCCAAATTAGATTTCTAAGAAAGATCAGGCATTGGGGTTTATTTACTAAAGCTGGAGAGTGCAAAATCAAGTTCCCTTCTGCATAGAAACCAATCAGCTTCTTACCTCAGCTTGTTCAATTAAACTTTGGCAATAGAACCTGGAAGGTGATTGGTTTCAATGCAGAAGTGAGCCTGATTTTGCACTCTCCAGCTTTAGTAAATAAACCTCTTAGTTTTGAAGAACACAAATACAGACTGTAGCTTCCAGACTGAAGCCTGTTTTTTGCTATGCTTATATAATAAATGTTTCTTGTTAAAACAATGCTTATGAAAAACGACATACTGTACGTTCCTTTGTAAGTGAAACAATGGAGGGCAGTCTTGTGAGGCGATGAGGAGACGCCAAGCTGTTTTCTCATCAGATGGTTAACCATGATTAATATACTACATCAGAACAAACTATGCCATTTGCTATGTACAGTACACATATATATATATTATGCAATATATATTAAAAATCCTACTGTTTTCTATACACGTATCATTAGCCTAATTTTAGAGATTCTGCTGAAATCTAGCCATTATTGATTATGTTCTGCTACTATTTTCGACTATTTAGACACATTTTGTGCGATTGAATTTAAGTGTATGTAAACCCTAAATCTTTTTTTCAGTATATTTTGTTTTTGTAGGAAAAAAGTGTGCATTTATTATTTTTTTCTATGGGAGCCTGCAAAGCATTGTACCTGTGATCAGTGAATTGTGGGTGCAATGTAAGGTGGTTCATGCAGACACTTAACTTTCTGGCTGCACCTTTGTAGGGCTTTCAATTACAAAGCTGGAGGAAGTATCAATGGACTACAAGTGGGCTGATCACCAAGCTCATAGTTCACTGAAACTACAGGTCTGTCAACTGTGGTGGCCACCAGGACTTGTAGTTTATTCATTCACAGATCATTGTGAGTAAATGAAGTGGCTGTGCGGGTGGAGCCCCACACAGCTGTGCGTATTTAAATGTGACAGCAAATGCAGGGGCGGAACATGTTACACTCTAATTATGAGTAACACGGCAACATGTAACATAACAGTGAACTAAGCCTTTAAGTGAATAATTTTTTTGGGAATCTCTTGCAGAGTTTCTTACCTGGAGAACCTTTATTATTATTATTTAAGGTACTTACATAGCGCCATCAATTTACACATCGCTTTTACATATACATTGTACATTCATATTAATCCCTACCCTCAAGTAGCTTACAATCTAAGGTCCCTAACTCACATTCATATACTAGGGCCAAATTAGACAGAAGCCAATTAACCTACCAGCATTTCTTTGGAGTGTGGGAGGAAACCGGAGTACCGGAGGAAGCCCACGCAGGCACAGGGAGAACATGCAAACTCCAGGCAGGTAGTGTCGTGGTTGGGATTCGAACCAGCGACCCCTTTTACTGCTAGGTGAGAGTGCTACCCACTACACCACTGTGCCACCCTTAGTCAGACAGGCAAATCTGTCACACTACTGATCTTGCTGTTGATTTATAAATATGTCAGGATTGCTAAGAGGCTGCCTGTCTGTCCCTATGGAATCACTCCCTCTTTAGCTGAAGCAGCAAGATGTTGCTCCTGTTGTTAGGGATTGAGATTCTGCAGCATTTGGGCCAGTGACTAAACAACATTTCACTGCATCTGGCTACATATGGATTCCGGAGCGAAAAGGGAAGACAAACAGCCTTTTTAGCAATTCTGCTACTTTAAATTTGTCTCTAGCAGATTCGCCCATCTGACATAAGACAGGTGATTTTTTTGCAATAACCCCCCCCCCCTTTTTTTTAAGCGTTTTAAAGAAATTCATAGTCAGTTTCTGCCCAGGTTCACACTGGGCTGCAGGAATGAAGCCGTGCAAGTTCAGCTGAACTCGCACGACGATTTCACTCCCGCATGTCAGTCCTGATGTCGGCTGCGATTTCAGAGACATCTGTGCAGGTCAAATTGCATGTCAAATCGTACCAATGTGAACCAGGGCTCTAGGATATCGCTAACTAGCTAATTTTTCAGCAATTTGTGGCTCAGTTGCTCACGCAATTATGCAGTTAAAGCGTAAGTTCACCTCTTCACAAAAAAAAGCAATGGTGAATTACCACCGTACACCCTTCCTCTGGTCCTCACTTCACTTACCTTCATGGGTGGTTTGGTGGTTGGCTATCAGTGCAGTCATTGCACCAGCTGCGTGGGCGCTGACAGCTCATCACCCATGGAGATTAGCACAGCGGGGACTTTTTTTTTGTTGTGAAAAGGTGAACTTGCACATTTGGTTTTGGCAATGATTCATATCAGTGACAAGCTCACCAGTGACAATTACTCTTCACTTACCCCTACGGGCTTAGCTACAAATTGCTGGAGGAAGAGAATGATTTGCAGCAGAGCACACTGACCCAATCCTGTAGCACTAGTATAGCTTGTACCAGCGACAAAATTGCTTCTAAGCGACAAATGTCCAGAAATGAAATCGCTAGCTACAAATGCTTTTAATCACTGACAATAAGGATTTGTAGCAGAAATGTATCTGTCTGGCATCAGCCTAATAGCGTTTGCTGTTTTTTTATGACAACGCTAAGAGCCCTTTCACACAGGGGCGGTGCGGACGCCGGTGGTAAAATGGCGCTATTTTTAGCGCCACTTTACCGTCGTTTTAGCGGCTGTATTCGGCCGCTAGTGGGGAGGTTTTACCCCCCTGCTAGCGGCCGAGAAAGGGTTAAAACCACCATGCTGCCCCATTCGTTTCAATGAGCAGGAGCGGTGAAGGAGCAGTATACACACCGCACCTTCACTGCTCCAAAGATGCTGCTAGCAGGACTTTTTTTACCGTCCTGCCAGCGCACCGCTCCAGTGTGAAAAGGAACGACTCTTTCAGGGCGCTTTGCAGGCGCTTTTTTTAGCGCTGTAGAGCCTGCAAAGCGCCCCAGTGTGAAAGGGGTATAAACCACTGCCTTCCAATTAGAAGTAGCATTGTCAGCTTGCCATGAGTGTTCATTCAGTTGGCTGATGAGATGCCTATCAGGTCTGGGAATGCCTCCTGCAGGCCTGATGGGCAGCCTAATGCCCAACGAAAGGAGAACACATTGTAAGCTTACAACACGGCTGCTAATTGGAAGGCAGCAGTTTAGTGTTGTCAGCCTGAAACAGGAAGCGTTATTACTGGCAACATTCTCTATTTGCTTGAGAAAACTGTATAAGCTGAGAAATGACACCAAAAATATTGAATAATTGATTTAGAAAATCCTCATCATATGATGTATGGCGCAATCCACCGGTTCTAAAAGGTTTATTTCCTTTTTCATATTAAATGTTTAACATGGAAAGCAATCTGACTAATGCAAGTGGACTTCCCGTTTGTGTTGCCTGATGATTTCAGACATCCAGTGGTTTAGATTTATCAGATCGAATAATCAGATACATAAAAAATATGCATTTATGGTCAACATAAGATAACATTTTTAAAAAATGTGCAAAAAATAAATAAATAACAGTACCCGTTAAGACCACAAGATGGTGCAATACATTCCAATGTTGCTGACTATTTATCATACAAAGGACGCTATATAGACTATACTAGGATAGCAGCCACATGCACCATATTTGCACACTAATGCCGCGTACACACGAGCGGACTTTACGGCAGACTTTGCCCGGCGGACGGGATTTCATCAGACAATTCGATCGTGTGTGGGCTCCAGCGGACTTTGCTCAAAAGTTGGACGGACTTAGATTTGAAACATGTTTTAAATCTATCCGTCGAACTCGAGTCCGGTCGAAAAGTCCGCTCGTCTGTATGCTAGTTCGACGGACAAAAAGCCACGCTAGGGCAGCTATTGGCTACTGACTATGAACTTCCTTATTTTAGTCTGGTTGTACGTCATCACACACGAATTCGACAGACTTTGGTGGATTGTGTGTAGGCAAGTCCGCTCATCTCAAAGATTATATTTACCTGTAGACCTTGTATAAGGGATTTCCACTTTTAAAACAAAATAAAAGAGAATATTTATCTTCTTTCTGCTCTGTTTTTACAATGTTGCCTGTGACTATCACAAACAGAAACTATAACGTCAGCAATGAGCCATTAGCCGGCAGATTTGAGGACACTCTGGACCCCTGGATCTCTGGAGGGGGTAGTGATAATAAACCAGAAGTACTAAAAGACAAAGTCTACATACACCTGAAGTTCCCTTCCTATCTGTATGATTTATGATCGTCAACACTTTGATTGGCCATCACAGCACACCACTTTCTGTCTACATGTACTCACTCCAGCATTGGCTGCACATCATTGCTTTGGATTGTCTTCCTGATCAACAGTAGACCATGCCTGTGCATTGTGGGTCAGCAGAGGTACGTGTAATCCCCACTAGAGGCTCATGTGACATGGTGACAACAAGGGAACAATTAAGTGACAAGGAGACAGCATTGTCACCCCACAACAGAAAGTGCCTGAACCTTGACCTTCATGGTGGGATCACCAGATAATATCTATTGAAGAATGCAAATGTAAAAAGATTGGAAAATGACTTTTGATATTTTGATATGACATTAGAATATAGTGATATGGTTTAGATCTACTCACTCACAGGCATCTTATATCTTTCAGGGAGAATAAAAGCAATTTCTTCTTGCTGGAAATCTGTGCTCTCGCCACTGAGTCACCAGCTGTGTTCCCTATATACATTGTAATTGCCTTAACAAGTGATAGGAGATGTCATTGCTGATGTTTCTGAGTATTCAAAAAGCCAGAGAGCCAGTGGGCGGTTTCAACTGCTGGCATCAACTATTGTACTCTTTCTAACTTTGGGTGGACTGTTCCTTTAAGGATCACTTTCAGCTTTCTTAACTTACACCCTCACAGAGAAATGCATTCAGGTTTTCTTGTTACATACACTGCGCTCACTGTAGCAAAGGGCAATGGTGTAAATGTCTGTGTCTTTCAATCATATGTCTTTTACATGACAGTAAATACCTGCATATTCCCCTGCTGGCCTCTCTTGTCTGGCTTCTCTTTGCTGGTGGAATCTGCAGAAAGAAGATAGATGAGGTTATATTTAGAATGCAGGCAGGTTACAGGACAAAGACATGACATGTTTGCAGAGATCCATGTGACACAAAAGAGCTGCACCTATGGTAATATTAGACCACCAATTCTTTGAGTATAAGTGCAGGGGTAGGCAACCCTGAAGAAGTGGAGATCTACCTGAACACCATGGAAAAGATCAAAGATCACCAGGGTACAGCATTGTTATAAGGAGGTAACCTAGCAAGACCCCAGAAAAAATTAAAGGAAGGTTTGAAGAGTTCAGGGGTTAGTAGAAAGCAACACAGAGTGCAGGGGTCAGTAATACGTAATGCAGAGTAAAGAGGTATGTAACACAGAGTGCAAAAGGTCAGGAGTAACACAAAGTGCAGGGGTCAGTAGTAAGTAACGCAAAGTGCCAAGGTCAGTAGTAAGTAACACAAAGTGCAGGGGTCAGTAGTAAGTAATGCAAAGTGCCGAGGTCAGTAGTAAGTAACGCATAGTGCAGGGGTCAGTAGTAAGTAACGCAAAGTGCCGAGGTCAGTAGTAAGTAACACAGAGTAAATGTGCTCAGTAGTATGTAATGCATATTAACCTCCCTGGCGGTATGATTCTTTCTGATTTAGGTGCTGAAAGCGGTACAATTATTTTGCATGGAAATTTGGCTTTTATATTGTAGGTCTGTAATTATTAACAATAACACGCTTAAATCTGTCCAAACAAGAGTCTAGTAGATATCCCGGGTATGATAAAGTTTGAAACACAAAAACATAAATTATAATATAATAAAAAAAAAATAATAATTAAAAAAAATAAAAATAAATAGTAATAAAATAAATTTCCACACGATTCACTATCGCTCAATTCTGCAAGTGTTCTAATTTACTATCGCTGTTTTCTAGCTGGTCTAAAGCCATTTTTGACGTAAAGGGACACTTTTTGGTTGCTATGGACAATCTCCAGTTTCCAGGCAGAAAGAACAGTGTATGCAATATAAAACTGCATGCAGGGCATGGGCCAAAGCACTGGGGACAAATGGGATGTGAAATGATTTCATACAGTACTGTAATCTGTAAGATTACAGTACTGTATGTGTTATGCTTTTTAAATTTTTTTGAATTTGCCGACAGGCTCTGCCCCCATGCGTCGCGACGCTCGCAGGGAACGGAGCCTGGCAAGGAGAGGCTTCGGAACAGGACACAGCCCGCGGACACTGCGGGGGACATCGCAGGATCCCGGGGACAAGGTAAGTAAGGAGGCACCAGGATCCTGCGATGCAATCCCGAGTGTGGCTCGGGGTTACCGCTAATGGTGCTGAATTTAACCCCGAGCCACACTCG
Organism: Lithobates clamitans; assembly: GCA_037952925.1. Taxonomy (NCBI): domain Eukaryota; kingdom Metazoa; phylum Chordata; class Amphibia; order Anura; family Ranidae; genus Lithobates; species Lithobates clamitans. Next base: position 2,232,781 of record JBBGZY010001451.1, on the reverse strand, counting down.
GGAAAACCGCCAGGGAGGCTACAGGAGTATGTAATGCAAAGTACAGTAGTATGTAACACGGAGTGCAAAGATCAGGAGTAACATAAAGTGCAGGGGTCAGTAGTAAGTAACGCAAAGTGCTGGGGGCAGTAGTAAGTAACACAGAGTGCAGGGGTCAGTAGTAAGTGACGCAGAGTGCAGGGGTCAGTAGTAAGTGACGCAGAGTGCAGGGGTCAGTAGTAAGTGGCACAGAGTGCAGGGGTCAGTAGTAAGTAACACAGAGTAAATGGATTCAGTTGTACGTAATGCAGAGTAAAGGAGTATGTAATGCAGAGTACAGTAGTATTTAACACAGAATGCACAGGTCAGGAGCAACACAAAGTGCAGAGGTCAGTAGCAAGTAACACAAAGTGCAGGGGTCAGTAGTAAAGTAAAACATAGTACAGGGGTCAGTACAGTAAGTAACACAAAGTGCAGGGATCAGTAGTAAGTAACGTAGAATGCAGGGGTCAGTAGTAAGTAACGTAGAATGCAGGGGTCAGTAGTAAGTAACGTAGAATGCAGGGGTCAGTAGTAATTAACAAAAAGAGCAGGAGTCAGTAGTAAGTAACGCAGAGTACAGGTGTCAGTCAGTAGTAAGCATTCCAGAGTTCAATAGTACGTAACACACAGGTCAGGAGTAACACCCATTTCTACCCACAAACAAAAATACATCCTTCCAGTACAAATATCTACCCACCAACACTAAAATTGCACACAGCACACATTCTCCTCTCTCTCTGTAAAATTCACTCACCAGACCTCAAAAGCAGAATTGCCCAGTGGAGGGAGGGAAATTCCTCCAAGTCTCCCCTGAGCTCTGTCATATGACACTTCAGAGCTGAGGAGGAGACTAGGACTTTCCCTGGATCTGCAATACATATTGCTACTCTAATCATAGGTCAGAGAGGCAATGGGTATAGTCAGGAGCTGACGGTATGGTGGGGTCGCGATCCACCTGTCATATGGCCGTGATTGACGAATGGATCCTGATCAACCAGTTGCCAACCCTCAGTCTAGTGACATAAAGCGTATCTAAACCCAAAAATTTTAATTGAATGTATTGCAGCTTACCAGTCCTTAGATGTGGTGGATGTATTAGTTTTCTTTTTAATGCTTTTTTCCTTTTATTTTCACAGGATGATCCTGCTAGTAAGCGCTCTTCACACTATACGTCCATGAAAACTGATGGGAAAACCAACATCAGTTTCCATCAGTTTTCATGCGGGTCAGTTATGTGCCCTATTCACATCAATTTTGATGTCATGTCAGTTTTTTTCCTATGCTGAAAAATTTTTGCAAGTGATACCAGTGTTATGGTGTGAACAGGGCACATAGAACAATTTTTTTTTTTTTTTTTGTGCTCTTGCAGAATGCATGCAAAAAAAACTGACCTCTCTGCACCATGGTGTAAACGAGGCCTAATGCCGGCCATACATGGTCTGAATTTCAAAAGAATTTTCTTTCGAAAGTCGTATGAAAGCATTTTCGTACGAATTTCGCACCATTAGTGGGCTGCAGCAATGGCCGATTTTCATGCGGCAATCAAATTTGAGGAATCGGACATGTTGGAAATTTTTTGAAAAACTAATGATTTTCTAATCAATAAGAGAATCGTGCAAGAAATGTAATAAGAGAAGAAAATTTACGGAGAGAAAAGAAGATTCCCGCCCACGAAAATTCTTTTCTGTAGCAACATGCGGGGAAATTGAAGGCTTGGTCGGACGAATTTCGAAAATCAATGGTGGCACCATCGGATCACAAAAAAAACTTTCTGATTTTGAATAGAAAATTTGTTCGAAATTCGACCGTGTATGGCCTGCTTAAGTCTGCTGTTTCTCAATTTTTTTTAACAGACCAAGCTGTCCAGAAAAATGTGGCAGTTAGAGGGTTCAGACCAACCATTTAAACCGGAACTAAACTCATCGACTTAACGGTTTCTTAAAACTGTTACATTCAAGACATAATGTGAATGATAACTGTCATGGTTGCTTGTTCTCTCATGACAGGTGTCACATATACAGCACCATGGCAACTGCAAATCAAACAGAAGCTAAGATGGCAGCTTCCTTGGCTTTAATAATTATAAGGGTTTAGTTCCACTTTAACACTGACAAGGGTGCTGACAATGCATGGTAAAAACGTTATCCCAAAAAGAAAAAAACTGTTCCTGTAACTGTGTAAAAAGTGTTAGCTGGAGTTTGATGGTCACCTATGTAAAGTCCATCTAAATCCACTAGTTCCTCTAACACAGTGGTTCTCAACCTGGGGGTCAAATGACGATTTGCCAGGGGTCACCGGATCCTGGGCTTACGCTGCTCTCCTAGCCTTTTTGCGGCCACCCAGCAGGGCTGTTCCTGGAGCCTGTGACTGCCCACTCAGCCGCCCATTCAGTTCACGGCATGGCTGGGGGACAGAGACTAGAGGTTAGCAGACTGGTGAGGAATGTGAAGTGGGAGGGGCTGGAGGGAGACCCTATCTCCTGATTTCGGCATAGGTGTCACTGCTACGTCACTGCAACCCCCCCCCCCCCCCCTTCAGCACTGCCACTCATCCCCCCACCAAGGAGTAAGAGAAGGAATAAAAATGAGCATAGAGAGGGATAAAAGGGAAAGAGAGTGGTATATTCTAAAATGTGCCATAAGGGGTTATAATACTGTACGAGTGGAAGGTACTCAGGGAGAGCTAAATGTCCATAGATTAGGGGTGCAAATTACTTGTCTTTCCTTGGGTGCCGACAACCCATGCTACGAAAATAATTATACTGTTAGGGGTCCCCACAACTTGGGAAATTTTATCAAGGGGTCACGGCACTAGAAAGGTTGAGAACCACTGCTCTAACATTACCCTCTCCACTGGTTGATAATGCAGCTGTCCAAGGTAGCATAGTGTACATTGCTCCTCCATAGATAAAGTGTAGAATTAAGTGTAGCCACCCAAGACAAGCCTGTTACTGGCCAGATCACCAGGCACAAATAAAGATAAAAAGCCAGCACATCTAAGAACTGGTAATCTGCAATATATTAGATTTTTTTTGTTTGTTTAAACATGCTTTCAAGCAGAACCAAATGTAAATGATAAAACATGTGAACAGGCAGGCTATTGTAGAAGAGACATGTGGTTAATGCAGGTTTGAATGGAAGAAGGGTGTGATAGTTGTGGGCTGTGGGTGGGGGGTGAGAATGTGCCAGGGACTGGTATGAAGACATTGGCACGTATGTATTAGTTTTCTTTTTTTCAGGCAATGTACATTTTCTGGTAAGTGCAGTAAATATCTTCTGGTCCTGATATTACAAGAATGGGAGTTGTTTGTAGTCTAAATCCAGAAGGCAGTCTAGCGTGACAACACTGCTGTTCTATAGCTATAGTACAGTACAGTGAGTGTGTCGTCACCCTAGGCCCTAGGACAGAGAGTATGTTCACCAGGTGACGAAAAAGCCTAAAAAAACCCAAATGCAGTCTCCATATCTAAGGATTCATAAGCTGTGATATATTTCTGTTTTTTGGTCACGATACACTTTAAACTGATTGTAAGCCCTTATTTTTTTTAAATTACAAACATGTTATACTCACCTACTCTGTGCAATGACTTTGCACTGAACAGCTTGATCCTCCTGTTTTCGGGTCCCCCCGCCGGCACTCCTCCCCCCTGCCGAGTGCCCAGCATAGCAAGACGCTTTCTTTGGGGGCACTCGTGTGGGTTTGCTCCCCCTGCTCCCTCCTCACAGGCTGTGATTGACAGCAGTGGGAGCAAATGCTCTCGCTGCTGTCTCTGAGCCTATGAGGAGGGAAAGAGCGGAGAAAGCCGCTGCTCTCGTGCACATCGCTGGATTGAGATCAGGCTCAGGGAAGTATGAGGGGGAGCTGAGGATGGGGGGGGAGGGACTACATTTAGAAGGTTTTTTACCTTAAAGGAGGAGTACAACCAAAGCCTGTTTGGCTGTACTTCTTACTCCTCTTGTGGATCACAGGAGTGCAGTTTGTTCTGCACTCCTGTGACCTGTTTTCAGCAGACAGCGGGCTGAAGCCTGCTGTCAGCTGACGTTACAGAGCCAATCCAGGCTCGGGCAAGATCGTGATAATGAAGTCAGGATCCGCCCACATGCCTGGACCGGCACCCGGCTCAACTTTTACCACCCCCTCCACAGCCCAGAGCTCCAGTGAATGCGGGGGGGAGTTCAGACTGACAATCACTGGCTCTCTGATCGGCAATGCTTGATTGCTCAGTTCTCAGCATTAGAGCCGGCAGGGGACAGATGTAGCATCGATGCTGTATCCACCTTGTTAAGTAGTATTCAGAAAAACAAACACACCCCATACTTCTTTTTTAATGCAGAGAACGCATTAGGCCTCATGTACACTGCTGCTGCAAAACGGACGTTTAGGAGGAGTTGGGCATTTTTTTCAACTGCCCCTGAACCCTCCTCTATGTTATCAGTACATATACACAGGGTCATTTATAGTCGTTTCTAGGCAGTTGAGTTTAGAGGCCTTTTTTGGAAAGCAAAAAAATCCGTTCAGATGCTCAGTTTAGAGGCATTTCAAGCGCCAAACGCTTCTAAACGCAGCTAAACGCGGTAACTCGCATTTAGCTGTGTTTTGTTTACATGCGTTTTTCATATTTGTCTATTTTATAAATAAATAAAACATTTTTTTTTCAAGTGCTTCTAAACGCAAATCGACTTTTTAAACGTAGGTTACTAGCCCAAGAAAAAAACCTTCAGCCTTTAGAAGAACTTTAAATGAGGGTAACACATGGCTCTTTTGAATAGTGTTAGCACAATTTCCTTTTCCTCATTTGCCATATATATTTAATAGAATCCAACAGCGTCAAAAATGTTGAAAAGCTGACAAAATCTGACAAAGCAACACGCCAGATCTCAGCAGCTGCTTTGTACATACCCCCCACGTCTGTGCAAACTGATCTCAGAATTTCACATAGCTTAAATATTTATCAGGCTCCCGTGGTTATATAATATTCCACATTCGTGCGCGTACTGCGGTGCTGCAATGTAAACATTTGCTACGTGCATTATTATGTTAATGAGCATATGTTCATCAGAATAGCCCTTCCCCCAGCTCGCCTCCCCGTCCTCAGAATGGAGTCATGGAAAAAAAAAAAAAACTCTTCCAGTGCAATTAAGGTAAGAATAATACTTTTTTGTTGTTTGTACACAGATCCTCTTTTAAAGGCTCCACATGCTCAGCTTCATGGTCTTGTCAGTTGAATGGCATCAGCAGCAGCAGCTTGGGATCAGCTGTCTGTGAGCCAGGACTCTGTTAATCATACACAGAACGTAACCTCAAAGCATAAGACCAGAGCTGTCCTCGGGTAAACCCAGCCCGTGATCTTTGTAATGTGCTGTCCTTATGGAGGCTACCACTCAATAAAAGCATTGTGTGACAGAGCAATGCATGCAATGCGCCCATTCTCCCACATTTTATCAGAAGACTATTATAGTGTCCTACCCTCATAGGTATATACAGTATTTAGACATGCCTCTTAATGAAAAGATGATGACAGGGGCAAAGAATCTGTTCCCCAAATTAGATTTATGGCACATCGACATTTTCTAATATCTTCCAACTGACAGATTTAAAGCTGAATTCTGGGCACACAAACTTTTATAGAAATATATTCCTCAATAGCCCAAAAAAAATATGAATTCACTTTGAAATGCCTTAGCAAATCTAGTTATTACCTAGTAAAAGTAATGGTAACATCATCAATGTGCTGTACATAGCCTGTGCAGAGAGCAGAGCTGTGGGAGGGACTAGACAGGCCCCACCCACTACAGGCTGCCTGCAGAAAATGACAGGAGGGGGCGGAGAGAAGACCAGTCACCCCACACAATGAGAGAGATCAGCAGTGACCGGTCTTTATTACAGGAAGCTCCTGTTAAAAAAACTCACCCTAGATGTGCAAAAAAGAACAGCGTTATAGTAAATGAATAAACAATAGCTACTAAATTGATGAATAAGCTGCTGATAATCAGCTCATTCAAATAAAATCATCATACAGATTACTTGGCCACTAACACAAATCCATTGGCAGGTGATATAGCTCCCGTATACAATATTTATTTTGTGTATTTAACTATTTGCCTGGAGTTCAGCTTAGTTTTTAGTTTTAATGTGCATGTAGGGTTAAAGCAACTGTACTGCATACGGGGCGAAAACAAACCGCAGGCAGTCTGCTTTATGAATTGTACATCAGCTCCAGGCCTTTTTTTGACACTTTTGTTTACATGTGAAGATCTGTATTTTTTGCTAGAAAATTAGTTAGAACCCCCAAATATTACATATTTTTTTAAAGCATAGGCCCTAGAGAATGAAATGGTGGGTGTTGCCTTTTTTTATGTCTCACAATATTTGCACAGCGCTTTTTCAAATGCAATTTCTATGCAAAAAACACAAGACAGAACCCATTTTTTTGTAAACTATAAAAGATGATGTTATGCAGAGTAAATAGATGACAAACATGTATATTTTAAAATTGCGCACGCCCGGTTACAAAAGACGGAAATTTTGCTATCCATAGGCAACGCTTTAAAAGCCTTTACAGGTTTCCACTTTAGATTTACAGAGGAGGTCAGGTGCTAGAATTACTGCCCATGATCTCACATTCGAGATGATACCTCACATGTGTGGAATTATCGTTGTTTGAGTGTGTGCAGGACTGACATGCACGTTTGCCTTTGCGCACTAGCATGGGGGGATGGGAGCAAAAAAAAAAAAGATTAATTAATTTAAAAAAATAATAATAATAATTCATTTATTTTTATGTTTACACTGTTGCTTTTTTTTATTTTTTTTTATCACTTTTATTGTTGTCACAAGGAATGAAAACATCCTTTGTGACTGCAATAGGCACGTAACAGGTACTCTTTATAGAGGTCTATAAGACCCCAAATCCCTACACTGCACTTGAGAGTATTCAAAACACCAATATTGATGTTTTTGAACACTTTCATTTAAAAAAAAAAATGGCGCCATTGACATCCGGGTATACTGGAAGTGATGTCATATCATCGCTTCTAGGTTACCATCACGAACAGCCGATGACAGCCGATTCTGGCTTTGCTTGGCTGGCCGGCCAGCCGGAAAACGTTCCAGCTGGTAGCACGGGTCTCCCTGTGGGACGAGAGAGCCCAAGAGAGCCCTGGAAGCCCCTCCTGCTGCTTGTAATAGCAATCGAGTGGCTATTTAGGTGCTCCAATTGCTATTACAAGAGAGCCAACCGCCAGCTGTAAAAATCTACCAGGAGGATGCTGCACCCGCAGGCATCATCCCAGTATAACCACCAAAAGTCCAGTAATGTACGGGTACGTCGCTGGGCGTTAAGTGGTTAAGGGCCGGTTCACACTGGAAAATGCACATTTTATCACATCCCTGTGTGTTTCGGTTTTGACAGCCCTATTCACTTTAATTAGCTGTCAAACGCACAGGATCACACAAACAGTAGGGCATGCATGACTTTTAAGAGATTTTAGTGATTGTGTTTAAGTCTTCTCTAAATTGGAGTTCTTTCTTTGCACATCAGTGATAAGATCCACCTATTCCAGATGCACCCCTCCCTAAGATGTTGGATAAAAGTGCAAAAAAGAAAAAAAAACAAACCTGTAGGGGGTGAAGTTACATAGTATAGTGTAGTATAGTATAGTATAGTATAGTATAGTATAGTATAGTATAGCATAGTGCCTTTGCCTGGCTTCCACCCACAGTGCCCAGGTGAGGGTGACTTAATCCTCTTTCTGGCCAGATCTTGGAGAATGTTGAGTAGCCCAAATCCAACAAGAAGATGATCTTGCACTGTGCTGCAGCATCTTTTTCCACTGCATCTGCATCTGAGCTGCTCAGTATTCCCTGGGATCTCATTGGCAGGAAGGTGATGTTCAGGGAAAAGTGAGGATATTATGCATTTCTCCAGCCACGAGTTCTTTTTTTGCACTTCATGCATCTGCTAAAGAAGGGGGCCGCAATGAATAAGCAGATATTGCCTGAAGTGCAAGCTCTGCTTTAAACTGGTTACACCCAGATAGAGACGCAGATACATGAAATGTCAGATGGGGACAGATCCTAAGACTGCTAGTTTCTGTCTCACTTCACCATTGGTTATGAAAAGTACACAGTGTGGTTAAGTTTCATGAAGTAGTCAACCACAGATACCAGTGTTTAAGTTGCTAAATTCCGGTTATTAGTCATGACTGTAGATGCCGCTACAGAATATCATAGTTTTAGGGGGTGCATGGATGGGTTCAGCTAGGGTCACATGATCCTTTGGTATAGGGTAGAAAAGCTATTCAGAGCTTAACAGCATAGCTATCATTATAAGTAGAGATGAACAAAACTGAGAGCTTTTATTTCCCCCGAAATCGGGAGATTTTGTCAAAATGTTGCCATTTTAGCAAATGCATTGAGGAAGGCATATCTTAAATGTATTTCAACTTTTGCAGCCAAATTCAGATATTACCTGCTTTATTTGTTTACATGCCCCTATTTACAAAGCATAAAAACATCTTCTTTAGATGCTCTATTGTATACCCTTCAGCTGCTCATAAGGGGCAGTGCCCCCCCTAATCCATGCGCCCGGCCCCTAATCTCCATGCAGGGCACCGGACGCATGGATTTCAATGGTGCTTTTTTTTTTTAAGCACATGATAAGAGCCCACTTTTGTGACATTAGCAAATTAATATTCGCTAATGTCTTCCTGCTTCTCCTCCTGGCCAATCAGGAAGTGGGTCCTGAGATCCAGTTGGCCGGAAGGAGAAGCGACCGCCAGGACTTGGGAAGAGATGCAGGGGGGAAGCCGTAAGTGTGGGGCTGGCTGGAGGCCTGGCGGGCGACGGGCAATCGAGCGATGGGCGATCGAGTGACGGGGGTAGGGGGTGTAAGGGGGCCAGGTTTGTTTTCCGCCCTCCCCCAAAAAACCACCAGCCGCCACTGCCTCCAGCAAGGAAAAATCCTAGGTAGTTTTCTTTGTTTATCAGGGGGCTGGGCAGCTGTGCTTGTCATAATTAACTCAGTGTGTACTATGCAGGGAGATCTTCATTATTAAATATACCTAGATTTAGGGCTTTTTGCATTGTATGTTAATGAGGACAGATTTGAGACAGACAACACTGTTCAAAAAAAGCACATTCAGCCATGACACCTCCCCCTAAGAAACATCTAAAAGGTAAGAAATATTTTTTAAAATATTTTTAGGCAGGCGTGATGTGTGAATGGGAATGCATAACAAACATATAGTGGGGTTTTCTAAAATCTGACTGCAAAAGTGGAAATACACTTTAGGTTTGTCTATTTTGATTTTTAAAGCTGGACTATATGCAGATATAAAAGACACAAATCAGTTCAGTTCTACAATCATGAATACAATATTAAATGTAAATTCCTGAATGTGATCTGGTATCAGCCTCTTGCAGTCCTTGTGCAGCAGAGCTGGAGTGTGAGAGGAAGTAGCAGCACAAGGAGCCAATCAATGAATGTTCTGACAAGGAACATGCTAAAAGAAGGAGAAAGCATGGCAGAGAGAGGAACTCATCACAGTTCGGATTTGGCTTTCTCAGTCCAATTAAACATTTGGGGGGGGGGGGGGGTCCAGGACTACCTAGGCTTAGAAGATGTAGTTGATGCTGGCCATCTGACTCAGGACATCTAGTGGCAGAAAAAAATAAATGGGGAGTTTGCTTTGAATATTGAAAATAAATCGAACAGCGCTTTTGGTTTGTGGTGCTCAGGCACAGTGTAGTTCCACCTTAATAATAAATCTCTCTTATGGTCTTTGCTCTGTTAAATATGCCATTTACCAATAAATGTTTTTAATCCTTCAGAATCTTGTGAGCTGATAACTTCCTTGTTCCCAACTATCTCTGAGGACTCCCGAACACCTGTTCTCTGTGTTATGGACAAGAGGACAGGGGTGGTTATTGCAGTCCTCTCCTAGGGTGACAACACTGCTTCTCCACAGATACAGTACAGTGAGTGAGTGTTGTCATCCCAGGACAGGAAATGTATTTCTGACAGAATCCTCCTAACATAAATACATTTAAAAAGAAAAAAAAACGATTGCAGCCATAAGATCTAATGCCGTGTACACACGGTCGGACTTTCTGATGGGAAATGTTGGATGTGAGCTTTTTGTCGGAAAGTCCGACCGTGTGTATGCTCCATCGAACATTTGCTGTCAAAATTTCTGCACACAAATGTTTGAGAGCAGGTTCTCAAATTTTCCGACAACAAAATTGTTGTCGGAAAGTCCAATCGTGTGTACACAAGTCCGACGCACAAAAGTCCACGCATGCTCGGAATCAAGCAGAAGGAGCCGCACTGGCTACTGAACTTCCCTTTTCTCGTCTCGTAGTACGTGTTGTACGTCACCGCGTTCTTGACGTTTGGAATTTTCGACAACATTTGAGTGACCGTGTGTATGCAAGATAAGTTTGAGCCAACATGCTTCGGAAAAAAATCCACAGTTTTGTTGTCGGAATGTCCGATCGTGTGTACGGGGCATAAGGGCTGGTAAGCTGTAATATATGAAGTTTTTGTTCTTGGGACTATATACACTTTAAAGCCTTGTTCTCTTCCCATTTCTGTTCCCTCTCTTCATCTAAAAAGATTTCAATCTTTCAAATATATATGGGGCTTGAAGGGCTGCAGAGTGGCAAGCAAAACCTTGTACGCTACAAAATCTTCTGTCAGTCTGGGGGTTCCAAAGTTTCAGAGATACTCTAAGGTGGCTCATATAATTCAGCTGACACAAATTTTCTCTAACTATTAACAACCCGATTGGGTCAAGTTGGAAGCTCAAGCAGTGTCTCCAGTCCTAAAAGATTTACTAAGGACCGCAAGGCGATATTATGTCCAAGCCTTCCGTCTCTAGGACTCTGTCTGCAAAACTTATACCCTCAGGTCTGCACATATTCCAACGGCCCTTCTTTTCAGTAATCCTTTGTCCGTCCGTCCCCGAGCCTCTCCCCACAATGCTTCTCATGGGGGATTAACAAGGGATTGTACAGGATAAGGCATTTCCTTGACCACAGAGGGATAAAACCAGCAGAGAACTTCCCCCAAACCCTTGGGATGGCCTTGTCAGAAATGTTCCGCCTTCGTCAAATATTTCAATTTCTGAATTCCCTTAAGCAAATTACAGATGACATTACATCAAGGACACTCTTTGAGAACAGGTGCATGTGGGATACTGGTTCAAGAGGGAATGTACTGTTTCCTTTCTGAGACCTCGACAAAGCTACCCCACCAATTAGCTTGGGATATGGATCTGGGAACAGACATAGATATAGAGGACTGGTCCAGATGGTCTACTATGGTGTACAAAGGGATCTTTAACACCACTCTTGTTGAGGCGAATTATCAAATTCTGTCTCGCTGGTACATAATACCAACAAGATTTGATCTTCCCTGATGCCTCCCTTTTATGCTTCAGAAGCTGCAGACATGTGGGGACCATGTATTATATTTGGTGGACTTATCTGAAAATCTAATGCTTTTGGACCAGAGTGTTCATCCTGATTTATACTGTGACCTCTGTTAACCTTGTTAAAAATACTAAAACCGTGCTTCTTAATGATTTGGCAGATGATATTCCTAGGCATATCCAATCCCTCATCTTTTATATTCTACCAGCTGCGAAGATGTCTCTCGAAAAGCTTGGGAAGCCCCTGTGGTGAACATTGCCACAACTAAACACAAGCTATCCTGGATAATGCTGCATGAAAAACTTACAAGTACATGATGCTCATTATTTTGTGGTCGCACAATCCCAAGCCAAAATTTTAACAAGAAATGTTTAAAGCAATTTCAGCCAAATCTTTTAATTTTTTTAATTAATAGAGCATAAAAGGGTGAGGAGCCATGTACGGCTTCTTTTTTTATTGCTGTCTGGGTACCTATTGAAAAGATTCCCCTCACTTCCTGTTATTATAGGACATGATGGCAAATCTCTTCAATGGGGACACCAATAAAACAGAAAACGCGTTTTTTGTAGAAGCTTACTGACAATATTTTTATAGTTTTCTTGTCTTCCAGTTCCAGTGACATCTGCAAACTGCATTTCTTGGGGTCTTTAGGTTTTAACTATTTACCATTCTATTTAAAGCTAAAAATAATTTTCAGCTAGAATTGGCTATAAATGTAGCAAATGTAAGCAAATTATAGACTAAAAAATTATATTAAGTTGCTTATAATATCCATCAATAAACATTCACAGCCTACTATAGATTTAAATGTTACCTTTACATACACCCAGTGAAGTGACTAGCTTCAGGAGATACACAGAGATAAAATATCCCTCCCACAAATGTTGTACCTGTTTATCCACAGCCCTCTCTTCTCTACAAATAGAAAGGAAGGAATGGCGCAAAGAGGGGTACAAACAATGCGTTATGGAACTAAATGACAATAAATGAAGGAGCACGTATTGGATAAAGGGCTATGTATAGGATATAATATAATCTATAATAAAATAGATCAATCTAAGAGAACAAAGTCCCGGTATAAAACAAGAAGTCCATATGTAGGAATAAAACAATAAAACAGTAGCACTGATGGCAGCTCCCTTGAGAGTGAAGCAGACTCATGCTTGTTTCTCGCTACTGTCATGTGAGTAGCCATTTGGCTGATTATACTGTTAATAAATCGTTATTTTAAACATACTGCGCTTAGAGGTGCCACTTTTTGTTTCTCACCCCTCTTCTCTACAGCTGCTCAAAGTGCAGAATTTATACAGCTTGTCTGAGCTTTCAGAAAGCAGGGGGCATGGAGCTGAAGTTACAAATTGCAGAGCTCAGTGACAGCTGAGAGCTGATTGGAGGGAGAAGACACTCCACCCCCCACCCCCCACCCCGCCTTCACACAGCACACAGGAACAGAGCTGAGGCTGTCAGCCACAAGATGTGTTCTGGAGATCTCTTCCCTGTCACCTTTTTTCTCTTGGTGTCAGAAAAACGTATCAGAAGTGACTCATGCTGATTGCAGAGGAAGGAAGCAGCAGACAGAAATGACACTTAGTGCTCTGGATTGAGACAAGTACAAACTATAGAGTGATATGCTTTGTTTGTATTTCATGTCTGAGGTTTACAACCACTTTAATATTACAGTTATTCTATAAATTTATTATTAGAATTTTATAATAATTTCTAGCTGAACTCAGTAGAACTGTCACAATGTTTCTGGGCTAGGTCATGACTCATTGAAAACTGTACATTCCCTTTAAATATACTGTACACAAAATAAGCAAGGCCTTTACATTTAGACACAGAAGAAATGCACATTCTCTGAGTTTTTGTTCACAGCCTGCCAAATGGAATTTGGCCAAAGTAGAATTTGGTGCTTATTAAATCTTACGTGGACTTTTGCTCCTCTATACTGCACATTCTCCCAAGGATTCAGGGAGTCCTAAGGTCAGATTCACATCCCTGCATAATAAAATGCTGGGTCAAATCTAGTTTTGAACCTTTTGGGACAGATATCATTGAAGCTTTGCTGTTCAGACAAAATAGCAGCATCAGTTAAGGTAGATTTTGCATTAACCTCCCTGGCGGTATGATTATGTCAGATTTTTGTGTCTCAAAGCGGTACAATTATTTTGCATAGAAATTTAGCATTTTATATTGTAGGCCTGTAATTCTTAGCAATAACACACCTAAATCTGTCCTCCAAGAGTCTAGTAGATATCCTGGGTATGATGAAGTTTGAAACACAAAATCATAAATTATAATATAATAAATAAATATAAATAATTATAAAAAATAATAGTATAATAATAATAATAAAATTAATTTCCCCACGATTCACTATCGCTCAATTCTGCAAGTGTTCTAATCTATCTGTTCTATCGCTGTTTTCTAGCTGGTCTAAAACCACTTTTGACGTAAAGGGACACTTTTTGGTTGCTATGGAAAATCTCAAGTTTCCAGGCAGAAAGAACAGTGTATATAATATAAAACTGCATGCAGGGCATTGGACAAAGCACTGGGGACAAAAGGGATGTGAAATGATTTCATACAGTAATGTAATCTGTAAGATTACAGTGTACAGTATGTATTATGATTTTTCACTTTTTTGAATTTGCCACCGGGCTCCGCCCCCACGCTTCGCAGCACTTGCAGGATCCTGGGGACAAGGTAAGTATACCGCACCAGGATCCTGGGGACAAGGTAAGTATACCGCACCAGGATCCTGGGGACAAGGTAAGTATACCGCACCAGGATCCTGCAATGCAATCCTCGGAGTTACCGCTAATGGTACTGAAATTTAACCCCCGAGCCACACTCGGGAAAACCACCAGGGACATTAATGTTTACCTGGAATGCTTACCTGGAAGTCCCCCTAACCCCTAATTAAAACATGCTAAAGCTGATAAAAATACACTATATAAAAATGTGTACTTTACACCCAGCCTTCCTGTAGACTCCGGTGACATCACTGGATCTTACCATAGGGTCCCAGGAAAGCTGAGAATCCCAAATCTTTGAATGGCTTTAACTGAGTGTATTTTAACCTGGAGGTGGGGGGTGGCTACCAGGTAAGTGGACTTTGCATTTTCATGCACTTTAACTTGACTATAATGCCAAAACGAATTTGTCAGTTTGACAGCAAAGTCTGAGAATCAGGAATGTACCTAGGTGTGCACACCCAGTTCTCTGCTGCAAGTTAACATTCTCACTGAGCAGAGAATTGTGTGTGAAGTCTTAACGAAGCGTATCGTACTCATTGTAATGATTAAAGCTGAACTCCAGGCATGAAAATGTGATCTTAAATATACTCCTTAACAGCCACAAAGGATAGAAATCCAATTGTGCACATTAAATGCCTTTGCAAATCCATATATTACCTTGTAAAAGTAGCAGCGACATCATCACTGTGCCTGTGCAGGGAGCAGAACTATGGGAGGGGCACATCAGGCCCCACCCACTAAAGGCTGCTTCAAAAATGACAGGAGTGGGTGGAGGCAAGACCAGTCACCCTGCACAAAGAGAGAAAGTGGCAGTGACTGGTCTTTATTACAGGAAGTCCCTACACAGAGGGAAAGTTTCACATTGGATTACTACACAGATCTGAAAAAATAAACAAAGCCCACCTAGGGGTTGATTTACTAAAGGCAGATAGACTGTGCACTTTGCAAAGTGCAGTTGTCCTCTGCAAGTGCAGTTGCTCAGAGATTAATAAATGAGCTAAAGCTTCAAATTGCAAAGAATACCCAATCACGTGCAAGGAAAAAAAAAAAAAAACAGAATTTTTGCTTGCACATAATTGGATGATGGAAGTCGGCAGAGCTTCTGCTCACTTACTAAGCTCTGGAGCAACTGCATTTTGCAAAGTGCACAGTCTATTTGCCTTTAGTAAATCAACCCCCAAGATTCCATTAGGAGTACACAGGCCTCTTGTATTTAGATATCATTTGCTTATCCCAGAGTTCAACCTTTGGGGGTTGATTTACTAAAGGCAAATAGACTGAGCACTTTGCAAAGTGCAGTTGCACTGTGCAAGTGCAATTGTGCCAGAGCTTAATAAATAAGGTAAAGCTTCACTTTGCAAAGAATACCCAATCACATGCAAGGAACATTAAAAAAACGGCATTTTTGCTAGCATGTGATTGGATGATGGAAGTCAGCAAAGCTTCTGTTAATTTACTAAGCTCTGGAGCAATTGTTCTTGCAGAGTGCAATTGCACATTGCAAACTGCACAGTCTATTTGTATTTAGTAAATTAACCCCTTAGGCCAGTGATGGCGAACCTTGGCACCCCAGATGTTTTGGAACTACATTTCCCATGATGCTCCACTACACTGCAGAGTGCCAAAACATCATGGGAAATGTAGTTCCAAAACATCTGGGTTGCCAAAGTTCGCCATCACTGCCTTAGGCTGTCTGCCTTTCTCTCTGTAGGCAATGTTTGAAGACTCATTGGGGATGATTTACTAAAGGTAAATAGACTGTGCATGTTGCAAAGTGCAGTTGCTCCAAAGCTTAGTAAATGAGGTAAAGCGTCACTTTGCAAAAAATAACCAATCACACGCAAGGAAAATGAGAAAAATAGCATTTTTGCTTGCTTGTGATTAGATGATGGAGGTCAGCTGAGCTTCTGTGTATTTACTAAGCTCTGGAGCAACTGCACTTTCAAAGTGCACAGCCTGTTTGCTTTTAGTAAATCAACCCCATATTGTGGTACTTTAAAGAGATCTGTCTCTGCTCAAATATATAAAAGTACATCTAAAGTCTAAATTTTTTTAGATTTGATAGAGAAGGAAAAGTCTGAAATCATAGACAATATCTTTTGCCATCTGTTTCCTATTGGGGAGATTTCCCTTCACTTTTCATCTTGTACATAGCAGGAAGTGAGAGGAAATCTCTCCAAAGTAAAAGAAAGTTTCCTCTGTTATAGTGACAATTAAGTTTGGAAATGTTCCTTAATTTCAGTCCCGGTGATAACAGTGATCACAATAAGAATGAGGGTGAATCTTCCCTGTGCAGACATATACAGCAATAAAAACCTGAGGTCCAAACCCTTATTTATTTTATCAACATTTTTTTTAGAAAGGATTACAATTTTTTTTACTATCTTTATAGAAATTATACAATTTAACCAGTAAATAAGCTGATGCAACTTTTTCAAAAACACTTAGATCTTTTAGAGCTAGCTCTATAGAAATAGATACACTCTCAGATAAGAGCCTAGGTGGTGGCTCCACTTCTGAACATCACTCCTACATCCCTCTGCTCTACATCAGTCCAATAATTCCCAGTCATTTTGTTCCATGGCTCTGATCCTTCCCCCTCCCACCACATGCACTTTACTATTTGTTAGTGGGACTGTCCATCACAATGATAGACTGGGGCTGAAGGGCCGTAGTTGGAGCTAAGAGTAGGCATCCGGAAAGCTGGCTGCTACTTGCACTGCAAGTTCTGGGTGCGGTGGCACTGCGTGAGGGCTCAGATTTTGGAGCCAGGTACCTGTTATTTATAGAAAATAAATTTACCCCTATTTAGTAAAAATAAAGAAAAGGGCTATACTTCCCCCTTTACCCTGTCACACATGAAAATTTCGGTATGGCTGGGTTAATTAGGAATAATTTGATTTGGGCTGTAATGCAGTTTACACGTGCTTGAACGTGCACATAATCTGTATTAGATTACATGTGTGAATGGAGCCCTAGTATACACTGACCGCTCACCCTGCACTGAAGTGAATTCCGCTTACGTGGAACATAGGTGGAAAATGCCAAAGTACTTACAGTATATGTAAAATCAAAACTGGGAAGAGGTAAATCCTCTGTCAGGTTTTTATTGCTAGGTGTGCAAAGTACAAAAAGCACCAGAAGCAGAATGTACACAGATTTGGTTTTATGCAGAATCCTTTATTGTAAAAAGTCAAAACGTGTCATGGGTTGTAAAAGGTCCTCCTTCATCAAGGCTTGGTACTGTTAAATGAGAGGTATACTGGACTGATAAATAGGGGGGGGGTCCTGAGGAGTCATTAGCGTGATCACCCCAGAAGCTAGTTCTGCTGCTTAAAGTGGAAGTAAACCCTCCTATTGTTTTCAGTCAAGGAAGCTGCCATTTTGGCGTCTGATCTTTAACTGCCATGATGCTGCACATGTGATCAGTTATGACACCAGCCATTGGACAGTTTGGTTTACAGCACAAGCTAATGTGACAGTTAGCCTTTCCGGCATGCCGGGAATATAACTGTTTTTTGAAACTGTTAAATCGATGGGTTTACCTTTGCTTTAAATGCCATCTGGGGCGATCATGGGGAGAATTATGCAAATATCAAAACGCCTTGAGGTGGATCTCACTCTTAAGGGATGGAAGGTTCTGCATACAGACCACCCTAAGTAATTCCCACATGCGGCAGCGGGCTGATAGAGCTGCTCATGGGACCCCCCTGACTACGGGCAATCGGTTGGTGCCCGAGTGACTGAATGGTCAGTCCGCCCCTGCTCACATGTGATTCTGAGTCTCCATGACGGATAGAACTGAAATCCAATAAGTGAAAGAGGCGAGCCAGGGACAGTCAGGCTGGGAGGAAAGTATTAGATGACGCTGGATGTTCCCCAGTCAGGAAATGAGGCAGGTTCTATGGAACATGCTGCAGCTTCTAATGCACATTATGAGAAGCTCACAGTGTGCAGTAAAATCAGAGAAAGCAATTTCAGTACAGGACAGAGGCCTGTACAACTGTGCAAGACTGAAGGGAAAGCTGGTGTTATCGGGACTTTATGTCCCGCTGTGTCCCGCTGTTTCTGCTTCTGGAGCTTCCCTCCTATCTGTCTAAAAAGTGCAAAAAATACCAGTTGATCCTGCCAGAAATCGACTGAGCTGCTGACTTCCTGTGTTGCACTAAAATCTCGAGCAGCGGTATCAACCATGCCCAGTACCTTTCTGCAGGATACACAACTCCTACCCCCTAAGTTGTGGATATGAGGAAAGGTGCAGGTGAACTGTAGCCCAACCACACCTGTCCTAGGGTAACGACGCTACTCCTCAAAATAGATACAGTACGAACGTTGGTGACTCAGGACTAAAAATGAGCCCAGAACGAACCCAGATGGAACCTGTCACTTCCGCCCACTGCAACCCAAGCAACGGCAGCCAGGGCATTCCCCGCCCATCAGCTGCATGTATACAAAGGGGCAGGGATGCTCATGACATGGAGGTGTGGTCATATTATGTCGATGATGTCATGTGCATCCCCGCCCCTTTGTGAACATGCAGGGAATGCCCTGGCTGCAGTTGGCTGGGTGGCAGTGACAGCTTCCTTCCAGGTTCAGTCCGAACCCAAGTTCATACCAAACTTAAACTCATCAATACTCAGGACCTTTCATTCCCCTAGGCAGTAGAACAAAAGATAGGCAAGAGATTAAGGTCTGTAGTAGGGTCATGGGTGTTACTACAGATCATGGGGCCCCATAGCAGAATTTTAATAAGACCCCCTGATGATCTCCCTACCAAGCCCTCCCAGTCCTTCCACGGCCACAGCAAGCGAGTGCTGGAAGAAGTGGTATAGAAGTTATTAAAGCAACCTCTGCAATCCTTAATATCACAGTGATGGTTTTGTGTTAGCTTCACATGCATACAGTATGTATTTTCTAATTTTAAAATGTATTAATGGGGCCCCTCTCCACCCCAGGCCCCATAGCAGCCACATGGGCTGCTATGGCTATTATTACACCACTGAATAAGATGTCTTTGTTGCCTTGCCCTCCATGGCAATTTGATAAGACAACCCAGTCCAGTCATGTAATGCAAGATTTCCACAACTTCCCTTTTCTGCAGTCACAATTCTTTAGGGTGTATAGCAGCTCCAGAATACAATTTTCACAGAACATGCAGATCATGGGTAGCCCAGCCAGCTGTACTGGCAACTCTAGCGTGTAACAGATTAGGCTGAAATAGGAGAACTTGTATACAGTATACAGAATGAGTAAAAATAATAATTATTACAGTATTATTATCAATATTATTATTATACAGGATTTATATAGTGCCAACAGTTTTCACAGCACTTTACAACATAAAAGGGAGACAGTACAGTTACAATAGAATTCAAGACAAAAGGGTTAGGAGGGCCTTGTACATGAGAGCTTACATCTAAAGGCAACATTTAAAGCTAAACGTTGAAAATTATACAAAAAAAAAAAAAAAAACACCCTTGCAGTGGGCCCACGGCCAGCTGGGTTCAATGCTGATTAGCCCTCCTTCACATTGAATGTGGCTTTGAAATTGTGCGACTTAATCTGAAATCGCATGATTGCATGCTCTCTGCACTACTTTGGTCCGACTTTGATCCTACTTCAGCCCATTGAATATCACTGAAGTCGGATCAAAGTCCTATTGCCGTCTTAACTGATCCAACTTTGGCATGCGACTTGTGCTCTGATGATCTTGAAGGGGAACCCCATTACAAATAAAAAAAAAAAAAAAGGCATGGATTCCCCCTCCAAGATCATACCAGGCCCTTCGGTCTGGTATAGATTTTAAGGCGTTTTTCCGGCGTGGGGGTTATCCCCAAAATCCATACCAGACCCTTATCCGAGCACACATCCCGGCAGGTCAGGAAAGGGGGTGGGGACGAGCGAGCAAACATCGGAAGAAGAACAGAGGGAGAAGACATCGGAGCACACCCAGCAAAAAAGCGAGAAGACAGCGGACAAGACCTGGCAGAGGCAGAAGACAGCGGAGAAAACCTGGAGAGGGGAGAAGAACTCGGAAGCAACGCCGGAGTTGCCTTAATAAAATACTTTAAAAATTTGTGTACTACGTTTTATTTTTCACACTTTTTTTTTTAGGTGAATGGGTAGGGGTACAATGTACCCCATACTCATTCACATAGGGTCAGGGGCTCCCACCTGCAGACCCCGACAACCAACGGAAAGAGGCCCTTGTCCTCATCAACATGGGGACAAGGTGCTTTGGAGTGGGGGGCCTCAAAGCACCCCCCATGTTGAAGGCATGTGGCCTGGTACGGTTGAGGAGGGGCGCTTGCTCATTCCCACCCCCTTTTCTGACCTGTCGGGCTGTGTGCTCGGATAAGGGTCCAGTATGGAGTTTGGGAGGGACCCCCACGCCGTTTTTTTGGCGTGGGGGTTCCCCTTAAAATCCATACCAGACCGAAGGGCCTGGAATGCTCTTGGAGGGGGAACCCATGTAGTTTTTTTTTACATTTTGCATGGAGTTCCCCCTAAAGATTCATACCAGACACAGTGCCTGGTCGGATCCCTCTTCATTGAAGTCGGACACATGTCGGACTTCAAGTCGCAGGGTAAAGTCGGATCTACAGTCGTACGACCGTCATGTCATACCAGTGTGAACCCGGCCAGAACGCCGATTTGCCATAGAGTTGATGGAGGACCAGATGGTCCCTGGTCATCTCTATGACCTCCGGAGGCTTGATGCGACGTCATGGCGCCGGCAGATGTAAACTCTGCCATTTTTTTAACTGGAAAGCCAGAGATTGCCAGAATTGGCTTGGGTGGTTAAAGTGGTTTTAAAGTTAAAAATATAAAAAATGCTGACAGGTAGTTTTTTAAGGGAGTAGAGACCCTATCGGTTTCCTCTGACATAAATGCTCCCTCTTGCCTGTCAGCCGTAATGTACACTGAGCCATGCATGTGCAGCCCAGAGTACATTATGGCACCTGCTCTGTGCCGTGGTGACACTCCCGCGCACATGTGCCGGAGTGATTTCATCACGGTAAGGCCATTGAAGTGGCCAAACAGAGCGAACCCGGATGGAAGACTGGGTGAAGATGGAAGCGCCCCCGCACTTACAATGCAGCACTGGAACTCCCGTTGACAGGTAAGTGTGATAATGTGCAACTGGCACGTTATGGTACAAAGCTACAAGGGGACAGATGAAAAAAAAATTCAGAGTTTACCACCGCTATAAGTCTAGGGGTAGATGAATAAGGAGCAATACTTACCTTATTCCTCACTCCAGTGCTTGCCTTTTTCTCCTTGATGCCCCAGGTTGTGGACGGACCCTCGCCTACAATGCAGGACTATTGGTCCTGCATTGTACTCGATGAAGTCAGCATGTGACCACTGACCGGAGTGCCTTAGAGAACAGGTTTCAGGGTACCGGTTGGAAGGAGCCTAGTGGAGTGAAGAATAAGGTAGGTATCACACCTTATTCCTCTACCTCTAGGCAAGCATTTAACCCTTGATTTTTGTGTAGTTTCAGATTTAAAACGTCCCTGACTTTCCCACACATCCAGAGAAGCCTACACATGA
Source organism: Lithobates clamitans (assembly GCA_037952925.1). NCBI lineage: Eukaryota > Metazoa > Chordata > Amphibia > Anura > Ranidae > Lithobates > Lithobates clamitans. The sequence goes on along the minus strand of JBBGZY010001451.1, from coordinate 2,211,011 downwards.
ATCAATCCACAAGCACCATGCACAGCAGACTTAAATCATGCAGACATGCATAATGCAACTCATTTCAAAGCAAGCGTGCCTTAACTGTATTTTCAGCATCCATTTTTTTCAGCGACCGGCCGTCCTAAATACAAGTCACCATCATCAAGGTCGGCCTGGTACACACTAGAAAATGATTTAGCAACAAAAAAAAAATTACTTCATCGCAAGCCGCAGTAAATGTGTATTTGGCCACAGGGATGAGATAATCTCACAGCAAATATTAACTCACTTTTCGCCGCACCAAACCTGCAACTCCAGAGTCTGCCATCATTGAGAATTCCTCGCAGTTGAAAAACGCAGAAGATGAAAAAAATAAAGGAAAAAATACAAACGCTAAACCAAGAAAGCCGTCAATAAGAGCCGGAGAGATGTGTTCACGCAGAAGTGAATTCAGGATGCCAGGAGTTAATCTGCTTTCAGCGGTAATTGGCTGTAGCCTGTCTGTCTCAAACAGGAAAAAGAGAAAACTAGGGCAAGACTCTCCGTCACTTCACAAGCAGCAGTACAGAGCGAGCGCCCGCCCCGACCCATGAAAGCCAATTCACATCGGCCCCTGCGCCTTGTTTTCACAGGTGTGCTGGAGAAAGAGCTGGGATCTCCAGCTGCCGCCGACTTACAGTGAGATAGGCAGCGACAAAACTCGCCTAGAAGGATCCACTTTCATCTTTCCTCCCAAATCCTTAACGCTTTAATGCGACATACATGAAAAATGGGTACATTAAGCTTGATGATTATGGTACAGTCCGGCCGAACGGGAACGTTTTGCATTTAAAGCGGACTCGAGGGACGCAAAACCAACCTGTGCGATTTGTTTTTATTTTTATTCTGGCAATCATCCTGGGAACTCTAATGCTCCTCAGTTTGAGAAAATACATTGCGTTGTGTTGAGCCTCACCCTCTCTAGACCCAATTACGCTTGAGCGTAAGCATAGTCGGGGGATTTAAAAATCTTTTTTTTTTGTGCACGTGACTTGTGATAATGGAGAAGAACTGCGCATTCTTGCCCCAATAGACAATTAAATAGGAGTGCCTAAAAAAGAAAATATGTGCGTAAGCATGCGTTTTTCAGCCACTGCCAAAAAAGAAGGTGTACTTTCTTTAAGTTACATAGTTAGGTTGAAAAAAGACACAAGTCCTTCAATAAAAGGGAAAAATAAAAATTAAAAACCATAAAAATCCCATATACACAATTCAATACCCACAGTTGATCCAAAAGAAGGTAAAAAACCCCAGCAAAGCATGATCCAATTTGCTCCAGCAGGGGAAAAATTCCTTCCTGATCCCCCAAGAGGCAATCACATATTCCCTGGAACAACTTTACCTGTAAATGTTAGTATTCAGTTATATTATGTACATTTAGGAAAGAATCCATGCCTTTTTAAAAGCAATCTACTGAGCTGGGCCAGAACCACCTCTGGCGGTCTATTCCACATTTTCACAGCTCTTACCGTGAAGAAACCTTTCTGGATTTGGAGATTAAAGCTCTTTTCCTCCAGACGTAAAGAGTGCCCCCTTTGTCCTCTGTGATGACCTTTAGGCTCCATTCGCATCATGGCGTTCTGTTTTGTGGGTGAAATCACCGCGATTCAGCCTACAACTTGGAAACATCGCAAATCGAGGGACGCCCTGGTGATCCCCGTTACTTTTCATTGCACCCAAATCGCAGTGCCATTTTCCCCGCAATGGTCGCCCGACTAATTGCTTTAAAATCGCACAGAGTCACAGGACCACTGTCACCCAAAAGAAGTACTTCTTTTGGGCCAAAACAGAACACCATGTCAAAATGGAACGGCATGGTGTGAATGGAGCTTAAAGGTCATCACAGAGGACAAGGGGGCACTCTTTACGTTTGGAGGAAAAGAGATTTAATCTCCAAATCCAGAAAGGCTTCTTCACAGTAAGTGAAAATGTGGAATAGACTCCCTCAAGAGCTGGTTCCGGCCAGCTCAGTAGATTGATTTGGGTGCCATTCAAGGTAACGGGGATCGCAAGGGTGCCCTGTGATTTGTGGCATTTCCGAATCACGGGCAGGATCGAGACGATTCGGCCCACGAAACGGAACTCCATGGTGTGAATGAAGTCTAAAGTGAATAACTCAACACCAAGTTCAGTATATGGACCACTTATGTACTTACACATGTTTATACAAGCGATAATACACTCAGGTGTGAACAGCACCATTGAGAATAATGAGATTCTTTATCCTGAGTGTTCAGGAATTGTGTGACGATACACTCAGGTGTGAATAGGGCCACACTGGCCATTTAGTAGAAGCGATCTGAATCGGCGACATAATCGATCTCCTTCGGGCCTATTCAGGCTTGTCTGTTTTAATGCAGAAAAGCCCATACATTCTGCTTCATGAAAATGCCTGTGAAGTAGAAACCCCATCTTCTCTATAGGGCTGGTTAATAACTATGCAATGATGTTCAGTGTGAAACGGAAACTACACGGGCCCGTTAACACCTTTGCATGTGCCTTACCTCACACGCTGCATGCACACGGAACAGTGTGAACTCAGCTTTAGTTGTTTTGTTGCTAGGAAAAAATGATTTGCAAATAATGAAAGGTCTGCATCGCAGAAATACCAAGCGATTCACAGCTTAGGGCTCATTCACACCATGTCTGTTGAGCTGCATAGATCAATAAAGGCTCAGCTCAGGGGGAGGTAAAAAATAATTGTTTTCTATGTTTCCTGTTCACACCACACAGGGATGTTGTGGGGCGTTGCATAGAAACACAACATGTCTGCAGTTTTACTCAGTGCAACACTCCTTACATCATCGCATCACAGTGAGCTGTGCAAAGAAAGGTCATTTTGTGACATTTCAATAAAGTTAAAAAAGAAAGATAAAAAAGGCTTAACAGCACAATGCATAATAACAATGCCACCCACTGCCGCTTCACAATGCACGCCAGCAGGCATATTTCATAATACAGAGCAGAATGCATGTCAGCCAGTGTGAACGAGCCCTTAGTCACTGACTTTTGTGGCGCTGGGAGCTAGAGAGTCGCCAGCTTTAGTAGTAACTTCTGTTAGCCAATACAGCTACTGATAGCCTGGCACTGACTCTCACCAACTTTACTTGCACAACTTTCCTCTGAACTGGGGCTCCCTGGTATTGACAATGCAATGGGGTTGATTTACTAAAGGCAAATAGACTGTGCACTTTGCAAAGTGCAGTTGCTCCAGAGCTTAGTAAATTAGCAGAAGCTCTGCTGACTTCCATCATCCAATCATGCGCAAGCAAAAATGCTGCTTTTTAACTTTCCTTGCACGTGATTGGATACTCTTTGCAAAGTGAAGCTTTACCTCATTTACTAAAGTCTGCAGCAACTGCACATGCAGAGGGCAACTGCAAACTTTGCAGAGTGCAGAGTCTAGTTGCCTTTAGTAAATCAACCCCAGTGAGTCACTATCAGGGCATTGCATTATCACACCCTGCTTGTAAAAATACAGGAGTACAACTGGGAGACAGTTGTCACCCCATATCAGGAAGTGTCTGAAGATGGACCTTCATAGCAGGATTACAATATGTGAACCCTCACCTTGTAAAACAATCCATTTAGTTTAAAACAGAAATGAATTGTAAAACACCCTTTTTTTTTCAGCTGCATGAGGAGCTCAGAGAGCTGGGGAGGAGAAACAGCAGCACACTGGTCGTCCCAGTGAATGGCTGTTCAGGGGGTAAAGTCTGACCATTGGATGGGAGCAGGGATGGCCCATCCATTAGGGGCGCCCGGGGGGGCTGCCCCCTCTCTCCAGGCCACCCTCTATATGCAATGGATAGATTCATGCATAGCATGAATCTATCCATGGCTGCCGTGGCCACCCCCTATTCATGTGTCCAGCTCCTTTCAGGGCACCGGGCGCATGAATTACAGCGGTGGAGGTATTTTTTTAAGCACCTGATTAGAGCCAGAGGCTCTAGTAGGCTTCAAAATAGGATGGGCTCGGGTTGCAGAGAGTGCGACCAGAGCTCACCCAGGTGTGTTACAACAGTGAATGAATTTTTGCTGTTGAAACACTGATCTTCAATCCGGCCAATCAGAAGCGGGTGTGAGACCCGTTTTCCGATTGGCCAAAAGGACAGGCGATCCTATGGGATGCCTAGGACATGCTGCGGTCGCCTGTAGGACACGCTGCAGCCGCCCGTAGGACATGCTGCGGCTGCCCGTAGGACATGCTGCGGCCGCCCGTAGGACATGCTGCAGCTGCCCATAGGACATGCTGCGGCTGCCCGTCTGCTACCCAGATGGGGTAAGTGTCGGGCTTACCCCATCCATCCTTCTGACCGACTGGGGTGTGGGGGGGGTGTTGTTTACCCAGGCGTGCCCAGGTGTGTGTGGACAGCCGCGGCCAGGATATCTGTACATAGCAATGACAGGCTGATAGTGGCTGTAGCTGACGTCGATGTTTGGAAGTAATTAGCTGCACAGGGAGCGATTATTGGCGGTTAGGGACAGATGATCGCTTGCCGAGCTAAACCTGGAGTTTATAATCTGCCCCTGGAAAGACAGGTTTCTATTTTCTCTCAACACAACTAACCAAAATGCACCTAAACACAAGTAAACAATACCATTCAGGGCCCATTCTAAAGCAGCCAGCTGCTGTGCATTTATTCACATGTGTTATTGCATGCATTAATGTGCAGGAAGCCCATTCATTATGAACAGGCTATCAATGTATCACAATGAATGAAAAAACATGCAGAATTTCAGTATGCAGCACACCACAGTGCACTGCCATGCATTATCTATAAATGTATAAATGTATAAAAGTACTGCATTTAGAACTGTCCTAGAAACACATGTATATCAAGGCCTGTTTAAATGAGACCTAACTGAGGTTAAATATATAAATAGCAAAACAATTTTCTAGATCTTCACATTATTTTATGATCCTGGATCTAGTAGACAGGAACCAAAAGATTTTTGGCATTCTTTTATATGAAGAGGTAATTGTAGCCGTATTTTTGCAATTGTGACAGAGAAAATTGAGTACTGTCCCTGATACTTTTTTTATTTGCACTAACATACAATTTTTCATGGATGTTAAAAGTATTTATGCTAATATGATACAAGCGTAAGGGCCCTTTCACACTGGTTTCCTAAAAAACGCAGTATGCATTTCAATGCGTTTTTGGTGCATCTTCTGTATTTCTGATTTCCAGCATGCACCTGTGAAATTTGGAACACGTGACTCAAAAAACAGCCCACAAACGCACCACGGTTGTTTTTTCCATTCATTTCAATGAGGAGGTGCATTTTTTGTGCGCTTTTTAAATAAGTACCAAAAATGCAGCATGCCAAACTTTTAAAAATGCTTCACACTACCAGCTCATTGGTGTGGCGAGTTCCATTGGATTTAAAGGGATTCATGATTCCCACCACCACACCACTTTTTAACCACTTCAGCTCTAGAAGATTTCCCTTCATGACCAGGCCGTTTTCTACTATTCGGCACTGCATTAATTTAACTGATACCTGCGCAGTCATGCAATGTTGTACCCAAACGAAATGTGTCATTTTTTTTTCACACAAATAGAGTGTTCTTTTGGTGGTATTTGATCACCACTTGGTTTTTTATTGTTTTGCGATATAAACAAAAAAAAAAGACTGAAAATTTTGAAAAAAAAACTCCAATATTTTTAAAAAACATTTAAAAATATGTAATTTCTTCATAAATTTTGTCCAAAATGTATTCTGTTACATGTTTTTGATTAAAAATCCCAATAAGCGTATTGATTGGTTTGCAGAAAAGTTATAGCGCCTACAAACTATGGTATACAGGCATACCCCACTTTTAAGTACACAATGGGGTTTATTTACTAAAGCTAGAAAGTGCAAAATCAGGCTCACTTCTGTATAGAAACCAATGAGATTCCAGGTTTTATTACCAAAGTTAAATTGAACAAGCTGGGGTTAGAAGCTCATTGGTTTCTATGCAGAAGTGAGCCTGATTTTGCACTTTCCAGCTTTAGTAAATAAACCCCATTGTGTACTTAAAAGTGGGGTATGCCTGTATATACTGAATTTTTTTTAATGTATTTATTTTTTTATACTACTAATACTACTAATGGCAGCGATCAGTAACTTATAATGGGACTGTGATACTGCAGCGTTCAATCTGACACTAACTAATGCTGGGGGGAACTGACTAACTGCCACTGACATCACCAGTGACATTAATACAGTGACATTAATATCAGTGATAATACTATACACTGTACTAATGACACTGGCTGGGAAGGGGTTAACATCTGGGATGATCAAGGGGTTAAATATTTGGCCAATTATGTGTAATGTGTGTACAGTGTGCTGCTCTTACTAACTGATCTCTCAGTTTCTCATCCCTGCTCTAAAGGGATGAGAAACTGACAGATCGCTTCCTCTGTACAGAACTCTGTGTTTTTTACCAACACAGAGCTCTGGGCTGTGATTACACACAGCCAATCAGCAGCTCCCAACCATGAATCATAGGCCGAGACCTGCTGACAAGCTCCCGGTGTGTACAATCCCAGTGGGAGCCAAGGTGGGGGGAGCACATGTACACGTCCTAAATCTGGTAAAAAGGTGGCAACATACGGGTACACCGGTTTGCCTACAGCGGCTGCTCGCCTGCAGTACATTGTGTTGGATGGTCAGCAAGTGGTTAAACATCAAAAGTGATTCAAAAACTGATCAGTGTGAAAGCGCCCTAAGAGCAAAGCTACCTATAAATAAATTATTATCAAGATTAAAAGAAAATTAGCTATGTGGAAATAAGTGCTGTATGAACATACATATTAAGGGCTGTTAGGAAGATCCTCACACTCTCCTAGGGGCCGAACTAAACAAGAACTTCAGCCTAGTCCCAGACGGACAATGCACACAGCTTAATACACTTTTTGTATAAATGACACTTGAAAAAGCTGAGTGGGCAGCAGGACTGTACACAAAGGTCCTGATTTTATCAAGCCGCAGTAGCATTTAAGGCACTTAAGGTGGCCTCTCAACCAATGTTGTTGCTTGTCATTTCAGTATACCTTAGGGTTTATGTCAATAGGCTTTTGTTCACATAAAGTGGGTTTAGCATTCACATACAAGCCTATAGGAATGCAAAACTTGCTTGAAGCAGGTCAAATTTAGAAGGAGGTCAACCGGAGGCCAAATGCACCATCCTGAAAAATTTCAGAAGCATCTCAAACTGATGGTATGGACACAAGCCCTTAAAGCTAAACTCTGGGGAACCTGAAAATTCTTCTACACTGCAAGGGTTAACTACTTGTTTAGAATAGGGAGGAAAGTAAAAGTAATTTTACTCACCTGCTTCTCCAGTAGATGACACTCCTCCATACTCCAGCAGTAGTGTCCCTCAGCATCCTCACGTCCAGTGCAGGGCTATAGACCTTGCAACTATTTTGATGACAAGGTTTTATAGGAACCAGCTGCCTACAAACTTTATTACAGGTAAGTTATTTTATTTTCTAGCTTTAAAGGCTAAGCTCACCCTTTCACTAAAATACACTATGCTGTCTAGGGGCCCAGTATGTGCAGTGCAGTTTGCAAATAGTGTCCTCAATTTTAATGCCTTACCAGTAGGCCATGACCAGCATGCCCAAAGTCTGCCACCAAAACTTCAACCAAAGTTATCAGCCCCAAGTTCAAGGATGCTTCAAACATTAGACACTCATTCCCAGCATCACAGGAGCGAGCACACTTCCACGTTTCAAACATTCAGCCTATACTTCTATAGGGGCACACTGCGCATGTCCAAGGAGCGTTGGGGTGGCACCGCATGTAACATGCATTGCTGCAATATGATAGTGAGAATGGGTTCTAATGTCGTGTACACACGGGCAGGCTTTTCCACCGGACTGGCTCGACGGGACGAATCCTTCGGACAATCCGACCGTGTGTGGGCTTCATCGGACCTGCAGCGGACTTTTTCGGTTGAAAATCAGACAAACTTTAGATTTGGAACATGTTTCAAATCTTTCCGATAGACTCGAGTCCGGTCGAAAAATCCACTCATCTGTATGCTAGTCCGACGGATGAAAACCGACGCTAGGGCAGCTATTGGCTACTGGCTATCAACTTCCTTATTTTAGTCCGGTCGTACGTCATCACGTACGAATCCGTCGGACTTTGGTGTGATCGTGTGTAGGCAAGTCCGGTCGTTAGAGAGTCCGTCAAAAGTCCATTGAAAGTCCGTCGGAAAGACTGTCGGACCTTTGATGCCGAAAAGTCCGCCCGTGTGTACACGGTATAAGAGACCAGAAACAAACCATATATTTCTATGGAAGGTAAAAGACAAGAACGTGATCACAATGTTTATAGATTTTAACATTTTTAGAGGAAAATGTGTCTACAGTTGCATCAGCAAACAATTTGGTAGCTATTTACAAATGCTGACATTTTGCCATTTTTTCTATCATGGGAAATGTTAATTCTGACAGTTTTCCTTTTTTATAAAGCTGCCTTGGGCAATGTCTTCACCCATTTGCACCATATTTTGACAAAGGAGAATACAACCCAGGAAAACCTACATTGCTGTTTTTAGACCACTTTAAACTAGATAGAAGTCATTATTTTTAGCACAGGAAAGCTACACTAAAAATAATGAGTGTCTGCTACTAGGCTTTTTACTTTTTTTTTGCTACCGGTAATTTCATTTTCAACAGTTTTTACCTTTTTTTAATGAATATTTCTCCTTTTTTCCTGACTTTTCTGTATTTTTTTGTATTATTTAAAGTTTAAACATACAAAAGTAAGACAAAACATGTTTTTTTTTAAATAGAGACCTACAGTAATGATCAACATTCTATAGCAATTACAAAGGCAATGACAGAATAAAGTATGGCTTTGCCTTCACCTTTTGTCCCGGTGATGAAAAAATCCTGTAAAAGTTGGGATTTCCCATCAGTTTCTGTCTCCGTGACAATCAGAGAGGGTAAATCTCTCCAGCAAGGGCACAGACAACAATAAGGCTGGGTTCACACCTATGCAAATTGGATGCGGGTCTCCCCGCACAGACAACAATAAGGCTGGGTTCACACCTATGCAAATTGGATGCGGATTGCCCCGCATCCAATTCGCACGACAGGAGATTGAGAACGTCTCTCTATGGAGCCAGTTCACATATCTCCGTTGTGGCTGCACAGGAGTGCTGTACGTCTTTGTTTCAGTTTAGGGCCGAATTCAGGCAAAAATTCAGCCCTGATTCGTCCCTGAAATGGAGAACAGGGACGCACTGGACCCCTGCTGCGAGCCGCATCCGTCGGAGGTGTGAACCCAGCCTAAAACACGGATGGGGTTCTATTCCTTTTACACTTCATCCAACTGAAAAAGAAAAAGGTTTGGACTATGTACACACTATAACCAAATTTAGAAAAAACAAATTCAACATATACTACCACATAGAACCCTGATGATCTTGGACACAACTACTTTGCTGGTTGCTTTCTATTATTCCCTGCCTTGGGGGCCCATTTACACTTGTGCGCAAAAACAGGCATTTCCACAACGTATAGCGATAAAGCTAATCCATTGTCCGTGTGTTGCAGCACCATCCTTTTTCAAAGCCACCCAAACACATTGTACAGTAGAATGCAACACACAACACACTGCAGCACACCACAACTCACATACTGTGTATTGCCAAAAAAGGCTCATGAATGTTTTTTCATCCATTGTGGTGTATGGGTTGCCTTAATGCAACAAACCGCAACGGAATTCTTAACTGTGAATGGTACCCCACATCTTTTATCTTACAAACACAAGGATATTTTAAATACAATGACCTTAACTTTTTCTTTTTTTAGCACTGTTTTTCAGCTTCACGATTCAGCTTTCCATCCATTTATAGATATTGTAGGCCTGAGATTCTATGTATTAGGCACACACTATACATATGCGAGGTGTGACAATTTAAAGGGGTTGTAAACCCTCTATGGTTCTCACCTTAATGCATTCTTTACATTAAGGTGAAAAACCTTCTGTAGTGCAGCAGCCCCTAAGAGCCCACCCTTTTACTTACTTTAACCCGATCGTTCCAGCAACGGGGAGGAGCACAGCAGCTCCAGCCGCTGTCTGGGGTCCTCATTGGATAGGCTCCCGCTGCTGTCAATCAAATCCAGTGACATGGGAGCCAGGGCGGGGCCGAGTTCTGCTGTGTGTGTCAATGGACGCAGAGACAGGACTCAGGAGCGGGCCCTATGAGTGCCCCTTTGGAAAGCGGCTCTCCGTGGGGGCACTCGGAAAGAGGAGGATCCAGGAGCTCCGCTGGGGGACCCCAGAAGAGGAGGATTGGGGCCACTCTGTGCAAAACCCTTGCACAGAGGAGGTAAGAATAACATATTTTTTATTAAAAAAAAAAAAAAAAAAAAACTAACCTTCATAACCCCTTTAATTCCCGGGATGTAAAAAAAAATGTTTGTGCAGGCGCATTGTTGTGGTGGAGAATCCGCTTGTCAGGCCAGAGTTCCGGTCTTTTCCTCCAAAGAGATTGCTGTAAGCTTTTCAGAATTTCCAAGTAGCAATGTTAGTTGTCCGTTGTAGCATGAACTTTAAGTGAAATCTCACCTTGTGAAAAAAACTGCCTATGCCATTCAAAAACACTTAATTTCTTCATGAAATGTTCACAAATGACCATAAGCCTGTTGTAACAGAGCTAAAGTTTCATTTGCACTTTTGCCAATTTTCACACAAAATCTGATGTTGCACTAGATTTCTGTCACTTATTTTTTACTCCGTAAAGACTGAGTGGACTGGTCTGCAACCCAGGTAAGTGCAAGTTAGAACCCATCAGAACACGCTCCAATGCGAATGGTTGTGTGACTCACTGCCATAGTGTTATGCCGCTGGCATTTCGGGAATTAAATTGTTGCACCTTGTATACAGTATATACACTATATTACCAAAAGTATTGGGATGCCTGCCTTTACACGCACATGAACTTTAATGGCATCCCAGTCTTAGTCCGGAGGGTTCAATATTGAGCTTGGCCACCCTTTGCAGCTGTAACAGCTTCAACTCTTCTGCGAAGGCTGTCCACAAGGTTTAGGAGTGTGTCTTTGGGAATGTTTGACCATTCTTCCAGAAAAGCATTTGTGAGGTCAGGCAGTGATGATAAGAAGGTCTGGCTTACAGTCTCCGCTCTAATTCAAACCAATGGTGTTCTATCGGGTTGAGGTTAGGACTCTGTGCAGGCCAGTCAAGTTCCTCCACCCCAAACTCGCTCATCCATGTCTTTATGGACTTTACTTTGTGCGCTGGTCCAAATCCTTTGGTGGAGGGGGGTCATGGTGTATGCTTGCTTTTTAAGGGTTGGGCTTGGCCCCTTAGTTCCAATGAAGGGAACTCCTAAGGCGTCAGCACACCAAGACATTTTGGATATTTTCATCCTCCCAACTTTGTGGGAACAGTTTAGGGATGGCCCCTTCCTGTTCCAACATGACTGTGCACCAGTGCCCAAGCAAGGTCCATAAAGTCATGAATGAGCCAGTTTGGGGTGGAGGAACTTGACTGACCTGCACAGAGTCATGACCTCAACCCGATAGAACACCTTTGGGATGAATTAGAGCAGAGACTGCGAGCCAGGCCTTCTTGTCAGGCATCATTGCCTGACCTCACAAATGCACTTCTGGAAGAATGGTCAAACATTCCCATAGACACACACTAAACCATGTGGACAGCCTTCTCAAAAGAGTTGAAGCTGTTATAACTGCAAAGGGTGGGCCAACTCAATATTGAACCCTCCGGACCAAGACTGGGATGTCATTAAATTTCATGTGCATGTAAAAGCAGGCGTCCCAATACTTTTGGTAATATAGTGTATGTCTAGGAAAGATTTGCATGTCTCCATCCCTTTTCCTGTAGAACCGCTCAAAGACTGGTTTTGTGATGGATTGAGCTCACTAAATACCTTCTGTTTCAAACCTTTTTAAGCATCATATTTTTGCATGCTGTCACTCTACTGATAATTATGCTATGGCCGCACAGGCAATTTTTTTAATCTCATAGACTGGAAATCCATGTTTCTTTAGGATTAGCTACTCTGAAAAGTGGGAAATAAATAATATAACTTTTTTTTTTTAAAAAGATGCACTTTTGAAACTAACCTGATCGTTTAGCTCGGAGGTGGTCTATCCAGCTAATCCTCAGCTCTATCACTAGGTAATTGAACAACAGACTTGGCTTTCTGAAACCTAATAGACGAAGCGTGCACTTAATTTAATTTAAAGAGTGCAGTTTGGGGCTTTCAATTGAAGCGTGCAGAGCTGGGGTTTTGCACACCTAAGCCCTTTGGATAGAAGGCGCACTGTGTATTTTTACTACTGTGGTTTGTTTGCTTTGCTTACATATTTTAGGATGTCATATAACCTTGTAAGCCATATCCATGATTCAGCAGTGTTTATTAACCCTTCTGCTTATACATTACACCAGATAGCAAGTCAGATCATGCCGGCATATATATTTGGGATTTTGACTATGGTAGTGGCTGATATGCCTTTCAATGCTGTAGAAGCTTCTGGCAACACAAATGGGCTGATTTACAAAAGGAGTTGAGATATTCACAGAATATAACTTGGGAATATTCATTGCAATTATGTGAAAAACAATTACTGTTCACCCAATACCCAACTGTGTGCAGACAAAACAAAAAATAGCAATTTGTTTTCCACATGATTGTACGAAGATTCTTAACTCCTCTGGTAAATCTGCCTTGCAATGCATTTGTAATAAAATTGGCTACAGTCACATCCGCACCACGGACCATGGCTTTATACATGCGATAAGCATTTTTTCATTGGTGTCATGTGTGCATATGATTTTATGCTATTAAAGCTTTTACTAAATTACTACGCTTAGCAGACGCTTTTCCCCCTTCCCCTTTGTGCAAAAAGATGGCCATCATTTTAAAGAAGATAAACCTTAAAGTGTTTGTAAACCTCAGACATGAAATATGAACAAAGCATATCCCTCTATAGTGTGTACCAGGGATCGTAGGGTTCGCCATTGTGACTCGGCTCCATGCTCCAGGGGGCCTGTGCGGCGCCCCTGTATGCCTGGATAGGATGGCAGCGGCATGTAGAGGAACTGATCCCCCCCATGTAGCGGCTGAATGCCTACTTCTCCTCCTCTCCCTTGTTCTTGTGTGCTGTGTGGAGGGGTGTGTCCCTTCCCTCCAATCAGCTCTCAGAGCTCTCCTTACCAAGCTCTGCCGAGTGCAATTTCAGCTCTCCGCCACTTATTTTCTGAACTCTCAGACCAGCTTTATATATTCTGAACCTTGAATGGATGTAGAGATGAGAATACTGCAGATAAACGGGTACAACTTATGTAGGAGGATTTGTTTCAACTCTGTGTATCACCTGAAGTCAGTCACTTCACTGCGTTAATGTAAAGGGTTTACAACTACTTTTAAAAAACAAAGCGGTTGATTTACTAAAGCTGGAGAAAGCAAAATCTGGTGCAACTGTGGATGGTAGCCAATCAGCTTCTAACTTCAGCTTGTTCTATCAAGCTTTTACCAAAAAAAAACGAAAACTGATTGGTTTCTATGCAGAGCTACACCAGATTTTGCACTCTCCAGTTTTACCAAATCAAAATTTGCCAGCATGTAAGAGATAGCCGAGAATTTAGAAGTCTCTGCTGCCAAAAAACTCCTTTACATACCTATTAGTCATTATTTCTAAATCTGTACACTGGCTGTGGTGTACTTCAGTGTACAGTCCCAGGATGTTACAGATGCTGGGAATAGATCCCAGTCACAAGGTAATGTAACTCAATGGACATGCACAGGCGTTACATTATCAGTGCCTGCACAAAGGGCAAAGCAGGGATCGGGAAGACGAGGACCTTACATCACTGGAAGAGAGCACAGCAGGTAGGTGTCATAATGTAATAGGTAATAAGTGTCATAATGTACAAGTATAACAGAGTAGCACTACTCTCATCTAAACACAATACATCATAAATAAAATATGTTGTGCATAACAGTGGAGCAAAATGGTACATATAGAGCCTGCACCCTAGACAGGGGAAAAAAAGCTTTATCTGACCTCTATAATATATACGTCATCCGCTTAAGGTGAGAGCACATTGACATGTGGTGGAGAAGGATGGAGTGAACCACTGAAAATACCCCACAGAGTGAATGTGAAACCTGGGGTTGATTTATTGTATGGACAGCACAGTCGGGATTGAACTTTTAAACAAAAAAATTACAAAAAATATAAATGAATTGTATGAAGCCTTAGCAAGGGATCTAGGGGGTCCCAATCGTTTGTTTTTGTAAGAACTCAAGTTAGCCAATAAAGATATCACCTAAACTACAAGCTTTTTGTATTGATTGATGGTTTACAAAGTTAAAGACTTTACTACTAATATTTTACTACTGAAAGTCATCAAAATAATCAATTATAGCAACAAAATACTCTAAATTTTTATACAGGTATAAAACACTGCATGTTATATAACATCATCATTATTCAACCAGTTGGACTATACTTACTGAAATGCTTACAGTGATAATAAATTAACATTTGGTCAATGTAATTATTATTTATTTGGATCATAATTAATTTAATTTAATTCAAAATTTGAATTCTATAAAACTCTATACAGAACCTCCCAACTTGATGAGAAGAAATAGAGGGACACCTCCTACCACAAAGTATGTAAGCAAAGGACACACCTTTGTTATAACCCCAGTTTTGAAGATCACAAAATAGTATTAAAAAATATGATTAGTGCTTTGTGATTTCACAAATCTTCCTTCCAAAAAGAGGACCAGAAGGATTTAGTTGAAAAACGGGGCCAGTTGGGAGCTATGATAGAAGACTGCAACTCAAACAGGATCTGACCATTAAGCTTGGTTGTTATACAAATTGCATTACAATACGTTATAGAACATTGTGCTACCATTGTGTCCTAAACGCTGAACCCAATAAGAACAAAGCTGTTGGTGCCCTAAGTAACATTTCTTTTATTGGGTTCCAAAGAACATTTATTTTACTGGCCCTAACCTGACTTAAATAATATATTATACAAATAAGGTTATATAAGATGATCATTCTTTTTGATGATGGGAAGAAAATCTGTTTCCAATAAATTGAAAAGATGTCTCTTTATATCGGTTGCCCATAGACATATGCCTTTTTTTGCCTAAGGTTACATTTGCCCTGATTATACTACAATTCTATCACATGCTATACATTGCAGAACTATATGAATTCTATAAATGTCTATTTTCTGTACAATCTCCTCATAAAAGCATTCATGGGATTTTTTGAGCTTGAATCTAGGCCTCTGAATTTTGATTGTAAAAGTAGGCAGTGAGTATGATGACCTTCGTCTACAACAGACCTACATGTGGCTAGGTTTTAAAGTGCTATAGACATCAGATATGGGTTAGACAGTCCCATAACCAACTAATTATGTATAAGCCAGCATGCTGCCATTGCCCAAGTGTGCACGTTTATGCAGATATCCTGAAGCTGACTCTAAACTTTTGGATTTTTGGAAGTTGTACAATGATCCTTTAACTCAGAAGTAGGCAACCCTGGAGAGGTGGACATCTAACTGAACAACATGGAAGAGATAAAAGATCACCAGTGTGTAGTGCATAAATTTTTTTTAAGAAATAACCTAGCAAGGCAACATTAAAAACTATGGAGGGTTTGAGGAGTTCAGGTGTTAGTAGTAAATAACGCAGAGTTCAAGGGCCAGGAATAGGTAGCAGTAGTCCCTCCTGAAAAGTACTTACAGAGTAATGCCCCGTACACACGTTCGGATTTTCCGACGAAAAATGTGTGATAGGACCTTGTTGTCGGAAATTCCGACCCTGTGTAGGCTCCATCACACATTTTCCATCGAATTTTTCGACACACAAAGTTTGAGAGCAGGATATAAAATTTTCGGAATTTCCGATCGTGTGTACACAAATCCAACGCACAAAGTGCCACGCATGCTCAGAATAAATAAAGAGATGAAAGCTATTGGCTACTGCCCCGTTTATAGTCCTGACGTACGTGTATAATGTCACCGCGTTCAGAATGATCAGATTTTCCGACAACTTTCCGACAAGACAAGTTTGAGCCAACATCCATTGGAAAAAATCCTAGGATTTTGTTGTCGGAATGTCCGATCAATGTCCGACCGTGTGTACGAGGCATAAGGGAAGTCATCCCAGGACTTCCTGTGGCTCTGCATTCTCATTGTCTCTCTGAGGTCTAAGAGGTGCAACAGTGGTGTCAGTAGCTGGTGGCATGGCAGAATTGGTCATTATTCACCTTTGCCATGCCCCTGCTCGACAATTGTGACTGACAGGTTGCCAACCCCTGCTTTAATTTCTAGTGGAACATTTGCACTTAATATACATATCTAAACCCCAAACTTTCTTTTTATTTTGAATCTAATGGGGAAAGCCTCCCTCCTTTGTCAGGTTATATTTTTTTGTGTCCTCTTTGTGGTAACCAATGTTACTGGGACATAAAGGGATGGGAAATCTAAAATTTTACAGCTATCATCAGGACAAAACAGAGGGAAAATCTTTCAATGGGGACAACGGTTCCAGTGATACATTTTTAACAGCAGATTTCTACTCACTTTAGAATGATTATTTCTCACTTCCTGTTGTGTCTACAGGACAGGAAGTGAACTATCTCCAACAAGACACACACAGAAATAACAGACCAGACAGGGGTCTTAACCACTCCCCAATGGATCCAATACTAAAAAAAAAAACAAAAACAAAAAAAAAAACAATTTGGCTTTAGATAGACTTTAAGTTACTTTGGGATGTAGCAGACATTTGTTATATACAGACCAAGTTTGTTTTCTTTTTTTTTCACCATAGTCACTAGGCCTCTCTACCTATGTTAAGTATCTTGCTGGTCAACATAGACCACAACAGCATACAGGCCTTTGTTGATAGGGTTTGGACTTGTGTCAATGGTATCAGTTTGAGAAGCTTTTTAGATCATTCAGAATTCATTGACAGGTGCATCTGACTTGCAGTTGACCTCAAGCGGGACCCGACCTGACTTGTACAGAAATGCAACACCCATCTGAACTGAATAAAAGCCCATCCACACTGGGTCTTAATATAGTAAAAGCATATGGACATAAAGCAAGCTGCAAACAGCAGTTTTTTTTGTTTTGTTTGAATTACCATTCTTTCTAATGATTATATAACATCCTGTTACTGATAACAACTCGCTAAAAATGTAAGCAAAAATACGCATGTTTCCATGTGTCTCTCCCTTGCAGGCTGTAGAGCAGTGGACGGTGTCAAAAGGGCACAGATTGGTGTTAGTATTTTATTTTTTAAATACTTTTTATTATTTATTACAATTGTTTTTACAATCTTTTTATTATTGTTTTTATATTATTGCTTTGGTGAAATGTCAGGGGTCTAAACAGACCCCTGATGTCTCACTTTTGAGACAGAGAAAGGGACTGAGGACAGAGATTCCCCCGTCCCTTTCTCTGCAGTCAAGCAGCAAGGGGAATCTGCCCAGCACAGGGTTATTAGGGTGTGACCAGGCACACCTGGCACACCCTGTGCGCACGCCTATGAGTGCCAATGCACTTACTTTCCCACTCTTGTCTTCCATACATACAGTAAAGCTAGTGACTCTGAGACAGGAAGTATGTTACTGGCAGGATCATCAGATGAAAACTAAGGGGAAAAAAATAAACGGATGCAGCCATCACATTCCTCCAAGGACAGGTAAGCTTCAATATAAAATTCTTTTTGTTCTTGGGTTTGAATATACTTTACATCACCTTAAAAATGTTTTCTACCTTTTCACATTCCTTTCCTTTCGCTGTGTCCTTCTTGTTACACCCACCTTTCACTTTTTGCTGGTTGCCATGGCGATTCGTTGCCACCTGGATCCCTACATCTAATGGCTTCTGGAATTACCCTCCACCTAATTGTAACTGCTACTCATGCATAGTAAGAGTGCACGTCACATAAACTGGGCAAAAAGCAAAGAAGGATGGAACACGAAAACTAATTTTCTTCCGACCCCTTTCAGATTTTTTTTTTTCAGGACTCCCTGCCTCATGCACAAATGTCTGAAATAAGAACGGCTCCTATTCTTCTTTAATCACATGCTTTTACACACGAGAATCTGTTCTTTGTTGCTCCAGTGTTTTTTTTTTTTTTCTTTTAAATTACCCCAAAATGAGACTGCTGAGGGGTGTTACTAGAGAGTACTTGGCCATCTGACAAAATCTGAAGATGTCCACAGTCTGCTAGCTCCATTGTTAAAGTTCGACCCTACCCACAGAAATCTTTGTGCCAGAAAATTGCCCAGCACAGCAATTCTCTAATTGCATCTTCACTAATGTGACACAGGTGCCTGAATAATGTATATATCATTAGATGCCAAATCTGGCACGTAGCCTGAATAAATAAACGTGCAGCCAGATTGAAGGGGTTTGTAGAGGGGGTCTGGAAAGAGACAGATTTTCCTATAGATTCTGAGATCCTTATGCTGCCAGCCCCTAGAGCATGCCACAACCACGACAATATCCCAAAGCAGAAATGGGGATAAATCTTGAAGTCCATGTAAAGCCAAAATTTTTTTTCTAGTTTTGGATAGAGGGTAAGGACTCATTTACATTAACCACTTAAGGACCGAGCCTCTTTCTGAGATGTGTTGTTTACAAGTTAAAAACATTTTTTTTTTTGCTAAAAAATTACTTGGAACCCCCAAACATTATACTTTTTTTTTCTAACACCCTAGAGAATAAAATGGCGGTCATGGCAATACTTTCTGTTACACCGTATTTGCGCAGCGGTCTTACAAGCGCACTTTTTTGGGAAAAAATACACTTTTTTGAATTAAAAAATAAGGCAACAGTAAAGTTAGCCCAATTTTTTTCATATTGTGAAAGATAATGTTACGCCAAGTAAATTGATACCCAACATGTCTCGCTTCAAAATTGCGCCCGCTTGTGGAATGGCGACAAATTTTTACCCTTAAAAATCTCCATAGGCGATGTTTAAAAAAATTCTACAGGTTACATGTTTTGAGTCACAGAGGAGGGGTCAAGGGCTAGAATTATTGCTCTCGCTCTGCCGATTGCGGCGATACCTCACATGTGTGGTTTGAACACCGTTTTCATATGCGGGCGCTACTCATGTATGCGTTCGCTTCTGCATGGGAGCTCGGTGGGAGGGGGCGCGTTTAAAAAAATTTTTTTTCTTATTTATTTTACCCTTTATTTTTACACTGTTTTTTTTTTTTTTTTTTTAAATGGTGTCACTTTTATTCCTATTACAAGGAATGTAAACATCCCTTGTAATAGAAATAAAGCATGACAGGACCTCTTAAATATGAGCTCTGGGGTCAAAAAGACCTCAGATCTCATATTCACACTTAAATGCAATAATAAAAAAAATTGTCATTTAAAGAAATGATTACAAAAAATGGCCCTTTAAGCGCTATGGGCGGAAGTGACGTTTTGACGTTGCTTCCACCCTGCATTGTTATGGAGACTTGTCTCACTCGTCTCCATACCCAGCAAGGGTGAATATCCGATAGGCTCCGCCGCTGCTGACGGCTTCGGTAAGCGCCGGATGGCACCAGAGCACGGTGGGAGGGGGGGTCCCTCTCCCCCCGCCGATAAAAGTGATCTTGCGGCGAATCCGCCACAGAGATCGCTCTTGTCAGAAACCGGACCGCCGGCCGAACAAGAGGATACCGGGGTTATGGCAGCTAGCTGCTCCCATAACAACAATAGCCCCTTCAAAGTAAGGACGTATATCGGCTTGCGTCCGGAAGTGGTTAGGGCATCATAGAGCAGCACATGTATTATTGCAACACACGGTACAGCACTTAACACAAATTACAGTAGTGGGATCCTTTCTAAAAAGCACCCTAAAACACCCTAAAGCCCAGTACACACACTACATTTTTTTTTTGGGCTGAAGGAAAAAAAAAACTGTGAGGTCGTCATACTAACTATGCAATGTTAGTACAGCGATCTCCCCCACTGTGCTATTGTGTTCTGACAGGGGGACCGCCCCCCTGCCAGAACTTACTGGTCAGCACTCGCAGTCATTTGCTGCAATCGCTGATCGAATGCAGAAGCAAAATTTTCAAGCATGCTTGTTTGACAGAAGCTGCTCGTAAGATCGGCTTCTGTCAGACAGGCAACTGTACACATGGGCCAAAAGTTGTCTGGTTTCTACTGGAATGCCTGATTTTGGCTCGTGTGTAAGGGCAACAAAGCTAATAAAGGATCTGGAGGACATTAGTTATGAAGAAAGGTTGCGAGCACTGAACTTATTCTCTCTGGAGAAGAGACGCTTGAGAGGGGATATGGTTTCAATTTATAAATACCGTACTGGTGACCCCACAATAGGGATAAAACTTTTTAGCAGAAGGGAGTTTAACAAGACACGTGGCCACTCATTAAAATTAGATGAAAAGAGGTTTAACCTTAAACTACGTAGAGGGTTCTTTACTGTAAGAGTGGCAAAGATGTGGAATTCCCTTCCACAGGCGGTGGTCTTAGCGGGGAGCTTCAAAAAACGATTAGATAAGCACCTGAACGACCGCAACATACAGGGATATACAATGTAATACTGACATATAATCACACACATAGGTCGGACATGATGGACTTGTGTCTTTTTTCAACCTCACCTACTATGTGTACGGGGCTTAAGGTAAAGCACCTATGTTGCAGGCTTTGTGTTACAAAAGAAGTGGTCCTGTCCAGTTTTTGGTACATTAGGTTGCATTGGCAGCTCCATCATTTCAATGGGCTGCCTTTACACAACCCACATCATCGAGCAACATAAGACACACAGGTTAAAGTGATACTAAACACACACTGTTTAATTTACATTGTCCCTTCTATTTCTCTATGGGGATGATGGCATTGTAATTATTTTAATTAAAATGAATATCTAAGTACCTTTTTCCTAATCGATATACAGCTGCCACATGACCCAGCTCTTTCCCAGCCTGTCTGCAGGGAAACAAAAGCAGGAGGAGCTTCTAGTCCTCTACTGCTGGTCACATGTTCAATATAGGAAAAAAACAAATTAAAAAATAAATAATATCAATAAACTGTTTTAAGTTGGCTTACAAATATATATTTGATTTGATTGTAGCCGTATTAGTTCAATCGTGACGAAAATTGAGTACTGTCCGTGATACTTTTTTTATTTGCACTAACATACAATTTTTCAGGACAAGCTTTCGGGGTATGTCCCCTTCTTCAAGGTCCAAGCAGTACTGATTCACAAATATATCTCCCTCTGTCTTATCTCACTAACTCTGCTGCTATCTTTATTACTATTGATTTGTATGTGTTTGCTTTTCTCTCTTTTTTTTTTTCTTCTTTAACATTCTGCTTAAAAATGTGTGAATCAGTACTGCTTGGACCTTGGAGAAGGGGACATACCCCGAAAGCTTGTCCTGAAAGATTGTATGTTAGTGCAAATAAAAAAAGTATCACAGACAGTACTCAAATATATATTTGAAATCAAATATTTATAAATTTGAGGAAATAACATGGTGTGGGCGTATAGCTTCCAACTATTCCTGATTTTGAGGGACTGTCCCTCCTATTTAAAAAAAAAAAAAGTCCTTCTGTCCCTCTTTCCTCCTCATTTGTCCCTCATTTTTGGTCGAATTTATATAGTTGTATATAAAATGCATTTTGTCTATCCAAAAGTGTTTTACAGTGCTAAACCTTTCACCCAATTTCTAAATTGCTGCATCTGAAAATTCCAAAAGCCAATATAAAGGAATAGTATTGGTAAAAAAAACACTTGTGGCTTTAACCAATCATTTTTTACATAATTCTTCTTTAAGGGGAGGCGTGACATAATTCTTCTTTAAGGGGAGGCGTGACATATGCCTACATATGCTTGCTAATCGGTGTCCCTCATTCCCAATTTAGAAAGTTGGGAGGTATGTGTGGGTGGATTTCTGCCAGTCACAGGCTGTGTCACGCCCCTTCAGTCTGTGTCTTAGAATACGAGGGAGGTGAAGCCACCATTAATCTACATGTAATATCCCAACCCCATTGTGTTTAATTGGTTAGTGGGCATGGAGGAGGAGGGAGGGAGTGGGCTGTCATTTACCACTGTGTATACACCCACATGTGTGACTCTATAGTCACATGGGCTGCTCAGATGTGATAGAGAGGAAATGCTCAGTATAGAAAAGTAAATGAAAACCGAACACATGCAAAGTTGCCACCACAGCTGCAAAATCCCTAGCTGAATTGGGGACATGAACAGAAGGTGAAGATAGAGAGCAGCAGGATTAACCAGGTTTTTTTTGCAGAATACAGAAAATAAATCTCATAGTGAGCGAGTATGAATAGCATGTAATACAACCCTTATTGATCTTTTTTATGATGGGTTTAGTGACACTTTAATGCACTGCATCAAAGTAAATAAGCCTTAAAAAAAGTCCTATCAGTGTATTTTTTTACTATCTATATACAACTGGGGAGATTTCCCTGCACTTCCTGTCCTGGAGGTGCAGCAGGAAATAAGAGGAAATCTCTCCAAAGAAAACAGAATACTCATAGTAGGGAGTTTCCATTAGGAACAGGGGTATCCATTTGAATGAATTGCCTTTACTTCTTGCTCTGGCGACAAAAACTGAAGACCGGGGATATAAATGGGCTCAATTCACACAGACAACACAACAGGATAAGTACAAAACTTTTTTTTGTTTTATTATCCATCTAGTTGGTCCTTAAATGTCTCCTATGGTCCTGCAGTTTCTATTAGAAGGTTTGTGCTCTAAGTGGACAGCATCCCCTGAGGAAGCCCAGATTGAGGGTGAAACATGTTGGGAACTACATCAAACTTGCTGTACCCATAAGGACTGTACTATATGTACTCGCTGTGATATTGTTTTTAGATATTTTAAACTAATGTTAAAATAAAATAAAATGTTTTTCTTTTAATATTTTCTTTGGGTCTGTTTCCTAGTATACACGCCTTAAAAATCCCATACATATGCCAATATCTTCCTAATCTAGGGATATGGTGCTAACTTCAGTGGTCTTGTCCGTGGTTAAGAAACTACACAACTTTTTTGTGCCAGTTATTATATCATTGTCCAATGATATTTGAAAGGTACAGTCACATGGCTAAATTAGTGTGCTGTATCCTTGTGCTGAAGCTTTGTGAACTGAGTCTATGGTTACATTCAGTCATTCAATAAAGCTGAACTCCAGGGGGGGACATAAAAGATACACATTAATGCAGCTCTGTAGTCATTTAGACTTTATACAGACATTTAATGATTTATTTTTTACATTCAAGCAGTGTAAGTACTTAAATTTGACTTGGTATGTATGAGCCACTGGCAATCCCCTGTATAGCAGAACTCAGATTAGAAGAAAGAGAAGCAGCACAATAAGCTAGTTAGTTGTGTTGCAGTGCTCATGTGCTAACAAGGGGCATGTTGATAGGTGGAGAGAGCAGAGTGACAGAGAGATAAGCTCATTAGTTTTCTGATTTTCATTTTATTGTCCAGTCACAATCTAGGGGAGGGACCAGACCTGTAAGTGTTACTCAATGCAGCAGAGAAAAATCAGGTCTCTGGAAAGGCTGGGTGGATCTCAGGATTGAAATGGACAATAAACAAACATATCCTTTGTAAAACATTTCTCATATAATTAATATACTGTAATTGTGTATTTAGCTGTTTTCCTGGAGTTCAGCTATAATGCAGGGACTAGCATTCACTCAAATTGGGCACCACTGCCTGGCTGTAATTGGCCACAAACAGCTAAACCTATCAGCTCAGTATCAGCAAGGAGCAAGAGCAAGGGGGCTGGCTTTGGTGGGGTAGTGGTGGCACTTTTCTTTTCTAAATCCTGACCGTGGACAATGGTCAACTTTTTGGTTCCTTTACTGTTCATTGCATTTTTGTCTGATGTCTATCACTTCTAAAAACAAGTCAGACATTTAAGGTGGTTGTAAACCTCAGACATGAAGTATGAACAAAGCATATCCCTCTATAGTGTGTAACTGTCTCAATCCAGAGCACTAAGTGTTATTTCTGGCTGCTGCCCCATTCCTCTGCTATCAGCATGAATCACTTCTGACACGTTTTCCTGAGACCAAGAGATAAAAAGGTGACAGGGAGGGAGCTCTAGCACACAGCCTGTGATTGACAGCCTCAGCTCTGCTCCTATGCGAAGGGAGGGGTGTCCTTTCCCTCCAATCAGCTTTCACTGAGCTCTGCAGACACTAACTTCAGCTCCCTGGCCCCTGCTCTCTGAAAGCTCAGACAAGCTGTATACATTCTGCACTGATGTAGAGAAGAGAAGACTGCAGATAAACAAGTACAACTTATGCAGGCAGATTTGTTTCATTCCTGTGTATTACCTGAGGCCAGTCACTTCACTGGGTATATCTAATGGTTTGCAACCACTTTAAGGAGCTGTTTAGGACTAGAATTTTTTGGGAGCATATGATTCTAATCGTACATGTATGGCTCTAAAAAAATGTATATATGCGGTTTTCTTTTTGAATGCCAAGAGACATACTCAGCAAAATTCTTTAGTTTTCAAGAAATACAAACACTCCTGAGCATGTGGAGAAACATGAGCTCACAGTACACCTCGGGCAGTTTCACTTTTTTTTTTTTTTGCTGACTTCGAGAAATTTTCTTAACTTTCCAAGAAACCCTTTAGAAGTGAGGTGCTCCTCACGTCGGGGTGTGTTATGCTTACATCAGTTCTGCTAAGTTTTTAGAGGACAGGAAGCTGCAATGTGACTTCTATAAATTGAAAGGATTCTGTGACTTTATGCAGATCGATGACCTTCATTTATAGCTGAATCCCAGGGAATCAGCTAAATACACAGATATATAATCTATATATATATAGGAGCTGTTTTACCTGCCAAAATATCTAATTTCTGTCCATCCAGTTCTGAGATTTACACAGATCTGCCATACAGCACAGCCCTGTGTGAAAGCCCAAAAGTCCCCTGGGGTTGGAGAGTAAAAGGAGAAGCAGAAGACTGATGAGGTCATCTCTCTGTCAATCTGCTCTCTATCTCTATCGGATTGTCTCTTGTTAGCACATGAGCACTGCAGCACCGGCTACTTGTTCTGCTTCTCCTTATCTCAGTCTGAGTTTTGCTATTCAGGAGACTGATATCAAGTCAAATTCAGGTACCTAAGATGTTTACATAGAAGCATACTTTTTAAGCTATATGAATGAATATGGAGTTGCATTCATTTGTGTGCTATGATTAATTATATCCAGCCCAGAGGTCGTATATGAGCAAGTGGTTATAACAGGATCAAGGCTGCAGCCATGATCCTGGTATCAATTTTTACAGCTGGCTTTCAGGTAACAGTGATTGGAGCGGCTTCACAGCTGCCTGATCACTTCTACAGGGCTCGAAAGTGCCCCCTACTGACAATGCCTGCCACCATTCCCTGGCTCTCGTTTTTATTGGGGGGTCCAGGATCGCTGCAAGTGGTGGGGCTGGCTGCCCACAGTGAAGATGGAGGAACACCCGTTCCTCCCTCCTCCCTCCCTCTCCTCTGTCCCGATTGAAGCCGGTAGTGACAAGGATTTTGTCACTTCTGCTTTTAGTTCTGCCAGGGAAGTATCCGATCAAAGGGATCTGTGTTTAATCAGATGCTTTGCAGGGCAAAAGAGGGATCGGGATTGAATAGACCTCTGATCTCTCCATATAGAGTTCCTGTTACTGCCCAAGCAATGACAAGAGATGTTGCCCATCCCTTGTGATAGCAAAAATGTTTTTAAAATAAAAATAATATTTTTTTTCTTTTAAAGCACCCCATTCCCCCGTGCTGGTACACAAATGCAAACGGCACGCAGGTCTGGCACGCATATGTAAACAGGGATTGCACCACTAATGTGAGGTATTGCCTTGAATGTAAGAGTGAAAGCAACAATTCTAGTGCCAGAGCTCATGTCTAACTCTAAACTGGTAACCTGTAAAGGCTTTTAAAGCTTCACCTATGGTCATTTTTAGGTACAATCGCTTGTCATCAGATTTTAAATGTCATCGAATTTTAAATCTTGACAAGTTTGGTATCTATTTACTCAGCACAGCATTATCTTTTATGTTTTACCCAAAATTGGGTATTATATTGTGTTTGTGTGCACTAAAATTCACTCAAGTGTATTTTTTCCTGAAAATTTGCATTTGATAATAGCCTCCTCAATGTATTTAGCTAAAAATTGCAACAGCCACCATTTTATTTTTAAGGGCCCCTGCTTTCAGAAAATATACATTTGAGTGTTCTAAGTAATTTTTCTTAGAAAACACTACTTAGAATGCTGATTTCAACACGTATGTGAAAAATGTCAAAACTGCCCTGGGCATTGGGTGATTAAAGCCAGGATTAGCTGAAACGCGTCAGCACCAGACAATGCCTTTTAACCTGTTGTTACAATAATAAAGATTCTATAAGCAGTTTTGGAGTGACGACTTTTCTACAATTTGTATATTCCAGTAGCTGGATAGAAGTGGTGCCTGGTACCCCGTTCATGAATTTGGAATGCATGATTAGCATGAGGATCTGGTTCCTTTGTTTGCATCAATTTGTGACTTTTACTTCTTCATAGAGTTCAGTTATATTTTAATATGCCCATAGATATGAGATGATGATCTGGCTCTTCTCAGCTGGATTGGGTGATGATCTTATATCTATGGGATGATGATCTGGCTATTCTCAGCTGGATTGGATGATGATCTTATATCTATGGGATGATGATCTGGCTCTTCTCAGCTGGATTGGATGATGATCTTATATCTATGGGATGATGATCTGGCTATTCTCAGCTGGATTGGGTGATGATCTTATATCTATGGGATGATGATCTGGCTATTCTCAGCTGGATTGGATGATGATCTTATATCTATGGGATGATGATCTGGCTATTCTCAGCTGGATTGGATGATGATCTTATATCTATGGGATGATGATCTGGCTCTTCTCAGCTGGATTGGGTGATGATCTTATATCTATGGGATGATGATCTGGCTCTTCTCAGCTGGATTGGGTGATGATCTTATATCTATGGGATGATGATCTGGCTATTCTCAGCTGGATTGGATGATGATCTTATATCTATGGGATGATGATCTGGCTCTTCTCAGCTGGATTGGGTGATGATCTTATATCTATGGGATGATGATCTGGCTCTTCTCAACTGGATTGGGTGATGATCTTATATCTATGGGATGATGATCTGGCTCTTCTCAGCTGGATTGGATGATGATCTTATATCTATGGGGTTGGGAAGAGCGTCTGCAGGTACAGGTTAGAGTACCTATCCCAAATGGTTTTGTTCTTCCCAAGACAAGCAGTACTTCAGCTTTTGCTGCATTTGCCCGCCCCCCCCCCCCCCCCCCCCAACACGCACTTAAACATTTGTCCTAAAATAAGTCTTATGTTTTTTCATGGACACCCTATTATCATAGAGTACATAAGGATATTTCCATTACATTCGAATATGCTTTAGCACCTAAGGAACTTAATCGTGAATTGTATTATGAAAATCAGAATTAAGAAATTCTTCACTCTGCAGCTGAATTAATGTGATTTTCTAGGGATTCCAAAAATACAAACATGAAATATATTTATTGAACCTCATTTGTGTTTAGTTATCTATCTTTGGTGGTTAAATAAAATGATCACAGTTTAAAAATACGACTATAAGCTTTATATGTCTCATAAAAACACCAGTTATATTCATAAATTAGCAAATATGTTATTTTTCACTTTCAATAGCCAAACACATGGCCTGTATACACATTTACCCTTTTTTGGTGTTCTGTTAAAAATAAAAAATATACAATAACATATTAACCATGACACGTCTCAAACGCAGCTGTTAATTCCATGTTTGCTGCACTGCATAAAGACCTGCTAGCTGTGTTGATGTGCATAAAACATTAGCATATTGAAATGGGCATTGACGAGATAGATAAATAAGACCTGGCAGAGCTGCATCTGCAATCACAGCAAAAAGAAATTTTCTCTAGCTTTACCCAGCGGCATCATGCAGAGGCATTAGCTGCAGTGGGCATACAGCATAATGGCGCCAGTGTGCTCCCTCCATGCTATGCTGCTGACCTTTCCTAAACTGCACTCTTCTAAGATTGTCCTACCCTTGCTCCTGTGCCGAGCATTGTCAGGTACACTCTGGTACAATGTCAATCAATGTCTGACATTCTCTCCATTTTTTTAAACCATCTGCTCTCATATTGAATGTCACCTTTTTTGACTTTCAAGCAGGATTATGTCCTCCAAAATCCGGACTATACAATACAATACAATCTGGATCCTTAGTGAGTCTCACCTTAGTGCAAAGTGCCAATCCCAGGGACATGTACTGATTCAGACAGACAGGGTAGGAGACATGCAGTCCACAGGTTCATAGCACTGCAGTCATTAATTAACATACGCCTTGTTCTTGTTTTTTTTTCTTAGTTCTGGCTGGCTAATTAGGGCATGCAGTCTAAAGGCACCTATAGATATGTTGACAACTATAGCCAGTTTTAGGGCGATCAGTTAACAATCTTCTTCTACATCCATCCTTTTTTTTTTCTTATTAACCATTGGCTAATTTCCCTAGGGGTTCAAGGTGGAGGCAGGTGTATTTTGACTGCTGTTTCCTCCCATATCCATACACTTTACAATCTGTGCTTGGGTGATCTAAGTGCGCGTGTTAATCTTAATATTGTTTAAAAGACATATCTCTTCGTAATTTTGAATATGTCATATCAATGGACAGATATCTCACTAAGAAAGACAGGAGGCAATATAGATATGCCCCTCCTTTCTTGCGTAACCTGCATACATGGACCTGTTGCAGCCTTCTATCCTAACTCGGATGGCAACTCAAGGCAGCACACAATGAGGCTGGGTCTATTCTTTTTCTCCATAAATAAATGAAATGCTCAGCCATACAACACCATACAAATACCAAAGCCGAAATTCTGTCCGTGCAATAAATAGTGCCTTTGAAAATTTGAAGCACGTGTATGAACCACCACATGATGCAAGAACCCCTCCATGACTTGATCACCGTTAAAATATGACATGTTGCTTTGAGATATCTAGCTGTATGTCTAATCTAAGGCAGACTAATATTAATATACCACCCAATCCATTGAAGGATCATTTGCAGGTAAAGCATGTAACATGGTGCAACCAAGAGAATAGAGATCAGTCTTTTTACTGTATGCACATGCTCCCCTTTTTTTGGCTAACCTGACCACATGGAATGACTGTTGCAGCAGATAGTGCTGCTTGGCGATAGCTTGTGGGATAGCTAGGTTCTGTAGTCAGCCATGAGTGCTACTGATCCATGGTGGGCCTACTTTTTAAGGCAACGCCATGCCTAGATGACCCACCAAGATCAAGGTCGTGAGAAGTTGGCAGTGCCCGTTTCAGCGCGCGGTTAGTATAATTATAGTGATTAAACCTGTACGGGCTAGATTAACAAATCCTAATCTTAGCGTTTTAGTAAAGCATTTTGCAAGTTAAGAGGATGTGGAGTGATCACATTTTGTAATACACAACCAACTGACCATTCTACCAGTTAATGATCTACAGGTAGTGTTGTATATTGTAATATTTTACTGGACATTGCATTGTATTCCGCTACACTACTTGTCTACGAGGGAGAACACTTAATCACCTCTTTATAATATATGCATTCAGCAATACAACAGAGGTAAGTTGATTTTATTGTTATAATATTGTATCAAACTAAATAAAAGATCATTTAATAAGACTCTGACTTGTTTCTATTCCTTAATATATTACCAACAAGTACAACAGCAAGTGAATAAAAGGGATATAATTCTGTGTTCTAACCTTCAGTGTATAGATATGTTTATTGACCATTTATACTGAGCCCTGTACTGTATACTGTATGGGGTGCGTTGTCTGCAATGACAAATATTATTCAGTCTTGTGCTTAAAAAAATTCTGTTTCCTCGCCCAGTTACACAGAGAGTTAACAACGGACTCATTTCAACTGCTAAATTATGCAAAATTTTGACAGCCACTTAGGTGCTAGTGTGGCACACATACACCCACATGTATGGAAAATGTAATTTGTACAGGTGATTCAGTCCGGTAGTTTTATATATATATCTATATGTGCGTGTGTGTATATGGTATCCATATGTGTGTGTATATGGTTAGCTGCACACACACACACACACATATATATATATATGTGTGTGTGTGTCCAGCACACCATATACAAACAAATACACATTTAAAAAAAAAATGTTTTTCCTTACACTACAGGAAAAGTGACCAGTCTCAGATTCATACATGACGTCTCTTCCCTCATTAGACTGGTTCTTCCAAGAAAAAAATTGTTGGATTTTATTGTTCCTTGACAATTTTACATAACTAGGTGAATTAGCAGTAGAAACTATACTGTGTGTGAGAATATGTTCATTCAATATACCATATGTTATAATATTTATCACCATAACCACAGTTCTACCGTACACACATTGACACACATGCATATAGACAAAATACATACCGTATATATATATATATATATATATATATATATATATATATATATATATATATATATATATATAGTATATACACACACACACACATTTCAGAAGCTGACACTGCTTTGACTGCTATCTGTTAACAAGTGCATGCATTCTGTACAGTAATTACAAATTCTTGTTTCAAATTCTTTGTATTACTTGATACAAAGGATCCGAAAACAATCAAGGCCTTTCCAAGCCCAACAGCTGTTCCTATAAATGTTACTAAATAAAAAAAAATGAGAATAAAATGTACTTTCATTTTGTTTTCAATCTGCATTAGCATACATACTTAAGACGAATGCCCAGGCCACTACAAGGCCCCTGTCTATTTCTTTATCTTGGATGAAATGTAGATCAAATCTGTTTTTAATGTTACCTGGCCTGATCAAGAATTGCAGGTAAATTATTTCAAACTGAGGGCATTTTCTTTTTTTTTTTTCTTCTATGACCGAAATTTACATTATATCCTCACAATATAAACGTTGGCATTTTCCCACCCTTCATGAATAGAAGATGGTTGTGGATTTTTTCATGGAAGCTTGAAAATAAATATCTGCAGGTCTGGGGGTGACACATCAATTTTTGAAACAAACATGGCTGACGAAGAACACAAATGTGGTGGGAGTTTCACGCCTCAAAATTATCCTTAATGCAATTAGAGATGTATTTTTATTTTATGTGTTCCTGATCTCCTTTAGGTAGCAAAAATACATGTTATTTAGGTTAAGTGAGCGAAATATTTTATTAAAACTACAAACAATGTAAAGAGGGTAAAGATATAATATTTTAAATGTGTAAAAGTGGGAATGCGAACAACGTGGTTATACAGTTTAGCAAAAATAATGAAAATAAACTAAAAACAAAAAACAAAAATCAGTGAAGCAAAGGACTTGGATGCAGTCCAAAATGTTTTTATGTGGCCTGTCTTTCAAATTATTCTTTTAATATTCTGTTACAAAGATCTAATGCAGAGGTTTTCATGGGCTACTGCTTGGGTCTACTTGCTGTATTCAGGCTGCAGTTTATAATATATGTGTGTAAATAAATATATATATATATATATATATATATATATATATATATATATATATATATATATATATATATATATATATATATATATATATATATATATATATAATTTATTTTTAATTTTTTTAAAGTGGACAGGCAGCAATAAGAACGGACCGGACGGCATTCCTGTTCAGGAAAGTATAGTCGCCATTATCACTTCACTTTACCGCCACTATGGCATTTATGCCATCTAAAAGAATGGAGGACAGTTGGAAAAAAAAAGTAGTTACAATAATAGCAATACACACATGTCATCTTCCTGAATTTTTTAATAATTTATTCAGCTTTGTCAGGTTATAGGTCCGAAGTTCCATTCGCTTAGCGGCAAAGATTTGCGAGTCGGTATCAAATAATAGTGTACGAATAAATATGCAAAAATAAAAATGATAACTGAAATATGGAAGTCAAAGGACTGGTAAATATGAAGGCTTTGGGGCAGAGGAGGCCTACCCTAACCTTTTTTTATTTTATTTATTTAAACTTGAAGAAGAAAAAAAATCGAACGTGTATTGAAATTTACGGCAAAAGTAATTCTCTATGTTCAGCCCTTCACTGAGCTTTTCAATGGCAAGTATTGCTTTCTCTCCCCTCACTCATTTATAATAAATGAGAGGAAAGGATTCTTAATAATCGGACAACACAGGAGATTGTCCTTCCAGTTGTTTGCTAAAATATAAACATATTCTGCAAATTTATAATAAGAATGATATTAGCTATTACCCTTTAGCAACCTATATTTTCTGAAAGGTACATTTAATTTCTCCTAGCAAGAAAATGTTCCCACTACTAAGCAAGGCCTACATGCCTAAATGACATGTCTAAATAAAGCGTCCCAATTTTCAAAACCCAGATTTGATGCATATTTCATTTTTCCATCGTATTTACTTACACATTAGTCACCATTTTATTAGTAATAAGAACGCAGTTTAGTCAAATTGCTGCAGGTTTCTTTTCTCTGCACTTAGGAGTCGTAAATGTTGCAAAGAAACATATAGGAATAATGTTAGGCTTTTATTTATGCCTTTGGCTCTGTCTTCGGAATAAATCCTTATGCAAAGTGACGAATTATCATATGCAATATCTACTAATGATTACTGCATACAATACATTGTAACATACCTTCTAAAATGTAAGTTTCACTCATAAATCTATTGTAACTACCAGGGCCATGTTCTAATATCTGGGTATTTCACGTATGTAATACGCCATCGTCCAAACACTATCGTATTTTTTGGCGCCAAGGTAGCTACATGAAATACGTTTGTTACCTGTAGGTGATCAGAATTATATTAACTGCCTATAGCATAACCCTTGAAAGAAAGAAATGCTATCCCTCCCTAATAACAATTACTATATTATACAGACAGCAATGAAAATGAAAAATAAATGTTTAAATAATGAAATTTTTGTGTTGTAGAAGTTTAAAGATTGTTTGCGCTGAGTAAAATTGCGAAATAACACATAAAAGAGAAAAATATGCAACTTTGACCTTCGTCTAATAATGATTATATAAAAGAGCTGACGAACTGATACTACACCTATCAATATATGTAATGAGAAAATAATATACAGTGCATATATGTATATATATATATATATGTATGTATCTGCATATACATACATATATACACACTAACGTACGGTAATGACTTCTAAATACATAATACAATATTTCATATAATTTCTTAAATTCCATAATCAATAAAAAGGCAAAGAACCATACAACAAATTGATAGGTTGGAAAAAAACCTCTCAAATTAAATTATAATAATATCCCATATAATGCCAATCAGTATACAAAATTTACAGGCAAATGCCTAGAAAACAGTATACACTTTATGCAATGGAAAGTTGCAGTGCAATTCAATTCACGACCGACCACAGTCGTCCTAACAATCGATCAAGACACTTGATAATAAATTCATTTCTACCATACGACCAGACTATGAATCAGACAATAAAATAGGTATAGTAAAAAAAAAATACATCTGCATTTCCCCGTGAAATATTTTTGAAAGTATCCCAAATCTTACAAACAAGCAGAATGGTTGAGAGATTATTAAACAATCTGTTTGACCAATATCATCAAGGCTGCAGATTTCATTAAATAAGAAAAAATAGCTGGTCACGGTGCCAAAAGAAAAATATATTTAAAAAATGTATAATAAAAAATATATATATATATAATATAACCAAGAAAGGAATAGAAATCAGGCCATTAAGCTGCACTAGCCGTTACGTTTAAAGTAGAACTTCCTAGTCTGAGCTGAACATACAACAGACGATTGATAAATAAAAACTTGATTAGCTGATACAAATATTACATGCAGCATCTGAACTGATTAAAGGGTCTTACCCGTCAATGGATGGCGATAGGTTTTCATGCACCGGTGGAAAAGGCACGAGCCCCTAAAGCATTCACCTTGCAGCCTCCTGTGAAAAGCAGACAAGAGGAGTCTGAGAGCTCAGTTTCTTGGTTTGTGCAAGTGCTTGCAGGCCTGTGAGAGCTAGAAGGCGGTCCTTACCTAACAACTAGCTTGAGATTCTCGGCAGCGTGCGTTCCCCCTGCCACCACTACCCCTTGGCTACCAGCACCCAGCAACGACAGAAGGCTAAGAGGGGCTGGCATGAAAGGCAAAAAAAAAAGAGACAGGGAAGAAGGGAGGGAAAAACAGAGAAGCGTGTTAAGCTTGTCTGGCAGTTAACAAGTCTTGAATGAAGAGTGTTACCAAACAGACAAACAGCATATAGGGTGCATGCTAATGGTCTTACTTCACTACTTAATTATGAATAATTCAGCAGGCAAAAAAAAAAAAATAAACTCTCCGCCCCCTTTAAAACAAATGGCCATTGCTACATCTGTAGAGACATGAAAATTAAACTGCAGTAAAGAAAAAAAAAAATATATATATATATTAATACATATATGTATCTAGGCACTTTGGCAGTTACTTGCGCCAACTCGTGCCATTCTGCATGTATACAGTTACAGTGAAAAAAAAAAAGATCGCTGTATACTGCCATATTCCATCTTTGCCGCCTATTTTTTTTTTCTTTTGTCTTTTCAGCTGGCACCTGTCCCAGCCAGTGCATTGCTATGCACACCCAAATGCCTCGCAATCCCAAAAAAAAAAAAAAAAAATTGCCGAGAAAAACTGAATGAAGCAAAGATGCAGAAAAAAAAAAGAAAAACCAGTATTCCCTTTTGTATCCACTGTCAGATTAAAAGAGGAAATAGAACTATCCATCCTTTAAGTCAGGTGGTCTTAGTCCGCAGCTGGTAAAAAATAAAAAAACACGGAAAAGGGCGGCTTGTATACTTGACGGGCGAGCGCGTCACAATTTGCGAAGAAAAAAAAAAAAACAGGAGTGGGGAAGCCATATTCCTTAAAGACGGCGAGCTGGCACGGCTTGGCTCATTGTTACACCGAGGGAAAAATAAAAATCAATTTCGGTTATAAATAGTGGGGTGCAAAAAATCAAATCAAGAAGGCTGCAGGGAAAAAAAAAAATTAAAGCTGTAAATAGCTGAAGGAGGGGGGGGGGGGGGGGGAGGAGGAATAGTGAGCAGGAGGAAAGATAGAGAAAAAAAAAGCAGAGGGTTAAAATAAAAAGCAGGGAGAAAAAATGAAAAAATTATTCTATTTGCTGCAACAGAAAAAGTTGTGCCCTGGCACAAGCCATTTGAAGGGGAGGCCCTTGCAGTAGGAATGCAATCAGGAGCAGTAGCTATTTGCAAACTCCCATCTCCCCCTTGTGAGCAGCTAGAGCAGTCTGTCTCAAAAAGAGGAGGCGTACGTTAGCTAGCGAAAGAGATGGGTTAGAGCTGATGATGAAACGGAGGCATGGCCCTGCGTGAGCAAGCTAGTTGTTAACACACGTACCCTCACACAAACACATACTGCATGAATCTAGACATCAGCTGAACCCTCCCTTCCCCTACTGTAGCATCTGCTTTGACATTTCAGTCACATACAGTAAGCAAGAGCATGTGTGGACATTCTTTTTTTTTTCTCTCTTTTTTAACTGTTCATACAAAAAGAAAGGGGAAAAAAATGTCACGTGACTTTAGAAACCTTGTAAATGTGCATGCTGCAACACAAGAATAAAAAACCCAACAATGACAATGTGATATTTTTAGGATGCATTACCAAACAGGCCACGAATCTTCACTCAAAAAAATAAATAAAAATAAAGTGTGAATAGCCACCTCAATTCTCCAATCGTGTGAAAAGTGGAAAATATTTTATCATTTTTTTTTTTTTCAATAAAAGTTTAACGACCTTGCTTTTTGAATGGGAGGGAAGATAGAATTTTTGTTTTTTGATTTTTTTTTATGTTTATGTATTGCACAGATTTCCTATATCTGGATCTTTATATATTTATTATTTATTTAAGTATTTATTTTCATGGACCCTTTACATATTGATTGACCGTTAATATCATGCCTTGAGAAAAGTTTGATACATTTTTGTATCAAATGGGGGTATCCAAAATACTCACTCCATAACGCAAAGTACTGTTGAAGCCAAGATATACATCAATGCAGGGGAGTCCATGTAAGTCTTATCATAAACAGGTATGCTTTACCAATGCAGTCTTCTTCCGATTGGGAAATCTTGCTGCTAAACAAGAGGGTGCAAAGGCCTAGTGCATTACCCCATGAAAAGCTTTTATCAGTAATGCAGTAGGCCTTTGCACCCTTTTATTATTTATTTATTTATTTATTACAGGTACTTATATAGCGTCATCAATTTATGCAGCGCTTTACATAACATTGTACATTCACATCAGTCCTTGCCCCCAAGGAGCTTACAATTAAGGTACCCAACTCACATTCATACATACACATCATAGGCCCAATTTAGACAGGAGCCAATTAAAGTGATACTAAAGTATTGGTTTTTTTTTTTGGTTTAATCACTTGCTCACCACATGCCGCAGATGTACTGTGGCAAGGTGGCTCGGCTGCGCAAATCGCCGTACCAATACGGTGATTCATGCACTAGCTTTCGTGAGCACACGCGCTGCGATTGGCTAGCGGGGGAGCCAATCAGCGGGTCCAGCGATCATCCCTCGCAGAGACAGAACAGGGATCTGCCGAAGTAAACAAGGCAGATCTCCGTTCTGTTAGGGGATGACACTGAGATCTGTCTTCCTGCTAAGCAGGAAGAGGGATCTGTGTGTTTCCCCAGTCACACAATCCCCCATATAGTTAGTAAACACACACAGGGAACACATTTAACCCCTTGATGGCCCCTGATGTTAACCCCTTCCCTTCCCTGTCATTAGTATAATGCCAGTGCATATTTTGAGCACTGATCACTGTAATAATGTCACTGGTTCCCAAAAAGTGCCAAACATGTCAGTTAAGTGTCCGATCTGTCCGCCGCAATGTCGCAGTCTCGCTAAAAAATTACTGATCGCCGCCATTACTAGTAAAAAAATAAAATGCCATAAATCTATGCCTATTTTGTAGACGTTATAACTTTTGAGCAAACCAATCAATATACGCTTATTCGGATTTTTTCCAACCAAAACTATGTAGAAGAATACATATCGACCTAAACTGATGAATAAATTCAATTTTTTATTTATTTTTTTGGGATATGTATTAAAGCAGAAAGTAAAAAATATTGTTTTTTCAAAATTGTCTTTTTTTGTTTATAGCGCAAAAAATAAAAACTGCAGAGGTGATTAAATACCACGAAAAGAAAGCTCTATTTGTGGGAAAAAAAGGACATCAATTTTGTTTGGGTACAACATCGCACGACCGCGCAATTGTCAGTTAAAGTAATTCAGTGCTGTATTGCAAAAAATGGCCTCGTCATTAAGGGGGTGAATCCTTCCGGGGCTGAAGTGATTAAAAATAACAAACAAGTTATACTTACCTGCTGTGCGCAGTGGTTTTGCACTGAGCAGCCCCGATCCTCCTCTTCTTGGGTCCCTCACTGGCGCTCCTGGCCCCTCCCTCCTGACAAGTGCCCCCACAGCAAGCAACTTGCTATGGGGGCACCTGAGCTGGGCACAGACACAGAGCCGCAGCTTTCAGACACAGAGCCGCAGCTCGGACCTGCCCCCCTTCTCTCCTCATTGGCTCACTGTATTTGATTGACAGCCAATGGCGCCCGCTGTGTGTCTCAGCCAGTTAGGAGGGAGAGTCCCGGACAGCCGAGTCTCTCGTGCAAGATTGCTGGATCGAGATGGGGCTCAAGTAAATATTAGGGGGGCTGCTGCACACATACATTCTATGCATTAAGATAAAAAACCATTTGCCTTTATAACCACTTTAAGGCCAGCAATACACGTTTTGAACTCTTAATGGGCAGGCTGAATGTACCAAGTTGATCGATCGATCGGTCAACTTGGGTGCAACCAGCCTGCCGGATTCACTTCTGATTATGGCAAGCAGCTGCAATATACACTGTCTTCACCCCCTCGAGACGATGCTTGCAGGAAAGAGATTTGCACCGTGTATGGCCGGTGTAACCTACCAGCATGTCTTTGGCGTATGGGAGGAAACCCATGCAGGCAAAGGGAGAACAGGCAAATTCCAGACAGTTAATCCTCTTGTGTTTACTTTTTCAGATGAGGGTATGTTAATAATTTTGTTACTGACAAGGATGTTGATTCTCTCACCTGCAACTCCCACTCTATAACTAAGCTCATTGTGAGTGAAACGCGTTAGTAAGCAGAGTTCAAATGGTCTGTCTTGCACTGGGCTGCACTGGACTGTAACAATAAAACTACTTTGGTGGCTTTAATTCTTGTGTGTGGCTACTACATTGCTATGTGAAAAAGCATCTGAACATGGTTAGTTATTCAAAGTGAACGACAATTTGTTTTTCACATGAATGGAGAATTGAAGTGACTATTCACACCATTTTTTGAAGGGTCTCACCTCCTTTAGTAAATCAATCTCTTCATCTCTCACATCTCCCTATAATAGCCATATTCTACTTGAAGCTAAGCGTTAGAGGAATGAGAGGTTAACTTAATGGGACCTCATAGTTGAAACCCCAACACCAATAGCTGCCCAATAGGATATCTGCTAGATTGAATGTTTATTGCATAGTAATACATAGGGATGGCATTTAAAAAAAGGGTAGTGACACACTCACGATATTTGCCCACAAAAAGTCCACTGTGTTAGTTTGTTGCATCACTTGGTGGTCCTATATATCATTTTGTGAGGTCCAACATAAGGAGGTTGGAACCCATCAAAAACATAAATGTCAACCTTGTACTGTTACAAGACTCACCGGAGTTGACTTACTAAAGGAGTAGAGTTTCATGATATTGAAGACCATAAAACTGCTGTCAATTTTAATACTCAAGCATGAGTTTAAAAATATTAATATTGCTTGCACTTGATTGCATGGCTGAACTGACCACACATCACCTTATTCACTAAGTTAGTGACCACTCACTACTTTATTATTAAATTAACTATATTAGGTGCGTTCTATAATTGGATACAATCCAGGCAACTTACAGTGGACAGGCGGTTTTTCTTTGTAACATTTTATTTTGGCATCGTGGCTTCCAATACTGCCTAAAAGAATTTATAGATCCCTAATATTGGTAGGGAGATACTTCTGATGTAGGCCCATGCTGCCACAAAACTGTCCAATGACAAACTGAAAAACCACTAGCAAAAGTGCGCCCATTTACTAAACAGTATAGGGTGGGCAAAATAAATGCCAGAGGAGCATGCTGAGTTTTATAGTCCTATAAAAGGGTTTGCATTGCATTGGTCATTCCACTGGGTAGTGTGTTAGGAGCAGTGTGTGTCTATCAGTGCAGGATTAAGAGGGGGGATAAATGTTGCAACAGATTGCAGACCCAAAAGGTTGAGAGGTCATACTTTGTGATGTTGGTCTATCCTGTAATTATACTGTACTGTGTAATCCAAAAATATAAAATATGTTTATTTTTAGTATTATCACTATAGGTAGTGTGTGTGCTGGCGTGTGCATGTTTCTACTAATATACTGCTACTCTTTTACCCTGCCTCCTTGCAAATTTTGCAGGTTATCCCTAACATGTGGGCCTAGCAGTAAAGCTAATTTTGGCCTAAGCTTTGAGCAGGTGACACATAAAACAACCTCAATGTGCACGAATTTGCAATGTAAGGGAGCGTGACCTGTTTGCATTATATCCACAAAAATAGGTGCAGCCTACTACAAAACATTTTTTTACATTGTTTTACTCAGCTACGTATGTATTAAAAATATATATATTTTATATGTACTTGGCATATGCATATGCAATTATACGTTTACCCTGGCATTCTGTGTAGCTATATGCTCTCACCCTGTTAACACCCAGCCAGCAAGTAGATCCCCTATTCTGCTCCGGTTTGAGTGGGTGCCCTGCTCCCCCCACCCTCCTCTCCCCTCTCCCACAGTAACTCCCCTGCCTTCACTTTAAAACCATCTGCAAAATCTGAAGTAAAGCTGCCCGGCCCTTTTTCTAGCTATGATCTTGGCACCGAGTCAAAAGCTGATAAGCACTTGGGCGACACAGCTCCACTGCTGGGCTAAAAAAAAAAAAAAAGAAAGAGAGAGCGAGCGAGGGGAAAAAAAGAAAACCAGCTGCCATGATTGCAGTTTGATTGAGTGTGCCTACATTGAAAAAAAAAAAAAGGGGGAAGAAAAAAAAATCAGACTGCAAAGAAAGACAAGGCATGCCAGAGGATTGTGCAGAAGATCCACCACGCTAGAGGAAGACGACAAGTCTGCCCTCCATTTTCTCTCTTCTTTACTGCCGAACTGCTAAAGCAGCTTCTTGTAGCACTCCCTCCCCCTGCATAACCCAAAGCAAAGCTGCAGGAATCATGCCAAGTGTCACGTTGCTGGTTACCCAGTACGCCTTTTTTTTTTTCCCCCCACTTTTTTTTTTTTTTAACAAACGTCCTTTCCATACCTCAATTTGCGAAAAAAAAAAAAGTCAGTAAGATAGTACTATTTAGAAAGAAAGAATCCTTAGAGTTCTAGAAAACAGCTGAGAGGCGACTAACTCCCGCCGACAGCAGATATTAAAAAATAAAAACCTGTTCCTTAACCCTTCACAGGCATGAGCAGGCTGCAGAGCAGAAGAAAAAAAAAACACACACACACACACATCGGTAGGCCCCCTCCTGCAGCAAAAAAAGACGCTACGTTTTCTCAGGCAGAGATGTGCGGATTGAGTGAGAGAAAAAGAAAGCGCGAGTGTATGGTATTTTTTTTTCTTTCCAAAGACCAACATTTGGCTTTTTCCATTTGTGGCAGATCTCTGTACGCCTATTGTAAGCAGAACATCCTGCCTCTTTTGGCATGGTTTCCAAAGGCTGCTCAACTAAGTTCAGTAGAACAAACTTTTTTTTTCTCTCTCTCTGCTGAAGAAGGAAGACAAAAAAAAAAATCCTGCAAGCTATTCCCCACGTTTCTTGCTTTCTTTTCTGATTCTTTTTTTCTTTTTTTCAGAGTACTTTACTTTTATTTCAATATTATTTTGATTTTTTATTTGATGACATCGAGGAGTTAAAGCAAAACCTTAACCGCTCAATCCTCAGAAGGGAAAAACTGACTCAAAAACTAAGGTGGGGGTCTTTTTTTATGTTTGAAAGAATAAAATAATCAGTTTGTTCATACGAACTGCGGTAACTTAATTTAGCCTAGTCTTGTGATTTGCTTTAGTTAAACGTGATCCTAGCGGCTTCCAGATTGCACCTCTAGCGTTTAGGCTTCATAGCTCCCCACCCCTTCTCACTAACCTGTATCCCCTTTTTTTTCCTATTCATCCTAATGAAAACATCCGCCGGGCTCTTCCTTTCCTTCGTTACAGTGAGCTGTTTGCATTCTCGATGGTACAAGCCAAAAAAGCAAAAGGGAAAAAAGGGGGAGGACGGGGAGGTGTGTGTGTAAGGGGGGGGTTTAGGCCTCGACCGGCTATTTCTCTCATAGCAACAGTACTTGTTGGTACGCCTAGCTTTGGCATACATCAACATTTATACCCGGCCAAGTATCCTGTTGCGTCACCTCTCGCCATTCCTCTCAACCAATTGAATCCTCTCTGCTTTCATACGAAAAAAAATATATACTTTTAACTTCATTGGTATATTTGAAGGAGGGAAAAAATAGAGAGAGAGGGGGGGGTGGCAGCGAGGAAGAAACACATTATTAAACATGCACAGGCTCGATTTTAAAACTTTACAGGCCTTGTAGTCATGCCCTCGTACAGTAAAGAGAAGATGGGTTTGGAGGGTCAAGTAATTCGGATTTGGAGGTGGGGGAAGGGGTTACTAGCTATTATATAAAGACTTTAGTAAAATACACAACCTTTATTTGCAGCTAACGTGTGTATGTACATGTGCATAGTACATATATATATATATATATATATATATATATATATATATATATATATATATTAGAATTAGAATTGATAAAAGCAACCTATCTTCACCCCTTATAAGAGTGCACACACCATCAGTTACAGCTTAAGTTTTATGTGTGTGTGTGTATATATATATATATATATATATATATATATATACAGGCATACCCCACCGTTAAGTACGTATATATATATATATATATATATATATATCTGTAATGCATAAATATAGACATATTGATAGACAGAGAGGTAAATAGGCTAGCTCTTTATAAACAGAGGTGTCTATCTATCTATTTATCACACATAGGGAAAACACAAATACACAGAGAGGTGTTTTCTAGATTTTCAGGAATATTGATAGATTTCTAGATTTTCTAGTACTGATAGCAGATCTTCCTGTCAAAACTCATGAGCAAACTGATTTCAATCACGTCTCTTGAAACCGTCGATTAGCCATTTCAGCAATTAAGCTTTGCAGCGTTTACTGTTTTTTCATTTCACCTTAACTACACCCAGTGACACGCACGTCATATTTTAGAATTTGTTGAATTCAAAAAATAAATAAAAATCACATCCGTACAGTCTATATCCTAGGCACAAGATATGTGCCAACAGCCCAAAAGGAAAACACCTTGCCTGTGTATGACTATATTCATGAAATAAGTGACAGTTGGACACAAGGTAACAGAAGGAGGCGAAAAATATGAAAATTCAGCAGAAAAATGCTAAACAGAGTTTGACATCCTAAAAATAGGTTCATTCCCTCGTGGGCAGGATGTGGGGGACTCAGAAAGCAAGATTTAGAAAATAACTTGCTGTGTTTGCCTTACTGTAATCAAATGCTCTTCCAAATCGTCCATTTACCCTTAAAATTCTTAGGTGCTTGTTTTTTTTTTTTTTTTTTTTTACAAGCAAGCAGCTTGTAGTGCTGAATTCTGCCAGCGTTTTCTGCAATCTGGGCCTAGTCTCCGTTATAGACAGGAATTAAGCCATGCTAAGAGTCACACAGGCTGCAGTAATGAGTCACGAAGATCTGGGGGAAAAAAAAAAAGGTAAATGAAACCCTCTAGGTTCTGATTTCTCGATTTTCTTAGGCTTTTAGAAAGATGAACATGTTGTAACTGAAGTCGGTGCTGTTTTTGCAAGCATTATGTGTATTGCATCAGAATGGGATTGAAACATACCAACGTTTTAACTGCCAACTGTCCCGGACTTCCAAGGGCAGTCCAAAGATTTAGAGCTGTCCCTGGAAATGTTGGTCCCTAGAAAACCCCCTGCATACCAATACTACCGATCCCTTTCTTATACCTGTTAGGTCAAATGAGTATCACCTGTCTCCTTCTTATTAAATGCTAAAGGTTACAGGATGTGAAATGCAAAAAAAGTATCAACATTCCAATATAATTATAAGCACATTTAGACATTTTTACACATTGTTCCTATACACATGCCTACAAATTATAATAATAATGATAATAACAATAAACATATATAATATATTATTTTCACACATTGTTATCATACATATGTTTACACATTATTATATATATATATATATATATATATATATATATATATATATATATATATATTCACGTGTTGCTACTATACATACATTTTCACAATCTTACACACACACACACATATACATATATATGTATATGATATATGATTCCTCCTATATTGAATTGTATTGTAACTGTACTGTCTGCCCTCATGTTGTGAAGCACTGCACAAACTGTTGGTGCTATATAAATCCTGTATAATAATAATGTTATATATCTATATATATATCTATAGATAGATAGATAGATAGATAGATAGATAGATAGATAGATAGATAGATAGATAGATAGATAGATAGATAATTTAGTGCTTCATAGTGCAATATGGCTTTAGGTACTCCAGCTTAACATGTATACAACCACGTACAGTGCCTTACAGATCGACTATATCATTGTAGGTGGAGTACCTGCAAAACAGGTTATCAATCAATAATAGCTCGATTTTTTTCTGTCTTTATTTCTAAATGCGCAATCATTTTCTGGTTAAATGACTTACTATTTAAATGTGTATCCCATATAATACAATAATACAAAGCCACTTTAATAGTCCTTAAAATTCCCATATCAATACAGGCCACTGCATCAGCCATCCATAACTGCTATACATTGAAGCTTATATTTTGCCTTACATTGTGCTTACTTCAAATTCCCAATTAACATTAATCTTATAGGGTAATGGGTTTTAGGTGCGAACACCGGCCAAGCTGAAAAGTACTGCTTCAGTTAATGAGTGACCTACACTCCATTCTGGCAGTCTGATATTGTTTTATAATTATGAGCTTGTATATTGAATGCAAAGACTGCTTGATCTGTGCAGCCTTTGCAGCTAGGGTCATTCCTATAGGACATCTACTATACAGGACAGTATGTACACATAATCAAACTGCGAAAATTGCCAAC
The DNA here is from genome assembly GCA_037952925.1 of Lithobates clamitans. Classification (NCBI taxonomy): domain Eukaryota; kingdom Metazoa; phylum Chordata; class Amphibia; order Anura; family Ranidae; genus Lithobates; species Lithobates clamitans. Next base: position 2,166,467 of record JBBGZY010001451.1, on the reverse strand, counting down.
ACTAAAATCGCATTTTGGCAGCACGGTCGAGAGGTAAAAAACATAAAGTAAATGATCAGCATATATTTTATATTATACTTTATTAAGCATACAAATAGAGGGCATTAAAATAACTGCTTAATCATGTTTGTATAGCACTTAGAAAATAATCAGTCAATAATAACTTAATATTTACTACGTAAAATTCACTCAAGTCTTGATCTTGATCTTCTTAATCTACTTTGACTATTTTGCAAGGCAATAATGATTGAATGAATTGATTGTTTTTTAGAATGATTTAAAAAATAATGTATTTTCAATTTTTTTGCCACTCTTTCGGTATTGCTAAAGTCCTCAATGCTTGGTTTATTCTATGAACAAAACATAAAAAAGAAACCTATAACATTTTCAATAGAAGCTGTCTTAACGTTGTTATCTATACCATATAGTATGTCATTTTTTGTTTTCTAAAAGTATAACTGCAAAAATATTATAATCACAAATCCGGCTGATTTTATAGAAGGAACTGATGAGGGTATATTTATTAATAGTGATAATAAAGGATATAATTAGCTATTGGTTTTCATTTTGTGAAACAATTAGGCAATTGGGGAGGTGTGTTTGCAGGTACTGTCACCCATCTGTCCACAGACAATGCTTGAATTTACACTATTATCAGCTGGTATGCCATCAAAAACTAAGTTTGCGTCACCTCAAATTTCGCAGAGGTCAAAAAAATAAATTTAAAAATTGCTCCTTGATTTTAAAATTAACCCCTTAGCACCCACAATGTTCCACAAAATAAAAACAAGAAAAAACTTTCACGTTCATGTTCACAGTACATGCGTACCCCCCCCATACAGAAAACAAAAATGAAATGAAGGTTATTAAAACGGCAATACCGCGTGAAATTACCCAGATGAAAAAATAAAATAAAATCAATACTGGCATTAGGGAAATTGTCAGGTGAAATTTTTCTGATCAAAGTACCCTAAAAATTAGCAATCCCCTTAAAAACAAATGAGACTTGTATGAAACGCTATTTTTTAACCCCTTGTTCATCAGGATGCCACGTCCGCGTTTGAAAAGCAAAACGATGAACGTGAAACTGTGTGGAGTTGTGTAACTGTGCTTTGAATTGCTGCATTTCAGGGCACAGAAAAACACTGCCAAGATGAAGAAGGATGTGAGCTGGTCAATCACAGAATATTTTAGGAAAGCACTCTTTCTTGCCCTTGTTCCAGAAAATCTGCTGAATGTCCTCAAAATACATAGAGGTAGCAATACAAAATAAAGAGAAAGTAAAATAGACATTAAATAAATACAGCATGTACTGTATATAGATATATATAGATATATATCTATATACACTGTATGTGTGTGTTCAAATGCTCACCTTAAAAAAGTATAATACATATACCTATATAAAAGAGGAAAAGCACAATAAAACAATCCTGGCCAAGCAACTGTTTCTGTGTTGTGCCTGGCGAAACTCCAGACGCCATTTTACGGCTTGCTCAGTTCCGCCATTTTATGTTTTCCCTGTTTTGGCCTATATTTGTAGGTTGCAGATTATGTCAATTTGACAAGTGCTAGTTCAGCATGTATGTTGTGCGCATGCGCAAGCGTGTACATGTTGCACACCTTGCAATACACTAAAGAAGTGGAAGTTCAGGGTAAAGCTGCAAGGAGCCAGAGAAAAAGTTTTTGTGTTATTATGAAATGTCACAATACAAAAGGACAATCATGAATTTCAATGTGACCAACACTTTGCAATGTTTGTTGTAGCTTATTTTTTTTTTCTTCTTTCTTTGTAATGACGCTGCAAAACGCAAAACGCTATGTTCAGCTGTGGGTTCACACATGTGCTGGATGTTGATAGCAAATGTAAAATACAAATTTGATGTGTATGTTATAGATAGTTCATTGGCAAAGGAAGGGAAAGGTTTTAGCTGCACTTAAAGCAAATGATAAAATGCTCATTCCATTATTTATTTATAAAAGGATCATAATATTTTTTGTCTTTTGGGTGTGAATACTTGTGTTCCTGCGCAGTTTCACAATGATCCTCCAACAAACATCATACGTGCATAAGCAAAAACCTCAACTCAACAATTCTTGTTAAATATATATATATATATATATATATATATATATATATATATATATATATATATATAAATATATATATATATATATATATATATTTATTTATATATATATTGCATGTGTGTATGTGTTTTATATATATATATATATATATTTATTTATATAATATGCTTGACAATGTCATCTCACATTTTCTTGCATTTTCTGCCTCTTACTTAATCCATAAATGGTATAATTTTAACTCCAAACTTTCTGTTTTTATCTCATCTATCACTCGTTATCTATCTATCTATGAATATATCTATATCTATATCTATATCTATACATATATATATATATATATATATATATATATATATATATATATATATATATATAATGATTAAATATAGACATATAGAATATATAGAGAGGTAAAAGGACTTGCTCTTTATGAACAGAAGTTTGAGTGTGTCGATCTATTTATCTATCTAGCTAGCTAGCAATCTATTTATTACAGAAATACATTATTGCACACTTGCATCCATGCATCCATGCAAATGTGAATTAATTTCTATCATTCCCCCAATGTATGCCTGAAAACAGACAACTGTCTCAGAAGCTTCCAGTTTTTTTTCTAATCAGACAATGAAAGGTATCACTTTACCTTTATATTTTCCCAATGATAATGTTGGGCTTTTTTGTATTCATTTGAGGATAATAATTTTTTATATATATATATATATATATATATATATATATATATATATATATATATATATATATATATTTATATAATTTTTTTTTTTTTTACACGTAGAACTGCAAAAAAAAACAAAAAAATAGCCTTTATTTATAATTATTTATGAAATAAGTAAAGGCTCCTCTTAAGGGAATATACTGAGAAAAATAAATACATCTTATCTAGGTGAGCTAAACTTTGCTGGGTTTAAATACATATTGTATATGACATTATTATATACATTATTTTACATTATTATACATATACATTTTAATTTACTTTTAACTCATACAGGTCTCTGGAGTGATTCCATAGGATTTGCATTTAAACGTAGGCTGATTTGGACGTCACCTCTTCAGTGCCACTCATTGTACATATTAAATTACATATACAAAGATCAAACAAAATGCTTCTTGTCTATAATAACATAGGGCAAAGGGCACAGGTAAAAAGACTAATCTTATCTATAACAGATGAAGGTGTAAAGGAAACTGGAAAGAAGTAATAAAAATAAAAGTCTGTAAATTAACTGTAAAAGGCTGTGGAGTATACCGTGAGAGGAAAAATATATCATCCCAAACAATGTCAGTTGGATATTCAGGTGTCTTATAAAGCCATCTGCAGTTTATATAAGAATTTGCTGTATTTTTTTTTCTTTTTACGTGATCCATTCCTGACTTGTAATGAGGCAGTGCAACAAATAATTAATGTCTGCAGTCCTGCCTTTCAGCAGCTAATGGCATATCATTAGATTGGATCAGACAATGCAAACAATTTCTGGTGACATTTTGTAATATTGCCTCTCATACCGTCACAAATGATTCGGAACTTTTCTGTTTACATTTTTACTTTTCAGTATGAATTGGGGACGGAGGTGGGTGCTGTTAGAAGCCAGGAATATAGATTAAACTGAACGAATGTCCTTTTAGCTTAGTGATTAAAGTGAAGCTGTGTTTGCTTCAATCATCCAATCACATATCAGCAAAAAAAATGTTTTTAAATATTTTACTTGCATATGATGAGTATTCGGTAAGTTTCACCTTCCTTACTAAGCGAAGCAAAAACTCACTTTGCAAAGTGAACACTCTCTCCTCCTTTAGTAAATTGAACTCCATTGCTCGCTTAGCCTAGTGAATGCTCACTTAGCAGATAAGGTAAGGCTGTATTTACTTCAATCTTCTAATCACATGCAAGCAAAAATCTTCTTCTTTTTTTTTTTTTTTTAATTTTTCATGCAGCCAATTAGGTATTCAAAGTGAATACACCTTATTTACCAAACCAAGGGAACATTCACTTTGTAAACTGAGCAGCTTTTACTCCTCTTGTAAAACAGAATATATTGAAATGACATGGAAATTATATTTTCTGTTTGCATTTATGTTGGTGTTGCTTTACATTCATCATTCATGAAAATTATCAACTTTTTTTTCACGCCAACATTTTTTTAATCATCAACTTTTTTTTTAAGTGGTAAGCCGCCTTTGTTACAAGTGCGACATTGCAGCAGGGTAATGATAAAAAAAGTATGTCTGTATAGACAGTATCCTTTTTACCCACAGCCACATTGGGGGTCAGTCTCCAACTGTCTTAACTATAGAAAGTTCACATAGACATGGTGTGGTACTTTTCTACAGTTCACACATGACAACAGGAAAACTTTTTGCACTGACAACCGTAGAAACTTCAATACTTTTTACATAAAAAAACAGAGCTAAATCGTTTATCGTTGATAGTTACAAAATGTATTTTTTTTGCTGCCTCTGTATTGAATATTAAGCCATAAAGTATAAAGATAGAGTTACCCTTTAAAGGTTTTACTGTTAGAAAATCAGGTTCATAGAGAGCAGCATTTACGTTAAATTTTATCAAAATAATATGAAAGGATCCTACATACTCACAAGCTCGGCACTGATATTTTAGGAGATTTTTTTCTACCCTTTGTTCACTACAAACACCTGATTAGGGTTAATGGAAATTTTATTATTTTTCTTTCTTTTCAATTCACCTGAACTTAACTGGGCGTTTCAAGTAAACTCAGGCGGAGGACATTATGAATTGTTTGCACTGGATTCAATTATGGAAAGCCATTTTATGTAACTAAACAAGCATGAACAATGTGCTAGAATATTATATCAAGCTATATTAAATAAGACTTCATAGATTTGAATGTTAACTATACCCAGAGCAATCTTTACTTTTTTACACTCCATGCACAAATGTTATTCTACAAAATGTGTGTGTGTGTGTCCCAAGTGAAACTGTTCATTGCTAGAGAAATGAGCAAAATTGGGATTTTTGCATAATTTTGAGGACTGCATTGTAATCAATTTAGATTTAAATGTAGGTAATATATACTGTAGCTATAATCCTTAGAACCTGCGAGTGTGCCTATTGATGGAATACATCTAATATATATTTATATATAGCTATATATATATATATATATATATATAGATATATATATATATATATATATAGGTATATATATGTATATATATGTAGATAGATAGATAGATAGATAGATAGATAGAGAGAGAGAGAGAGAGAGAGAGAGAGAGAGATAAATTGATCTATCTATCTATCTATCTATCTATCTATCTATCTATCTATCTATCTATCTACATATATATCTATATATAGATATATCTATATATAGGTATATATATATATATATATATCTGTATATAGATAGATAGATAGATAGATAGATAGATAGATAGATAGATAGATAGATAGATAGATAGATAGATAGATAGATAGATAGAGATATATCTATATCTATATCTAGATATATATAGATCTATATATATATATATAATATTAGTTAAACAACCACAGTATTTTTTTGCACAGTGAAGATCACTGGATAAAACAATCCTTCGGACTAGTTGCTCGTCAGACTTGGATAGTGCAGAGAGATGTCCACTATGGACATTCGATCGCATACTGAAAAGCACAAGGAAACTGGAGACTATTGTTAATAAATTGTCAACTGTCACTTCTCTAACATATAGATATATGACTCAAAAGAAAGTCATATGACTATCACTGTTGACTAAAAGTAAATCTAAACCTAAGAACAAAAACGTAATATATTGCGGCTTACCAGTCCTTAGGCCCCCTGTTCACACGAGATTCTGCACGCAATTCTAGATCACACTAAAAGTGTGGCAAAACGCGTAATGCACTTAGAGTGCTATTCTTTTAATGGCACCCCAAACGTCGTTAGGAGATGCACGATTTTCTGTGTGTTTTATCGCGTGACAAACATGCTACAAACGCACCAAGGTGCGCACTCAAAAAACGCGCAACGCTCCACACTTGAAGAGGTGTGGGTGCTTCTTTGGTGCATTTGTCCTGCATAGAGCAGCCCACTAAAGTGAATGGCCAGACGTACAGTATGTATGATGCGTTAATGCGCTACAAATCGTGCAAAAAAATAATAAAATGGTCTTCGATGTAGTAGCTACAATAAGAGGATCTTCAGTCTCTAGAAAAATAAAATAAAAGTCAGCAGCTACAAAAATACTTGGGCCGGTTCTTCGCCATTCTTCAGGCCCCTGGCTCTGCCATGTTTAGTTTGGGAAGCTGTTTGTGACTCCTTGTGGCTTCACAGCCGGCTTTCCATTGTGCATGCGTGAGTTGTGCTGCGTTTTGTGAAAGGACACGCACAGGGGCGGACTGACAACCCATGGGGCCCCCAGGCAATAGGAGATCATGGGGCACCACCTACTTATTGCACTGCGCCCACATTACATACATTTGACCCTATCCCCTTTAGCTGCAGTGGCAGCAGCTGAGGATATACCCATGCTGCAGCAGGAATTAAGCCCCCTGTTGCTTTGGATGGGTCATCGAGACCCATTCAAGTGACTTGGGCCACTCTGCAAACACCCTGCAACCATGTGCAATCCACGCAGTTGCAGCATGCTAGTGTGGGATCCAAGGGGTTAAAGCAGGTGATGAGGAGGCAATACAACACCTCCTGACTGCCTGCTTTAACCCTTTTTTTTTTATGTACTGCTAAAGGTTGCACGGCCTTTGCAGAGCAGCCCCATTCACTTAAATGGGTTACGCTTGGTAGGTGCTACACCTGCCAAGCGTGACAGGTTGTATAATGCCTGCTGTGACTTAAACATGTGTACACCCCTGGCCACTGCAGTTAAAGGGGGTGTGGTTAGGGGTGAGTAAAAACAGGGCTCAACTATGAGGTTTTACCGCCCCCAAACTGCGAATGAAAACAAGCCCTTACTGACCTGAGCCCCCTAACACGGTTGGTGTTTAGGGGACACCTGGGATAAAGACAGAGAGGAACCCCTGAGATAAGGACAGAGAGGGACCCTGGGATGAGGACAGGGCGGGACCCTGGTATGAAGACAGAGAGGAACCCATAGGTTGGACTTGATGGACTTGTGTCTTTTTTCAACCTCACCTACTATGTAACTATGTAACCCTGGGATGAGGACAGAGTGGGACCCTGGGATGAGGACAGAGTGAGACTCTGGGATGAGGACAGAGAGGGGCCCTGGGATTAGGACTGAGAGGGACCCCTGGGATGAGGAAAGAGAGGGGACCCTGGGATGAGGACAGAGAGAGGGGGCCCTGGAATGAGGACAGAGAAGGACCCTGGGATGAGGAAAGAGAGGGACTCCTGGGATGAGGACAGAGAGGAAACCCTGGGATGAGGACAGAGAGGGGGCCCTGGGATGAGAACAGAGAGGAGGCCCTGGGATGAGGACAGCAAGGGGCCCTGGGATGAGGACAGAGAGGGACACTGGGATGAGGAAATAGAGGGACCCCTGGGAAGAGGACAGAGAGGAACCCCTGGGATGAGGACAGTGAGGGACCCCTGGGATGAGGACAGAGAGGGACCCCTGGGATGAGGACAGAGAGGGACCCTGGGATGAGGACAGAGAGGAACCCCTGGGATGAGGACAGAGAGGGGACCCTGGAATGAGAATAGAGAGGGGGCCCTGGGATGAGGACAAAGAGGGGGCCCTGGGATGAGGATAGTGAGGGACCCCTGGGATGAGGACAGAGAGGGGGCCCTGGGATGAGGACAGTGAGGGGCCCTGGCATGAGGACAGAGAGGGGGCCCTGGGATGAGGACAGAGAGGGACCCCTGGGATGAGGACAGAGAGGGATCCCTGGGATGAGGACAGAGAGGGGCCCTGGGATGAAGAAAGAGAGGGACCCCTTGGACGAGGACAGATAGGGACCCCTGGGATGTAGACCGAGAGGGGGCCCTGAGATGAGGACACAGAGAGGGCCCTGGGATGAGGACAGAAAGGGGGCCCTGGGATGAGGACAGAGAGGGACCCCTGGGATGAGGACAGTGAGGGACTTCTTGGATGAGGACAGAGAGGGAACCCAGGGATGAGGACAGAGAGGGACCCCTGGGATGAGGATAGCAAGGGACCCCTGGAATGAGAACAGAGAGGGGCCCTGGGATGAGGAAAGAGAGGGATCCTGGGATAAGGACAGAGGGGGGGTCCTGGGATGAGGACAGAGAGGGACCCCTGGGATGAGGACAGAGAGGGGCCCTAGGATAAGGACAGAAAGGGGGCCCTGGGATGAGGACAGTGAGGGACCCCTGGGATGAGAACAGTGAGGGACCCCTGGGATGAGGATAGAGAGGGGGCCCTGGGATGAGGACAAAGAGGGACCCCTGGGGTGGGGATAGTAAGGGACCCCTGGGATGAGAATAGAGAGGGGCCCTGGGATGAGGAAAGAGAGGGACCCCTGGGATGAGGACAGAGAGGGACCCCTGAGATGAGGAAAGAGAGGGACCCCTGGGATGAGGACAGAGAGGGACCCTGGGATGAGGACAGAGAGGGACCCCAGGAATGAGGACAGAGAGGGACCCCTGGGGTGAGGACAGAGAGGGACCCTGGGATGAGGATAGAGAGGGGGCCTTGGGATGAGGACAGAGAGGGTACCCTGGGATGAGGACAGAGAGGGGGCCCTGAGATGAGGAAAGAGAGGGACCCTAGGATGAGGACAGAGAGGAACCCCTGGGATGAGGACAAAGAGGGGGCCCTGGGATGTGGACAAAGAGGAACCCCTGGGATGAGGACAGTGAGGAACCCCTGGGATGAGGGCAGAGAGGGGGCCCTTGTTGTTCAATGAAGCTTTGACAATAAACTCTAGAAGCTGATTGGTATCTATGCAGAGCTGCACCAGATTTTGCACTCTTCAGTTTTAGTAAATCAACCCCAGTACTACTAAATAATGCAGTAGTGACGTAGGGGCCAGCGAAGGAACCACTGCACCCAGCAGAGCATGTGGTACCTACTTTATAGGCCTCATTCATATGTAACATGGGTGTAAAAATTTGAATGATCAATAGGTGAGGAACAAAATTTCTTGCCTAAAAATGTCCTCATACGCAGACTTCGGGATTTTGTGTTATCGATCTGAACGCAGTGTTTATGCACCTGTGTGAATGCTTCCATTGAAAATAATACAGCTGCATTCAGATCTGTAGATAAAGAATAGTTTTAATTACTTAAAGACCAGCCGCTGCAGTTGTACTGTGGCAGGTTGGCTCTATTACGCGAATCGCCGTCATTGTACGTTGCTTTGTGCAATAGAAATTAGCAGGCGCGCCCGTGAAGCGGCCCTGGAGCCTGTGCGCATGGCCGGCAGGCGCGATGTCCGCTGGCCACCCGAGATTGCTCCACACAGAGACAGAAAGGGGATCTGCCAGTCTAAACACGGAGGAACCCCGTTCTGACAGGGGAGCTGAGAGTGATCGTCTGTTCCTAGTTATTAGGAACAGCGATCTCTCCCCTCCTCCCGTCAGCCTAGCCCCCATACAGTTAGAAACACTGTATTAAGTATTAAGTAGTTAATACTCCCAGGGAACACATTTAACCCCTTGATCGCCCCCTGGTGTTAACCCCTTCCTTGCCAGTGACATTTATACAGTAATCAGTGAATTTGTATAGCACTAATCGCTGTATAAATGTCACTGGTCCCAAAAATGTGTCAAAAGTGTCCGATCTGTCAGCCGCAATGTTGCAGTCCTGCTAAAGATCGCAGATCGCCGCCATTACTGGTAAAAAAAAAATGCCATAGATCTATCCCTTATTTTGTAAACACTATAACTTTTGCGCAAACCAATCAATATACGCTTATTGTGATTTTTTTTACCAAAAATATGAGGAATACATATTGGCCTAAACTGAGGAAGAAATTAGTTTTTTTTTAGATATTTTTGGGGGATTTTTATTATAGAAAAAAGTAAAAAATATTCCTTTTTTTTCAAAATTGTCAGTCTTTTTCTGTTTATAGCACGAAAAAGTGAAAATGTCCAAATTGGGCCCAATTAGCCATTTTCCCTCCCCGATGTCATGTGACTCAGTGTTACAAGATCTCAGGTGTGAATGGGGAGCAGGTGTGTTAAATTTGGTGTTATTGCTCTCACTCTCTCATACTGGTCACTGGAAGTTCAACATGGCACCTCATGGCAAAGAACTCTCTGAGGATCTGAAAAAAAGAATTGTTGCTCTACATTAAGATGAAAATAAACCAGAAATGTCTGCGCTGCTCCCAATGTTTTAGCAGCTAACACACCACATTGAAAAAATGGTATATAGAACTAAGATAACAAAGTGTAGCGCTAGGGATAGAAGTGCTCTGATACAATTCAAGCAAATATCAAAATTGACAATAAAATGACAACATTTATAAATTATAAATAATGGAATGCACAATTATGCACAACGTGTATATAGTGGAAATGATAGTATACACACTCAATGAAATAAGTCCATGAATGAAGGTAGATGTAAATCTGTTCCCAGTCAAGTGCAATGAAATCTTGCAAATAGTGAATATATATACTCGTGAAAAAGACCACCACCGGTTAAAGGGAAGGCTTACCGGATCGTTTGAACACACTAGGGCGAAAGCTCTGTGTGTCAAACAAGCGTGTTATATAATGGATGGACCATAAGTAGATGCCGTCAGACAGGTGTATGCGGGTAGCAGCCGAGTAGAGTCATGGGGGGAATGGTACCACAGGCAAACCAACAGCTCAAAGGTCCATAGACATGTGGAGAGTATTGGAAAGGAAACGAAAAAGGACCATAGCGTAATTCCATAAAACAGAGGTATATTTATTAAAATGAAAAACCATTCACATGAGTATAGGTAAAAACAGCGCTGTAGAACAATGTAATCAGCAGTGGGGACCGGCCCGACGCGTTTCTTCTCCAAAAGGACATCATCTGGGATGTCCAACCACTGCTGCTGATCCCATACTTATATGAAAAGTGACCCCCATCATGAGAGACAAAACCACAAGCCATTGCGGTGCATGTGAGGTGTACTTCCGGTTTTGCCAAAAATGGCGATCCCGCGTGCGTTCCACAATGCTACGCTGGACAATAGGGAGATGCGTTCCACAGTGTATATCCACCCTGTAGGAGGAACACTGAGAAGTAGGCGGTGTGGCCAAAAGAGTATGACCCATACCAGCCAATGGGCGGAAACAACGTCAAGACGTCTTTCCAGAGTGTGCACATCACCGACATGTAAAATCTCGCCCGTACTAGCCAATGGGCGGAAGCGACGTCAAATCGTCCTTCTAGGGCATGCGCACCGACATACAAGGTCGCGCCCAATGGGAGGGGAGACACATGTGTCGTGTTGACACCTAACAGGACGGTCCCCACTGCTGCCTACATTGTTCTACAGCGCTGTTTTTACCTATACTCATGTGAGTGGTTTTTCATTTTAATAAATATACCTCTGTTTTATGGAATTACGCTATGGTCCTTTTTCCTTTCCTTTCCAATACTCTCCATATGTCTATGGACCTTTGAGCTGTTGGTTTGCCTGTGGTACCATTCCCCCCATGACTCTACTCGGCTGCTACCCGCATACACCTGTCTGACGGCATCTACTTATGGTCCATCCATTATATAACAAGCTTGTTTGACACACAGAGCTTTCGCCCTAGTGTGTTCAAACGATCCGGTAAGCCTTCCCTTTATCCGGTGGTGGTCTTTTTCACGAGTATATATATTCACTATTTGCAAGATTTCATTGCACTTGACTGGGAACAGATTTACATCTACCTTCATTCATGGACTTATTTTATTGAGTGTGTATACTATCATTTCCACTATATACACGTTGTGCATAACTGTGCATACCATTATTTATAATTTCTAAATGTTGTCATTTTATTGTCAATTTTGATATTTGCTTGAATTGTATCAGAGCACTTCTATCCCTAGCGCTACACTTTGTTATCTTAGTTCTACATTAAGATGGCCTAGGCCAGGGGTAGGCAACCTCGGCCCTCCAGCTGTTTTGACACTACAAGTCCCATGAGACATTGCAAGACCCTGACAATCACAGGCATGACTCCTTAAGGCAGAGGCATGATGAGATTTGTAGTTTCACCATAGCTAGAGGGCCGAGGTTGCCTACCCCTGGCCTTGGCTATATGAAGATTGCCAAGACCCTGAAACTGAGCTGCAGCATGGTGGCTAAGATCATACAGCGGTTTAACAGGACAGGTTCCACTCAGAACAGGCCTTAAACAAAAAAGTTAAGTGCACGTGCTCAGAATCATATCCAGAGGTTGTCTTTGAGAAATAGACGTATGAGTGCTGCCAGTAATGCTGCAGAGATGGAATGGCTAGAGGGGTCAGCCTGCCAGTGCTCAGACCATACGCCGCACACTGCATCAAATTGGTCTGCATGGCTGTGGTCCCAGAAGGAAGCCTCTTCTAAAGATGATGCACAACAGTTTGCTGAAGACAAGCAGACTAAGGACATGGATTACTGGAACCATGTCCTGTGGTCTGATAAGACCAAGATAAACGTATTTGGTTCTGATGGTGTCAAGCATGTGTGGCAGCAACCAGATAAGGAGTACAAAGACAAGTGTGTCTTGCCTACAGTCATTCATGGTGGTGGGAGTGTCATGGTCTGGGGCTGCATGAGTGCTGCCGACACTGGGGAGCTACAGTTAATTGAGGAAACCATGAATGCCAACATGTACTGTGACATACTGAAGCAGAGCATGATCTCCTCCCTTCGGAGACTGGGCTGCAGGGCAGTATTCTAACATGATAAAGACCCCAAACACACCTCCAAGACGACCACGGCCTTGCTAAAGAAGCTGAGAGTAAAGGTGATAGACTGGCCAAGCATGTCTCCAGACCTAAACCCTATTGAGCATCTGTGGGGCATCCTCAATAAAAGTTGGAGGAGTGCAAGGTCTCTAACATCCACCAGCTCCGTGATGTCATCATGGAGGAGTGGATGAGGACTCCAGTGGCAACCTGTGAAGCTCTGGTGAACTCCATGCCCAAGAGGGTTAAGGCAGTGCTGGAAAATAATGGTGGCCACACAAAATATTGACACTTTAGGCCCAATTCGGACATTTTCCCTTATGGGTGTACTCACTTTTGTTAGCAGCGGTTTAGACATTAATGGCTGTGTGTTGAGTTATTTTGAGGGGACAGCAAATTTACACTGTTATACAAGCTGTACACTCACTACTTTACATTGTAGCAAAGTGTCATTTCTTCAGTTTGTCATATGAAAAGATATAATAAAATATTTACAAAAAAGTGAGCGGTGTACTCACTTTTGTGAGATACTGTAAATATATATATATTGACCTCTATTTAGTGAACTGCTGCATGGCGAAGCACTCTTTGTGACAGATTCTCTGCAGGCAGTGGTTGTTTTAATTGCAGAGGATAAAATATCTTGTTAAAGCCATATGCCACGACGAGGCACTTAGGAGAGAAGAAAGAGAGAATTGAAAAGTTGCTTTGGTCCACAGTGCCTGGGCTGTCATTTCTCCGAGTTATTCTCTCACGCTAGACAAGGGGAAATTTACAAGGCATTTGCAGATGGGTGCACTCTGCCGTTTTTTTTTTTTTTTTTAACTGGGGTATCCGCAGAACTTTATGGGGGCCCTTCTTTGTTATGTGTCTGTCTGTCTGTCCGCCCCGAAGCTGCAGTTTTATCAGCTGCTTTTCTCAACAAGGGCACTTTCAAACCAGCAAAGGCTCTGCCAATTTTAAAATTTCATGGTCGGTTTTCAAAAGACGTTCTTGCTGACCTACTTTAGAAGCTTTTCTCAGAGGAAAGTAAGGTTGTTTTTTTCACCCTTTTTTAACATTCTATTTAATTCCTTCTATTTGTCCTAAAACTCTTCCGGCAATAGACTTCTGTATTTTACTTTTTTTTTAATGATGATATTTGTATATATATATATACACATGCAGTTATGGTCAAAAACATTGGGACCCCTGCATTTCTGTCAGATAATGCACCACTTCTCTCAGAAACTTGTTGCAATTACAAATGTTTAGACATTCTCAGGTTTATTTCTTTTGTTTGTATTGGTATGACACAAAGGTGGAGAAAGGAAAAGCCAAATCTGACACATTCCACACAAAACTCCAAAAACTGACTGGACAAAATTTTTGGCACCTCAAAATTGTAAGAAATAATTGCATTCCAAGTTTGTGATCCTCCTGTAATTTGTAATTAAACTCACCTGTATCAATTAACAGGTGCTGACAATATAGAAATCACACTGGCAACCAGTTAAAATTGTGAAAAATTGACTCAACCTTTTTGTTGTGTGTTTGTGTGTGCCACACTGAGCATGGGGAAGAGAAAGAGCAGCAAAGAATTGTCTGAGGGTTTGAGAACAAAAATTGAGGAAAAGCATGGACAATCTCATGGTTACAAGTCCATCTCCAGACATCCTAATGTATCCACTGTGTGCAACATTGTCAAAATGTTTACAGCCCATGGCACTGTAGCTAATATCCCTGGACGTGGATGAAAGAGAAGAATTGATCAAAGATTGCAACAAAGGATTGTTTGAATAGTGGATGAAGAACCTTGATCAACTTCCAGACAAATTCAAGCTGACCTTCAGGCACAGGGTACAACTGTGTCACCTCGCACTATACGTGCCATCTGTATTATTATTATTATTATACAGGATTTATATAGCGCCAACAGTTTACGCAGCGCTTTACAACATTAGGGAGGACAGTACAAGTACACTACAATTCAATACAGGAGGAAGCAGGGCCCTGCTCGTTAGAGCTTACAATCTAGAAGGGAGGGTCAAGTTATACAAAAGAGTAATAGCTGTGGGGGATGAGCTAATGGAGAAAATAGTGCAGCTGTTAGATGGAGGCCGGATAGGCTTCTCTGAAGGGGAAAGTTTTCAGGGATCGCCTAAAAGTGGATAAATTTGGAGACAGTCTGACAGATTGGGGTAGGGAATTCCAGAGGATGGGCGAGGCTCGGGAGAAGTCCTGGAGGCGGATATGGGAGGAGGTGATGAGGGAGCTAGAGAGCAGGAGGTCTTGGGAGGAACGGAGAGGGCGATTAGGTTGATATTTTGAATGAAAAGGGACGCTATGGTAGGACCCCATTGCTGACACAGGAACATAAAAAAGCCAGATTTGAGTTTGCCAGAACTTTCCTGAGGAACCCAAAACCCTTTTGGGAGAATTTGCTGTGGACAGACAAAACAAAATGACAGCTTTTTGGTAAAGCCCATCATTCTACTGTTTTCAGAAAAAGAAATAAGGCCTTTAAAGAAAAGAATACAGTTCCTACCAGTGGCGGCTGGTGTTTTTCTTTTGAGGGGGTGGCAAATGATCCACCCACTGGGTCATGGGGGCCACGGGCAGCACCCCTCCTCTGGTCAGTCAGTCAGTAGTCGGGGGGGCCCGCACTAATCCCATCTCGTGGCAGCTCTCCGGGAGGGGTCAGCTTCCCTCCGGCTGCTTCCTCGCTTCCCCTGCATCTCCTCCCTCCTCCTCCTTCTGGCGGCCAATCTGATCGGATCTCCTTTCGGCCAAACGGGTGATGGGTCTTCCGATCCGCTTTCTGATTGGCCGGGAGGAGAATCAGTGTTACAATAGCAAATGTTCATTCGCTATTGTCACACAACTGGGTGGGCTTCGGGAACAGTGCTCTGCGCCCACCCTTTTTTGAAGCCAATTAGAGCCTCTTGTTCTAATCACGTGCTTAAAAAAAAAAACCCTGATTGGAATCCATGCGTCCAGCGCCCTGCATGTAGATCAGGGGGCCGAACGGATCAATTGGGGGGCCGAGCCCTTGCACCCCTAATGGACAGGCTGCCACTGGTTCCTACAGTCACACATGGTGGAGGTTCACTGATGTTTTGGGGTTGCTTTGCTGCTTCAGGCACTGGATGTCTTGACAGTGTGCAAGACATTATGAAATCTGAAGACTACCACAGAATTCTGGGGTGCAATGTAGGGCCCAGTGTCAGAAAGTTAGGTCTCCATCAGAGGTCATGGGTCTCACATTAGGACAATGACCCAAAGCACAGATCAAAAAGCAACCAGAAATTGTGTAAGACAAAGCGCTAGAGAGTACTGAACTGGCCAGCAATGAGTTCAGATCTAAATCCCATAGAGCACCTGTCCAGAGATCTCAAAACAGCGGTTGGGAAAAGGAACCCTTCCAATCTGAGACACCTGGAGCACTTGGTGAAAGAAGAGTGGTCCAAAATTCCAGTAGAGAGGTGTAAGAAACTCATCGATGGATACAGGAAGCGATTGATTTCAATTATTTTTCCAAGGGGTGTGCTACCAAATATTAAATTGATGGTGCCAATAATTTTGAAAAAAGAAAGAAATAAACATGAGAATACCTAAACATTTGTAATTGCAACAATTTTCTGGACAAACTTGTGCATTATTTGACAGAAATGTAGGGATGCCAATATTTTTGGCCATGACTGTATATATGCATTAGTTTTCTTTTTTCAGGGAGGGGCTTTGCATATTTTTCGCATTTTAATGTAAATATGAGATCTGAGGTCTTTTTGACCCCAGATCTCATATTTAAGAGGTCCTGTGATGTATGTTTTTCTATTACAAGGGATGTTTACATTCCTTGTAATAGGAATAAAAGTGACACATTTTTTTTTAAAACAGTGTAAAAATGTAAAAAAAAAGGTAAAATAAATAAGTAGCTGTAACTTAAAACATGCAACCTGTAGAATTTTTTAAACGTCGCCTATGGAGATTTTTAAGGGTAAAAGTTTGTTGCCATTCCATGAGGGGGCGCAATTTTGAAGCGTGACATGTTGGGTATCAATTTACTCAGCATAACATTATCTTTCACAATGTAAAAAAAAAAAAAATTGGCTAACTTTACTGTTGTCTTATTTTTTTAATTCAAAAAAGTGTATTTTTTCCAAAAAAGTACGCTTGTAAGACGCAAATACGGTGTGACAGGAAGTGTTGCAACGACCGCCATTTTATTCTCTAGGGTGTTAGAAAAAAAACGCATAATGTTTGGGGGTTCTAAGTAATTTTCTAGCAAAAAAAAAAAGGTTTTATACTTGTAAACAACAAATCTCAGAAATACTCGGTGTAGAGGTTTCTCTTGTCCATGACTGAGCATTTAAATCACAGTAATACATACATGATGCACAGCCTGTTTCTCAGATCTTGTGTAGAAGCTAAGTTGGCCAAAAAATGCCTACCACCCACTTATCTCTGGCAGACCTTGATTGCGACCCCCTACTGGTCCATGCCCACAATAAAATCACTAGGTCAGGAGCCTAAAATTGCTACAAAAATTATTGTGCACACAATCACTGCTTGCATTAGCATCAGGGCAATAACATAAACACCACTGTACACCAAACCTCCGGGTCTACCTCTTGGTGGTGCAGAAGAGACTGAGGCCCTCAAAATCCTTTCCTCTGCACTTAGAGAGAAGTTATAGCTGGTCTACTGGTCACAACCTCTTCCATGCTTGTGGACTGCTAGCCAGCCCAGCACTGATATCAGACAGTAGACCACTTACAGCCGGGCAGGAAAGTCACCTAGGAGAACAGGACCTGCCATATGTAGACATTACAAGGTTCCCCGACTGTTCATCAACTAGCAGCAAAATAACTGTTGAATGGCTGCATATGTCATTAAAATAAAATATAATATAAAAAAATAACAATGTAATTTGGAATGAAGAGAGTTGATAAGAGGACCTAATTATCAAAATGGTTGTTGTCTTATGTCAGGGTGACCAAGCTGATTTTTTTTACAGTTTGGAGTAATTGTGGAGGTACTGGGCACTTGGTTTTACATTTTATACGATTTTAGGCTGATATTGTATATGAGTTTGTTTACTATAAAATCTTTGCTTTACAAATAATTATGTATACAGGGTACCCGCATGACACAGAATTCACTGAGCACTATGGGTTTTCTAAAAAGAAACATCACAGTAGAAGCTGTTTGCCTGCACTGTCTCTCTTTTTGAAACCCTTATACAGTACAAGCAATAAGAGGGAGCGAGGAGGACTTTCAAGTTAATTTTGTCTCATTTTAAGATATATTATGAATGGAAGTTTTGTGCAGAATATTTTACTGTGTACTCCCCATGCTAAAAGTATAAATTCTTTATTATTGTTCCAACAACAGCCCTGCTTAATGAAAGTGTTGACTTTTGAGGCATGCTCATTGGAGAGGCATACCTGTGAACTTATTCAAAGTCGGAAAACAAAACAGGCTTTTCTGGCTAATAATCTTGTACCATGATAGCCATCAATAAATGCAGAAAGCTTGGCGTTTGAGTGATACTATTTATTGGCTCACTTTAGTTACTAAATATGTAAAGATGCAAGTTTTCAGAACCTCATGGGTTCCTTCCTCAGGCATTTTTGTTATACTGTTTACATGGATATATGTATACAGTATCTCACTAAAGTGACTACACCCCTCACATTTTTGTACATATTTTATTATATCTTTTCATGTGACAACACTGAAGAATTTACACTTTTGCTACAATGTAAAGTAGTGAGTATACAGCTTGTATAACAGTGTAAATTTGCTGTCCCCCTCAAACCGCTGGCAACAAAAGTGAGTACATCCCTAAGTGAAAATGTCTAAATTGGGACCAAAGTGTCAATATTTTGTGTCTTGGGCATGGAGTTCACCATAGCTTCACAGTTTGCCACTGGAGTCCTCTTCCACTCCTCCATGACGACATCACAGAGCTGATGGATGTTAGAGACCTTGCGCTCCTCCACCTCCTGTTTGAGGATGCCCCACAGATGCTCAATAGGGTTTAGGTCTGGAGACATGCTTGGCCAGTCCATCACTTTTACCCTCAGGCACTGGTTGTCCTGGAGGTGTATTTGGGGTCATTATCATGTTGGAATACTGCCCTGCGGCCCAGTCTCCGAAGGGAGGGGATCATGCTCTGCTTCAGTATGTCACAGTACATGTTGGCATTCATGGTTACCTCAATGAACTGTAGCTCCCCAGTACCGGCAGCACTCATGCAGCCCCAGACCATGACATTCCCACCACCATGCTTGACTGTAGGTAAGACAAACTTGTCTTTGTACTCCTCACCTGGTTTCCGCCACACACACTTGACACCATCTGAACGAAATAAGTTTATCTTGGTCTCATCAGACCACAGTAATCCATGTCCTTAGTCTGCTTGTCTTCAGCAAACTGTTTGCGGGCTTTCTAGTGCATCATCTTTAGAAGAGGCTTCCTTCTGGGTTGACAACCATGCAGACCAATTTGATGCAGTGTGCGGCGTATGGTCTGAGCACTGACAGGCTGACCCCCAGCCCCTTCAACCTCTGCAGCAATGCTGGCAGCACTCATACGTCTATTTCCCAAAGACAACCTCTAGATATGATGCTGAGCACGTGTACTCAACTTCTTTGGTCAACTATGGCGAGGCCTGTTCTGAGTGGAACCTGTCCTGGCTAACCGCTGTATGGTCCTGGCCACCATGCTGCAGCTTACTTTCAGAGTCTTGGCAATCTTCTTATAGCCTAGGCCATCTTTATGTAGAGCAACAATTCTTTTTTCAGATCCTCAGAGAGTTTTTTGCCATGAGGTGCCATGTTGAACTTCCAGTGACCAGTATGAGAGATTGAGAGCAATAACACCAAATTTAACACACCTGCTCCCCATTCACACCTGAGAACTTGTAACACTAACGAGTCACATGACCCCCGGGGAGGGAAAATGGCTAATTGGGCCCAATTTGGACATTTTCACTTAGGGGTGTACTCACTTTTGTTGCCAGTAGTTTAGACATTAATGGCCGCGTGTTGAGTTATTTTGAGGGGACAGCAAATTTACACTGTTATACAAGCTGTACACTCACTACTTTACATTGTGGCAAAGTGTAATTTCTTCAGTGCTGTCACATGAAAAGATGTAATAAGATATTTCCAAAAATGTGAAGCTGTATAGTGCTCTAGTGGGCAACGAGAATGTAATTTGTTAGCAGCATGGAGCGGGTACCTCTGCTCCTGAGTCACAGTGTGGCTAGTAGACCATCCGATTGCTAGTACATATGATCAGAAAATCGGACGAAAAATACCGCTTTCAAAGCGATTGTACGATAATCTGATCGCAGCTTTTGAGAGCCGATCAGGACAGTTCATGCAAAATTATCTGTAGGGAAAAACACCAAAATTTTTCTTGTACGACACCAGATTGTATGATATTTGATTAAACAGTCCAAAAAAAATTAGAAGAGCAAGTACACAAATGCTTGGAAACCAAATATTACAATACAATACAATAAAACACATTACATCGTTTCCAAAGTCGTATTCTGTCATACGAGTATTTTCTGTACTTTAGTAACCTCTTAATTTTTGATATGAAACTTGCATGCAAAAATCGTCCGATATTCTCATTGTGTGTATGTGGCTTAAAGTGATATTAAAGACTTGTTTTTTTTTCATATAACAAACATGTCATACTTACCTGCTCTGTGTAATGGCTTTGCACAGAGCAGCCCGGATCCTCCTCTTCTCGGGTCTTCCACTGGCGACCCTGGCCCCTCTCTTTCATTACCTTCATGCTTAGAATTCATGAAGGTAAAAAAACCTTGAGCTTTTACACCCAATTTAAGGACAAACCCTGCCGCTGGCAACATACTAACCCTGCCACTGGCAACATACTCTGTGGGCTTTGGATCTGCTGTTGGGCCAACTGCAGTCACTGATTTATGCAAACTGTGTGAATACATTTATGTTTTAAAACATATACATTTGGTAAATTAGGTGCATTAGATCAGTGCACTCATCTTCTTTTCTTAATTCTCCTATTTGCTCTCTTTTGTCTGCTAAATAGACTGTTGAAAACATTTTGATTGAAAAGTGCAAAGAAAACCAAGATAGCTGTTGAAACCTAGTGCCAGAAACCTAGTGCTGTCCTGTTCACTCTGCCATCTTATCTCAAACAATGTTCCCAGGAAGTCTGTGAGGACTAGAGAACACCTTCCCCAAGCTATGGAGGAGAGGACAGGGGGAAGTGTTCTGCATAGGGTTGCTACATCATCCTTTTAATCCAGGACACATATGAATTACAGGGGTTCTGAGGCTGATTTAATGCAGAAAAGGCACCAAGTGAGTTTAATTACCACCTTAATCAGACACAGAACCTGTGTAATTAATGTGTGTCCTGGATTAAAGGGATGATGTGGCAACCCTAGTTCTGCAGTCCTTACACACTTACTGTCCTAAGGTGAAACAAAGCTCCTAAATATAGTAGAGTTAGTTGACCTTTGTTACCCTAGGACAGGAAGTGTGTTACTGGCAGTAAAATGAAGGAAAATAGACTGAAAAGAAAAACGAATACAGCCACCACATCTACGGTCTGGTAAGCGGCAATATAATACATTTTTTACTCTTTGGTTCGGATCCGCTTTAATTGTCCAACTCCGCTAATAAGAGTTGCCAAGAATTAGACAGTAGTTTTGTGACCTGAAAAGAACAGCAAAGTATTGGGTAATACATTTCCTGTTGAAGGCTAACAGAGAGCAAATCAATGCAGGATATTTGATTGAGATGGAGGAAATTGGCACGGGTGTGTTTTAATTTCTAATTTACCTACAATCAGCTGCTTCAGATACCCAGCATGTATGCTGGTGAAGGATTGGCTGGGCATGATAAGCTTTGAGAAGGCTGTAGTTTGAATAAGCAGACTGTCATTACTGATTGATTATAATGTGCTTTGCAGAATAATGATGTGATCAAGGCATTGTCTGGATGTGGGCTTTTAATATCATCTCATGTGTAACTGGCCTTGCAGGAAAAAATTTTAAGCTAGAAAGGAACTTAGAATATGCAGCCCATGATCCAACGACTGTATGCCCTCGTAGCTCCCATGGAAAACTGGGATATATTTAGGCCCGGAGCTGTATTTACCATAGGGTACTCAGTGATTGACTCAGCATAGTCACATGGAGTGGGTGAAAGTGTCCTCAACTATATGGTCTCTGACTATACACAGGGCTTTTTTTTCTTCTGGGTACCAGCAGATCAATGCAGTGGCACTGGCAAGAGAGCAAAATAAAGGTTAGTATATGCTTGGAACACAAAATCTGTTGCTTTGCCCACCATGGTTTCTGGATCTATCTTAACTTGATTGTAACTGCTAGTCTGCCACAACACAAGCCATATATACATCAGGAGAGCAGCAGAATATGCAAGGAAATTTTTGTTTACATGAAGTCCATACTTTTGTGGCCCTCCACCTTTTGCTGGAATAGAGAGTGTAAAGGGTTTCAGTGCTTTATACAACCACAGCCCCAACTCCTGCTTCTATTCTCAGCTGCTACTAGACCATGCCACACTGGATACAATCCCCTTGAGCTGATTTTTTCTGTTAGCCCACCAATGTTTTCTACTCCTCCAGTGTATCTTGTTTGGAGAGATGGGGAACATAAGCTTCCATTGACAACTGATAGGGGTTAATAAAAAAACACCAGCACCAGTTGTAATATTTCTAGACTCAACAGTTGAATAGCCCCTGGGACTTGTCCAGCTATGGTTTTTTATATTTCAACACAGCTGTTACTTCCAATAACGTCACAAACAACTTTTATATTTATATTTAGGTCCTCTATGAGTTGGGTCAGACATTTTTTCAGTGAGCGGTCTCCTGAGCAAAGAACACAACATCATAGCAGAAGATATGTAGAAAATATCTATGTACAGTAAGACAAAATATGGCTGTTTGATAAGATCTTAATGCTCCCAACCCTATATGGAAATATGCATCCTAGTGTGATTCAATACATCTTATCAACGTCTGCAACAGATTATTAGGGCTAGGCAGCTATTTTTAGAATGCAACCACATTCCTTCGCTGGCAATGGTAGTTTCCAACAATTTGTAAATTTTGACGCCTAAGAGATTGGGGTTGATTTGCTTGTTGGCTGAAGGATTCATCAATAACTGGGCCCCTTTTTTCACCCCAAAAAAAACCCAGAATGCATGACATGGATTTACTGTAGTTGGCCACAGCAGGCACTTTAATAAACCACAAAAAACAAAAAAAACAATAAACTTACATTTTAACAATAAAGTAACTAGGAAGAAGGTCTTTGGTCCCAGTACTTTATATTTTAAAGTCAATTGTACTCAGCCACACCTCAGCAACATGAGGTCCTTCTTTTGAAAACACCACAAAGTCCCCTAAGGCAAGCACTTCAACCAAAATTTCATAGCATCAGACAAGCCCCATTTACCAAAATGTCTCACCTGATTTCCAGATGCCAAAGACCTCCCACTCTCTTGGCTGCCATAACAAATTACCTCCCCTAAGACCCAAAGAAAGTTTTTTAGGGTGGGTAAGACAACCTTTCAGCTCCATAGATTCTTCTGAGAAGGCTATCCCTAGATCCACCCATGGAAGCATCCCCTGCAGCTTCTAACTACATAATCGAATCTCCATCTAGGAGGTAAGCCTCTCCCACTAAACTTCTAAAATGAAACAAGAAAAGCCGCTCCAGGTGAATGAGTCTCTGGTTAATCCCCACACACACTAGTCAGGTGATCTCCCAGCTCGCATGCTGTGTATCATAAGGAAATGATTCTGGACGGCTGCACTTCCAAAAATCTTTTTATTGAGGCTTCATATGACAAGTGGTTGAGAGATGGAGCAGGGGACAAAAAGGTAGATGCGTTTCGTGCAAATGTTAGAGCTACACTTCTTAACCCTGTCCCAGACCCAAATTCCTCCCCCACTTATAAAGTCCCTCTGCTTAGTCTGGGACTAACTATAGAAGTATAAGCTATTCATTTTGCAAAGTTCATGCAAAGTGTATGTATAGACAATTTTTTTTTTTTTTGGATTAAGTACAGAAGGTTTAAAACCCCCGTCAGTTTATTTTTCTGCTGTCTGGATCCTGTTGGATAGATTTTCCTTTATCTCCGGCCCTGAAGACACCACTGGAATTGGGATGAGAGCTCTTTAAAATGAGGGGAATTCCCTTCCAACACTGTCACAGGAACATGTGTCCCTGCTGGAAGATTTATCCTTACTTCCTGTTCCGGTGACAACTGTAAAATCTGAGGGTTTTCTTTACTTTATGTTTACATAGCAGTGGCCACCAGGACAAATATACATGGCAAACCTACACAGTGGGGTCACAGACAGCAATTAAACTTTCACAGGAGCCAAAGCGAAAGTTCTAGTTATACATATCACATGATTGGTTGATTACAGTGAACCAGCTGCATCCTATATACTAAGCTCAGTGAACATTCACTTTGCAAGGTGAAGAGTCTTTGTTAATTTAAATAAATCAACTCCATCTTCTTCCTCTGTGTCGCTAGCTTCTAATGACCTGTGGGCTGCCCTTCTGTGGAGAATGATTTCGATGCTCGATATGGCTTCCCACATCTGTGGCTAGGCGATGTCCGTGGTTCACAGTGAAATGACTTATGGCATGTTTACAAATAAAGATGCCATCCATAATAAGGATTGTGGCTTGGTGATGTCACCGTATCTCATGAACTAGCAGTTAACTTTACGTGAATATCCAGTCTGTGAAATCGTCTAAGTGCAAGCATTTAATAAAATATAAATGTGATTTAAAAAGTTCATTTAAGAGATCAGACTTAAATTGCATACTTGGATGCAAAGCAAAAAGTTAATTTCTTCAACAGGCCCGTTCTTGCTTTTAATGTTATGATCAGGTTTTGAAACCACAGAACGTCGTGGAAAAAGACAGTCTTTCGGTCTCATGGATGGTAGAAATAGTAAAAAGCCTTATGTCTGAACCTTCAATTTTTAGCTTACAAGGTTTCATGACATTATCTATGTGCTATACAGACTCCTTTTACTGTTTAGTACAAAAATTTCAAAGCTCATTCACCATCTAATCAGCACAAACGGATTAATTAAAGACTCCACCTTTCTGACCATATTGCATGTTACACCCATATATATGGTGTAACATGCAATATGGTCACTGTCTGCAGTCCCCTAACCCAAACTACCCCTTGCTGAATTCTGGGATTCTTCTACCTGGAGCTCCCTACGTATTTTTTACTTTGGTGCAGCTGTGTGTGGCTTCGCCCAGGATCCATAAATAAAAAAAAACTACAAGAAGTAGGGGGGGGGCTTGTAGTTCTCAATGGAGCACAAGTGCAGTGATATCATTGTACTTTTGGTCTATTAATTTTTCCAGCAGTCCTGTAACTGAAGATCCATACTTTATTACAGACCTGGGTAGGAGCCTGAGCATTACACCCATGATCCACTGATCACAGTTCCAATGCTCAAACCTAACCAATGCCCATTTTCTTTAATCGGTGTGGGTGCATTTATTGCGTTTTTGCAAAAGGTGAAATTAGCCTTTAAACCTGATCTCTCTCTTTTTTTCCCCATGCAGTGGGGCTGTGCCTGCACTCCACAGGTCAACTGCTCGTTTTGTCTAGGGGTGAGCAGAAAGCTTACAGTATGATCACCCGATCTTTCAATCCTTCGGAAAACGGCATTCCCCACAGTCCGGTGGTGGACTGTTTTCCTAGTCTATGAAGCCTTCTCTGGGCATGATAACGTTAGGAATAGTCCACTATTCAAGACCATTGGAGCACAGGGGTGCCGGACCGGTCTTGTGCTGGGAGGAGCGAAGGATTAGGTAAGTATATCTTTGCTCCCCTAGAAAAAAACAAGCATTTAACTTGTGCAGTGTGGGCACAACCCTACTGCACAGGGAAAAAGAAAAAATTTTGCCCAGCATTCAGCTTTAAACTGTTTCAAAATTTTGAGCTGTTTGGAGTGTAAAGTAGAACTCCATTTTTTTCATATTTAGTATTTTTAAATCCCTCAAACCTCCCCAATGTTTAAAAAAAAAAATCCAAGTTTTATTTACCCTTTCGACACTCTGGCACAGTACCTTGTCCTCCTTGGTCCAGTGTTGGCAGTTCTTCCGAGGAAAAACAACAGTCATATAATTTTGCCATTTTCCTGTGAGACTAGCCTGTCATTTATACAGCTCCCTAAGGGACGTGTCATCACGCAGGTGGGCTCAGTCCTGGAAGGATGCCTACCCTTGCTGCTGCTAGACAAAGAAGAGGAAGTGCTGGGGATGTCATTGGACAAGCTTGAAAACTGCAGGGACAAGGTATGTATAGGGGTTTTTTTATTTAAAAAATCTGAGTGGGCATACTCAGGTAAACTCTGGAGTCTCAATTTAAGTGATACCCTTTATTGGACAACCTGAATTATTAGAAATGCAAACTTTAGGAGCCTTTCTTAGGTGCTCTACTAAGGTATTACACAGTTTATATACAGGGGCCTCAGGAAGCTCTGAAATTGTACACTTAAAGTGTATGTCTATCCAAAACATTTGACTAGTTTTGGATAGTGTGAGGAAGGTCAAGAATATGTCAGCATTTTATTGCTTTTTGGCTCTCCTTTAGGAAGATCTCCTCTCAATTCTCGTCTTGCTGTTAATGTTTTTTCCACACAGGAAGTGAGGGTAAATCTCCAAGAGCAAAACAAACAGAAATAAAATGCTTTTCTTCCGTAAAGTAGGGAAAGGCTAGAATCTCTGTCAGAATTGTATTTCTCTCTATGTCCCTTAGCAGATCTTCCCTCACTTCCTGTCTGGAAAAACTGTTTTACCATGATAGGATTTGAGGAGAAATCTCTCTAATGGAGTGCTGGATACCAGTAAAAACAGACAGGGAGTTCTAATCCCTCTCCCTACACTATTTAAACTAGAGAAAAGTTCTTCAGGCTTGAATTATACTTTACATTAGCCAATAAAAGGCCTTACTACAATGCCAAACATTGCGCATTAGGCTGCATTCACACCTGAGCGTTTTCAGCTCGTAAAAAGGCTTGTAAAATGCTCATCTCAAAAGTTCAAAAATGCCCAACAAGCAAAATCCCATTCATTTAAATGGCCCCTGTTCACATCTGAGCGTTCTGTCGCCTGAAGCAAAACGCCTGAAGCTCAAAAAAGTACAAGAGCTTCTTTTTGGGCAAATAACAGGCGTTTTTCTGGTTTGTACATTGGTGACCTTTTGGCCTGTACAAAATTGCGGCAAAATCGTGGCAAAAAACGTGGTAAAAATGCCTGAAAACGATACGCTCAGGTGAGAATGCAGCCTTAATCAGTGGCTAACACAAGTGTAATACTCAACTACAAACATTTTGTCAGAGGTTTTGTTGTATAAAGTGGAAAATACACGTGAAGCTACACTACCACATCAAGGCATGTGTGAAAAGTGCAGTTCCTGAATCTAAACTCCCAGTTTTGAACATATTCATAGCAATGAATACATAAGAGGGGGCTTACATGGTGGCAGCCCCTTTTTCCTTGAAGGCACAGCAAAACACCAGAAGCCCAGGCTTGCTCAAGGCAGGTGAATACCCCCAGAGTGTTGCTGTACCAAATCAAGCAAATAAAAAAAAAATGGAAGCCACTCAGGTCAATTTATCACTAACAAAAGGAATGGTATACATGGAAAGGGCAATATACAAAGTAACGCAAAAATTTCCCAGTGTATTTTTTTTGGCCCTACGCATATGCAGTCAGTATTGGCGTTGCTGTGCATGTTATCATGAATAAAAAACTTCTACATCTAATTAACCGATGCCTCAAAAACTAAAAACATCTACAGGAATGTGTTTCTTTTCTTCTGAAGCTGAGCCTTCTCTGATCTATTTTTGTTTAACACATAGGATCTGCAAAAACGTCATATCAACCTAACAATGAGGACAAAATGGACAACGTTGAGATGTGCACAGAGGTAGGTTTTGGCTTTGTACAACTTAACAGGACTGTTTCAAGAGTTGTTATTTCAAATGTATCAATTTATTAAGGTTAAAATTCAATGTGATTTAATGTGATCGGCTGTAATGTACTATGTCACATTTCCACACACATTGTTCACCGATTGTACACAGCTAAACACCTCCTATTTAATTATTTTGCAGGCAATTTACCTGTATAATTTACATTTAAGAAGCAGGTACAAAACACAAGTTAAAAAAATGTTATTATTGGTATTTGCATTACCTTACCTTAAAGTGTTCTGTTTTGCGTACAGAGCAACCAGGTGCAGAATAGACCAATAAAAATATCTCATCATTTTGCCATGGGTTACTGCACACAGCCGTGGCTCCCAACTCTCCTACGTTGTCTATTTTTTAGGTATGATGTATTGTAGAGTATACATAATTGTACTTTTTACCTAAAATTGTACTAAATATTTATTTTCTGTCTTCATAATATTGTTTTTATTATTTTTAAGTGTTAGAAAGTAAAGCCAAGTAGTAATGATAAGTTAACAGTGGGGTAAAGTGATCATTTTTTGCATCCTCTTTATGATGCGTGTGATCAGGGGCATGGCAGGGGTATGTCCTATACTTAAGTATTCTGTGCGAAAAGATGTGCCTTTTTCCTATATCAGAAGGTTGAAAGGTATGCACAAATTTGCTATATTGTTTGCAGCTGATACAGAATGTAGCAGCAGGGCTACTCACCCACCAACCCCATCACTGCTACACTATCCCAATTCTTTCATTTAAATAGAGGATATGCTTCAAAACTGGCCTACTTACGTATAAATCCCTAGCTATCTCAGAAAACTTCTGGTTACCCATTTTCCCACATGCTCCTCTCTGCTCCTTAGAGAAAGGAAAGTTGCAGGTACCCCAAATTGTCTTAAAGCCTTTTGGATCTTGTACATTCAATCATGCAGTACCCACCCTTTGGAAATCACTTCCATCCATCATCTGGGAAGCACCCTCTCTATATGATAGTAGGCTCAAGGCACATTTATTCACCCAGGCCTATCACAACACCAGACAAATATTTCTCTAATAATAATAATAATAATAATAATAATAATAATTTATTCAACATACTCTGCCAGATTGACTGTGGAGGAATTTGACCTTATCAGATGGTAGCCTGCGGATGCCTCTCTGCCCAACCAGCTCCTTGTCGCATGTAGGGTACCCTGAATGTCAACACATCTGCTGTTTTTTGGGAAAACATTTTAGAAAGTGCACAAAGTTGTCTTTTTTTTTAATTTATTTGATTGTATTTAAAGCCAGAACTTCTACTCTTGTGACAATTTAAACATTTTGGATTTCCTTTCACTTTCTGTTGTGGAGACAATGGTCACCAGGACAATTATAAAGGGTAAATCTACCCAGTAGGAGTGCCGACAACTTTAACCCTTCCACAATCTATCCGAAACTAAAAAGTTTAGACTTTACAAATATTTAAATATTTTTATAATTGTATTATCATTATTATTATTATTATTATTATTAATAATAATAATACATTATTATAATCATGACATTTTTATATTTATCATGGCTCTCCACCAGCTGTCAAATAAAGTTGGGAAACTAAAATATAGGTGTACATAAAACCTCATTTTATCAAACTTTCCTGTTTACTGCTTAAAAAGTGAAAGCAGACAGAGAAAGTAAAAAAAACAGAGGTTAAGCTTCCGTAAACCCAGTACCCTGTGAATGTCTCACTACACGTGCCTAAATTACTTCTTTATTTTGTGATGGCCCTTTGAGAGCAGCTCCCATTGAGATGTGAACAAAGGCCATGACCCCGAGGTCAGAGAGTAACTGAGGAAGTCTGACCTTTCTTTGTTGGCAACTGCTCTGTTTATTTTGCCTAAGTAAAGATCACCAATACATTAACTAAAGAGGATTAAAAAGGTTATACCCCCAGGGATATGATTCAGGCAAGTGGCAAAATCTAGCGGTTAGGATCCTTCATGTTACACCATTTGAAAGGACCTGTTAGTGCAGCAGTGACCCATTTACCAGAGACAAACACAGTCAGGAGTTACAACTTTGAGCACGGATGCAGGATTAAAAAAACCCAAAAGTTTAAAGTTAAAAAGACAGATGAATGCTGGTCTCCGTGAATTTGTGTACACTGTGCTAAATCAATCTATGCTCAAATTGTTTTAGTCCCAAATTTAGTGAATCATAACTACATGTAGTTTTTTTATTCTATTTTGTAGATAAAAATGAAAGACCGTGAGCCTGACAAACATGGAGCAAAGGGTTAAGCACCTGCCTAGAGCAATCTTCATTTTTATTGGTTTAAGAGAGTTTGGAAAGATAGTTTTTTTTTTGTTTTAATTGTGATCCTCACATCAGATTGACATTGACAGAGAAGTAGACCTATAAAACTGGAATTTTCCTTCCAGCTGCTGATCAATGAACATTCTTTTGCATGTCTGTTTATCCATCTTAAAGAGGAACTTTAGTTGAAGTTTATCCACACCTTAAAGCAAAGATGTAATAAATTGCAGCATATCAAAATCAATAGATACAGCAGATGGATTATTTTTTTTCCCCCAGACTTTTAAACACATTTCTTGTCCTTTTGTGGCTAGGTTCACTCCTCCACTGTATCGATAGAGGAAGCCATGGCTGCCAACCAGGCTGGACTATAGACGTGTCTGCTTTTGTTGATCTCCATTACATGGGGGTGATGGGATTAAGGCTGAGTTTACATATGCTGCCGCCATGGTGCACGGCATGGTGTTCAGTGCGGCCCCGTTCACCGGTTCAGGTGCGAATCAGGTCTGAATTTTTGCCTGAATTCAAACCTAAATAAGAGCCAATGATGTACAGGACCTTTTAAAAAGGCGGACCACAGCCACCCCAGAGTTGTGTGAACTGGCTCTATTTAGAGCCGGTCACACTCTCCTGTCATGTGAATTAATCCTCTTGTATTTTATTGTTTTGTAACCGTATTGTCTCCCTTTTATTTTGTAAAGCAATGTGTAAACTGTTGGTGCTATATAAATCCTGAATAGTAATGATAATAATTGGATGAGGGGAAACCCACATCCAATTCGCATATGTGAGAACCCGGCCTATGAGTTTACACAAGGAAGATAACAGTATGTGGAGCTGCTGACTTTTAATTTTTTGAGGGCAGGTGGAACTCCGCTTTAACCTAAAAAATGAAAACTAATACTGCCACCATATCTAAAGACTGGTAAGCTGCAACGTAATACATTTTTGTTTTAGAGTTTAGTTATCCTTTAAAAATGGAAAAAAAAATCTATGATAGGAAATCCAGAGAAGAAACTCTGCATGATTCCTTTGCTAAAAAACTCTTTCGCTATATATATATTTTTTTTAATAATGCCTGTGACCAGGGGCGTTGCTAGGTCTACAAAAGATCTGGGGCTAGAGCCCATAGCAGCGTAGTAAAGAAAGTCATACGCTTGGGCGGGCATACGGGCATACACATGTATATACAGTAATATACGTGTGTGTGTGTATATATATCCCCAGAGAGCCCCCCACTTACATCAGGGTCCCCAGAGGGCCCCCTTACATCAGGGTCCCCAGAGAGTCCCCCCTTACATCAGGGTCCCCAGAGAGCCCCCCTTACATCAGGGTCCCCAGAGAGCCTCCTTCTTACATCAGAGTCCTCAAAAAGCCTCCCCCTTTCATCAGGGTACCCAGAGGGCCCCCCATTTACATCAGGGTTCCCAGAGAGCCCCCATTACATTAGGGTCCCCAGAGAGCCTCCCCCTTAAATCTGAGTCCTTAGAGAGCCTCTGCCTTAAAATCAGGGTCCCCAGAGAGCCTCTCCCTTGCATCAGGGTCCCCAGAGAGCCCCCCACTTACATAAGGGTCCCCAGAGAGCCTCCCCTCCCCTTTGGGGACCCCTACAAAGACTCTGGGCTATTGGCCCCAAAGCCACCCCCTAGCGACGCCCCTGCCTGTGACACATGCACAGTGCCATGTACACCCTTGTTTCTAAGATGCAAGGAATGCAGCCAGATGCTGGGGATAATGTAAAGGGCTCGTTCATACTGCCCCGGACAGCTGCCACACACCAAATCGTAGAGGTGTCCAGCCACAGTGAGCTGGCGGTAGAAAGGGTGTGATGCGCATTTCAGTGCATTACACAGTTCCATTTTGTATATTTTTTTCCCACTTAGTTTAATTTGAAGTGCAGAAAAGTGACACTTCATTCACGACATTGTACAGCAGTGCAATGCAGTGCTGTACAGTGACATGAAATCCTGTCCTGTGCGCTACAATAAAATGCAGCTCACTGCAGCGCAGCTTCGGTCTGTGTTGCCGTGTGTATAGGACACATAGAACAATTGTTTTCTGTGTGTCCTAGCGGTGACTGGCTTACACACGATCACACATTCCGACAACAAAATCCATGTTTTTTTTCCGACGGATGTTGGCTCAAACTTGTCTTGCATACACACAGTCACACAAATCTTGTTGGAAATTCCGAACGTCAAGACCGCGGTGATGTACAAAACGTACGACGAGCTGGGAAAAATGAAGTTCAATAGCCAGTGCGGCTCTTCTGCTTGATTCCGAGCATGCGTGGAACTTTGTGCGTTGGAACTGTGTACACAGGATCGGAATTTACGTTAACGAATTTTGTTGTCGGAAAATTTGAGATCCAGATCTCAAATTTTGTTTGTCGGAAATCCCGACAGAAAATGTCCGATGGAGCCTACACAGGGTTAGAATTGCCGACAACAAGCTCCCATTGAACATTTCTAGTCGGAAAATCCGATCGTGTGTACGCAGCATTACAGTGAAGAAAAACGGCGGTGAACTGACACTTGGGCACACGCATGGGCAGAAGTTCAGTCAATAGTGGCTGACCAATGGAAGGAACGTTAGAAACCTGGGCATAACAGTGCAGAAGAGGAAAAATGGCAGCTAAGTCTGCCACATTAATTGCACACAACATGCATGCATATCTCCTGCTCAGTTTTGAGTGTTTTTTTTTTCTAGAACATTTTTTTTCAGCAGAGAAAATCATTACTGTTTATTGAATAATCTTTTCTATCTTTCATTTAGGCAAACCCTTTTTTTTTACCATTTGGATAGAGTGAGGAAGGGTTAGACCTTCTGTCAATTTTTGTCCTACTGGAGAGATTCACCCCACTATCTGTACTAGAGGTCAATGTCACTGAGAAAGAAAGTGAGGGAAAATCCAACATTTTAGGGTTGTCCCCAGAAGGGGAGGGAAAATCTTCCAATGGGCACACTATTTCTGGAGATGATTGTCTTAGAGGATAATTCCCTTCGTTTTCAGACATTTCCTCTAACTTTCTGTTGTGTCTCTGGCATAGGAAGTGAATGAAAATGTCCCCAATGGTACACAAAAAAAAATTGGCTGGGGGTTTGTCCTTTTTCAACTCTATTGAAAACAAATACTTATTTTTAGTAACACATACACTTAAACTGAGAAACTGGTCCCATGTTTGATGAGAACTCTTTTTTAAATCTGGCCATGTTCTGGTCGCCCAAGTATTTACGTTAATGTTGTGGAGCAGGAGAAAGGAGACTCATACAAACACCTCCAGGACTGGCCTACATTACAAAAAACAAAAACAATACACCAAGGTCTTGAAACCTATCAAATTGCTATTTCACTAGAGATTTCTCATCTAGCCATGTCTACAGGTGTCCACTAGATTATCACCCAATGCAAAGGAAGACAGTTGGATTGGTGGATGACACTCATGGCTCCGCTTGCATTAAGGCAACCCCAGAAACAACACAAGTTTGAATACCTGTCAATGGCAATATACACTGTTTCTTCTGTTCAATAAAATGCCCTACTATATTGTATATGTATGGGCAGCCAATACCTTCTTTGTTTTTACTGTTATCTGGGGCTCCTTTTGACAAATATGTGCTCCCTTGCTTTTATGGTGACAGCAGTTTCACTAAACAGGAACGGATGATTTGCAATTTGGCACAGTTAGCAGACAAATCTGACAGGGGTTCTAATCCTTACCGACTCTACCCAAATCTAAAAAAAAAGTTTTTGGCTGGACATCCTTAAAGCTAAGCTCTGAGCACAACAATTTTCATTAAAATATATTCCTAAATATTTACAAAGAATTTAAATTATATTTGTGTGTGCACCAAATGCTGTTTGCAAACCCAATTATTACCATACAAAACTAGCAGTGACATCATCCCTGTGCTGTACTGTCCAGAGAGCAGAGCTGTGGGAGGGACCCAGCGGGCCCACCCTCTACAGGCTGCCTGTAGAAAACTACAGGAGGGGGCGGAGACAAGACCAGTCACCCTGCACAAGGAGAAAAAGTAGCAGTGACTGGTCTTTCATACAGGAACAATTATTTACCACTTGCAGTTAGGGGAAGCCCCACTTTTTTTATGCTGCGGTGGGCTTGAATAAAGATGTCAAGGTGCTTTATTTATTTTTTCTAATCTGTAGCAATCCTTATCCCTAACCTATGTACCTTATCTTTTATATTATTGCTATGCTGCCAGCATTCTGGATATAGTAATCATTAAGGACCAGTTCATACCAGAATGCAGTGCGGGAAAGGCACCCTCCATGCACATTTCCCATATCGCGTTCAAAACACACTTGGGCTGATTTACTAAAGGCAACTAGACTTTGCTCTTTGCAAGGGCAGTTGCAAGGGCAGTTGAGCTTAGTAAATGAGGTAAAGCTTTTGCTGACCTCCATTATCCAATCATGTGCAAGCAAAAATGTTGTTTTTTTATTTTTCTTGCATGTGATTGGGTATTCTTTGCAAAGTGAAGCTTCGTCTCATTTACTAAGCTCTGGGGCAACTGCACTTTGAAGAGTGCAACAGAAAGTACAAAGTGCATCGTCTATTTGCCTTTAGTAAATCAACTCCACCGGCTTTGAGATTTGCTGCGGGTGCCAATGCATTATTAACGACACCCCAAATGCAGATTACAAGTGCACTGTGTTTGCGGACACCAGATCGTATGGTACCGCAGTACCATGAAATTTGGTGCGGCGTCTTATGCAAAAGTAGTGCATGCACTACTTTTTTGTGTGGTTTCTGTGCAATTTGCAGCCCATTCAAATGAAAGGACTGCCAAATCACACTGTAGGGGAATACTCAGGAATCGCACAGGAACGCGGATCATATTGTCATGCAAACCGCCATTAAAACATAGCGGAACTCCAAGCAGATATAAAAGACACAAATTAATGCAGCTCTGAATTCATAATTAGATCATTAAATATATATATATTTTATATGCAAGCAGTGTAGGTTCCTGAACCGACCTGGCATCAGACTCTTGCAGTCCCTGTACAGCAAAGCTCAGACTGCGAGAAGGAAAATCAGCACAAGGAACCAATTAACTGCTTAGTGTGCCACTTAGGCTCTCTGGAATGGGGTATGAGACCCAGACAACTGCCACTGGGAGTGTCGGCACGGAATGGTGCCCGTCCCGGCTCTGACAATCACTTGAGGCAGAGAAAAATCTCCCTAAAGACACACAGCCATGCTGTCCCTGGAATGAGTGTTTGATTGGCAACCTCAGCCTGGACCCTGACCAGGCCATGCCCCCAACACGTTTCCCTCTGCCCCTCGGAGCTTAGTCATGAGGATCTCAGAGGGGCAGAGTAAAACACGTTGGTGTGTGGCCTTGTTGGGGTCCTGTGACTACATAACATGTCCCGAACCTGAGCCTACGCAATATCCATTCTCCTAGGCTGCAAATTTTGAAACTGGAAGCAGGGAAGCAAGGTTTTAGAACAATTTTATGATATGTTTACAATTTATTTTTTTCAAAGGAAGGCATTTAATGCATGTGCCGGGGTATTGTCTGTATTTTTATATGCAGCCTTGGCATTTTAAAATGTTTGTGAATAAATGAAAGCTAATTCCCTCCATCATTTTTCTTTTTTACTAATAATAGTAATAGAACAAATGTAAAATTGCTCTTAAGCTCTCTAACTCCATTAGCAGCACAGTACAGTTTCCAGCATTGTAAGACTTAAAATGAAGCAGAGTTTGAGGTTCACAAAGCACTGGAAAAATTATTTTATTTCCTGTAACAATTGAGACTAATATAATGCTTGTACAGGCCTGTAAAAATTAGAACTGTGTTGACAATATTTTTTAAATCATTCTACTGACGTAAATATACACTGCAAATAAAGATGCAAAACTCAGGATGACATTTTTAAAAAATGTTGTTACTTCATGGAAAATAATTTTAAAATCCAGGTTTGCTCTACAAACCGTTATGTAATGCAGGTAGATACAAATTGATTGGATTGCTTAGGGTGGCCATACACAGCTCACAGTTTGTCTGATTCCTGCTAAAAATTGAGCTAATGGGTGGCCCTGTCTGCACCAGTTGGCTTGACAAACTTGTAAAATCAAAGCAGTTGGGTGGAAATTTGTTGGCCGAACAGTGACTGCATCCAATCAGATGTAGACACTGTTTGGGTATTTAGAAAGCTACAGGTGCTGTGACTATCTAAAAATGTATCTGAATACAATGGCCTGCAGGGAAGATTCATCTACACTGTTTAGCATGGACAGGGGAATTAAGTGATTTTCCTAGTACAACCCGAGGGTCTGAACAAGAGAAATCTTAACGTGTCTGGCTAGCCTTTGGTCAGCCCTCATACTATATACTATATTTTTATTTTGTCTGTACATCTTGTGTTATTGTAAGGTGTTGGGATTTCAGCACATTTTTGAGAAGTAGGTAGCTACTTGAAATATTAATTTATTATATCTTGATACAGTAAATAAAAATTTAATTATTTTTTATGTCCTTTTTTGTACTAGATTGTGGCCTTATTCAGAACACCGAGGCTGTCAGAGCTCTCCATTTTTAAAAGTTTTGTGGGTGATTCAGGAAAAGATTTTTTTTCTGCTTTAATGCCTGACCAGGAATTTGTATTCTTTCCAAACACCCAGTTAGGTTTTGGGAAATTAAAATCCATTCAAACCGCAACTTTTCAAATCCCATTCCATTATAACACAAAAAAACTGAATCCACTTAGGTTTATATATTTTGACTGGCCATATACAACCCAATATAAGTAAGCAATGCAAACATTCTAACATTGTTATGTCTATATCCAAATAACAATATATATATATATATATATATATATATATATATATATATATATATATATATATATATATATATATATATATATATATATATATATATATATATATAAACTTTGTTACCTGCACAACAGTTTGTAGACAACAATACACACTGTATATTTGTGGGTGACGGCATTATCAGTATTAAAGAATTGCAGGCTGTTCTTTTCAGGGTTGTACAAGCGCCAAAACAAATATCACAAAATACCCAAGAACTCGTACAGAACTCTGTGACCTTCAGACTGCCATTGCTATTTGTCCCAAGCTGCTGTTAAAGAAAGACTGGCCACATTTTCTATGTTTGGTAAACTCCAAAAATAGTTAGTCATGTGAAGGCCAGTGGGACAATTTTTTTAGCTAAACGTGCAAAATAAACATAAGACACCGATGAATTAATATTTTCAAATATAACACAAAATAACCAAAATACCTATAGATAGATCGAGAAATACATACGTACATACAAACATAAATAAGTAGAATGATATACCCGAACATAAAACATCAAAACATACAGAAAAATCTTCTAAATAAAACATTGCTGATATGCTGGAAAAACAAGTGTAAAAAAAAAAAAGTTATGGGGGCTATTTATCAATGTTTTCACCCAAGAGTCACACAACTTTTAACCAAGATGTACCAATTTTTCTAACACAGTCTTATGTGGAAAAATGTGTTAGTTAGGGGTGGAAGTTGAGTTAAATTTGGGTAAAAAAATTATAAACAGACCCCGTAGCTGAGTGCCTGCATTGAGCACTGCAGATTTTATACTATATTTGTAATACTATATACACAGAAAACTAAATGATGTAAAACTGAGTATTTATACTGTATAATATATATATATATATATATATATATATATATATATATATATATATATATATATATATATATATATATATATATATATATATACACGGTATATATATATACCGTATATATATATATATATATATATATATATATATATATATATATATATATATATATATATACACGGTATATATATATATATATACTATATAAATATAAAGATTCAGTTCAGTTATTCAAACATGTGAAAAGCAAACTCCTGTTTACTTAAATCATCTGCACATAACTGGGTATTCAAAGTGAACACAGCTACAATTAATTGAGTAAATGTTTTCAACTTCTTTAGTATATAAACCTTAATATCCGTATATGTACTTTACTTGGAATCTGCAGCTAGTGTGAGTCAGGTGTTTGCCCACCTTTGCTATGAAAACCTTCTTATGCGTAAAAAAGGGAAATTATAAAAAAAAAAAAAAAAAGGATACTCCGACATCGGCCCAAGTGGTGGAACTATTTTCTGATCTACTGAGATATTAGTATCCAATTGTGTATTAAATAAGCCATATGCATGGGGGTTGGGGGAAGAGATCAGAAGAGGTGTAGACAGGTGTGACTGACAAAATAACGGGCAATTATACCTTTCCAATATCTGGGTACATTGCTCAAAATAAAGTTGTAGGATTTTTAGTTACACCCCCCCCCCCCCCATATCGGTCCCTTATGAAGCCTGGGCTCATGTTTTCCTTTAAATTTAATCCCTTGTGTGATAACTCCATCAATACCAATAAGTGATACACTTGCTAACATGCTGTATATATCTGGTAAAAATTACAATTCTTTTATAAATTGATAAAAAATTCAAGGCTGATATATTTTAGTAACAATATACTTTTTTTTGAAGTGTCAATTATCCTGCCAAATACATCAAGATATAGGACATAGTAATGTAGCTTAAAATGATTCATAAACCAAAATGTTAAAGAGTTAATGCAAGAACTACATTATTCAAATGAATGATTGATCGTTTACTGTAGGTATAAATTATTAAATATATTATAAACATGGTTTCAAATAATACATAAAAAAAAAAAATTAAAATACATATACAAGTTTTAGGAAGATGTCTCTGGATGAGACATTGAGGCTGATTAAGGAGTTGACAATTCACTCAATAAAGTAATGATTAATATTAATTATTCCACTATGTGAAAAGCACATTTCTGTTTATTTGTATCAGTGGCACATAATTGGGTATTCAAAGTGAACACAGCTACAACTCTCAACTCCCCTAGTATGTCAAACCCATAGTGTTGATCATATAATAGAATAATATATTATTTTGGGGTGGATTCTAACACTGATAAATAATATTATATTGATTATAACTATTTCGGACCTATTAGGAGGTTTTGCGTAATAAGCCATTTTGTTACTATTGACCAAATGCACTACAATAGGCTTATTTTTAAAATACAGTTTATTTTCCTGATATAAATGAGACATTTGTATAAATGGAGCTTATAATTGTAGATGTGAAAAGTGATAATCCTGTAAAAGTATTTTGCAGTCATATTTTCTTATAAATTATATATATATATATATATATATATATATATATATATATATATATATATATATATATATAAATCATAACATTAAAAATGCATATGTGTTATTAAATTGCATTGTCTTGTGGCCTAATATGTATTTCCAAAAAAATTTGAACTGCTGTAAAGATACATCAGTTTTAATTAGACTGTATAAAAGAAATGTCAGTCTAAAATTGGTGCATTAAATAACCCATGTGATTCTGAGTGCTTTCCTAATTAAATATACATTATTTAGGATTTGTTAATTTTTATAATAAAAGTTAACAAAAATAAACAATGTGGCTGAATTTACTAAAGGAGCAATACTTCCTCAGTACATTTTCACTTTGCTTAGTGAACAAGCTTAAACTGAGCTGGCTTAAATTTTTTAATCTTCTGCAATCAAAAAACAGTTTTCTCTTAGTTCTGCTTGCACATGATTGGGTACTGTTCGCAAAGTGAACTTTTACCACATTCACTAAGGTAAAAGTGAAAGGTGAAAAATACTTTGCAAAGTAAAAAAAATGTATCTCCTTTAGTAAATCAGCCACAATATGATAAAAAAAAAAGTCACACGCAAATATTATTATTCAAAAATTTCACAAAACATTATATGAACCTGAAAAATAGCTTCCTAAATGTAGTATTTTTACAATGTTTTAGAATATTTACTTTATTTTGGCAGCTGTCTTAGGCTATTATACCAATTATATAATGTGCAAAATATAATAATACACAAACTATGAATGAGTGAGCCGAAAAAATGTTCAACATACTCATCCACCTCTGCGCCACAGATAATAATTGTGTCAAGTGAAAAGAATAAAAAATGAAAAATATACATAACGTGAGGGGTGTGAGACCCACATAGAAGATAGCTGCCATTTTCAAAATACACATATATGGAAAACCACCTAAACCAAAATACAAATGTAGGTGATCAGCGGCGCTCATCTACATTTGTAGTTTGGTTTAGGTGGTTTTTCATAAAATATAAAAATACTTTTTTGTATTTAAAAATACAATTTAATAAATGTAAATATCCAGAAATCAGAATTAAACAGGGAAACACTCTCAATTGGCAAGATAGCTGCAAATTAAATAAAAATAGAAACAAAGATGATCAAAAGAAAAATAATCAATTATTACTGAAGGAATAACCACGAAATAATTGTGTATATCGCAGGCAAATGTCAGAATTTACTTCACATTTCACACCAATATTATAAGATGTTATGTCATATAGAGAAATGTAAATCTTTCTACATTCATATCATGCACAGAAAAGCATACCAAAAAAATCTTATATTTAATAAAAAAAATGTTAAAGTCATTTAGACATATTTTGCCATGGTGCCCTATGTTTTAGATCAACTAAATTGTTCTTTATTTTTGTTTCTAGGCCATTTTTTTCCTATCAATTGGAATACTATATTTTAGGGAGTGGTAAATTATAATTTGCCATTTGTCAATAACTTTCAATGTACACATTTATATGAACGGCAATCTGTTGCATTTTTATATCTACCAGTGATTTATAGATAAGATAACACTGGAATGTTTAATATAGCATGAAGCACAAATAGGGTATTTTTTTTGTAAGTAAAGATTGTGTTTTATACTATATTAAGAATTCTATTCAGTGTTACTATGTTAATCACCTTGCATTTAACATAGACGAAAAATGAGTTTATTTCATCACAGGATCAGATTTTTTTTTTTTTATTAATTCTTTCCATTTTTAGGGACACCCACAATTTGTTGTAAAAACACTAATTTATAGTACAGTAGGCTCATTTCACAAAGCAAAAAGTGGATAAGGATCTTTTTTTTTATGCCATGTGATTGTAATTTTCAGACCTCAGTTGAAAATATCTGTAACTTTTTGAAAATAAGGATCCGTACCTAGCTTTGTGAATTGCTTCAAATGAAACTGTTTTTTTATATTTAAGTGATGTATGACTGTAGTCCTTCCTATTGAAAAGGTGGTTTTGATTTCGTACATTTTGAATGTCTTTTACAATAAATCCAAATTAATAATATACGCTGACTTTCTTATGACAGCTTTATACGACTAACAAAGTTATTGATATCATGACTTGCAAATAAGTTATATTATACTCTATATTATCAGAATTTTCTATACAGCTGAATGCATTATTTCATTCCAATTCTATGTAGTTGAGAATATAAGAATATAATATAAGAATACAAAAAAAAAATATTTTATATATTCATATATATAATTTTGATCATTAATATTGACACATAAATTAGAATATTGAACCATATTTGTTTAACATTGACACTTAAGTCAGAATATTGAATTATTAATCACTGTAACATATATAAATGCTTTTGTGATGTAATGTAGCAGCTCAGTATGCTATGTGGCCCTTTGATACTGCAAGGGTTAATGTCTACTGCAGCAGTCTTTGAGCAACAAAAGAAAAAAAAACACAATGTGCATTGCACAGGTTGACAATAAAAGGCAGACAGGAACACAGAGAGCTATGTCTGAGTAGCAATGTTTGGGACACCAGTTTAAGGTTTGGCAGCTATGCTGTAGCAGCACTAGCCCTTGA
Organism: Lithobates clamitans; assembly: GCA_037952925.1. NCBI lineage: Eukaryota > Metazoa > Chordata > Amphibia > Anura > Ranidae > Lithobates > Lithobates clamitans. Next base: position 2,124,407 of record JBBGZY010001451.1, on the reverse strand, counting down.
AAACTTAATCCACAGCCCTTGCACTGTTTTCTCCCACCGCAGCATCCAAACTGTGACTAACTACCTCATTATACATCCCCTGGCACATTCTGAAGCAAACTTATTATACGGGCTATACAAAGCATCTTAACCCATGCAAGTCAACAAGGGAAGGCTGTGCAACTACATGACGCTATATATTTTTTTCATATTTTTGTAATATTTCTACACTAATGTCTATACACATTTTAGTGTTTGTATTTTTATTGTATGTTCTTTGGGTTTGCTACTTATTTTTTACCATGTATTCTTTATTTATCCTGATTTCCCCTTTATTTATAATATAGGCTCATTTTATCAGTAATTTTTTTTCGTTGATTTCGAAAGTTCAGGGCCTCCTATTCACAAAAAAGTAAAACAAAATTAAACAAGCAACTGGTGTAAAGGCAAACATGTTACCTGTGCTATTAAATTGAGAAATGTTAAGAGAAAAAAATCTCCTTAACTCAGGAAGTTGTGAAAAGCAAAACCAAGCACAAAGTAGGTTTATCGGATCCTGTCTAAATTGGCCCCAGTATGTATAAATGTGAGTTAGGGACCTTAGATTGTAAGCTCCTTGAGGGTAGGAACTGATGTGAATGTACAATGTATATGTAAAGGGCTGTGTAAATTAACAGCGCTATATAAGTAACTGAAATAAATAAAAATAAATAAAAATCATCAGCCAAAAATGAAAAACATATTATTTTTTTTTCACTATCTTTTAAACAAAAGCAGGGAAAAAAATGAGGAGTGATACAAAGGAAAGGGGTGTAAATGCGTGGTAAGCATCGCTAACATGCAAAAATATTACATAAAAATACTTTTAGTCAACTAAAACACAAAAATGAAAGTAAACTAATTGTATAATACAAGAATTACAACCTCCTTCATATTGTTCAAATGTCTACCTCTCTATTGCAAGAATACACCTCTTAAAAACAAACAATATTTAAAAGGTAATTTTATTTGGATGACAAACAATTATCAAATTGGTGAAATTACTGAAAATAATTTACCAATTAGGAAAATGAAAGGACAAAGGACAAAGGTGTGTGCATATATAGACAGGTGATATGTGAAGTCAATGAAGTGCCAACATTTTACATACAGCTAAAACCCGGAACCAGGGTATGTTTATGGGATTAGGGTTGTTCATTCACTGCTATATGCTCAGGTTGATGCTCTCGGGTGCTCTCAAAAAAGCTTCAATAATCCAACATAGTCAAGTCTGGCATGCACAGGCCTTGAAACAAGAATAAATGCAATTATATACATTTAATGATAATCTCAGAATAGTGGTCTGCATCCCACGTTGGACAACTAATAAAGTTACATGATTGCATTTCAGGTACTGTCTGTGCCCCATTTGACTCTACTCATGTATAGATATCTATCTATATATATAGATAGATAGATATATATATCTATCTATATATATTGCACAGATATCTTGAAGCACATTGTATTCAGTATAAAAGAACACTACTAGCTGTTTAGTTTGATTAAAACTACAAATGCACTAAATGAGAAAAATACTTAGTTTCCAGCAACCTCAAGTGAATGCTTCCCTCCTAGCATCCTCCTGGAAAAAATGTGCTGAGAACAGCAGTTTTAAAGCGTTTAGGTTTGTTTTAGTGCAAATTACCCCACGCCATCTGTGCCACTCCCTAATCTGCTGTACTCAACACCACTAAATCGACATTTTAAAAACAATATACAGTAAGAAAAAAAAATTCTTTCTTTTTTTTTTCAACACATACATTATTTTTTCCCAGAATTCAAACAGCTTAAACTACCATATCATGTCACAAAATTCAATAGTGAAAGCCAGGAATGAACTTGGATGTTTTCATGTTTGTCAACCAAAGATGTATTGCTTACCACACATGGCATTATATTTTCTGAAACAAATGAGCTAACATATAGTTGTTTTCCATATATCCACAGTGCACAATATAGACACAGGGAAGACATTATTCTGAGTTTACCCTGCTGAGCCTTGCACAAATCATGATGTCCTTTTTTAGGCTTATTGAAATATTATTAAAATACATGTAGGATGCACTGCTCATGATCTACTTTGCATTCAGGTCTCTGGACTGTACAGTTCACCAAACAAGAACAGAAAGCGGGGATGGCTACATACTTCTTGAAGAGTCTTGTGAACCCCCATCCATGGCTGGTCCGAAGTATTAAATGTACCAATAAATGTTTAGAGATGGCCACATAAGGTAAGAATAAAAGGTCAGAAAAGCTACATTAAACAGTAAATGTGGTGCTTTGGTGCTTCATCGCCTATGGCACAAGTCCTGCCATAACAACAAGTTTCAGGACACAGAATATTGTTTTTTAAATTATTTTTTAAGGGAAAGACAAAGGCACACACTCACAGGGGGAGATTTACTAAAACTGGAGCACTCACAATCTGCTGTGCATGTTAGCCAATGGGCTTTTAACTTCACCTTGTTCAATAAAGCACTGATAATAAAGCCTGGAAGCTGATTGGTTTCTATGCACAGTTGCACCAGATTTTGCACTCCCCAGCTCTAATAAAAAAAAAACGTCACAGAGCAGAGTATTTCAGACGTGGCTGAGAGTTCTAACCAACGTGCGTACATAGCAATATTGCATACTGCATTGACCCATGATCAGAGAAGATCAATAGTATACACATAAAGAGACAAACATCAATAAGCAGTCCTCCTGTGCCTGCAAGTCACTAGTGTTTGTAAGTTGCTACTTTTAAAAAATTTCCAGAGCAAGAGAAAACAAAACGAAGAAAGAAAAGAAGAAAGAGGAAATGAGACGAGAGACTTTGCGATGGGCCTGTAGTCCAATCATGGAGGACAAGCCATGGGGTATTCCTCTTGTGTTGTAAGGCAGCTCTACTTGGAAGGGTGCAACAGCTTTTGGTGAACAGAGGAGCATGTAAAAGCCATCCAAGAGTACCAGGAATTATAAATCTTTTTTATCTCTGTTGTGTAGAGAAGCTGTAAGGCTTTCCATGTCCCTAATATTGTCTATATTGGCCAGCCACAAGGAGACTGGGGAAGGGGGGGTATGGACACTGTTAGGAGGTGGACTTATATCGGATAAGCGGTATCCTATTCAAATGTCGTAAATCGCCTATGGGGTGATGGCCTAGATGCACCGATGTAAGCTGGAGCACCAACTGTCTTACAGTCTTCCACAAAGGGCGCTCCTTTGGGCAGCTCCAAAATATATGCAGAAGAGTACACTCCTCTAACGAGCAATGCCAACACAGGTTGGATGTTTGCGGAAAAATTTTGCAGGAGTCTGGTAACATCGTGAGAGGATCTCGTATCCTTGTTCCTGAAATTCAGTATATAGTGTTACCCATTCCCAATCCATTATACTCAATAAATAAACCCTGACCTTTTGGCGTCAACTTAGGACTGTCCTACACAAACAGAAACAGTTGGGAATGTATGACAAAAAACTTTTCCTTCCAAATAGACTTTGTGAAAGTGTATATTTCAAATACTTTCTAATCAACATCTTTTACTTCCAGAGTTGTTGAATAAAGGTCGAAGAACAGAAAAGAAAAAATGATCAAGAAATATGTTAGCATTATTCATTAAAGTAGAACTAAAGGCAAAACCTTTTTTTATATTTTTTCATTGGGTAAAGGAGGGTTATCAAGTTTTTTTCTTGCCATCTGTGTCCCATAGGGGAAATCCCTTCCAAGTGAGCGAATCCTCATTGTCACCAAGGTCACCAGATCTAGTGTCCACATTGGAAGATTTCCTATCTCTAAGCCTCGGTTTACACTGGAACCAGCTGCGGATCGCACAGGAGTGCTGTGCGTCCCTGTTCCCCTTTTCAGGGACAAATCAGGGCAGAATCTATGCCTGAATTCGGCCCTGAAACGGAGCCACAGACGCACAGTGTTTCTGTGCAGTGCACTCTGCAGTCGCAACGGCGATATGTGAACCGGTTCCATAGGGAGCCAGTCACGTTCTCCTGCTATGCAAATTGAATGCGGGGAAACCCGCATCTAATTCGCATAGGTGTGAACCCAGCCTTACCGTCCTGGGACAACCCAAAATTTGGGATTTTTCCTACTTCCACTTCCAATGATAACAGTAAACATGACAAATAGATAGGTGTTTTAATCCCTTTCCACTTTTTCCAAAATAAAAATAAAAATTTGCCTTTAGTTACACTTTAACCACTTAAAGACCACTTAAAGACCACCCACCGCATATATACTGTGGCAGGGTGGCTCTGTTGCGCGAAACAACATACCTGTACATTGTTTTGTGAACTAGATACTGTGAGCGCGCACGTGCCCACTGCACAAAGGAGGAGCCAATCCGGGGTCCGGCAGACCCGATGTCCGCCGGCCACCGGCTATCACTCCACAGAAAGGTAGAACGGGGATCTGCTTTATGTAAACAAGGCAGATCCCTGTTCTGACGGGGAAGTACACAGAGATCTTCTGTTCCTAGTAATTAGGAACAGGGATCTCTGTGTTCTTCCTGTCAGTCCATCCCACACACGGTTAGAAAACACTTGTAGGGAACACACTTAACCCTTTGATCGCCTCTGATGTTAACCCCTTCCCTGCCAGTGTCATTTATAAAGTGATCAGTGCATTTTTTGAGCACTGCTCACTGTATTGGTGTCAATGGTCCCCAAAAAGTGTCACTTAGGGTCAGATTTGTCCGCTGCAATGTCGCAGTCCCACTAAAAATCGATGAACGCGACAGTAAAAACAATAAAAAAAAAAAAAAGAAATGTCCATAAATCTATCCCATAGTTTGTAGACGCTATAACTTTTGCACAAACCAATCAATATAGGTTTATTGGGATTTTTCTTACCAAAAATATGTAAAAGAATACACATTGGCCTAAATTGATGAAGAAATTAGTTTTTTGTTTTTTTTTGGGATATGTATTATAGCAGAAAGTAAAAAATATTGTTTTTTTTCAAAATTGTCGCTCTTTTTTTGTTTATAGTGCAAAAAATAAAAACCGCAGAAGTGATCAAATACCACCAAAAGAAAGCTCTATTTGTGGGATAAAAAGGACATCAAATTTGTTTGGATACATCATCGCATGCCCATGCAATTGTCAGTTAAACGAACGCAGTGCCGTATCACAAAAAAATGGCCTGGTCATTAAGGAGGTAAATCCTTTCAGGGCTGAAGTGGTTAACATAAAAAATAAAATGATGCAGTCTGTGGTCCTCCAACAGTTCTGAAAGTACAAATCCAAAATTTGGACCAATAAAGCATCCTGGGGCTTATAGATGTTCACACGCTACCTTACCATCTCTGAAAAACCTGTGTCAGAGAAGGAGCTACATGAATGTCTATGGTAGGGGTGCCCAACCAGTGGCCCGGGGGCCACATGTGGCCCACGGAGCCCTTTGATGTGGCCCGCGACCTCCTGCTTTGGGATGGTGAGTCAGGAAGCACAGATCGCGGGTTGCCAGCCCTCTATCCCAGAGCATCAGTGGTGTGAATAAAGCCAGTGGTAGAGGAAGCAAGCGGCTCCGGAGCAGAGCCATATAAGCCATTGTTTTCTGTATAGCGCCAGCTCCTCTCACAGGCGGAGTGATACCAAATGCACTCTGCTCTTTGACAACAACTGCTGGCAATACCTGAGTGAAATACTGTTATTAAAGTTAAGTTTATTACTAAAATCACAATGTGTATATATATGAACATATCTGTTCTGCATTGGTTACTGGGCTGCTTTCAAACTGGTCTGCAAGTGCAGCGCAGTGCACATGCAGGTTACATGCGCTGAGTCATAGACTTCTGTTATTACCTGCAGGTTTGGGGTGCTTTCAGAACAGGATATAATAGATGTCTATGGCAAAGTTCCGCTAACCCACTGGAAATCCACAGGTGCACTGCCCTGCTCCCGCAGTTTGGGGAAACCACAGCGCATCAGTGTGAAAGCAGCCCTAGGCCCCTTTCACACGATCAGTCCGACCCAATCAAATCCTCCATTCACCTCTATGGAGCAGCAGACGTAAACGGATTTGTGCGATCCGCTAACATAAACAGGAGGGGATCCTTCCATCTGGGTGGATCGAAATGGATGGCCCATAGGGTAGGGTGGGCTGTGTCCATGTCCGCTCTGCATATACAGAGTGGACATGGACCTGTCATCCGCCCGCTCTACCCATTCTGGCCCGCGACCGGTTACCAAATTGCCCTTGCTCTTCAAAAGATTGGGCACCCCAGGTCTATGGAGAAAAGGTGGGGAAGATGACAAGCACTCCCTTTGTATTTATTCAGTTAGTACTGTATGTATGTCAGGGAAAAGTGACAGGTTTTCTTGTTAGGGCAACCACACCCCCTAACCACAAAATTGATACACCCCCTCATGGTGTCCCCAATGACTGTATAATTGTCTGTCAGAGCCAGGGGTCTATTTCTTCTGGAAACTCCATGTTGGCTCTTAAGTGTTTGGGCCTGGTGGTCCTTATTTCTACAGTGTTTGCATAACAACATGTAAGCGCTCCTCTGTGCATCAGTACTGTATGCCCAAGCCGGCATAATGACATGTCCCCAGGGGGGGTCCTTAAAGCTAGGGACTAACAGTAAGTGGGTTGTGGGAATTGGGCATCGTTCAACCAGGGAACAGCAGGAATCAGAAAAGGATGAAGGTAATAGTCTGCTAAGTACAGCAATGGAAAGAGGTGAGTATTGCAGCAAAAGGTGCTTTTATATTTTAAGAGGTGCTTGGCTACTTAAAGTGGTTGTAGAGGCAGAAGGTTTTTTATTTTAATGCATTAGGGTAAAAAGCCTTCTGTGTGTAGCAGCCTCCCTCAGCATCCCTAATACTTACCTGAGCTCCATCTCTATCCAGCGATGTTGCACGAGTGCCTCGGCTATCCGGGACTCTCCTTTCTGATTGGCTGAGACACACTAGCGGCATCATTGGCTTTAATATCACTTTAAGTTTATGTGAACCCTAAAAATAATATTTTATTTGCTCAGTGCTTGGTCTCTTAAACATATCATTGAAATCCTTGTAATATCTGTAGCATAAGTGGCAGAAAACTGTTCATCCTACCAGAAATCTTATTAACTGATAACTTTCTGAGTGCTGTGCTGGCTGGTATGAGTTTCATTGCTCAGAAAACTACAGAACACCCCCACCCCCATGTTATGGAGTAGAGGCAGGGGTTTCTGTAGTCCTGTCCTATGGAGACAACACTACTTCTTCACAGATACAGTATACAGAGTGAGTGTTGTCGCTGTAGGTCAGATAGTGTGTTTCCTGAAAAAAGAAGACCAATGCAACCGCCACAGAACTGCAAATAATTTTTTTCTGCGAGAAGGTCTATAACAGAAATAAGTTGGGAAGTAAGACAACTCCCATGTTTGCATTTCAACTGTGTATTTAGCTGCTTACTTGGAGTTTCTTCTTTACAGTGCCACCATTGTTCCAGTGTTGCAGAGCACTATGCACACCTGTTGGTGCATGTGTTGCTGTACACCTCCATGTATTCCATATTGCTGTGTTTCCCAAGTAATAAAAAATGACACATCTGTGATCTCAATGACAATGGTTACATGAATTGTATGAAATATCTGCACCTGTCCAACACGCTGGGCAGCCAATAAACCACATGGCCTTCATTGTCATTTTTGAATAATTAAATGATTTATTTGCATGGGTGATTACTTTAGGTCTGCTCTGGTATTGTTCACACAAAAAGGTGTGATGACAAATAGCAACAAATAAGTCAGGGGTAGGCAGCCTTTTGAGCACAGTGTGCCAAAGAATGTTTTCAAAGAAATTGAGCGTGCCGATTTTATAACAAAAAAATGTCAACTTCACACTCTCAATCACGAAAAGGATTTTTTATAAACCAAATGCTGTAAACTACTTTAGTAGTGAGAAATTAACATCCTGCACTCTCACGCCTCAGATCAGCCCCAATTCCTCCAACTCCACACCTCAGATGAGCCTCAATTCAAGCAACTTCACACCTCACCACTGTTTTACCACTGTACCCGCCTGCTCATCTGCCCCACCACTGTACATCTGCCCCACCACTGTACCCCCCTGCTCATCTGCTCCACCACTGTAACCCCCTGCTCATCTGCCCCACCTCTTTACCCCCCTGCTCATCTGCTCCACTATTGTAACCCCCTGCTCATCTGCCCCACCCTGTAACCCCCTGTACATCTGCCCCGCCACTGTAATCCCCTGTACATCTGCCCCGCCACTGTACCACCCTGCGCATCTGCCACACCAATGTACCCCCTTTTTAATCTGCCCCACCACTGTACTACCCTGCACATCTGCCCCACATCTGTACCCCCCTGCTCATCTGTTCCACCACTGTAACCCCCTGTACATCTCCCCCACCCTGCTCTTCTGTCCCATCACTGTAAACTTCTGCTCATCTGCTCCACCATTGTAACCCGCTGCTCATCTGCCCCACCACTGTAACCCCCTGTACATCTGCCCCGCCACTGTAACCCCCTGTACATCTGCCCCGCCACTGTACCACACTGCTCATCTGCCACACCAATGTACCCCCTTTCTCATCTGCCCCACCACTGTAACCCCCTGCACATCTGCTCCACCACTGTACTACCCTGCACATCTGCCCCACCTCTGTACCCCCCTGCTCATCTGTCCCACCACTGTAACCCCCTGTACATCTGCCCCACGCTGCTCTTCTGTCCCACCACTGTAAAATCCTGCTCATCTGCTCCACCATTGTAACCTACTGCTCATCTGTCCCACCACTGTAACCCCCTGTACATCTGCCCCGCCACTGTAACCCCCTGTACATCTGCCCCGCCACTGTACCACACTGCTCATCTGCCACACCAATGTACCCCCTTTCTAATCTGCCCCACCACTGTAACCCCCTGCACATCTGCCACACCACTGTACTACCCTGCACATCTGCCCCACCTCTGTACCCCCCTGCTCTTCTGTCCCACCACTCTACCACCCTGCTCATCTGCCACACCAATGTACCCCCTTTCTCATCAGCCTCACCACTGTAACCCCCTGCACATCTGCCCCACCTCTGTACCCCCCTGCTCATCTTTCCCACCACTGTACCTCCATGCACATCTGCTCCACCAGTGAACCATCTTCTCATATGTCCTAACACTGAACTTATCTGCTCATCTGCTCCACCACTGTAACCCCCTTTCTCATCTGCCCCACCACTGTACCTCCTGCACATCTGTCCCACCTCAGTTCCCCCTTCTCTTCTGCCCCACCATGGTTACCCCCTGCTCATCCTGCTCATGTGTTCAACCGATGTACCGCCTTTCTCCTCTGCACCCCTCTGCACATCCACCCCACCTCTGTACCCCTGCTCCTCTGCCCCACCGCTGTAACCCTCTGCTCATCTGTCCCACCAATGTACCTCCTTTCTTCTCTGCCCCAACACTGAACCCCCACTGCTCATCTTTCCCACCACTGTAACCCCCTTCTCATCTGGCCCAACACTGATCACCCCTGCTCATCTGCCCCATCAATGTACCCCCCCCCGCTTTTCTGTCCCACCACTGAACCCCCTTCTCATCCCTCCCACCACTGTACCTCCTGCACATCTACCCCACCACTGTACCCCCTTGCTATTCTGTCCCACCACTGTAACCCCCCCTGCTCATCTGACCCACCACTGTACCTCCCTACACATCTGCTCCACCGCAGTATCCCCATGCTCTTCTGTCTCACTACTGAATCACCTTGTAATCTGTCCTGAACCCATCTACTGCACCACTGTAACCTGCTTTCTCATCTGCCCCACCAATGTACCTCCTGCACATTTGTCTCACCTCTGTACCACCCTGCTCTCCCGCCCCACCTCTGTTCCCCCTGCTCTCCTGCCCCACCACTGTAACCCCCTGCTCACCTGAACCCATCTACTGCACCACTGTAACCTGCTTTCTCATCTGCCACACCAATACACCTCCTTTCACATCTGCCCCACTGCTCTACCCCCCTGCTTTTCTGCCCCAACATTGAACCCCCTGCTTATCTGGCCCAACACTGAACCCCCCTGCCCATCTGGCCCATCACTGTAGCCCCCTGCTCTTCTGTCCCACTGCTGAACCCCCTTCTCATCTCTTCCACCACTGTACTTCCCTGCACATCTGCCCCACCAATGTACCCTCCTGCTCTTCTGTCCCACCTCTGAATCCCTCCTGCTCATTATCCCACCGCTGTACCTCCTGCTCATCTGCCCCACAGCTGTACCCTCTTCTCATCTATGATATGCGTGATATGCAGAGTGGTGAAAGGAAGCAGAGATGAGACACATCCACCTGTCCTGGCACACTCATCCTGCTGATCTACCTCTCACATCCAGCCCACGTGCTTGTATGTGATGTATGTGATGTATGTGATGTATGTGATGTCACATACAAGCATATGGAATGGATGCGCAATGATGAGCTCAGGTCAGGGGCATTTTCTGATAGCAGTGGGCCTGTGTGCAGGATCATAAGTTGGGCCCCCGCAGCTGAGAAAAAGTGGTTGGGTGTGATTTTTATTGCGCTGAATACTGGCTGTGGCTTAAAGGGACACAGAGTGCCGGGGTTCAGTAGTAAGTGACGCAAAGGTTCAGGAATAATTTTAAATAAAGTTCCCAGAAGCTAAACAGTAATTCCGCAAACTGTCACCTGATTGTGGTTTTCTCAATCACAGTGAAATCCCTTCTTTCTGAGGTAGTGGAAACCAAGCGAGTCATCTTCCTCCAGATGGTGGATGGGGCTAGCAGGACTGTGATTGGCTTTAGCAGTGGCCAATGATAGTCCTCCTCCTCCTGGAAACATGGACCGCCCCCCCCCCCAGCAGAACTGCACCCAATCTCTTCCCCATCACAAAAGCTGACGATCACAGATACAGCAAAGTTAGAGAACCAAACAATGTTTCCCATCTATTACAATGTGTGGGGGCACAGTGCCTCCCCCCTCAGTGCAGGTGTGGAGTGGGGAATTCTGAAATTTAAATGCAATAGTTTCTCACTGACACTTCCCTGCACTGCTCTGCTGATGGGGAGGGAGTTGAGTGCCGGAAAAAGAGGCTTCGCGTGCCGCTTGCGGCATCAGTGCCGGGGGTTGCCTACCCCTGAAATAGGATATTCACTTATAAGTCTGCCTTTATAAAGTCCAAAGCAAGTCACAATAATTGATCTGTTGTCAGATATAATTTTTAAAAACAACCTCGCTGTTTACAGACTTACTGTAGTTCAAAATGCTGAAAAAGTTAATGCTGGTTCCAACAGAAAGGCATCAGTACTGGACCACAGGGCAATGGCAGAAAGTGGCCTGGTCTTATAAATTCAAGAATGGTTTTAGGAATACAACTAGTTCAAGGAGTTGACTTAGCCTCCAAATTCTCCAGATCTCAATCCAATTTAGCATCTGTGAGATGTGCTGGAAAAACAAGTCTGATCCATGAAGTCCCCACTTCACACCTTACAGGACTGAAAGGACCTGCTACAGAGAACTTGTTGCCAGATACCACAGTGCACTGTCAGATGTCTAGTGGAGCTCATGCCTTGATGGGTTAGGGTGGTCATAATCAGTGGCGGCTGGTGCTCAACATTTTTGGGGGGGCACAAACGAACTGAAAAATTCTGAAACAAACACATCAAATGCAGCCTCACTGTGCCATCATATGCAGCCAACTGTGCCCATCATATGCAGCCACTGTGCCCATCATATGCAGCCAACTGTGCCCATCATATGCAGCCAACTGTGCCCATCATATACAGTCACTGTGCCCGTCATATGCAGCCAACTGTGCCCATCATATGCAGCCACTGTGCCCATCATATGCAGCCAACTATGCCCATCATATGCAGCCAACTGTGCCCATCATATGCAGCCAACTGTGCCCATCATATGCAGCCACTGTGCTCATCATATACGGCCAGCTGTGCCCATCATATACAGCCAACTAAGCCCATCATATGCAGCCAACTGTGCCCATCATATACAGTCACTGTGCCCATCATATGCAGCCAACTGTGCCCATCATATGCAGCCACTGTGCCCAACATATACAGCCAATTGTGCCCACCAAATACAGCAAACTGTGTCCTTCATATACAGCCACTGTGCCCATCATATGCAGCCAACTGTGCCCATCGTATGCAGCCACTGTGCCCATCATATACAGACAACTGTGCCCATCATATACAGCCAACTGTTCCCATCATATGCAGCCAGCTGTGCCCATCATATGCAGCCACTGTGCCCATCATATACAGCCACTGTGCCCATCATATACAGCCAACTGTGCCCATAATATGCAGCCAACTGTGACTCCTGCCCACCCGCCCGCTCACTGTCTGCCCGGCACTTACCCCATTATGGTGGCGGGTCAGGCAATGCTTTGCGCTCCAAGTTCACCTTTTTTTAAGCCTATTAGAGCCTATGGCTCTAATCAGGTGCTTAAAAAAAAAACACCCCCGCCATGCTATGCATGAATCTATCCATGATACAGATAGGGGGGTGGCTGGAGAAAGGGGGCGGTGCCAATGCACCCTTAATGGACGCACCGCCACTCGTCATAATGTTAAATAAGACTGTGCCGCACAATAAAAAATGGGAACATGAACTGCATACTACCCTCACAGAAAAAGATTGGGAAAATGTATACACACACATACACAAAGGATCCATTAACATTCAAGTACAAGAAAATGCATTCAAAATATTATCCAGGTGGTATAGAACCCCGCTTACACTACACCACTTTAACTCAGCCCTCACACAGCAATGCTGGAGATGTCAAACAGACATTGGATCCTTCTTACACATATGGTGGACATGCCCCAAGATCCAACCATTCTGGAAAGAGGTTCACAAAATTATCACACAAGTAACCACCTATACACTTGACTTTACCCCTGAGCAATTCCTCCTTCATCACTCCACAATTCCAACACGTTCATACCTACGCTCGCTTGCTATGCACATGGTTAACGCAGCAAAGATGTGCATTCCATGCAAATGGCGATCTCCTGACCCTCCAACTATAGCAGACTGGTACAAACGCATTCAAAAGACTGCAGAAATGGAAGAACTCATACATCAAACAAAAGACACACCCACCAATTTCACTCACACATGGGCCTGCTGGTTACATTTTCTTACCACAGACGACTACAAAACAATTGTACCCTGAAAAGGAAGAGGAGCTGTGGCGGAGAGAGAAGGAAACGGGAGACCCCCTAACCACATGTACCCCTAATCCTACTGACTTTACTCAAACCCCTTATCACTAACTTATGTGAATAAGTTAAATACACAAAACTCTAAGGAATCTCATTTCCCAAGAATACGGGTGCATAATAAGTATATCCTGACTTTGGTTCTCGGGTGCTTCCCTTCACTGTCTTAACACCTTCGGATGAAAAGAAATTTTTAATTTACCATGGGTACAAAGACCTTTTATCCCCCTTTTTTTTTTTTTTTTCTATTATGCAACAACACCGACTTAACAATTTTCACATATCGTCCCATGCCTGACCTGATTTCACAGGTACCTGGAAGCCCCCCATCCACAGCAAGTTCCCTCAAGAGGGGTGGATGGCTCTCGGGTGACCAGGTACAGAGTTAAGTTTGCTTGACATGGACAAACACGTACTGACACTAGTTGAAATTACGCCTTTCAAGGTTTCTTCCTCCCGCAAGGTAGCGCACATACCCTTTGTTGTAGAGTTCAAGATGCCCTGCCTCATTAATATGTATGTTTTCATTTATGAACATTGTAATACAATATGTAATCTACACGTTGATTATACTCTGTATACATGAAAAATTTTCAATAAACTTCTTTAAAAAAAAAAAATAAGACTGTGCCAGAATTAGACTCAGGGTACCATAATTAGTCCCTGTACACTCTGTAATGTGACTGGTTAGATATGCCCACTCTAATCTGCAAGTCTGTGTGAGGACACTTCTGCTGAGCGGTGTGGCTTTTACTCAGCTCTGCCAGCACAGAGAACTGCAGTGTGAGAGCAAAAAAGGGTATTTTAGGGCATTTCCAACAAAAATCAGTCAAAGATCATGACATGCAGGAAAGGTGGGAGACTTCAACTGGGCTTTAAATTTAATAATCCATCCTAATAAGACCCCTACATGCAATTTCAACTTTCTTGCAGAGTGCCACCAGAGCCCTGAAACCCATAGACCTTTATTATGCAATATTAACTTCAGATAGGAAATTGTCACTTTGGCCTGCCCTTCTGTTGCCTCACAACTAGCTTATTTGCACTTGAGGTTTGCTGTAAAGGAGAACTCCAAGCAGAATAAAATCATCTTTGAGCTCACCTAATCTCAAGTTTTGTGCACTTGCTGTCACTATTTTTGTTCTTGAACTACAGCAGCATCTGAGCTGAATGTTCTTTAGTTCCTTCATGGTGCTCTCAATGTTCTGCAGATGGACCGTTCCTCGGTATCCTCTCTTGGATTGGAGAGCTATGGTCCCTGCACTGGTCTTGATGACATCAGAGGACCTTCAACCGCCAGAGCATAGAGAAGAACAGGACCAGTATAGTAGCGCAGAGGAGACAGCAGAGCAGAGAATCAGGTAAGGAAATCAGTTGTCCCCAACTAAACAAAGGTTAATACGTGGTATAATGTGTATTAATGCAGAGCAGAAATGTAAATGGTTCCTAAAAGTGCATGCAAATACAAAGTTCTGGATAGTATATGGAAAAGTTAAAAACTCATGTAAAGTTTTTGTTGATTTGTGTGTGGCCACCAGGAAGATGCATCTTCCCTATCAGTCCCAGCCTATACTGTCTTTTGAACAAAATGTGATGGGAAGTCCAAAATTTTACAATTGTCAGAGGGATAAGAAAATATAAATTGAGGGAATTGTTCCAATGAGAACACCTGTTCTAATGACAACTTACTTTGAAGCTATTTTCTCTCACTTCCTGTTATGTCACTGGGACAAAAAGTAAAGGAAAATGTCCTAAATGGGTTTTATCAGTGGAAAGATCCAGTATATATGCTTACTCTTCTCCGCCTCTTCTCCTTTTACTGTGGTAGTAGCTGTGGCTGCTGATATAAAAAAACTGCATAGGGGGCATGACTGGTCAGATAGCATACCTTCATGCCACTACACAACACAGAGGAAGCAGATAAAAGAAAGATAACACCTAATGATGCCACAGCAGATAGTGTCTATCATTGGTCAAAACACAAAATGCATGAAGCATGAAAGTGAATCAAAAATTTACAAAAACTTGCAACAAAAATGTACTGGAAAATGATTATGCAGAAGCACTAGTGTGGACCAAGCCTTAGACCCCTTTCACACTGGGGCGGTTTTCAGGCGGTATTGCGCTAAAAATACCGCCTGAAAACCGCCCCTAAACAGCCGCCGTTGTTTGTTCAGTGTGAAAGCCCGAGGGCTTTCACACTGAAGCGGTGCAGTGGCAGGACGGTGAAAAAAGTCCTGCAAACCGCTTCTTTGGAGCGGGGAAGGAGCGGTGTATTCACCGCTCCTTCACCGCTCCTGCCCATTGAAATCAATGGGACAGCGCGGCTATACCGCGGTAATACTGTACGAGGTTTTTAACCCTTTTTCGGCCGCCAGCGGGGGTTAAAACTGCACCGCTAGCGGCCGAATACCGCTGCAAGAACGACGGTACAGCAGCGCTAAAAATGGCGCTGTTGTACCGCCGACGCCCCCACCGCCCCAGTGTGAAAGGGGCCTTACAGACTAAAGAAAACCCCTACAGGCTTCTTAACCATTCCCAATCAATCCAAAATCTAAAAAATATTTTTTGGCTTTACATATAGTTTAAAGTGGTTGTAAATCCTTACATATACCCAATGAAGTGACTATCCTCAGATGATACACGACGATGAAACAAATCCTCCTACATAGGTAGTACCTGTTTACCTGCAGTCTTCTCTACATCCTTTCAAGGTCCAGAATTTTTTAAAGCTTGTCTGAGTTGTCAGAAAAAAGGGGACGGAGAGCTTAAGACACTCTGAGAGCTGATTGGAGGGAAGGGACACGCCCCCTTCACACAGCTCACAGGAGCAGAGCTAAGGCTGTCAATCAGATGGAGATCCCTCCCCTGTGACCTTTGTTCTTGTGAATGAAGCAGCGGACAGAAATGGCACCTACAGTAGTACTGTTAACTGAGACAAGTGCATATTATAAAGGGATATACTTTGTTCCTATTTCATGTCTGAGGTCTGCAACCACTTTTACTGTCAGGCCCCAACATATACAGTGTTCCGTCCACACTGTGGAATAATCTATTATATGTGCGCAATGACTGCATAGCATAAGGGGGACATCTCTTTTCAGGGCAAAGAAATACAGAAAAGAGCCATAGACATGAATGGATGTGCGTGGCTGTATTTGATTATATGCCAGTACTCATGTAAACCCTCATATAGTGTACGGGTATGCCAAGGATAGAAAATGTTCTATTCTTGGAATACACTCATACACTAAAGGAATTTTTATGCGTATTGCCGAGTACAACCGCACACAAAGCCATGTCTATGGGCAGTTATAAGCTGCACCTGGCCTTTCCAGGCAAAGGAAATAAGCTGAGATGTAGGTCCAGGGGCTCAGGCCACCCATGCCAGCTCTTATCCTTCAAGAATTTTTTTTTTTAGTGATACAATTAAATAACAGTGTTTTATATCTTTATTTTTTCAGGTCATTAATGCAGAGTTCCGTATGTGGTAAGTTTGTGGTGTACACCGGACAAGACTGGAGAGCCTTGCTGATGTTTCTAGGCCATGTGGAGGTTCATGCTAGCAGTGCAAGCCCAGAATCGCTCAGAAGAATCTATATTCATATTCGTATAATGTCTGCACCTTGCCATGACTAATATTTAACCTCTCCAGTGCAAGCTGCCATGTGCAGGACTGCCAGAAAACATCACACACAAGAAAATCAGGCCAGCCTGGTCTGGGAAATTAGAGCTTAAACAAAATAAATCTTGAAAAAGACGTCTGCAAATTTCATGGACAATCAATTTTACAGGGTATTTATTTATAGAAATTATAATCTTGATAAAGGTTGTCTTGAATGGTACAAATATTTGATTGCACCATATTTAATGAAGACCTACAATTTATCTTCAGCCCCAACATTTTTTTTTTTGATAGAGTGGGGAAAGAGAACCCCATTGGGGGATTTCCATCACTTCCTGTGTGGTCACTTGGATAGGAAGTGGGAAGTCTCCCCAACGCTGATAAAAGTAAATGACCTTTCTTTATTGTGCATCATGGGACACAGAGCAGCCTTTTGTTTCTTTTTCAAACAGTTATGCGCCACCTAATGGACACTGGCAAAAAGACAGCAAGTGATCTCCTAAATAAGCCCTCCAAAACAGGAAGAACCTCATTTTTTTCACCAGTGTCTGAAGGTGATGGTCACTGCTGTGCAGATCTCTGCACAATGTTACTAGATTCCAACAGGGATCAGGAGATTGGATTCATTCTTACAGCAAATTTGCTCAGAAGAATGGTACCTGGACCTCTCCAGGGTCCCATACAGGGGTTGGGCTTCTCCAGAGCAAGGGTGCCAGGTAGGTCAACCAGAGGGGGTCAGTAGCCTGTGTCTCCATAGGTCACATAGCTCACACTGGCTGCACAGCTTGTGAGACACACTCTCTCTTTCTCTTCACTTCCTTTTTTTCTATATAGCTCTGGTGAGTTTAACCCCCTAAGGGGTGTGTGTTTTCACGTGGTGGAATCGGATTGACCGGTGGAAGGTGCACATTGTGACATTTGTTAGGATCACCTATGAACACTCTCTGAACCACTGTAATATTCATCACTGCTCCTAAGGACTTTTGCTGTGAAGTTGATCTCCTAGCTCTGCTTTGGTCAAATTAGTTGCAGGGCCTTCCGGTGAGGGTTCAGTCCAACAATGCTAGGGCCGTGACATAAATCAATCATCAAGGGGGCACCAGAAGTGGAGCAGTCCAGGAAGTGGTGGACCTCATCTTGTCCCGGTCAGAATTTCATAACCCCACTCTGTTCACAGTTCACATTCCAGAGGTAGAAAATTGGCAGGAGGACTTCCTTAGCAGCTGGCAGTGGTCGCAGGGGTATGGTATCTCCATGGAGGTAATCAGGGCATTATGTTGGTTGTGGGGCACAGGAAAAATGTTGTATTTCAACATTATGAACATATCAGTGGATGATCCTTGGTCTCTTCCAGCTCGTCAAGATCTCCTTTCACAAAGTCCGATCCTCCATTTTTCTTTATTGTCGCTGGCTTTGACAACTTGGCTATTGAGGCTAGAATCTTGTGGGAGTGTCTGATGCAGTTATCTGGATGTTTTTGAGCACCAGGAAGGCTAGTTCTAGGAAGTTTTACCACAGGGCCTGGAGATCATATGTGGCCTGGTTTGAGACTAGGAAGTTTCATCCTTGCAACTATGTTGTGGGCCATACTTTGGCTTTTCTTTAATCTGGAGCTGATATGCGACTGACCTTGAGTACAATCAATGGTCAGATTTTGGGCTTGGCAGTCTTTATTTAGAGGCCAATAACTTCTCATTCATATTTTTCCTCTGGTCAGGCTGCTTTTGTCCCCATGGGATCTCAATTTCCTTGTGGTTGTGTTTTTGGATGCTATTACTGTTGCATGGAGACTATCAGAATTTTCAGCTCTTTCTTGCAAAGAGCCATTTCTGGTACTCCACCATGAAAAGGTGGTTCTTCAACCTCTGCCGTAATTTTTGCCAAAGGTAGTTTAGGCCAAGCAAGACGGTTTTGCATTCTTTTTTTCCCAGTCCTCAGTCGCCAGGAGACAAGGCCCTCCACATCTTAGGTGAAATTGAGTGCCATAGATAGGCAATTAGATTTGCTTTTTGTCCTTCCTGAAGGACCAAAAAATGGGCCGTGGCTACTAAGTCAGCCATTTCCTGTTGGATTCATCAGCTTATCTTTCAAGCCTATGGTTAGAAAGGAAGGGATACAACATTTCCAGTGATGGCTCCATCTACCAGGGGTGTAGGTGCCTCCTGGGATGTCTGCCATCAGGTTTCAGAGGCTCAGGTCTGCAAGGCCGCAACCTGGTCTTTCGATGCATACATTTAAAGGATTTTGCTAGGTGGATGTAAGAGCTGCTGAGGATGCAACTTTTTGCTGCAGTGTGTTGGCTGCTGTATAGTTCTTTTTGGCCCTTTGCTGGTTACTGTGTCCCCCTCCCTCATGGGCATTGATTTAGGACATCCCTATGAGTAAGGAATAATAGGCTGCTCTGTGTCCTGTGATACAATAAAGAAAAATAGTTTTTTGACTTACCTAAAAAATTCATTTGTTACAGTACACAGAGGTCCCTCCTTTTTATGTTTAGATGTATGGCTTGCTACAAAGCTGAGTTACTACCTATATATAGGAGGGGTTATATAGGAGAGGACTTGTCTTTTTGCCAGTGTCTAAACACCTGTAGACAACAAAATAAACCTGACCATCCATCTTTGTAATATCTTTCTATAAAGTACATGTATGAGCATTATAGCAGGCTTACCTCCCTCAGTGCCCTCCTTTAGAGATGTGACTTTCCCACTCCCACTTGTTACTCCATTGCCTCCACTGCCATCTTCTTTCAGTCTTCTTCTAGGTTCCGGAGTCTTCTTTCTTCAGCCAGTCTTCTCCATTGGATGGCCATGGATGACCTCACGCCAATGAATATGCACCGGAGTTAATTATTCTAGATGAAGCAAACAGTGAAGGACAGATGTATAAAAATTGCAGCAAGAAAAGCTGGAAAGAAGTAAAACAGCAACCAATCAGATATCATGTTTCATCAACAGGCAAAATGAAACAAGGAATCTAATTTGTGGCAGGGGGTAACTGTACCAGCCTGTATCCATATTATCTTGCTCAAGTGGTTATACACATGCTGATAACAGGCAGCCACCTGTAGCCACTCCTCTTTGACTTAAAGTGGAAGAGCATGCAAAATCTAAAATCCCTGCATCTATAGACACCAGCCATCTAACACTAACCTCTCTATCCCTGTAACGAAAAGATGAGTATACATACCTTTTTGGAAGCCGATCTGACCAGCTCCAACCCGATCTCCAGCCCTGGAAGCTCTGCAGAGGACACGGACGACAACGGCTGTGAAATGAATGGGAAGTGACGTCACCAATAGATTATTATAGTTACTATGGGCCTTACGCTGTCCTCCGTCTACTCTGCACCCACCTACACAGAGAAGCCGAAGCGGGTCAGATCGGCTTCCAAAATGGTATGTATACTCGTCTTTTCTTTACAGGGATAGAGAGGTTAGTGTTAGATCCCTGGTGTCTATAGACGCAGGGATTTTAGATTTTGCATTGACTTCCACTTTAAAGGAGACTGCTACTTTTTAAGCTAACTGGCCTCTTCAATGTTTTTGGAGTCGTTGACCCAGAGGAAGTTTGCAGATAAGCAGTTCTGACTAATTTCACTTTCTTCATGATTGTTATCAGCCTGTCTCTAAGAAATGATCAAAACCAGAAAACAGCCAGGTAACTAGCATTCACCAAGGCTGACCTTAAACCAAATAGTATAAAGTGTATGTATAATCCAAATATAGTTTTGCATAGAATAGGGAAGAATTAGAGCCCCTGTCAAGTTTTTATTGCTATCTGTGACCCTGTTATTTAGATGTACCCCCTCTCTTTTTGTCCTGGAGAAAATTGTCAGACAAAAAAAGCGGGGGAAATCCCGAATTTTACTGTTGTTACCAGGACAGGAGGTGAGGGGTAATCTTTCAATGCAGACATCGGTGCTTGTGGCAACTGTCTAATGGTAGCCATACACAGACCGATTTTTAAATACAATCATACTGTCGATTAATTTACTGTTCAGAAGAAAATACAATCGGAAGATTGAAAAGATCAATCCACGCACCATTTTTAGCAATCATAATAATTTAAGTAGGTTCCTACAATCAGGATTTTCTATTTAAACAAATCAGAAAAATTTTAAATAAATTTGCTGCTTTAGCTGAAAATCGATCGATGACACAGTATTTGATTTTTCAAAAATTAATAGATCATATTGTCTGATTCTATGAAAAAACAATTCATCAGACCATTACATGTATGGATGTAAGATGTTAATTCCTGTTGCATTTTCAGGACAGGAAATGAAGGGAAATCTTTCCAATTTTCAAATGAGACAGAGACGGCAAAAAATACATATATAGAGCTTTTAATCCCACCCCTGTTCTATATATTAAAAAAGAAAAAACATTTTGGCTATACAGTATATAGACTTTAGGAAAATTTTCAAGAACATTGTTAGAGATTCTGCTACAGTAATCCTGAATTATAAACTGGTTTGTATAAAAAGCAATTATTACTTTTAGAATTAAGGGCCCATTCACACCAGCCTGGCCCTCTGCAGTGTGGTAAAGGCACACATGTTAATGCATTTTAATGAGCTGCCCAATGAACAAAAATCATGCATGCAGCACTTCCTCAATGCCAAGACATACAAGTTATAGTTTGGATTTAAATAATTTGTTTTGATGATCTAATGTTATGTATTTCAGCTGCTGCTACTTTCATTTTAGAAATAAATGTGGTATTTTTTATTGTTGGCTTTTGTAAGTAGTTTATCACAAATGAAACATTGTTTTAAAAGGTATTAAAGCAGAACCGTAGCCAAAAAAGACAGGCTAAAAATTAGAGATGCATCGAAATTTCGGCGGCCGAAAAATATGGGCCGAAAATAGTGTTATGCCGATACGAGAAAAAGGTAACGATAATGGCACCGAAAACGCACACAGTTTTGCAGCGATTTTACGGCAATTTTACTATGCTTATGGTGTGTTTTTTATAGGTCATGTGACTCAAAAAGTGCATCAAAAACGTAACACGGGTGCGTTATTGATGCGTTCTTGCTGCATTTTCAATGCATTTCAATGGGGAAGTGCGTTTTTTTAACTGACCAAAAATGCAGCAAGCACCACAATGGAAGCGCAACGGACCAGTGTGAAGACATACAGAGAATTTAGAGGGATGTATTTTTCTTGAATGTTTTAAAATTCATGATATTAAAGCGCAGTTCCACTTAGAATTTTTTTTTTTAATTTATGCAATGCGTTCATTGACACTAGTTTAAAACATTAAATCCATGTCATTAAACAAATCGCCGCTCAATTCCTGTTTTTTATTCTTACTTACCGTTTATTTCTGCTCTGCAGAGTACTTCCATCTCTACTGTGGGCATGTGAAGCCCACTAGCAGTCTCTTCCGGGATATGGTGATGCTGGGTACCCAGCATGCACCTCCCGATCTCGCACGTGCCGCCCTATACACAGGGCGTAGCGCAGGAAAATGATCTCGTTGCCATAGCAACGAGCAACGGGCAGCAACGAAGGTTGTGCCCGCCCTGTTGTTAAGGCTACTAAGATAACCTATCGCGATGATATCCTTCAGCGCTGCCCACTGACTCCTGGGAAAACGATGACACACATCTCACAGGAGCACAGGCGCCGCGGGATATGACGTAAATAGCCGCGGCCCGGAAGTGGAAGATTAGAAGGGAGCCCATGGCAACAATGCAGACAGAGTAAGTAAAAAAAAAAAAAATTTTGCCCAAATGTTGTTGTTCATTATGAAAGCTGATGATTGATGTAAAGATTAAATTATGGGTGGAACTTCCCTTTAATTAAAAAGTTAAATATAATACAATTATATATAAAAAAATATATATATTTTTAAAAACTGTCATTTTCGGTTTCGGTTTTCGGCTAAGTGCATCCTGCATTTTCAGTTTCGGCACCAAAATTTCCATTCAGTGCACCTCTATTAAAAATAAATAGCCCATAAAAAGATTTTTGCTGCAATACTCACCTTCAATCCAGAGATTTCCCCCACAGTACTTTTCTTTGCCACTAAGTGTCCTCAGTCTGATGGCCATCATCATTCTACACACTTCCTCTGAGCCCAAGTCATCCTGGAGCCACCCCCCAACGTGTGACTGGACAGTTCAGACTGATACAAGATCCATTCACATACTTACATGGCTTGCAATAAAAAAAAAAAAACAACCTTTTAATGATGTATTAATTATTAAAAGACTGCATTCATTTGTGTCTTTATATCTGCCTAGAGTTCAGGCTTAGGGCCTATTCACACCAGGTATGGTTGGACTACATTGGGCGGCTATTGCAGGACAGTCCCACACTGCAAGACACGGCAAAATGCTTTTGTCTCCTACCTGGCCGGCTCACACCACCTTGTTGCAGTGGGGTGTGCCGAAAAAAGTACGGAATGCACATCTTTCAGAGCGACGCAATCCACCACCTGCAGCCAATAGAACTTAACCACTTCAGCCCCGGAAGGATTTACCCCCTTCCTGACCAGAGCACTTTTTACAATTCGGCACTGCGTCGCTTTAACTGCTAATTGCGCGGTCATGCAATGCTCTACCCAAACGAAATTTGCGTCCTTTTCTTCCCACAAATAGAGCTTTCTTTTGATGGTATTTGATCACCTCTGCCGTTTTTATTTTTTGCGCTATAAACGGAAAAATACTGAAAATTTTGAAAAAAAATGATATTTTCTACTTTTTGTTATAAAAAAAATCCAATAAACTAAATTTTAGTCATACATTTAGGCCAAAATGTATTCGGCCACATGTCTTTGGTAAAAAAAATGTCAATAAGCGTATATTTATTGGTTTGCGCAAAAGTTATAGCGTCTACAAACTAGGGTACATTTTCTGGAATTTACACAGCTTTTAGTTTCTGACTGCCTATGTCATTTCTTGAGGTGCTAAAATGGCAGGGCAGTACAAACCCCCCCCCAAATGACCCCATTTTGGAAAGTAGACACCCCAAGGAAATTGCTGAGAGGCATGTTGAGCCCATTGAATATTTATTTTTTTTGTCCCAAGTGATTGAATAATGACAAAAAAAGAAAAAAAAAAAATTACAAAAAGTTGTCACTAAATGATATATTGCTCACACAGGCCATGGGCATATGTGGAATTGCACCCCAAAATACATTCAGCTGCTTCTCCTGAGTACGGGGATACCACATGTGTGGCACTTTTTGGGAGCCTAGCCGCGTACGGGGCCCCGAAAACCCAGCACCACCTTCAGGATTTCTAAGGGCATACATTTTTGATTTTACTCCTCACTACCTATCACAGTTTTGAAGGCCATAAAATGCCAAGATGGCACAAACCCCCCCCAAATGACCCCATTTTGGAAAGTAGACACCCCAAGCTATTTGCTGAGAGGCATGGTGAGTATTTTGCAGCTCTCATTTGTTTTTGAAAATGAAGAAAGACCAGAAAAAAAATTTTTTTTTTTCTTTTTTCAATTTTCAAAACTTTGTGACAAAAAGTGAGGTCTGCAAAATACTCACTATACCTCTCAGCAAATAGCTTGGGGTGTCTACTTTCCAAAATGGGGTAATTTGGGGGGGGGTTTGTGCCACCTGGGCATTCCATGGCCTCCGAAACTGTGATAGGTAGTGAGGAGTGAAATCAAAAATTTACGGCCTTAGAAAGCCTGAAGGCGGTGCTTGGTTTTCGGGGTCCCGTGCGCGGCTAGGCTCCCAAAAAGTCCCACACATGTGGTATCCCCGTACTCAGGAGAAGCAACAGAATGTATTTTGGGGTGTAATTTCACATATTCCCATGGCATGTTTGAGCAATATATCATTTAGTGACAACTTTGTGCAAAAAAAAAACAAAAAAAAAAACAATTGTCTCTTTCCCGCAACTTGTGTCGCAATATAAAATATTCCATGGACTCGACATGCCTCTCAGCAAATAGCTTGGGGTGTCTACTTTCCAAAATGGGGTCATTTGGGGGGGGTTTGAACTGTCCTGGCATTTTATGCACAACATTTAGAAGCTTATGTCACACATCACCCACTCTTCTAACCACTTGAAGACAAAGCCCTTTCTGACACTTATTGTTTACATGAAAAAGATATTTTTTTTTGCAAGAAAATTACTTTGAACCCCCAAACATTATATATTATTTTAAAGCAATTGCCCTACAGATTAAAATGGTGGGTGTTTCATTTTTTTTTTTTCACACAGTATTTGCGCAGCGATTTTCAAACGCATTTTTTGGGGAAAAAACACACTTTTTTAAATTTTAATGCACTAAAACACACTATATTGCCCAAATGTTTGATGAAATAAAAAAGATGATCTTAGGCCGAGTACATGGATACCAAACATGACATGCTTTAAAATTGCGCACAAACGTGCAGTGGCAACAAAATTACTACATTTTTAAAAGCCTTTAAAAGCCTTTACAGGTTACCACTTTAGATTTACAGAGGAGGTCTACTGCTAAAATTACTGCCCTCGATCTGACCTTCGCGGTGATACCTCACATGCATGGTGCAATTGCTGTTTACGTTTGACGCCAGACCGCCGCTTGCGTTCGCCTTAGCGCGAGAGCAGGGGGCGACAGGGGTGCTTTTTTTTTTATTTATTTTTTTTATTTATTTTTTTTTGCTTTTTTATCTTATTTTTAAACTGTTCCTTTCATTTTTTTTTTTTAAATCATTTTTATTGTTATCTCAGGGAATGTAAATATCCCCTATGATAGCAATAGGTAGTGACAGGTACTCTTTTTTGAAAAAATTGGGGTCTATTAGACCCTAGATCTCTCCTCTGCCCTCAAAGCATCTGACCACACCAAGATCGGTGGCGCTATTTACATCCGGCGAAATCTAAGTCATAAAATGCTCGTAGCTTCCGGTTTCTTAGGCCATAGAGATGTTTGGAGCCACTCTGGTCTCTGATCAGCTCTATGGTCAGCTGGCTGAATCACCGGCTGCATTCTCAGGTTCCCTGTTGAGACAGGAGAGCCAGAGAAAAACACGGAAGACGGTGGGGGGGGGCATTCCCTCCCACTGCTTGTAAAAGCAGTCTAGAGGCTAATTAGCCGCTAGGATTGCTTTTACATGAAAGCCGACCGCTGGCTCAAAAGAATGATACCAAGATGATACCTAAACCTGCAGGCATCATTCTGGTATAACCACTCAAAGTCGTGAATGGCGTACCTGAAGACAAAAAAATGGTTAACAATAAAGCACAGTAAACGGTAAAGTATAAATAATTACATACCTGAAAAGCAAACATGATAAAACATAATAACAATAAAACATTGCAGAATAGAATACAGTAAAAAAGAGCAGAACAATAGAGAGAGAATAGAGAGAGAGAGAGAACAATAAAACGACAACTATTTTTTTTTATTTTTGTTTGTGTTTTTTTTTTTTTTTACACTTTTTTTTTGTAACTGTAACTTTTATAACTGTAACCGGTTCCAGGTTCGAGTCTCTCAAAATGCGATGGCATCTTGGGAGACCCTGTGAAAGTGTGCCTAGTCTGTGCAATGCTGTACGCTACGCTAATACTCAACTAGTGCATGGTAGCGTTCAAAACATTCACCAAGTGTTACTGCAGTGCTGTTTTGACTACGACCGGGGTGTACTACGCCGCTGGTGCTTGCCAGTTCACCAAAACGCTACAAAGAAAAGTGTCAGTGATCGATCGATACTGCACTTGGGTGGGCTGGACTGGGCTGGGCCGGGCGGAGGGGCAAAACGCAGGTGCTAGCAGGTATCTGGGCTGATCCCGCTAACACTGCGTTTTTGGGAACCCTAAACTGCTGGGGACGCTAGTATAGATCTGATCGGATCAGATATTGATGCGTTCAGATACTATACCACTAAGGGAGGTGTACGGTGCGTGTACGGTGCGTGCGTGGGTGTTCGCGGTACTGGCGCTAATCTGACGCTGCCTAGGGCGACGCATATCACCGCCGGGCGATCAGGGGGCTAAACCTTTATTCGGTAATAAACGGCGGGTGCCCTGACACTATAAAAAATAAACGAACTAACCAGCGTCACCCGTAACGGTTATACGGTGATCAGTGGTGAAAGGGTTAACTAGGGGGCCATCAAGGGGTTAAAACATTTATTAGATAGTATATGGGGGTCCCTGTCGCTATAAAACACTGACGGCGAACCTAAATATTTACGTCCCTAACTACCGTCACCAGCGACACTAATACAGCGATCAGAAAAATGATCGCTTAGCGACACTGGTGAGGGGGGGTGATCAAGGGGTTAAAACTTTATTAGGGGGGGTAAGGGGGGTACCCTAGACCTACAGGGGGCTAATACTAACTGTCCCACCACTGCTAACTGTCACAAACTGACACTATGCAGTAATCAGGAAAAAAAACCAAAAAAAAAAAACCTGCTTGGTGTCAGTTTGTGACAGGGGGGGGGGGGGTGATTGGGGGGGGATCGGGGGGCGATCGGGGGGGGATCGGGGGTGTAATGTATGCCTGGCATGTTCTACTGTGTGTGTGTGTTTGGTGCACTTACATGTCATCTCTCCTCGGCGCTGGAACGGAAACTGCCAGACCGAGGAGAGATGACATCACATCCTCTGCCTCTGTGTACTATACAGAGGCAGGGCATGTTTCTCATTAGCTGGGAGCGATCGCGAGGGGGGGGGGCACGATCGGATGGCCTCCCCCTCGTCTGTCATCGCTCCCAACCAAATGCCGACCGCAGCTGGCACCGGGGGGGGGGTCCGATCGGACCCCCCACCCGCGGGAAGGCAATCACGTTTCAGGTACGTGATTTTGCCTGCCCGTGCCGCTCTGCTCACGTATATAGGCGTGAGGCGGTCGGCAAGTGGTTAATAAAATGTCACTGTATGGCATTTCAATAAAGTTTCATAAAAAAAAAAAGAAAAAAAAGTGAAAAAGTGCAATGCACCACGGTCGACACATTGGTACTGCTGTCATCTTACCGCACACCAGCAGCTGTGATCTATCTGTGTTTCGCTGAACCAGCCCTTGGAGTTTCCATTTATTGTTTACAAATTGAGGACAACCATTTAAAAGATGTAAAAAACAATTATATTTAACTGTAGTAATATCTCTGGTATCTTCTGTCCACTGTAGCTCCAGACAAATTTTTTTTTTTAAACAGAAGGCACACGTTTTTTTTTTTTTTTAAAGTGTATCTATGGTCAACATATAAAATCATATATTCATTTCCACATTGTGTTTCTAACCTACTCCTATTAATCCGAATGATCTTGAAGTTTATAAACTTACTTTGTGAAGATCCCCGCACATTTCCTTCCTTGAATTCTGTGACTCGTAGTCATTATGCCCTGTGAGTAGGCACCGCTGTGTCACACAGAGCCTGCCCTCTGAACTACAGAGGTGCTGAGAGGAGTCTCAGGAGGGCGGAGTCAGTACAGGAAGCACTGATAGCAGCAAGGTACCATGGGATATGTAGTCTTTAGGAACTGAAAGTAAATAGCAGAGGGGAGGTTGCAGGAAAGTGTGAAGGGAATCCAGGAAGTTGTGAAAAGAGATGGCCAGCACTCACAACATGAAAGGAGATTTTTTCATGTAAACTTTTACTGGATTGTAAAAAATTGATTTCGTTTTGAAAAGAGTGAGAAAGGGGAATTGCCTCTGTCTTTAGTACCTATATTGTGGTGAGGTGGAGGAGCACTTGACTGCTAGATGCAATTATACTCCCAGTTGCTTGTGTTGTAAAGGTGTTGTAATTCAACTGCTGCAGCCATCACATCTAAGAATTGGTAAGCTGCAACATATGTAAAATGTTTAATACCACTTTAAGGCCTCATGCACACTGGATGTTTTTGCAGTTGCTCATAGGGGCCTCAGGCATTTTTTCCCCTGCATGTTAGCCTATGTGTCCATGCACACATAGGCTTTTAGCAGCGTTTAGTGGCAGGTGAGTTTAGAGACAGGGAAAAAACACTGGCAGTGTGTTCAGGAGCAGCAGAGTTTGGGCAGAAAAAACACTTGATGCATGTAAACGCATCTAGGTGCATCTAAACACGCGGTAACGCTAGGTGTGTTTAGCACTTGAACGTTAATTAATTTCAATGTCCAGAATAAATGATTTCAGCCCTTGAAGGATTTACCCACTTCCTGGCCAGG
The DNA here is from genome assembly GCA_037952925.1 of Lithobates clamitans. Lineage (NCBI taxonomy): Eukaryota > Metazoa > Chordata > Amphibia > Anura > Ranidae > Lithobates > Lithobates clamitans. Next base: position 2,095,433 of record JBBGZY010001451.1, on the reverse strand, counting down.
CCATTTTTTGCGATACGGCACTGCGTTACTTTAACCACTTTCCGACCAGCGCACGACGATTTATGTCTGCACAATGGCACGGCTGCGCAAATGGGCGTACAGGTATGTCCCCTTTAAGACGCGGCATTGTGCACGCCCGCCGTGTACTCCGTGACCGTGCCTGCGGGACTCGATGTCCGCCGGTGTCCAGCGATCGTGTCACAGAGTGTAGCCAAGGCATTTCCCCGTTCTGCTTAGTGACATGACAGAGATCTACTGCTCCCTGTCATCGGGAGCAGTGATCTCTGTCATGTCAGTGGTAGCCCATCCCCCCCCACAGTTAGAATCACTCCCTAGGTCACACTTAACCCCTTGATCGCCCCCTAGTGTTTAACCCCTTCCCTGCCAGTGTCATTTATACAGTAATCAGTCCATTTTTATAGCATTGATCGCTGTATAAATGACAATTGTCCCAAAATAGTGTCAAAAGTGTCCGATGTGTCTGCCATAATGTCGCAGTCAGGATAAAAATCGCAAATCGCCGCCATTACTAATAAAAAAAAATTAATAATAAAAATGCCATAAATCTATCCTATTTTGTAGACGCTATAAGTTTTGTGCAAAAAAATCAATTTACACTTCTTGCGTTTTTTTTTTTACCAAAAATATGTAGAAAAATACATATCGGCCTAAACTGAGAAAGAAATTCATTTTTTAACTATTTTTTGGGGATATTTATTATAGCAAAAAGTAAAAAATATAGCTTTTTTTTAAAAATTGACTTTCTTTTTTTGTTTATAGCGCAAAAAATAAAAACCGCAGAGGTGATCAAATACCACCAAAAGAAAGCTCTATTTGTGGGAAGAAAAACGACTTCAATTTTGTTTGGGTTCAACGTCGCACGACTGCGCAATTGTCAGTTAAAGCGTCACAGTGCTGTATTGCAAAAAGTGCTCTGGTCAGGAAGGGGGTAACATTTTCCGGGGCTGAAGTGGTTAACTGACAATTGTGCGGGCGTGCGACAATGTACGCAATTAAAATTTATGTCCTTTTTTTCCTTCAAAAAAAGCTTTCTTTTGGTGGTATTTGATCACCTCTGTGGTTTTTAATTTTCTTTGATATAAACAAAAATAACGACAATTTAAAAAAAAAAAAAAAACAATAATTTTTATTTTGTGCTATAAAACATTAAAAAACTCAAATTTCTTCATAAGTTTAGACCAATATGTATTTTGCTACATATTTCTGGTAGAAAAAAAAAACCAAGCGTATATTGATTGGTTTGCGCAAAAGATAGCGTCTACAAAATATGGGAAATATTTATGGCATTTTTTTTTACTAGTAATGGCGGTGATCAGTGATTTTTAGAGGGACTGCGACATTGCGGCGGACAGATCGGACACCTAGCAGACATTTTTGATACTTTTTTGGGAACCATTACTAAAAATATGCACTGACATTGAACTAATGACACTGGCAGGGAAGGGGTTAACATCAGGGGCGATCAAGGGGTTAAATGTGTTCCCTCAGTGTGTTACTAACTGTGTGGGGGGATGAGCTGCCTGGGACACTACACAGATCCGTCTTCCTGCATAGCAGAAAGACAAGATCCTGTGTCATCCCCTGTCAGAACGGAGATCTGCCTTGTTTACTATGGCAGATCCCCGTTTTGTCACTGCGGGGAACGATCGCAGGTGGCCGGCAGAACATCAAGTCCGTCAGACCCAATGATTGGCTCCCCTGCTGGCCAATGGATGTGCATGCCCCCAGTGAGCTGTGTATGAGCCGACATACACCTATGGCCATTTGCGCAGCCGAGCCAAGCATGCTGGTCGGCATGCGGTTAATGCCCAAGAGCTCGACGCCTGTAAACGCGCCTAAAAGCTTGTAAAAGTGTTAGGCAGTTTTACAAGCATCAGGCATTTTTTTTCTGAAAAAATGCTTCTGGCTTCTAGGAGAGTTTAAAAAAAAAACGCCCTGTGTGCATGAGGCCTTAATACCACCAAAAGAATGAACCACTCAACTCAAAAAAAAAATTAAAATTTATTTGGGTACAGTGTAGTGTGACTGAATAATTGTCAAACTATCACCTCAATGAAACCTGTGTCGAAGGCGCGTAGGGGAGGGGCCAGGACGGAGAGACTGACACGGACTTTACACCAGCGTTGTCCCAGCACAGCATACCGCACCAAACATCCAGTGATTTTGCATAGAAAGCCATTATAGTATGGTGCCATTATAGTATGACGCACCAGTGCCATGTGAGTACCCCGGTGTGGGCAGCGTTTTCTTTTAATAAAAGTAATTTGACTATATTACACTATATAGTTTCCTTTTCATTTATATGTATAGAGCCACATTGTTTCCAGCTGGAGGAGTGCAGCAGACACTGAGACTGAGCCCAGGGGTGGCTCCAAAGCATATTTGGACTCAGGGTAGAAGCTGAGTCACACGCTCTGAGGTGAGCACATTAGCTTAAGGGGGTCACGAAGGAGCACAGGAGCATGTTTTGCAGCACTCAGGATATCTTCGGCATGATGTTGGATTGTTGTCACAGCTGAACACCACCTGCACGCATTGTTTTATTATCACTGCTGGACATTATTTGCACGCACTATTTAGAGTGCTAAAGAGAACTTTTTTTATTTATTATTTATTCATTTATTCATTTAGACAAGCAGGATACTTTATATTGAGCACTAAGCACTTTTTATGTTGATTAAGACATGTATGTATAGTGTAACAAGCACTAATTAAGCACTAATTTATGGTGTAACAAGCACTTATTTTTTCACACCTTGTTTATTTATTCAACATTCATATTATTTGTATTTAATATTATCGCACTAGTAAGCACAGAGTTGGTTATTATTAATTTTGTTTTTGGGGTCACCCAAGCGCAGCGCATAATTTGTAAATTTATCACCTCAATGAAACCCGACAAAATGGCCTGGTAGGGAAGAGGTATTGCAGCCTAAAGTGGTTAACCTCCCTGGCGGTATGATTATTTCATATTTTTGATGCTGAAAGTGGTACAATTATTTTGCATGGTGATTTGGCGTTTTATATTGTAGGCCTGTAATTCTTAGGAATAACTCACTTAAATCTGTCCAAACAAGAGTCTAGTAGACATCCTGGGTATGATAAAGTTTGAAACACAAAATCATAAATTATAATATAATAAATAACTATAAATAATTATACCAAATAATAATATAATAATAATAACAATTAATCAATAATGTAATCAAATCAAAAACACTGAAATTTGCTCAGTTGCAGAATTGTCGCTGTCATTACTTTTCAGTGTTTGATGACGGATCTCCACACAAATCACTATCGCTCAATTCTGCGAGTGATTCTAATTTATTGTTGCTGTTTCACTTTTTGAATTTGGCGCCGTTCTCTGTCCCCGTGCGTCGCAACGTTCGCAGGGAACAGAGATCGGCTCCGTGATGAATCGAGCGGAGGACGAGCCGCTCACACTATGGAGAGACATGGCAGGATCCAGGGGACAAGGTAAGTAAACTCTTCCTGGATTCTGCGATGCGATCCCAACTCTGGCTCGGGGTTACCGCTTTTGGTTCTGAAATTCCACCCCGAGCCAGACTCGGGAATACCGCCAGGGAGGTTAAACTGAAAAAATATCCTCTGTCTAGGTCAGGGGTCTCCAAACCTTTTTGAGTAAAGGGCCAGTTTACTGTCCTTCAGGCTTTAGGGGGGGACAGACTGTGGCCAGTGGCAGCAGAAAATGCCCCGTCATTTGTGTCAGTTGAATGGGGTAGTGCCCCAAGGGCCGGATAAAGGCAAGCAAAGGGCCGCATTCGGCTTGGGCCACAGTTTGGCGACCGCTGGTCTAGGTAATCCTAGGCCACATAAGTATGGCGTCTTTAGAAAGTATTTCTTTACAAGAATGTAAAACTTATCTGGAAAGAACAGGGGGACAAATAACTCCTCCAATATAAAACAGGATATTTTTTTTTACCAATATATATTTTTTTTTTTCCCCCTGAATATAATGCGAGGTTTGTTCCGAGTGCAAATATTACAGCATGAACACGAACATAGCTCCTTCTTAACATTACGCCTGTATGGTACTGCTTATCCCTACAACATCAAGGCGGCAGCACACAGAGGGGTCAATTCAGCATATTGGACAAGAATGTAAATCCTGCCAAAAAACAGGGGGGCTATTTATAGACGCCGCAGCTTCTGGAAAGTTCACACGCACTACTTCAAGATCCTGCAAGCTTAATAAGCTGAACTTGGGGCAAGTCAAATACAATTTCCAGGTGCTTGGTAGGCATCATTTGTGTTGAAACTGACCACTGATCTTTCATTGCTAAAGCTAGCCACAGGCAAGAGTCCAAGTCTACATGGTCCTATTAGGAAACTGTCATCGGTAACCTTAGATATGTAAAGTGGCACTAAATCCAAAACCAAAAATGGAATATATTGCAGCTTAGCAATCATTAGATGTGGTGGCTGCATTAGTTTTCTTTTCTAGGCTTCTTTCCCCTCTGTTTTCACCTGATGATTTGGCCAGTAACACATCTCCTGTATTAGAGTGTCCCCGCTCTGAATAAAGGAGCAACAGAGACATCTTTGGACAGCAGCATTGTTAATCAGGCGGAGGAGAGTGTTAGATGCACTAGCAGATTTAGATACACTGACAAATTGAAGACAAGCTCCAGCTAACACTTGTTAAGCAGTTACAGCAACCGTTTTGTTCCTTTTGGGATAAAAGGTTTTAAATAAATAAATAAAAGCTGATCAGTTTAAGCACCCCAGTCAGTGTTTGTCTCAACCCACTAACTGCCACATCTGCAGAACAGCTTCTTCTTTTGAAAAACAACAGACTTACTGGCAGGATTACCAGGTGAAAATAAAAGAAAGAAAGCCTAAAATGAAAACTAATGCAGCCACCACATTTAAGAATGGATAAGCTGCAATATAATAATTGTTTGCTTTTGGGTTTTATACTGCTTTAGGTAGAAAAAAATCCTGCCTTTTCTTTTGGGACGGGGGGGGGAGAGGTTTGCTAAAAAGTGTCAATAAAGTTTCACTGAACCCAGGACCCTACATCCACTATATTTAGTCTCCCACAGTACACAGGAAATACAATTATTTTAGTACATATAAACGGCTAAATACCTTTTCTCATCAGCAGTTAGAGCAGTCTTGTAACTTCTATCAGTGTCTGGTTAAAGCTTGTAGGAGGAGTTTTCATACTGCACTGACTGTCTTAAGAGCCTGCCGGACCCCTGACCCTCTGTCTGGATGGCCCTGTGCTGATCACATGCACTCTCCCAAGAAAAAAAAAAATTCTCTAGCAATACACACCAAACTGAGCACGTGCAGCTTGTCCCCTACCATCTGTACCATCCAGAGATGAGTTGGAGACACTGGAAGAAGGGGAGGATTTTTACACAATGCAGAGCATTAACCCCTTAGGTTCCACAGTGAGTATAACAAGCATGCTTTACTGCATATACAGACTGAATTTACTGCTGTGGGTTTAGTAACACTTTAACCACTTCCCTCCCACCATATAGCAAAATGATGGGCGCAAAGGGGTTGTATGATCCTGACTGGGTGTCATATGACGTCCAGCAGGATAAGCCGCTAGCACACATGCGGAGGGTAGCGTGGTGACTGGTGTTGTGGTGTGTCAGTCTGACATACCGCATCTCCGATCTAGGTGAAGAGCCCGTGAAGTGCAGTTTATCGGCTTTTCCTCTATTTGCGCTGACAGGCACAAGTAGAGGAGAGCCAATCGGCTGCTCTCCTAAAAGGTGGGGGGGGGTCTGCACTGATAATTAGCGCATTGATTATCAGTGCAGACCCATAAAGGATGCCCACCTCATCAGTGCCAATCAGTACTGCCTCATTAGTGTTCATCAGTGAAGGAGAAAACGTACTTATTTACAAAGTTTTGTAACAGAAACAAAGAAAAACTTTTTTTTTTTTCAAAATTTTCTGTCTTTTTTTTATTTGTAGCGCAAAAATAAAAATACCACCAAAAGAAAGGTCTATTTGTGGGGAAAAAATGATAACAACGTTGTTTGGGTACAGCGTCACATGACTGCGCAATTGTCATTCAAAATGCGACAGCGCTGAAAGCTGAAAATTGGCCTGGGCAGGAAGGGGATGAAAGTGCCCTCTATGGAAGTGGTTAAGCTGTATAATCTTATAGCCACATGTCATTTTTTTTTTTTATATTCCCATCTTTTTCTTCCCTTAGATGCAGCTCAAGATCAAGTTGAAGGATTGCTGAACCCAACTTCTAATTTTCAGGTGGCTACGCTGACTTGAGGGGTCTATATTGAGCCCCAGTGTAGTCACACAACATTCACGCTTCAGCCAGAGACTACAGACAGCTGGGAATACCTTTACAGAGAGAGAAACTTGTGCCTGGGCCTACTGAGATGCCTACATGGGGCATGCTGCTTGTCTTACCTCCTATGGAGGGAAAGGTTCTCAGACTTACCTCCAGGAGGGGGAGCATCCATGTATCACTGTAGGTCACATCTCTCCTGGCTGTAGGTTGGCTCTTCCCATAGACTGGACTCCACCCTCCTAGCCTTTTATGTTCCTCCTGCAACAGACTGGCAGGGAGAATGCCCAGCAATCTGGGAGTGGGATACATTCATAAAGAGCTGCAGTATCAACATGGCAGGTGTCTCACACTATTGGACAGTGACACCTAGTGGGAGCCAGGGGAACTGCACTGACAACACTTCACTTCCCTATAGTGCTTAAAGCAGCTACAAATACTGCAGCTGCTGACTTTTAATATATGGACACTTACCTGTCCAGGGAGCCCGCGATGTCGGCAGCCGAAGCCGATCCATCCTTCGGCTCTCGGCTGCTGCCGCCGCCATCCTCGTGAAGGAATAAGGAAGTGAAGCCATGTGGCTTCACTTCCTGGTTCCCTACTGTGCATGCGCGAGTCGCGCTGCGCGTCCTCTCTGGTCCCTGCTGTGTTCTGTGCCTCACAGAATACAGCGGTGGGGGAGAGTGTAGGCGCCGGAAGTGGCATAGGTCACCGCAAGCGCCGCGGCGATCTATGCCAGGAAGTGGGAGCAAATACCTGTATTAGACAGGTATCTGCTCCCTCCTCCCCCCTGAAAGGTGCCAAATGTGACACCGGAGGGGGGAGGAATTCAAAAAGTGGAAGTTCCATTTTTGGGTGGAACTCCACTTTAAGGACCGGAAGTTCAATGAAGTGCTCTGAGAGGCGGACAGCACCAGAAGCATAGCTAAAAGGCATACACCTTCACAAGCTTTTGTGCCATGACTAAGGACTAACATCCGAAACGCGTAGGCTTTTTTACAGCTCTGTACATGCATTTATTAAATGAATACTATTTTGGATGTCATCCTGAGTGCCTTTCCTTATTCTGGTACGTTGGAGGTGTCAGCAGCCTCAAGGTCTGAGCACCGGGCAGAGCTTTTATGTGGGAAGGTTGCAGCACCTATACACTTGTTCACCTTTACAAGCTAGTTAGGAAAAAATAAAGATATTTTGTGGCTAACAAAATTTATCTAAGGGGAAAATTAACTATTATCATGGAAGGTTTAATACTACTTAAAGTACTTTGTATAATAAACAATCATAATTTTATTAAAATTTTTTTACAAAATACTTGTTTTCATCCGTTTTTGCTTCCTAATGCTGCTAGTCTCCTGCAGCCTCTTCCCATCTAACTGCACTCCAGCGATGGCTGCATGCTGTCTATACACACACGTGAACTTCCTTCAATGTGGGTGGGCTTCCCTATATAAGGTATCCACCCAAAAATGGCCGACCAAATCTCCCGAGATTTGCTGTCTTATCAGGACACCAGGCTTCTCTAAAATGGTGCCGGAGACAATGATAGAGGCAGATAGCTCTAAACAATTGTACACATAAACATATCAAATCGGCTGGAAAGTGAGTATGTACACTTGCTAACCCACTACCTATTACAGCCAACTAGGCTGCCCTGCACTACAACTGCCTTCAAACTGTTGACTGACTCACTGTCTCTGTTGGAAGTCTATTCCAAGCATCAACAACTCTTTTGGTAAAATAATACTTTTTAAGATTAGCTTTGAACTTTCCTCCTGCTAATTTGAGGTCATGTCCTTGTGTATTAAAAGGTCTCAGTCATGTCCCTCTTTCCCTTCTTTCTTCAAAACTGTACATATTAAAGATGAATTCCAGGTATGGTATATTTTATACAGAGTTACATTGTTCCAACTTGGACCAATATAAGTATGTATATACCATACCAGGCTGATGCCTATGGAAGCAGGAAATCACTGAAGTAGACTTTCTGAAGGGCACTGGTGCCAAGCAGCCAACCTCCTGTGTTCAGAATGCAGAAGGTCAGCTACACTGCTCAGGACCCGGAAACAAGAGGAGTAGCGTTGTCTACATAATTTATTTCCAGCTTCCAGGGGCATCAGCCAGGTATGGAATACACATAGTTACATTCGTCTAAGCTAGACTATTGTAGCTATGTGTAAAATATCCATACCTAGAATGTATCATTACGTTCCTGCAGTTTGATATGGTTTATCCCTCAGACCTTTCACTATTTTTGTTGCCAATCACTGGATCTTATCAATATTTTTCTGTAAGCCTCGGTTCACACCAGAGGTGGCACGATTGGTGAGGCGACCTGCACACGACTGCCCGGGCGACTTGCAAAACGACTTCTGTATAGAAGTCTATGCATGTCGCCCCAAGTCGCCCCCAAAGTCGTACAGGAACCTTTTTCTAAGTCGGAGCGACTTGCGTCGCTCCCCTTAGAACGGTTCCATAGCACAGAACGGGAGGCGACTTGTCAGGCGACTAGGTCGCCTGACAAGTCGTCCCTGTGTGAACCGAGCCTTAGTGAGGTCTCCAGAACTGGACACAGATGATCTGTGTCTCTAGATGCAGATTGCTGCTGTGACCTTTGCTGGAGACAAACGACTTTCAAAATAAAAGTTGTATCTTCTATTTCATCTCTATTAAACTGTCAGTTGGATGCATTGGAGATGCAGGCAGGGTCATCACTGGTTATGCATTGCCTCTATATCTGTGCCTCCATAAACCACTACCTCTAATGTGGCTGATTGCCAGATAAAAGCCACAATACATGGCTCAATTTACTACCGAGCCTGCAAATTGAAGGAGAGTTATTATTCACAGTAATGTAGAATAATTGCCTGAATATGATGGTGTCACTAAATAGTGATTGTATCTGTTATTTTCCACCAGGTTCAGTTGATCTTTAAAATGACTTTTGAAGAGTGTTAGCACAGCCACCAACGTCTCGAATTTGGCCAGTTCAACAATAAGTGAACCAACCGTGTTCATGCCACTTCTGGGGACCTTGAGTTTATCTACACAGATGAATGGGAAATGTCAGTTCCTCTATAAGCCTCTGCACTTGCTTGTGTGAATGAAACCTTCCAGTACCAATTTGTAACAAGACAAGTGCATATTCAGCCAGTTCCAGTGAAATCTATTTCTGATTTGCAAATAAAAGCCCAATTCCAGCCATTCTTGTTTACTGCTATTGTGTTCTTATAGGAGAGACTTGAACTCACTTCCTGTCAGGTGAGGGCATAGACAACCCCTGCCCCCAACCCTATACCCCATAATTTTAGTTGTGTCAGGAAGGGTTAGAAATGTAAAAAAAAAAAAAATTGTAGTCTGTGCCCTCCAATTTTTGTACCTCCAGTGAATTTTTGTATTTCACCAGTGAAGTCACAGACATTGAAGTGTTGCATGGCACATCTGAACATGGAGCACTGCATTTCACATAAACTAAACTAAATTCTTTGGAGTGTATAGTGTATTAAGCCTGGTACACATGGGCCAAATATTGTTGAACGGCCAACATTCAGGCCATGTGTACATCAGCCTGTCCGACAGAAACCAGCCAAATGTCTGGCTTCTGTAGAACGGGCATGCTGGGAAAACTGGCATCCGATCAACACTGACAGCCAATGGCTGAGAGCACTGACTGCTGTGTTCTGGCTGGTTCTCCCTGCCAGAACACAATAGATCAGCAGGGAGATTGATGTACTAACATTGCATAGTTAGTACAGCGAGCTCCTCTCAAACTCCTCAGTTTCCCGCTGGGTTGAACGAAAAAAAAAAAACCTCACAGTGTGTACCAGGCTTAAGGGGCAGAAAGCATGCTCTTGACTGTCTTGTGCCATCATCTTTTTGGCAGAATATTGCACATCTCTATTGCGCAACTATAGACAAACTCATTTTCTGAGTTGAATTTGCTAATTTTGTGTGAAATGTCGCAATTTAGAATGCTTTTAAACATTTAGTGCACTAATCACGACCTCCTGTTCAAACCCCTCAGCACCATTCACATCTGAGCATTTTGAAGCTCCAGGCTCCAAAATGCTCAACATCCAAAATCCCATGTCTTTCAAAAAAATAAAACGCTACATAAGCTACTTTTGAGGCAGAATCTGGCATTTTGGCTCAAAAACCTGAATAGGAATGCCTGAAAACACCTGTAAGAATTGGTCTTCTTCCCCTAGTGCTTTCTATTGGCTAAAACAATAATACCTGAAACTTGAACACAAATATAAAACGCTTGAAATATGCTTCCAAAACATTTGCATACATGTGCAAAAATGCTCAAAAAATATCCCTGAAAATCCTTCCGCTCAGGTGGGAATGCAGGTTAGAACCTAAGCAATGATTTGGTATATTCCATTAATCAGTGCTCTGTGTGCCAAATATTTGGCACACCATCAATAGTTTATTGGGCCCAGACACACCCCCTACACAGTTCTCCAATCAGTAGTGTTCACACTTCCAAAGCAGTGTTATTGATTGGAGCACTGTGCACACCAAACGAAGAGTGTTTGCCTGCAAACGATCACATGGTTCCGCATTACCATGTGATCCGGTTGAAGTGCGTTTTTAAAAATAGTGCATGCACTACTTTTGGTGGAATCCAGTGCAATTTTAGCCCATTCAAATGAATTGAAAAAGCATCATCTACCAGGTTCACAGCTCTATCCAATTTGTGATGCGCCTTGAATCGATGATGTGGTATGTGCTACAGCCATTCCTTCTGCACAGTAATCCCTTAATAATGGCTGTATGCCTTGTATTACTAAATAGGCCCTGTCACCAATATTAAAATTGCAGGTAATAACACAGAGGTGCTTACCTACAGTGTCTTTGCTTTATATATTTATTTTTTTTTTTTAATTCATGCGCAACGTGCCTCTAAACATATAGTTACATAGTTACATAGTAGGTGAGGTTGAAAAAAAGACACAAGTCCATCAAGTCCAACCTATGTGTGTGATTATATGTCAGTATTACATTATATATCCCTGTATGTTGCGGTCATTCAGGTGCTTATCTAGTTTCTTGAAGCTATCAATGCTCCCCGCTGAGACCACCGCCTGTGGAAGGGAATTCCACATCCTTGCCGCTCTTACAGTAAAGAACCCTCTACGTAGTTTAAGGTTAGACCTCTTTTCTTCTAATTTTAAAGAGTGGCCGCGAGTCTTGTTAAACTCTTTTCTTCGAAAAAGTTTTATTTCTATTGTAGGGTCACCAGTATGGTATTTGTATATAGAAATCATATCCCCTCTCAAGCATCTCTTCTCCAGAGAGAATAAGTTCAGTGCTCGCAACCTTTCCTCATAACTAAGATCCTCCAGACCCTTTATTAGCTTTGTTGCCCTTCTTTGTACTCGCTCCATTTCCAGTACATCCTTCCTGAGGACTGGTGCCCAGAACAGGACAGCATACTCCAGGTGCGGCCAAACCAGAGTCTTGTAGAGTAAACGTGCTAGAAAATTTGACAATTCAATTCCCCAGAACTACCCTCTCCTTCTTTGCCCTATCCTCTTCTGGGAGTGTCTAATTACTCTCTCTGCTGGCCCAGCTCCTCTGTACCTCCCCTCATATACCTACATAACCTTGTATGTAGCAGCCCAGAGAGAAGTGAAGGGGAATATAATGTGATTTGAGTGACAGCTCTGAGTCTGCTGGGGCTGCTAGCATCACATCCACGATGGCAGCACCCAGTAGCAGTCTCAGGGCTTTTGGATGACTAAACAAGAGAGGCTTTTACAAGTACATAAGATGCATATAAGGTGTTAATAGACATATTTTAGTTGGAATGAATGGTCTGGCAACATGGACTCTTGAAGATTTTTCATGAAATTTGCAATTTTTTTTAAATCATGGGTCATTTTCTTGACCAAAAATATGGCAACTAAATAATACCCATTCAGCCACTGAAAAAAATAAAAAAATAACCCTGAACGAACACAAGCACTAAGCACGAACATAAAACCAGAAACAGAGGAATGCCTGACAAAGGAAATTCTCTCATATAAAAGAGAAGATTGAAAAATTCAACCTTGGAATTAACAGATAAAATAAAAAACGCAGGGATATAAAATGGTTGAAAAGCTGGGTTAAATTCTCTCTGGAGAGAAAATCGGAGCGTGATTAATACATTATGGGGAATAGTGAAGAATACAGAAAGCATAGTTAGGACAACGGTAACCTCAGAGAATATTCCAAAGAAGGAGCAAATCAGTTTACATATAAAGCGTTGTCATATTCTATAAGACTTCTTTATCACAGAGAATATAGAACTCATTGGGCCCTATAAGCAAGGTCATTCCTCCAAGGGTTTATGGCAGAAGATGCCTTCCAGCGAGTGATAGTTTTTGTTCTCTTTACTCCCTTTTATTCCCTTTGTTCCCTACCTCCTGCTTTCGTATAAAGCCACTCCACTAAAGCCTATTTAAACCCAAAAACAAAAATATAATATTTTACAGCTTACCAGTCCTTGGATATAGTGGCTGTATTTGTTTTTTTTGTTTTTTTTCAGGCCAAAAACATTTTCAGCAAGGTCATAACATACTTGTTGATCCTGCCAGAAGTGCCATGTCATTGTAACTCATTGTGAGCTGAAAAGAAGGCACACATACCCTTTTGTTTCTTGTGTAAGCTACTAATCCCATTGATTCAACGTGTAATGCAAATGAACAAAAAACAGACAAGTCCAGCCTAAGTGACAACGATGGTTTCATCCATAGATGCAGTGGGGGAAGTACAGTAAGTGTTGTGAACCTAGGACCTGCGTTACTGGCTGCATCACCAGGTGGAAAAAGGGAAAAAAAAGACCCCAAAAATGTATGAGGCCACCGCATATAAGTACTAGCAAGCTGCAAATACATTACATTTTTGGGCTTATATCCACTTAAATGTCCTCTTTCCAAACAATTTAAAGACCCAAAAAACAATTGCAAATTAAATTCTAAACATTAAACATTCTAACAATGGTTGATATACTCAGAAATGTGTATGCTACCAATCCATTCTCTTAGGCTTTCAAGTATTTAAACGTTAGGAACTAATTAAGACTCCTGTCAGGTTTTCTTTATGTCTGTCTGACATTTCACTTTCTGTCTCAAAGACACAACAAGAAGTGATAGAAAGAGCTTTCCAGAGCGAGTTCCATCTTAGACAGTCATTATCAGAAAAGTCCCCATTGGAAGGTTTTCCCTCTATTCTTGTCCCAGTGACAACAAGACGATCACTTTTCAGGGTTTAAAGCAAGATTTTACATTTAAATGATATAGGGTGGCACATTTATACAGTGTATGGCCAGCTTAGGGCTGGTGGAACAAATTGGTGCAAAGTCAGTAGAACCTTTACTGACATGGCCACAAATGTTTCTCGAAAACAGTTTTGCAGTAAACAGATTGGATATTGATGGACTTCTTTAGCCAACATAAATATTACCAATAAATACCAATATATACTCAAAAAGGGGTTGACACCATGACACTTGCTATATGGTCAAATGTACAGTATCTCACAAAAGTGAGTACACCCCTGACTTTTTTGTAAATATTTTATTTTATCTTTTCATGTGACAACACTGAAGAAATTACACTTTGCTACAATGTAAAGTAGTGAGTGTACAGCTTGTATAACAGTGTAAATTTGCTGTCCCCTCAAAATAACTGAACATACAGCCATTAATATCTAAACCACTGGCAACAAAAGTGAGTACAGCCCTAAGTGAAAATGTCCAAATTGGGCCAAATTAGCCATTTTCCCTCCCCGGTGTCATGTGACTCATTAGTGTTACAAGGTCTCAAGTGTGAATGGGGGGCAGGTGTGTTAAATTTTGATGTTATCGACTCACTCTCTCATACTGGTCACTGGAAGTTCAACATGGCACCTCATGGCAAAGAACTCTCTGAGGATCTGAAAAAAAAGAATTGTTGCTGTACATAAAAATGGCCTAGGCTATAAGAAGATTGCCAAGACCCTGAAACTGAGCTGCAGCACGGTGGCCAAGACCATACAGTGGATTAACAGGACAGGTTCCACTCAGAACAGGCCTTGCCATGGTCGACCAAAGAAGGTGAGTGCACGTGCTCAGAGTCATATCCAGAGGTTGTCTTTGTGAAATAGACGTATGAGTGCTGCCATCATTGCTGCAGAGGTTGAAGGGGTGGGGGGGTCAGCCTGCCAGTGCTCAGACCATATGCCACACACTGCATCACATTGGTCTGCATTGCTGTTGTCCCAAAAGGAAGCCTCTTCTAAAGATGATGCACAAGAAAATCCACAGTTTGCCGAAGACAGACTAAGGAAATGGACTACTGGAACCATGTCCAGTGGTCTGATGAGACCAAGATAAACCTATTTGGTTCAGATGGTGTCAAGCGTGTGTGGTGGCAACCAGGTGAGGAGTACAAAGACAAGTGTGTCTTGCCTACAGTCAAGCATGGTGGTGGGAGTGTCATGGTCTGGGGCTGCATATATGCTGTCGGCACTGGGGAGCTACAGTTCATTGAGGGAACCATGAATGCCAACATGTACCGTGACATACTGAAGTAGAGCATGATCCCCTACCTTTGGAGACTGGGCCACAGAGCAGTATTCCAACATAACGACCCCAAAACACTTCCAAGATGACCACTGCCTTGCTAAAGAAGCTGAGGGTAAAGGTGATGGACTGGCCAAGCATGTCTCCAGATCTAAACCCTATTGAGCATCTGTGGGGCATCCTCAAACGGAAGGCGAGGAGCGCAAGGTCTCTAACATCCACCAGCTCCGTGATGTTGTCATGGAGGAGTGGAAGATGACCCCAGTGGCAACCTGTGAAGCTCTGGTGAATTCCATGCCCAAGAGGATTAAGGAAGTGCTGGAAAATGATGGTGGCCACACAAAATATTGACGCTTTGGGCCCAATTTGGGCATTTTCACTTAGGGGTGTACTTACTTTTGTTATCAGCGGTTTAGACATTAATGTCTGTGTGTTGAGTTATTTTGAGGGGACAGCAAATTTACACTGTTATACAAGCTGTACCCTCACTACTTTTTTTAAAATCAGAAACTAGCTTTTATTGTGAAAGAAACACATGGCATTTTAACAGACTGCATCAAATATGCGTTTTACATTACTTTGTGAAATATTACAAAAAACGCCCCAGTACAAAACCTCTGTAGAACTGTCCGACAAAAGTTATACATAATGCCCGGATGTTATACAACAGAAATATGCATGTTTTTTCCGTAGGTAAAACATTTTTTTGCAGCTGTATAAAATAATTCAGTGAGAAAATAGATTCTACAATTAAAAAAGAAAATAGAAGAAAAAAAACCCGAACTATTATTAACTTTGCGGAGTAGAAAAACAGTTGCGCATAACAACCTCTCATCATCTATGTCTTCACCTAATATGTCTCATCCCTCCAATAATCTATTCAATGCTAGTTGATGTGGTGCAAGGCCTGAAACATCTAACCATGGTTGCCAAATAGAGAAGATTTTTTTAGGGGCTTTTCTATGTAGGGAGGTACATTTTACTCTAACTATCATAGAATTAACCTGTTCTATCCATTGTCCCCTGGTAGGCACCCTGAGAGAAATCCAACACCTCGCAATTAATTTTCATTAGATGTACATTAACCACAATATAGCTATTTCTTTATTTGAACATGACCGCACAATGAAGATTAGTCGTGGTAAGGAAGGTGGAGGAATAAGCATCCTTGCGATCACAAAGAAAACTGGAAAAGATCCGTGGAGAGGTTGGTACAAAAAACAAATAAGGCATGAAGAACAAACTCAAATAGTAGTAACTTTTTGCAAACACTTTGTGGTCTAACATGGACCACCACAGCAAAACTGGTGCTTTGAATTGCCCACTAGGGGCTTCCATGGGTGGAAACAGTGGAAGTTCAAAGATGTTACAGTGAACTTCACTAACAGCAGAATTTAACAAAGGAAGATTGCACTGAAAACTTGCCATCTTATCCGCCTGTACATCGGTAGTGTAGAGGTGACCTTCTCTGATTCCCAGAGAGTAAAGAAACAACATTTTTCTCAGGGTATTGCATGCTTCGGAGGGGTGCGTGCACGGAGCCCACGTTCCTCTCTGTCCATCCATTGTGTTGCAGCAGATGGCTTTTCAAAGAAATGTGCTTCTCCATTGGCCACCACTCGCAGCTTCCCAGGAAAGAGCATAGCGTATTGCAGATTAAGGGACCTGAGGCGTAGTTTTACATCTGTAAATTTTGCCCTTGGCTTTTGCACCTCTGCAGAGTAGTCTGGGAATAAGGAGATTTTAGTATTATCCATAGACAATTCTCTGTTCAATCTCCATGCCTTGGACAGTATCACATGTCTGTCCTTGTAATTTAACATTTTGAACAGGAATGTGCGAGGTGGATATCCCGGAGGTAGGGGGCGCATGGGCACCCTGTGCGCCCTCTCCACAGAGAACATGGGGGTAAAGGATTCTTTCCCAAATATTGTGAGCAACCATAATTCAATAAAAGCAACAGGATTTTTCCCCTGTACTCTTTCTGGTATACCGATTGCACGCACATTGTCGCGTCTCATCCTGTCCTCTAATTCATCAAGGCGCGCAGCATGGTCATCATCACATTTTGCTTTACATCCCGCAGCAGTGGCTCCATATCATTCTCCATGGAATTAAATCGACCCTCCAGTGCTGCGGTCCTCTCCCTTAATTTTTGCATGTCCTGCCTTACGAAAGACACTTCTGCCTTCACCCCCTTTATCTCAGCAGTTTGGACAGTGATGGATGTAGTGCAGCCTGTAACCACCGCCATTATATCTTTGAGAGTGGATCCTGGGCCGTCCCCTGGGGATGGTGGTGGCTCAGTATGGGAGGCAATTTGTGCACTTTATCCCATTCAGCAAGCATGCCGGTCAGATCCTCCAGTGGCGCCGTGTCATCTGCTTCAGACTGTGCACTGGATATGTCATCCCTAGCAGTGAAGGAGTGATAAGGGGCCTTCAGGAAAGACCTCGCAAAAAACTTCTGCGAGGCCTCCTTGTACTTTGCTTTTACTGAGCGCTGAAACCGGGCGCCATCTTGGAATGCCAGGTCTGGGAAGGAAAGGGCTTCTTTTAGCTTTTTAGCCATAGGGACGAGTAGATTAACTTGCCCAAAAGCTGCCGCTGTGTTGTGGCGATCTGCTGGAGCTGTTTGCGGTATAAAACAGGTCTGTTGCTGGTCACCTCAAGGATATTTAGCAGGATCTTTGGCGGAGAAAGCCGTACACACGTCCTGTTACATTCGCTGCTCAGCCACTCCCCCCACACTCACATTGTAGCATGTTTGTCTTTTCTTCAGTGTTGTCACAAAAGATATAATAAAATATTTACAAAAATGTGAGGGGTGTACTCACTTTTGTGAGATACTGTATGTGGATACTCCTCCAAACTGAGATCAGGTGTTTCCATTGAAGAGTTTTGGTAATAGTACAGAGTACAGAGTACAATGATATTTTAGACAATTGTGCACTTCAAACGCTGTGATAAGAAAGTTCTTTTGGTGAAGGCCCCTTTCTGTTCAAGCATGACTGTGCCATGTGCAAAAAGCCAGCTCCAAATAGACATGGTTTGATGTTGAGGAGTTGGAGTAACCTGTACAGAACTCTGACCTCAAACCCTACTAAACACAAAAGCCGCGTACACACGGTCGGACTTTTCGTCTACAAAAGTCCAACGGACGCTGACGGACTAAAGCTGGCTGGTAATCCGATCGTGTGTGGGCTTCTCCGGACTTTCAACGTACTTTTTTAGCCTCAAATCCGACGTACTTTAGATTTGAAACATGCTTCAAATCTTTACGTCGTAACTACGACGGACCCCGAAATCCGCTCGTCTGTGTGCTAGTCCGACGGACAAAAACCCACGCTAGGGCAGCTATTGGCTACTGGCTATGAACTTCCTTATTTTAGTCTGGTGTACGTCATCACGTACGAATCCATCGGACTTTTGTGTGGTCGTGTGTAGGCAAGTCCGTTCGTTAGAAAGTCTGCCACAAGTCCGCCGCAAGTCTGCCGAAAGTCCTCCGGAAGTCTGTTGGACAGGCTGTCGGACTTTTGTAGCTGAAAAGTCCGACCGTGTGTACGCGGCAAAACTGTGATCTAGGTCTATAGTATTTGTAGGAAAAACAAAAATGGCAGTTATTTATACACAGTCATTTAGCGTGCTAAGGAGTTTATCTATTAATATTTTATCCATGATTCACATAACAGTGGCTTAATGGTTAGCAATTCTACCTTCCAGCACTGGAGACCCTGATTCAAATCCTGGCCAGGACACCATCTGCATGGCGTTTTGTCTGTTCTCCCTGTGCTTGTGTGGATTTCCTGCAGGTGCTGCACACATGGAGCACAACATGGAGCCATAGAAAGAGCAAGGTTTTAGGTGCACCAAAAATTAGAACGCGCTCAATATCAAGGCTTCACAGTTCTCTCTTTTTCTAATTTCTCGAATTGTACATGATAATGTTGTCATCATATTAGTTAGTGCCTGTTTACAGTTAGAACCCAATGGGGTAAACAGGGATGTTACTATACTGTTTATGTATGCTTTATTTGATCATTTGTATGACTACTGTCCATTACTTTGATTGAGATTAGTATGTAAATGTTTTACTGCTATACTGATTTTTATATACCAAAACCAGCTGCCTTTAATTTTTCTGTTATTTGTATGGAAATTTCTATAAAAATTCTTTTATGATTAAAAAAATTAGAACGTGGTTATGGTAGTGGTTTGATTCGCACAACTTTCACTCAAGATTTACTCACTTAGAAGATTGGGCAAATATTGGTGAACTTTGTGCGAAGCTTGGGTGAAAACATAGATAAATATACCCCTAAATGTCATCTAGTAAGGGATTACACCTACTATGAGTTTGTCTTTATTAAAATGTGCTTGAGCTCAGACAGCGTCTTCCACCTCAGCCCTCTTGAGATGGAAGCCATTTTCCAGCTTCAGAGTAGCCACCTTACCTTTTTGCCTTTTTCACAGCAGAGATCATTTATGGAAGTGATTATGTTTTTTGAGAGAATGCAGATAAGCGCCTACATTTCTTCTTTCCCTTTTTTTTTTTTTTTTTTTAATTTTTCTATTTTTACTTCTGTCCACACTGACTGAGGTTGAGAATGACTCTGGGCCAGATCAGCACCCTGTGAGTTTCAGTTGTTTGATCCAGAGGGTCCCAGATTGGGCGCACCGTGGGAGGGGGTCAGATGGAAGCCTTTCGTGCCCCCCCTCTCCTGTGTGGTCCAAAGGAGTCCCTGGGTAGCGAAGTTGGCTCTTTAAACATACCTGCAGTGCTAGACCTGCCTAGGTTGATTGGTCTGTATTTTCATCTGTATTATGAATGGGCTGTTTATCCCTTTGCGGGATTGCTTTACTGCCAAGTCTAAATGTACCTTGTATTTCTGTCTTTTGTACAAGTTTTCATATTTTTACTTGTCTTAAATAAAGATTATATATAAAAAAATGTGCTTGAGAACCACAGCTCTATCCAATCATCTCACCATACAAGATATGAGCTGAAACGTTACACCAAAAATAGACAAGACACATTTTCCACCTGTGCCATCTAACTACTTATTATAGCAGATGAGAGGCCAAGTCATATTCAGTCTCTTTCTGCCTTCACAAACCCGAATTTGCAAGCGAATTAGGATAGCTGGCTGTCAAACTTCCTGCGTAGGCACTTTAAATCGGCAAAAGTCACATCCTTAATAGATTCTACCAGGGTATCATGAAATAAAGATTGCAAAGTAATTGTCTCATATGTTATCAAAGCTCCTTGCCCGCCATCCGGCCAAGTATTATCAGGTAAGGCCTGGCTGGCGCAGAGCCTCCCACAAAGTTCGAGACAAGAAAAAAAAAAAACGAGGATAATAAAAATGCAAGCTGGAAATATTCACACGGCCGTGTCTCCCCAGGCAGTAGGGGTATGGTTGCGCCTGATGCATTTTTCTTTCTCATTCACTGTCTTATCATTAGTGCAAAGCCCTCCAAAGCATAAACAAAATGGAGGGCGTTAGTCAAAACAGTCACGAGCAAGTTGTCAAGGAAACAAAAGGCTTTCTGTGTTTATTTAGCTCCTGCACCGATAAGGAGGAGTCTTTGTACTCATAATTTCACACACATCAGAAAAGAGAAGCCATGCTGAGCACACACTGACACAGCTCGTCTGAAATGCCACGGGCCTCGCTGATGGACTTTTTAACCCCACAAAGGACGGTCATGATGCCACCTGCCTAGAAACAATCATGCATTTTATTCATTTGTGACAAGTGTCATTGTGGTGCAATGTTCTATAAACCATATATTACACATTCACTCTACCCTATTTTAATCAAAACAGCCATATAAAGTATATGAACGCAAAAAAACTAAAGTGGACCTAAGTTTAAAAAAGTGAAAATTTGCTATATAATAGGGAACATGAAAAATGTTCCTCAGCTGTCTCAGCAGTACCATGAAAAGGATTATCTTTAGTCTTAAATTCCTAATAAAAACTAGGAGTGCACTTTCCATGCCTAGTCATTACTGTGCCTTCAGCCTCGTAGCTGTATATGTGCCATGTGAGATCTGAGGCACTGCTGCCTCTGACTGCTAGTCTCACCAGATTTGGAGTGAGATTTGGTGCTGTTTACAGTTCTCCTTGCTGGAGAGGAAGCTGTACCTGAGGACTGGCAGTGCAGGGATCTCCCTGTTTCTGCTTCATTTTATTCTGTAAATCTGTGCTATCTCCACCACCCCTGCTTCTTCTTAACCAGTCATCATTATGGCAGCTCTGACAAAAGAAACCAAAGCCTGGCGTCTGCCAAGATAGCTGCCACTCACACAGATACAATGCCTGATAAGATATCATTATTTTATAATGTGAGTGGTGTTTTATGACATTAGAGAGTTCCCCCTGAATATGAAAGCAGACCTCCAAGCCCAAAAGAAATGCATGTTTATTTGATCACTGGGGCACACTGGGCAAACAGCATAATGACCTACATGGAAGTAATTGCAGTTTTCTTAGCTTCAGTGGTCTGCTAAATGATCCAGGGATTAGGCTATCTTGCTCTCTGGTTGTCAGGTAGCAAAGCCTTCGATAACCATGGTTGTATACTGGCATCAACAGAAGGTCTGCCCCCCGACCGCCACTAAGATAATCGGTATTTGGTCTTGGTGGTAGGGCTACTATGTTTAGGGCTTTTTGTTATTCAATGAATTCTGATGATGCCATCTTTCTACTCACTCTGCTCACTCCTCCTCTATCAGCATATCCTTGTTAACATCTTTACATGCAGAATACCTAATTTGTTCCCAATCCCCTTCCATCTCCAAGTCTAAATACTTCTGTATAAGGGATACAAGAGTCTGATACCAACTCAAATTCAGGTACTATAAGTACTTATATTAATTGTATTTAAAAAAAATACATTAAGGGTTTCTTTTCATACAGGTACCCTCTGTTTCATCTCAGCAGGGCATCTGAGAGATGAGTCAGAATGGAAAAATGTAATATCTGTGCTCATTTTGTGATTGAGAAAAAATGGGCCTATGTAATCCACATGCTTTGGTATGTCAACTGACCTGAAAAGGGCACTGGGGTTGATTTATTAAAAGTGCAAAATGCAAAATCTAGTACAGCTGTGCATGGTAGCCAATCAGCTTCTAAAATCAGCTTTTTCAATAAAGCTTTGAGGGAAAAGAAGGAAGCTTATTGGTGGAGCTGCCCCAGATTTTGCACTATCCAGTTCTAGTAAATCAACCCCACTGTGTCACTTCTTCAGGTTAGTAGAACTGATAAGGGACTAAAGCCTTCCCCTCTCATGGGCTACAGGCATTCATTTTCATTGAACACCAAAATAATTTCGATTCGAGCAGCCATCTTCATACAGAACTGCTTAAAAAGCACCTTTTGCATCATTCACTGTCCCTTAGTGTGGGAGTAGTTTAGAGACACAGCCCTGCTTAATAAGGAGAAAGCTGGAGCAGTCTTAGGACAGGTTTCTGTCACGTAGAGAGAGCGCAGGTTCCCTATACAAGGCCCTCCTGTTTGCCAGCTTATTAAGCTGCCTAATACTGCTAGCTGGACTGTCTACCGCCACTCCTAAGGACCCAGAGGTCCCTACAGCTTTGAGACCCTAAGGAAGTTCTCCTTGTGCATGACACAGCCTGTGAGCCTACACTGCATTGCTTGTTTGAAGAAGTGCCTTATTAATAACACTATCTCTTGAACAAGTGAAGTAAGTTGGAATTCCACCTTTGCCATTGTGCAACCTGCTGTATTTTGGTTGTCATAAAGCTACCTTAAAGCAGTCATGTGGTGTTGGTCCTCCCAATTTCAGGTTACAGTAAGTAAGTCCACCCACTTAAGGATGGCTTACTGTACGTGGACGCGTGTCCACCTATATCCATCCACATCTGTTCAGGTCAGGAAACGTGGACCTGGTAAACTTTTTGTGTTCAGTCTGATCCCAGATAGCAAGGATAACTTGCCATAAATTTGTGGCAGGGTTGAATTGTAAGTCTGTTAAATTGCTGCACATTTTCACTGGCAAGATGTACACTTGCAAAGCACTTGAAGCACAAGTTCTAGTTGACACTTTTCCAATTTGTAGCAAGTCTCTAGCAAGAGTATAGTTGCAGTGGTGAGTCTACAGCATGAGCTCTGCAAGTCTACAGCATGAAAATTCAGCCACAGTGACCCCTATGGTGGGATGACTATTCCACAACATAACTGAACCAGAACTTGCAGCAGACTTTCAGAATGTTAGCAAAGAAAACATTGAGTCATGTAATGCTGACTTGCTACAATTGTGCAACAAACTTGTGAAGCCTGGCAAGTCTAGCAATAGCTTAGCAAGTCATTTTCAAACTTGCAGCACAATTGCTTGCTATCTGGGATGAACCTGAATGGATCTGCCTACATCTGGTCACATATACCGATCAGCTATAACATAAAGATCACTGGCAGGTTAAGTGAATAACATTGATTATCTCCTTACAATGGCATCTGAAAGTTGGTGGGATTTATTAGACAGCAAGTAAACACCTTGTCCAAGCAGTATATGTGTTAAAAGCAGAAAAAAATGGCATCACAGTTTTTAAGGTACAGGGCGCGTAGCTGCAGACCAGTTAGGTTGCCCATGCTGACCCATGTCTACAGCCAAAAGTGCCTACAATGGGCATGTGAGCATGGATCAATAGAAGTAGGTGGCCTGGTCTGATAAATCATGTTTTTTTTTTAAGTCATGTGAATGCCTGGGTGTGTGTCTGGGGAAGATATAGCACTAGGATGCACTATGGGTAGAATGTTACTTGACACGTACCACCTACCTAATCATTGTTGCTGACCAAGTAAACCCCTTTCATGGAAACTGTATTCTCTGTTGGCAGTGACCTCTTTCAGCAGGAGGATGCGCCCTGCTACACTGCAAAATGGTTCACAAATTGTTTGAGGAACACAATGATGAGTTCAAGGTGTCTAGTTGGCCCCCAAATTCCCTAGATCTTGATCTAATCAAGCATCTGTGGGATGTACTGGAAAAGCAAGTCTGATCCTTGGAGGCCCCACCTCACAACTTACAGGACTCAAAAGAATTGCTACTGACGGCTTGGTGCCAGATAACACAGTATATCTTCAGAGGTCTAGTGGCCTCCATGCTGCAATGGGTAAGGGCTGCTTTATTGAAAAAGGGGAACCTACTCAATATTAGGTGAGCGATCATCATGTTATGGCTGATCGTTGCATTGCAGACTATTTTTGATCAGTGTAATCTTGGGTCGAAAATGGACTGATGGTATGCCAGTGTAAAGGGGGGCTTAATGATGTATTAATGAATGTAGAGCTGCATTGTATTCTTTATATCCTCCTAGAGTTTGGCTTTAAATAAATGATTTAGCTGCAATAGCCTATTAAAATGTCCCTGTTTTTATTATAGGAGTTGAAAAGTCCATTGCTGCTGACAAGTAAATTGCGTGGATGGCACAGGCATAAGTGTATGGTTATAAAATGTGTAATGCCCCTGCAAATGTTGTCCCAATACTGGAGGTTGCTCTTATTTAGAGTAAAGAAAACAGAGCCATTGTTCCAAGGGGATTGCAAAAACATTCCTATGATTTTCTAACAGCCAGTTATTTTTAATAGCAAAAATAATACAATGAGGGAACATTTAAATGTTTAGAGTTTGTGATAATTTATAGAGCCTTTATAAAGGGAAGTGATTCTCATAAAAGCCACAACTTGGAAGCTCTAAAAAGTCCTTTTTAGGGGAGAAAGAAAATAAAGAAAGTAAATTACATAAAAAAATACATAATCAACACACAACGCTGGTTTAGCAAAGTCTGAGGTTTACGACCAAATACTTGCACCACGAAGCCTGCCACAAAGCAGGCTAGCAAACACCACATCTTATGTGCTAATTACAAAGGAAAACAAAACATTTGGGCTGTGACATTCATTTATTTTGCTGATACACTATATATGGCTCCTTGGAGGCACTTCTGAACCATGGGGGGATACGTCATATGGAGAGACTTGAAACAATATCACTAGGAAGCAGCTTGAAATGTACCCTGCCCCAGAGCCGCTAAGGACAGGACACCACCCCTTGATGGAACAGTTTGCTTCTAAAAGGTCATAATATGTCTCCTTTTGGACAGGCATCAAATGGTTGACGGTGTCCATGCAACATGTCCAGGCCACTAATTTGCACAATGAATCGTCTCTCTGCATAAGCACAGAACTAGCCAATTGCATTAAATCTCTAAAGACATGAGCACCATAGGAGAATTTTAAAGCTGAACTTCAGGCAAGTAAAGAAAGCACAGTGCATTTGTGAATTCCTTTACAAATACCTAATGCCGAACTCCAGTCAAACATCTAAATACACAAATGAAAAACATATATGGGGCTGTTTTATCTGCCAAAGAATTTGTATTACTGTTTATCTAGTTCTGAGATTTAGACACCTCTGCCACACACCACAACCATGACCTAACTTGGGAGAGAAAGAGCTCTACACCTACACCTGGGAGAGAAAGAGTAACACATAGGAGGGTGCCTGGCTGGGCAGAGCTATAGTCCAGGACTGGGACAGAAGAACTAGTATACTACAAAAGGCATCTTGTTAATCTCGATTTGACAGAGCAGGATGCTTCACCTTGTTAATCTCAGCTTGAATAAAGTAGAATGCTACAGAGTCATATATACAGGGAGATGGGTTGTAACACTGTGGTGCTCCCAAGGAGAGGTGAGGATGTACAAGTGGAAGATGGTTTATGAGTGATGTCCTAATATTCCGCTCACCAATGACTACTACAGTATGTCCACTGTTGTGTTTGGCATTCCATACCAAAGACACCTGCCAGTATGTCAAGTGATGTTGTATGCCATTGCCATCTTTTGAAAAGGGAACAGTGCAGAAAATACATCTTTAGTATGGACATTCCTTTCTTTGAGAATATAAAGGCTAAAGGCCGGGAATATTTCGGGAAGGCCTACGGCAAGCAGTTAGCACAATATGGCAAAGGCTTCTAACTACCAGCAGTGGGTGACTGACCTATCCAAGAAGAAGCAGGGCAGGTGTTCTTGCAATTTGGCACCAATACAAAGCCAACTGTGGTCCCCCTTACATGTGTACTTTCCTCATTTCAACCCTGTTTAGTCTGGTCATGTGATCCTGCAGCTCTGGCTCCTCTGTGTAAGAAAGTGCTCGACAACAGTTATGAATTCCGGAATCGTGACATCACCCATAGGTTCCCATGGTCCAGCCATTTTTGGTGTTGCTTCCTGTGAACTTGAGACTGGACCAGAGCAGATAAAAAATACTGTAGGTAAGTACACAGATCTTTTTTATGAGTGTATACAGGATAGGTAGAAGTAGGAAGGAGTGAATATTTTTAAAAATAGTTAGAGTTGGGCTTTTCTTCCATTGAAATCTAAGCTCTGCTCTACGGGGATTGCAAGAGGCTGAAACCAAGTAAAATTCAGGAACTACAATGCTTGTAAAATAATAATAATAATAATAATAATAATAATATTAATGTATTAATGAATGCAGATATGCATTTAATAATTGAATTGTATCTAATACATTCCCCTGAAGTTCAGCGTTAGAGTACACCACTACACTAAACAGAAAATTATTCTAGGTATTTCTAATAAAATAATATATAATTGCACTTACCAATTTTTTTCTGTATTTAGAAAAATTGCCTGGTGATTCAAACGGCATTCTGTTCTTCCTCTTGAAGGGTGACAACACTGCAAGGCCTGCAGAAATTTCACTTCAACACTGCACAGGGCTGTATCATCAAATAAGCTAATGAGGATGGTTATCAGCATCGTAACTGCTCAAAATCCTCCTTCCTGCCAATCAGCACCTAATATACAATCCAAGAGGGCGCTGTACGTGAAGTGATGCAGGATGGATGCTGTCTTGGATTCTGCCTACTTGCAGAAAAGACCGTGGATGGCACCATCCCTCCCGCCACTGCTTAAAACCATAAAAACTTATCCACAAATATGTAGAACATTCTATCCTGCATTTCCCAACTGTTTGTATGTATTGAAACCTGTATTAAATGGCCTGAATGCATGTGTTGTATAATTGAACGAAGGTCCTCATATACAGGGCCAGGTGCAGGGATCAATAGTTCAGCAATCAGGATCTCAATGCGTTTCGCCAAATGGCTTCCTCAGGTGTTCTATTAGTGCTGTGAAATGCATTACAATTAGAATCATGTTATATATTGTAATACATAAAGAAAAAAACAAAGAAATAATGCAAAATCTGTACATTACATAAATATATATTTCATCACCTCTATGTGGGTAGTAATGAGTACTCACATCTATCTAGTCAAAAAGCCAAGGCCAAAAAAGAGAGCTTCCGCTAAGATGAAGGGGAGAGAGAATCCAGCCAAACAAAGAAAGGCACTGCTTCATGAGGAACCCACCAAGGCCAATTCTTCTATTGGATAATAACCATATGTATAGTCTCAGTAATCTCCTAATATAGAGCAGAAACACCCATTAAAGGAAATGGAGGATCACAACAGATATGTCTAAGAGAAGAGTGTCCAAAAGACACCAGTGCAAAAGGGTACAAAAGATATGTGATATTCCAACAAACTCACTTTAACATGTAGTGGAAGGGGTGTGCCCAACAAGGATTCCCAGAATAGGAATAATATGGATTGCCAGTGAAAAAGTTAAGGGGTGATTGGTGTACATTTTTTCACATCCTGTAAAATACAACCACAAGTGCGCCCATGAAAAGCTATGAGCAGCATCTCAGCTTTTAATATACTCAGCATATAATCAGCTTGTAAACTCATGCTGAGCAGAAAAAGTGTTGGCTGAAAAAAAAAGGCCCATGTGCCCCCCACCATGTACGGAATCGATCCTGCCTTGCAGTGCTCACATCAGCCCACATGTACTCTTGGACACCCCGGTCGTTTATAGACATTACCACTCTGCCATTTCCAAGTAATCTTTTTATGTACTATAAACGTCAAAGCTGGACCAGGCCTCGTGAAAGGTTAACTATCAACCAGTATGAGCAAAATATTTTTAAAATGCAGTCGTTCTGACACTATTTTGTCAAACTTCTGCTGACTTCAGCACGAGATTGCAGATCTGCAGTGTATTAACTTCTTAACTTCTGCGAATAAGTGACAGACAAGGTAAATGCCTTTTGTATATCAGACACAGATGCGGGCCTGGGAGGGGGAGAGTTGTGTCTAGACATATTTTTTAGAGCGTGATACATTGCCCCCAAAGTGTTAACTAAATATTGATGAAATCTGCTTTAATTTATTGGCTTAGGTAAGTGTTGCAGGACATGCGTAGCCCTGTCAACGAATAAACGTTGCTTGGCATTGGAAATAACCAGAACAGGAAGCCATTAAGTATGTTCTGAGAATTCACCCTTATTTCGCGAGAATTATGTCACCTAGAATGCGTGCCTGATGCGTTACGCTGCATTCACTCCTCATCTGGGATTTAGCATCCCCGGAGAAGCTGCTCTGCTTAACAACGTTTTTGTTGTGTAAGAGCCTATACTACAGCAACATGAGGCTCTCCAGCCGCTGTCCAACTATTCAGGCTTCATTTATCAAAGCAGTACATCTTGTTCAAGAAGCAATTTGAATGTTCACTTTGCAAAGCAAATGTTAAGAAAGGGACCTGTGTTCATGCTGAATATCCAATCATGTGCAAAGGTAATTACAAAAAAAAAAAAGAATTTGCTAGCACGTGATTGATTGGTGATTTAAGAAAACACAGCTTCACCTTTTTTAAAAGGATGCCGCATGCACTTAAAAGGGTGACACACAGACAGCTCCCCTCAGTCAGCTTCTTCTAAGAAGCTGGGTCTCTGCCTTCCTCCCTCAGATCACCCACCTGGGGCCTCCACATGGCAGCCTGTGCCTGATAGGGCAGCCTGCCCCTCTCAGGCTGGACTCCTCCACTCGGAGAAGACCAAAGTGCTCTAAGAATAAAAACAGTCTCTCAGCCCACCTTCAGAGCCTGCCTCTATGGAATAGGCCAGGGCTGTATCAATTATTATGCTGCCATCTGCATAGCTCCACACCTATCATCCAGAAACTTTTCAAGTTGTCTGGATACAGAGGGAGCTATCCAGAGGACTAGCAGCGGCAGAGCACACCGATCAGGTCTAACTAAACAATTGCAGCTCACAGTGAGTACATTGAATCAAACTATGCTTTTACCTCAACCATAATCACAGCCACACTGACTAAAGTGCGGCAGCTAAATTTCCCTGCCAAAAACAAACACTAACATTTGTCTAAACTTTCCCAGCACCTAACTAGGAGGGTGCTACATTCTTACAGCATTTGCAATACTGAGCAGGGTTCTTTGGTCTTCCATCAACTTGTTGAGCTGTTTCCACAATACCAGTAAGTTAACAATGTATGTGGTAGGAACAACTGTAACGATTTGTAATTTGACATCAAAATGAGTCAACTCGTGATATTAGAAATTCTAAGTGATTTTCTCATGGATGAATAATAATTTGTGGCTGTCTTAAATGATTGACTGTTGTACAATACAGACACAACATCACCTATGGGTATTGGTAACGCCAATAATATTACTTTGGTTCATTATTAAAAACAAGCCAAAGTTTATACCTTCAAATAATGTCAGTGTTAATTGTCTTTGTAACAGAACAAATACTTGTACTATGCTTTGCTATATGTTGTATGCAAAGTGTAAGCTCAAATGTATAGTTGATATGATATCCATGGCCAAGGCTACACTAAGGTTGTAACTGAGATTTGGCATCGCAGAGGTTAGTAAGGTGTTGATTTTGTTGCCTGTATAGATTTTTCTTCCATTTTGCAGCATTTTACATTCAATCCGAAATCCTGGGAATGCCCCCGCTCAGAAATCATCTCCCTTTGTATTAGAAATAGTTGTTTCAAGTGTATAATCATATGGATGAAAAGCACAGAGCAGAGAGGAATTGAGCTCGCTCTACGCGACACAGACATTAGACACATCACAGCCATTATTCTCGCCAGCTCCACTTCAGGATGGCCCTAGAGTACCCGGCAGACCTGGAAAGATGCCCACTTCATAAAAGGCATTATGCACCTCACCACCAGCTGGGACTCCACCGAGATGCTGCTAACGTTCTGATTCCAACTCAAAATAAATGCAATTCCTTAAATATATTTCTCCCCTTCTAAAGGCAGTAAATTGTACCTTGGCTGTAGCTGTTCTGCACCATAACATAAATCCTCTGGGTGCTAAACAAATCAGCAGAATGCAAAGCTCATCTGATACACAGAGTGAAAGGCTCCATTTTAGGCACATATTTTTAAAGCAGAACTCTAGTCTTCAGTCTTGCACGGTTGTACAGGCTCCTCTCCTGTACTGAAAAGGCTTACTCTGATTTCACTGCACATTGTGGGATTATGACAGAGTGCATTGGAAGCAGCAGCAAATAGAACCTGCCTCATTTTCTGGCTGGAGGACTTCAGCATCATCTAGCGCGTTCCTTCCCAGGAAGACTGTTCTTGACCCACCCCTTTCATTCACTGAATTTCACTTCTGTCAATCATGGAGGCTCAGCATCACATGTGCATACCTCCCAACATTTTGAGATGGGAATGAGGGACACCTACTAGCAAATGTATGTAGGCATAGGACATACCCCCTGCCAAACCCCTTTAAAGGAGAATTAACCAAAAAAAAGGGTAAATAAATCCACAAGGGCTTTTTTTTACCATTACTTTTCCTTTATATTGGCTTTTAAAATTTACAAATGCCGCAATTTAGAAATTGGATGAAAGGTTTAGCACCGGGAAACACTTTTTGAAAGATAAAAAGTGCATGTTATATACAACTATATGGATCAGAACAAAATGAGGGACAAATGAGGAGGAAAGAGGGACAGAGGGACATTGCTCCAAATCAGGGACAGTCCGTCTAAATCAGGGACAGTTGGGAGATATGCATGTGGGTGTTATCTTGTGTGGTCTGCATGCAAATACAGCTTACCTAGGGACACCTGCTCTTCAATACTGATATCTACATAATAAAGCCCATCATTCCAGGATGTAGCCAACTGCTTTCATCAGGGCCGAGTACTCTTCAGAGAAGTACTGAGGCAGGTTGCTGTCATCTTTTTAGGATGCTAAGAAGGGCTACTGATAGGGGGTAGAGCTGGCCCTACTGTACCAAACCCAGGCCCCATCCTTTTAACTGATAGGCCAAGAGATATGAGGGGACTCTTCAAAAACCTTTGGGCACATGTACATTAATTCCAGTGGCTGTGGCTCCCCGTGAATAAATAAACGTTACCCAGGCCCCATCAGTTCAGTAGCAGCAGAGTAGTAGATCAGAGTGGGAACTATTTTTCTGGAGCAGACAATCCTCTATGCCTCGGCTCCTAAACATTAAATTTAAACAAATAAAGTTTTGGCCACTTCTTTAAAGCTGGGCTCACATATGTGCAATTTGGATGCGGGTTTCCCCGCCTGCTCCTGAAAATGAGTAAATAGGTCTTCTCTGTATGCAGCCCCTTTTTGCCGAGTTGATGGGGACTGAACAGTTGCGTACCTAGGGGGTGACATGAAACAGACAAAGGGAGGACACCCCTCACTCTGAACTGCTGCTGATCAGTAAGGAGATCTGTACTAAATCGGAGTCTGTACTGGGGGGGGTGTAGGCTCTCTACTTTTGGGAGTCTGTACTGGGTTAGATCTGCACTTAGGGGTGACTGTACTGAGGGGGGGGGGCTGTACCAAGAGGGAAGGCTGTACTAGGGGGGGGTTTGCATTGAGGGGATTTTGTACTGGAAGGATCTGCATGGAGGGCATATTTAATGGGGGGTCTGTACTGAGGCTGGGAAGGGGTTTGTGCTGAGGTAGTAGGCTGGGAGGGGGGATTTCAGTCTGTGGGTGAAGATCTGTACTGGGGAGAGATTGGGACTGTTGACTGAAATCTGTACTGTGGGGGATATGAGCTTGGGGGGGGGGGGGGTAGGGGTAGTAGTACTGACAGGGGGGGGGGTAATTTTTGGTTGTATTCTGTGTTGTGCATTCTTGAAAGTGTAGCTAAGAGTACTTTGGCATAGATATGCTTTCTATACAGAGAGTAGGCTTTTTATTTAGACCATGATCCTTCAAGCCCCTCCTAGACTTTACATAGTTCTTTGGGTCAGCTTGGCCCAAATGAACTATGTCCCTCACTTAAATGTGAGGCCGCTGGATGTGCGGTATAAACTGTATGTAGTTGAGGCTACCAAAAGCATACCGCACTGTGTTTTGGGTGCAAGCCGAGACTTCCTGTCTCATTCCCGGAACAGAGTGGAGTCTATCACAGTGGCGCTCATCCACTCACAGAAAACAGTGTATTCTATTAATGAGTATAAAGCTTCCTCTGATTGGCTGACATCATCAGCCTGCCCCTCTGATAGAAAACACCACTTTCTGTGAGGGAGAAAAAAGTGGGGAACAAGCTGACCCAAACGAACAATGTTCAAAAAAAGATGGAGTTCAGCTTTAAATGAATTGATACCAAATCTTATCAGTTTGGAGTTACCATAAAATGAAGGACCTAGAATTATTGCTCTCACTCTGGCATGCATGGCGATATATCAAATGTGTGAGGCAATCATACACACACACACATACACACACAGACACGTGTGTGATCTATGTGTGTATTTGTGTTTGTGATGATGATGGGGTGCTTTCATTTTTAAGTTTATTTATTTATTTTATTTATTTTTATTTTATTTTACATTTTTTTAACTTTTTTTTCCCTTAAAGAGGCAGTAAACTCTCAAATATTTTTTGTTTTATTCCTTCCCTGCAATTTAAAGGCATTATGTGCTAGTATGCATCGCATACTAGCACATTATGTGACACTTACCTGCAAACAAAGCCAGCGTCGTCCCCGCTGGAGGCCGCATGCATATTCGCCCATCTTCCTCCCAGGGCCATGGACTCTGGCTGCGTGACTGGCCGGCGCTGTGTGACGTCACTCCCGTGCATCCATGACCAGCATTGGTCATGACACACCGTACTGGGGAGATGGCACGGGCGACTGCCGTTCCTTCAGAGCGCATGATTTGATCGGCGCAGCATACAGTAAATATCTCCTAAACAACGCTCTTTCAGGAGATATTTACAGTACCTATAGGTAAGTCTTATTCTAGGCTTACCTATAGGTACAAATATATTTCAGGAAGGTTTACAACCTCTTTAACCACTTAAGCCCTGGACCATTTGGCTGGCCAAAGACCAGAGCACTTTTTGCGATTCGGGACTGCGTCGCTTTAACTGACAATTGCACGGTCGTGCGACGTGGTTCCCAAACAAAATTGACGTCCTTTTTTTCCCACAAATAGAGCTTTCTTTTGGTGGTATTTGATCACCTCTAAAGTTTTTAGTTTTTGTGCTATAAACAAAAAAATAGCGACAATTTTGAAAAAAAAATGCATTATTTTTTACTTTTTGCTATAATAAATATCCCCCAAAAATATATATAAAAACCATTTTTTTCCCTCAGTTTAGGCCGATACATATTCTTCTACATAATTTTGGTAAAAAAACCCCTCAATAAGCGTTTATTGATTTGTTTGCGCAAAAGTTATAGCGTCTAAAAAATAGGGGTTAGTTTTATGGCATTTTTATTAATAATTTTTTTTTTTACTAGTAATGGCGGCGATCTGCGATTTTTATCATGACTGCAACATTATGGCAGACACATTGGACAATTTTGACACATTTTTGGAACCATTGTTATTTTTACAGTGATCAGTGCTATAAAATTGCACTGATTACTGTAAAAATGACACTGGCAGTGAAGGGGTTAACCACTAGCTGGCTAGGAAGGGGTTAAGTGTGTCCTAGGGAGTGATTCTAACTGTTTGGGGGCGTCGCTACAAGTGACATGTCACTGATCACCGCTCCTGATCACAGGGTGCTGTGATCAGTGACAGTGTCACTAGGCAGAACAGGGGATGCTTGTTTACATTAGTATATCCCCGTTCTTCATCTTCGTGAGAGGGTCGCGGGTATCCCTGCGGACAAAGAGTCCGCGGGACCCGCAATCCTACTCACAGAGCTCGATGCGGGTGCGCCCATTTGCGCAGCCGTGCCATTCTGTCGACGTAAATGTACAGGCGGCGGTCGGCAAGCGGTTAAAGCAATATTAAACCCAAAGACAATATGTAATATATTTCAGCTTACCAATCCTTGGTATGGTAGCTGTCTTTTTTTTTTCCACTTTATTCTTACCTAGTGATCTCACCTGTAACACATTCCTGCCTTATTGTGAAGGGGAAGGAAGTGAGGTCACAGGCCTGATGGAGGGCTCATGAGCATTACCAAAACATTGTCTTTCTATATGATTATGCAAAAAAGACGGGAAGCAGATTTTTACACTTTGCAACAAGCTTGTTGGTGTACTTGCGACATATCTTATTCATGATCCAGAAAGATATCGTGAATGAAGCCACAGCCACAGAGGAGGTCCCAAGTAGGGGGTCTCGGTTCATGTTCTGATAAATAAATTTACTTTTCATTGGATTTGTGACGACACAGAGATGCTTTTCCAATCTTCCAATCTCCCTTGACAATACCTTCGTCTGCCTTTCAGGCTAGAAAAGCAGCACCATATTTTTTAGCAATCATTCAACATCATCTGTATCCTGGACTAAAATCCTAACCCTATATGACACAAGCATGGAAATTCCAGATGCAGTGCAGTAGCTAAATGTATGAAGTCTCTCACAGACTAGCCCTCTTTACTTCTGCTCCTTGCTACAAAGTTACAATTATAGAGATTGGTGATCCATATGGAGAGTCTGACGAAGAATGGGCTGAGATCTGATCTTACAGATTCTGATAAGCCCCCCCGCCTGTAGACCCCCACAACCACCAGCCAGGGTTGTGAGGAAGAGGCCTTTGTCCCCATCAGCATGGGGACAAGGTGTTTTTTTTTTGGGGGGGGGGGGGCATGTGGCCTGGTATGGTTTCCTGGCCTGCTAGGCTGCATGCTCGGATAAGGGTCTGGTATGGATTTCGACATTTTTTTTTATTTTAACATGGGGTTCTCCTTAAAATCCATACCGGACTTGAAGAGCCTGGTATGGATTGGGGGGACCCCCACGCAGTTTTGTTTTTAAGTTTTTTAATGCCGGCATTGTTTACATTCAGCTGTCAGCAGGAAGTCCCGCTGACAGCTGATGAGTCATCAATTATTAAGGACGCGGCGGCCACCCGCTCCTTAACAACTGGCTATTCACAGTTTGTTAAGGAGCCTTTCCTATTATAAAAAAAAGCAAAACGCATGTAAAAACGCATAAAAACGCACAACTTGCATTTTTGGTGCAAGTTTATTGAAGTCTACTACACGCAAAATGCAATCTGCTGCAGGAAAAAAAGTCCCTGACCCTTTCCAAAAATGCAACGGCTGAAAAACACATGGGTGTGAACGTGTTCCATAGGAAACCATGGTAAATGGACTATAATTTGGCAAAATTCACTAAAAACGCTTAGGTGTGAGCCTAGCGTAAAGAATAAATAAATATATTTACCTTTTTTTCCAGGTGTCTTTGGCCTGGCCCAGTGACATCACAGGTCCTCCTTTACCCTCTTCTGCCTCTGGTGATGGCCAGGTCGTAAATGCTGCAGAAGTGTCACCACATAAAATTATATATCTATCTACAGCACTCCTCTGTGATTCCAGGGCAGGGGGTGGAGCCATGACACCCTGAGCTCTCAAGAAGTGGGTTGAATGACTTTGGATCTCATTCAACTTGGAAGAGGAGTATTGCTGCATCGGTGAGGGAAAAAGGGTTAGTATAGCAACTGGAACTGCATTTTTGTTTTTACAAACTGCCAAGATGCCCAAACTAGAAAATGGGATTTAACTATCAACCCACAAAATTACAATCTGAATCAACTTTTATGTGCAAGGATAACTGAATCACAAGAATGGCTGAGAAAAATTACAAATCCATTGGCATGTAAGACAATCAACATTCATACTGTATCTTCTAGTTGTGAATTTATCTTCGTGCCTGCAATTTGGCTTTAAACAAGACTCATTTTATTTTAGGCCTCGTTCACATGGGTGGCCTCCTGTGGCTGCTGGTGGCTTCTTGCTGGCAGAGGAACAGTTGTATGCACA
Organism: Lithobates clamitans; assembly: GCA_037952925.1. Lineage (NCBI taxonomy): Eukaryota > Metazoa > Chordata > Amphibia > Anura > Ranidae > Lithobates > Lithobates clamitans. Next base: position 2,059,419 of record JBBGZY010001451.1, on the reverse strand, counting down.
TAGTATGTGGCGGCAATCAGATTTGTACAAATCAATGGCTGTTGCTGATGGCATGTGACCACCCATCCAAGCAGCTACATGCGCTTAGAGGCTCTGACAGGCCCTGAGAGTTTGCATCCAGGGCAGGCATGTCTGACCGCACACTGGAGCTAAACGGCCAGTTCATATGTGTCCATAGCACAGATTGCTGTGCCCAGAGGTTGCATTTAGCCACCTGTGAATGCAGCGGCCTATCGGCCATAATTCTCTCATCTGAATCAGGCCTTAGGGCTAGTTTACACTAGCGATCTGCTTTCGGAACGCAGAGAGCATTTGAGAGGTAGTGAGGAGGCGTTATATCACCTCCTCATTGCCTGCTGTAACGCTGTGAACCCCGCACCAGTGCACTGCAACTGCATTGTGCTACAGGGCAGTTGTGGGGCGCCCCCTTTCAGATGAATGGGTAAATGTGGGGATCATTTTTACTGCACCGCAATGCAAAGCATCACAGCCCCAACATATGTTTGTTGCCTATCCAGCTAAATGTAAAGCAGTTGGGGGGCAGTAAAACCACACATGAGGTTTTACTGCCCCTCAACTGAAGTGTAAACAAAGCCTTAGAGATAACCCACCCATCGATTTTACTATCAAGGCTGCCATTAGCTCTAATGTTAAATGCAGACCAGGTGGACAGAAAGCTTCAATTAAAAACAAAAAAAGACACATTTTTGGAGGAATCTTACAAATATGAATTTTGGGTATAAACTAAGGACTGAGGCCATTTCCAAAACTAATAATATAAAACTAAAAAACAATCATATGGTGATGTATTTGAAAATGTTGTCAAAGAGCAAGTCTTGAAAGGCTTTAAATGCAAGTAATTAAGCACGCCATATGTATGGCATTTGTCAGTAGGACTGCTCAGGTCCAGCCAGGGTTGCCTTGGCAACACTGGGATGTCAGTCCCTAGGTAGCAGAGGGCTGCATTAGGAAACAGTTTTCAGATAAGATGGCATCATTGTGAGAAGGGGGGGGGGGGTACTAGCTCTTCTTCTTCCAGTTCTGCCATCAATAATCAATACCGGACTAGGTTTGGCATTAATTTAATAAAAGTATGTTAGGACTGGCAGAGTGCATTTCGCAGCTAAATGGTTAAAGCGCCAGCGGTGCCCGTGCAGCTTTAAGGGGCGGCTCCGGTGGGGGGATGCTGCCGTTGTGAGCCAGTCAGACGTTGACTAGATTTTGTATTGATGCCTCCATCTGAAGCCGCCCGGGAGGCTCATGTTTACTCTTGAATACGTGGACTGGTGCCAGGTTGGCACCGCTCTCTATGTTTATACATTGAAATTCAGGGCATGACTCTGACTTTCAAATGATCCTCTCAAATTAGTGCTCATTTCGCAGAATGCACAGGCTGCTTGTGACAACGCTGTGAACAGTCTAAGAATAACAGCAGGGCTGAAATTTAACCCCCCCAAATGCTGGGAGGACAGCTAGAAGTACAGTGGAAGCACCCATGTGTAAAGCTTCCGGTATTTAAAGTGTATGTAAACCCTGACAATGAACTTCTCTTATTTGCTTCCCTTTGGTCTTCCATTTGGTCTGGTAAATATACATTAAACAGCATTTTGTTACTTTGTTCATTAAACGCAAAAGGAATCCTGCCAAAAATCCAGTGCATTCTGCAGTGTTATCAGCTTGACCATTTCTCTTTTGTGGACTACAAAACACCTCCCTCCTATGTTGTGGTGATAATAATAGGAGAAAATCCTGGGATGTCATGTTCTGAGGTCCTAATGCATTTCCTGTCCTAGGGTGACCACTTTGCTCCTTTAGCAGTACAATGAAAGAGCATTGAAACCTTAAGACAGGAAGTGTTTTACTGGAAAGATCACCATCTGAAAATAAAGGGAAAGAAGCCTGATGTGTCATAAAGGGTTATAGGGCTATTCAGCCGTTCATGGTTATGGTTATGCATGCAAGCAGGACAAGAATATGCACATGGACATATGTGTTGCTGAAAAGGGCAAAAATCATAATCTCAGGATCTTAATTACATACTCTACATACAATCATGTGCAAAAAAATAAGGATACCCCTTGAAAACTGTTCACTTTTTCAACATATTTGAGCAGGCAAATAGGTCTTTATTTAAAGAATGCCTACAGACAGAGATGGTATACTTGAACAAATGGGATATAAAAGTGACACAGTATATACACTTTCATAATTTAATTTAACCCACCTGGCGGTATTCCCGAGTGTGGCCCAGAGTTAAATTTCAGTACCATTAGCGGTAACCCCGAGCCACACTCGGGATTGCATTTCAGAATCCTGGTACAGCATACTTACCTTGTCACCAGGATCCTGCGATGTCTCCCCGCTGTGTCCTCCGCCAGATCATCCGCCCGATTATCTGTGTTCCGGTCTCTGTTCCCTGCGAGCGTCGTGACTCATGGGGGCAGAGCCCGGCGGCAAATTCAAAAAGTACAAAAAACATAACACATACAATACACTGTAATCTTACAGATTACATTACTGTATCAAATCATTTCACCTCCCTTTTGTCCTCAGTGCTTTGTCTAGTGCCCTGCATGCAGTTTTATATGATATATACTGTTCTTTCTGCCTGGAAACTTGAGATTGTCCATGGCAACCAAAAAGTGTCCCTTTACATCAAAAGTGGTTTTGGACCAGCTAGAAAACAGCGATAATAAATTAGAACACTTGCAGAATTGAGCAGATTTGTGGGGAATTTTATTTTATTATTATTATTTTTTATAATTATATATAGTTATTTATTATATTATAATTTATGATTTCGTGTTTCAAACTTTTTTATACCTGGGATGTCTACTAGACTCTTGTTTGGACAGATTTAAGTGAGTTATTACTAATAATTACGGGCCTACAATATAAAACCCCAAATTTCTATGAAAAATAATTGTACCGCTTTGAGATTAAAAAATCTGACATAATCATACTGCCAGGGTGGCTACGGAAAATGCAGCTTTGTCACATGGAAAAAGTAAGTACATCCCCATATTTACCACCACTTCTTATTAATGTTTAGGTGTTCAAAATTAGTTGCCAATGGTTAGAACCTCAATATGGAGTATCTCTTCACATCATACTACACATAAAACTCACCGCAACATGCACTGATATGCATTTAACTCACATTTGAGTTGAATGTTTATGTGCATTGACATGCTTTTTTATGCCATCCACTGTAAAGTGAAAGGTCCCTGGTAGGGTAAAAATACTAACAATTTATTTTTTATATCTTTGCTTTCAGTTCAGTTGCGTTTACATGTGTTCATGTGCTTTGCATTAAAATGCAAACAGGTTGCATTTTAAAGCAACACACTGCAATGAACACATTTACATAACACTGTTATGTGAACGGGGCACATAGAACATCATTGTTTTCTATGTGCCCTACAATTATTTGGTGCAGAAAAATGCAGGTCACTGCACATGGTGTGATCAAGCTCTAAATTTCAGCTATCTAGGGTCTAGTGTTCTCTTTGCTATTGATGTGTGTGATGTCATCTTTGTCAAGATCAACAGAGTTCTCTAAGGCCCTCGGAAAAAAGCTGCAAAGGTAACATTTGAGCTTGGCAAGGGATTTTAAAATATTGCCAATTGATTTGAAATCAATTTTTCCATACTAAGGAAAACAATTAGTATAGATTTCAAATGACTTATTTGTTCAGGACTGGCCAAGCAAATGCAGGGTTGATCATTTGAAGAAAAGAAGTCTAATGCTCCGTACACACGATCGGACATTCCAACAACAAAATCCATGTATTTTTTCTGACGGGTGTTGGCTCAAACTTGTCTTGCATACACATGGTCACACAAATCTTGACAGAAATTCCGAACGTCAAGAACGCGGTGACGTACAACACATACAACGAGCCGAGAAAATTGAAGTTCAATAGCCAGTGTGGCTCTTCTGCTTGATTCCAAGCATGCGTGGAACTTTGTTCGTCGGAATTGTGTACACACGATCAGAATTTATGACAACAGATTTTGTTGTTTGAAAATTTGAGATCCAGATCTCAAATTTTGTGTGACGGAAATTCCGATGGAAAATGTTCGATGGAGCCTACACACAGTCGGAATTTCTGACAACAAGCTCCCATCGAAAATCCAACCGTGTGTACGGGGCATAAGAATCCCAAAATTTCATTGCAGGGTGTTTAGGTAACTCTTGCAATAGTTGGGGTCACAGTGCATGCTATTTTTAAAGAGATGTACCAATTCCCAATTCTACCTGCATAAGAAATGTGCTAAGAAAAAGCATTTGTTGTTCTAAAAGAACATTTGTGCAAAATTACAATATGCCCTAAAACATATAGGCAAAGACCAAGCCTTCTGGAACAATGTGTTGAAGACTGATCAATCAAAGATAGAATTGTTTGGTCACAGTAACAGTAGACAAGTTTGAAACCAAAACTGAAGACAGTATTTTAAGTTAAGAGCCTCATACCAACTGTGAAGCATGTAGGTGGAAATGTTATGGTTTAGGGTACCTTTGCTGCTTTAGGGCAGCTTGCAGACATCGAGTGTACTATACATTCTGTATCATATTATTTGGGGACATCACTGGACTGAAGTTTTTTATTGGTTGCGTGGAGTTACACTTACTGCTTTTTTAAAACTCAAAGTAACATATTTCCAATTTTACAGCTGTGACATATTTTTATAGTGTATAGCGATCCAAAAGTTTAGTCTTGGATAGTGTGGGAAGAGGATAAAACCCCTATCTGGTTTTTACTGCTACCCGGGGCTCTCTCACTTTTCTACTGTATCCAACCCCCCCCCCCCCCAAAAGAAAATGTACTTAATGTACATTTTCTTCATTTTCTTATTTATAACCAACTCTTAACACTCCCCCTCTTCCATGATACTTTTTTTAATATGCTTTGTCTTTTTAAACTCCACCCATATTTTAACCACTTGCTGTCTGCGCTATAGCCGAAAGACAGCTACAGCGCGGACTTAATTATCTGGGAAGGCTTCCCTGGACATCCTCCCGTGCTTGAGCGGCCTGCATGCCCCCTGCAGGGCATGCGTGGCGTGCTCTGTGATCAGCGAGTCTATGAGTCTCGCCTGATCACAGATCGTAGTAAGAGGTGGATCCCAACCCCTTACCATGTTATCAGCTGTCAGCCAATGACAGCTGATCATGTGATGTAAACAGAGCCGGTAATCGGCTATTTTTCCTCCTCACACTAACAGCGTGTGGAGGAAAAAAAAAGCCGGTGGCTGCGAGAGGGACATTGGTCCCGATCGTGGAGGTACCTACCAGTGCCCACCAGTGCCACCTACCAGTGCCCACCAGCGCCACCTACCAGTGCCCACAGTACCACCATCAGTGCCCACAGTACCACCCATCAGTGCCCACAGTGTCACCTATCAGTGACCTCAGTGCCACCTATCAGTGTCCACAGTGCCACCTATTAGTGCCCACAGTGCCGCCTATAAATTAATCAGTGCGCCATTACCAGTGCTGCCTATCAATACCACCTACCAGTGCCACCTACCAGTGCCCATCAGTGCCACCTACCAGTGCCCATCAGTGCCACCTATCAGTGCTTATCATTGCCCATCAGTGACATCTATCAGTGCCATCCATCAGTGCCACCCATCAGTGCCACCCATCAGTGCCACCAATCAGGGGCCATCAGTGCCGTCTTATCAGTGCCCATCAGTGTTGTCTTATCTGTGCCTATCAGTGTCGCCTTGTCTGTGCCCATCAGTGTCACCTTATCTGTGCCCATCAGTGCAGCCCATCAGTGCAGCCTATCAGTGCCCATCAGTGCAGCCTCATCAGTGAATATCAATGAAGGAGAAAAATTACATGTTTGCAAAATTTTATAACAAACTATGAAACTTTTTCTTTTTCAAAAATTTTTGTCTTTTTTGGTTTGTTTAGCAAAACCCAAATGGTGATTAAATACCACAAAAAGAAGCTCCATTTGTGTGAAAAAAAAATGATAAAAATTTCATTTGAGTACAGTGTAGCATGACCGCGCAATTGTCATTCAAAGTGTGACAGTGCTGAAAGCTGAAAATTGGTCTGGGCAGGAAGGGGGTTTAAGTGCCCAGTAAGCAAGAGGTTAAATCAAGGGGAACGCCAGCCAAAACATTTATGTCCCTTTCACATGAGACAGATTCCATTCCAATTAGCAGAGTGTCAGCCCACATATCCCCTGCTGATTCTGCAGAGCAGACACGGACAGAGCCTGCTCTGCTGTATGGGTGTAAATGGACTCTGCTTCAGTTTTTTTTAGTGGACCTAATCGGACCCAGAGGTAGGCAGTGTAAACAGACACAAGTCCGTTTACACCCGCCTGTCCATAGTTATGAATAAACCTTCCAATCAGGTCCACCTGAAAAACTGACAGAGGGACCTGATCAAAACGCCTGTGTAAAACGGGCCTTAAATTAACTTTTTAGAAGAAGGTTTGGTAAGTGTTAGGTCCTCTGCTAGGTTGTAATTCTTGTCTAGGGTGATTTTTTCTCACTTCCTGTCCTGGTAACAATTGTCACGAGTTTAGCACATATTTGAAATTTAACTTTTTGATGGACCAACTCTTTAAATTATTGTTAGGGATGAGCCGAACACCCCCCTGTTCGGTTTGCATCCAGAACATGCGAACGGACCGAAAGTTTACGCGAACATTCGGACACCGTTAAAGTCTATGGGACTCAAACGTGAGAAATCAAAAGTGCAAATTTTAAAGGGTTTAGCACATATTTGAAATTTAACTTTTTGATGGACCAACTCTTTAAATTATTGTTAGGGATGAGCCGAACACCCCCCTGTTCGGTTTGCATCCAGAACATGCGAACGGACCGAAAGTTTACGCAAACATTCGGACACCGTTAAAGTCTATGGGACTCGAACGTGAGAAATCAAAAGTGCGAATTTTAAAGGCTAATATACAAGTTATTGTCCTAAAAAGGGATTGGGGACTCGGGTCCTGCCCCATGGGACTTGTATCAATGCAAAAGAACGTTTTAAAAACTGTATTTTTTTCAGGAGCAGTGACCTTAATGATGCTTAATGTAAAAATAAAAGTGAAATATTCCTTTAAATATCGTACCTGGGGGTGTCTATAGTATGCCTGTAAAGTGGCGCGAGTTTCCCGTGTTTAGAACAGTCCCTGCACAAAATTACATTTCTAAAGGAATAAAAGTAATTTAAAACTGTTTGCGGCTGTAATGTAATGTCGGGTGCTGGCAATATGGATGAAAATTATTGAGAAAAACGGCATGGGTAACCCCCCAGCCTATTACCAGGCCCTTTGGGTCTTGTATGGATATTAAGGGGAACCCCGCACCCAAATTAAAAAAGGAAAAGGCGTGGGGCCTCCAGGCCCTATATACTCTGAACAGCAGTATACAGGCGGTCCAAACAAGACAGGGGCGGTAGGTTTGTTCTTAAGTTGAATCTGTTTGTAATTTGTAAGACATACATTTTTTAAGTGTAGCTCCAGCCAAAAAATCTATTTTTAAGCTTTTTGGATAACATAGGGAAGGGTTATCATCACCCCTGTAACATTTGTTTTGCTGTTTGTGCCCCTGTTCAGAAGATTTCACCTCACTTTCTGTCCCAATGACAATTGGATTTTGAAAATTTGGGGTTTTTAGGGAAACAAGGATTGGTGATAATAAAGCATCAGTGGAGACACCTTTTTCCCATATTAACACTTACAGGAGAAAATTTCCCTTCCTAGGGGTAGATTTCCTCTCACTTCCTGTTGTCTCCCTCTGTTTGTAAGTAGGACTCGTTTGTAAGTCTGATGTTTGAAAGTAGGGGACCGCCTGTATATACTATACTGCCTCCCCTATATACTCTGCAGAAATTTGGGCCTTAGGTGTTGGTGGTACCAGAACACTGTAAACCCTCACAGTTACTCTTGGTGGGCACTGGAACGGGCACAGTTGTGAAATATTATATCAAGAATTGTAATTACATGCCCCTGTTGTACAGTGTCAGAAAAATTGGGCCTTTGGTGGTGGTGTGGTGGTGTTGCCACAACATTGTAAGCCCTCACAGTTACTCTTGGTGGGCGCTGGAATTGGCCCTGCTGTGAAAAATTATATCAAGAATTATAATTACATGCCCTTGTTAAACAGGATCAGAAAAATTGGGCCTTTGGTGGTGGTGTTGCCACAACACTGTAAGCCCTCACAGTTGCTCTTGGTGGGCGCAGGAACGGGCCCTGCTGTGAAATATTAAATCAAAAATTGTAATTACATGCCCCTGTTGAACAGGGTCAGAAAAATTGGGCCTTTGGTGGTGGTGTGGTGGTGTTGCCACAACACTGTAAGCCCTCACAGTTACTCTTGGTGGGCGCAGGAACTGGCACTGCTGTGAAATATTAGATAAAATATTGTGATTACACACCCCTGTTAAACAGGGGCAGACAAATTTGGTCTTAGGCAGTGGTGGTGGTGCCACAACACTGTAACCCCTCACAGATTCTGTTGTTGAGCGCAGGAACGAGCCCTGCTGTGAAATATTAGATCAAAAATTGTAATTACGCACCCCTGTTAAACAGGGGCAGAAAAATTGGGCCTTAGGTGGCAGTGGTGATGGTGGTGACACAACACTGTAAAGCCTCACAGATATTCTTGTTGAGCGCAGGAACGGGCCCTGCTGCAAAATATTACAGCAAAAGTTTTAATTACCCACCACTGTTAAACAGGGCAGAAAAATTGGGCTTTAGGCACTGGTGCTGGTGCCACAACACTGCAACCCCTCACAGATACTCTAGTTGAGCACAGGAACAAGCCCTGCTGCAAAATATTACAGAAAAAATTGTAATTACACGCCCCTATTAAACGGGCAGAAAATTGGGCTTTAGGCACTGGTGGTGGTGCCCAGAACCAAAAATGTTCTTAGAAGCTAGCAACATGAACATTGAGGAGGAATAGGATAGTCACTAAGCATACCAGGATAGTCACTCAGCATCATCATAGGCAGTCTTCAAGGGATCTCACATTCATAAAAAAATTAATCGGTTACATCAGCATCAGGTGCTTGGTAGCTGGTGATCTATGACTGATTAATTTTTATGAAGGTGAGCCGATCAACTAAGTCTGTGGACAGGCGCACTCTGTGATCGGTTACAAAGCCTCCAGCAGCACTGAATGTGCGTTCAATTGCATACTGTGCAAGCTCTGGCCAGTGATCAATCCTCAAAACCCAGTAACCCAGTGAATTTTCAGTTGGAAAGGTCTCCAAGTCTGATCTTGCCCCAAGGTATTCCTGCACCATGTAAATCAGATGCTGGCGATGGTTGCTGGAACCGATCAGACCTTGGGGCTGCGGATTAAAAAATTGTCGGAACGCATCGGTCAGACGGCCACCTTCTCCACCGCTCCTTCTGTGACTGACCGAAGCCTCAGCAACACATTGTCCAGGAGGACCAGGAATTTGCAACCTCCCAGGCTCTGGAAATGCATTGCACAAACCTTTCTGCAAGGCCTCCCGAAGATGTTTCATCCTCTGCTCCCTCTGCGAAGGCTGGATAAGTTCTGCAACCTTACCCTTGTAACGTGGATCAAGAAGGGTTGCCAGCCAGTACTGATCCCTCTCCTTGATACCACAAATTCGAGTGTCCTTTCGCAGGCTTTGCAGGATCAGGAAGGCCATGCAGCTTAGGTTTGCTGAGGCATTCGGTCCGGAGTCCTCTGGGTCACTAAGGACGACATGATCCGCAGCTACCTCCTCCCAGCCACGTACAAGTCCATGGGTTTCTGGGGACTGAAAACGATCCCGTGAAGACTGCTGCTGATGCTGAGTGCCAGGCTCCAGCTCCATGCTGACACAATACTCCTCCTTCTCCTCCTCCTCTTCCTGTGTGATAGGCGGGCCTGCAGGAATACTGTCTGGATAAAGGGGTCCTTGAGAGGTAAAGAAGTCCTCCTCTTCCTCCCTCTGCTCTGCCTCAAGTGCCCTGTCCATTATTCCATGCAGCGTGTGCTCCAACAGGAAGACAAGAGGGACAGTATCACTGATGCATGCACTGTCACTGCTTACCATCCTTGTGGCCTCCTCAAATGGTGACAGGACAGTGCATGCATCCTTGATCATTAGCCACTGGCGTGGCGAAAAAAAGCCAAGCTCCCCTGACCCTGTCCTGGTGCCATACTCGCACAGGTACTCATTGATGGCCCTCTGCGGCCGTGCAGCCGCTGCAGCAATTCCAACGTTGAGTTCCACGTGGTGGGTATGTCACAGACGAGGTGGTTCTTGGGCAGGTTGCATTCCTTTTGAAGGTCAGCCAGCCGAGCACTGGCATTATATGACAGGCGGAAATGCCCACAGACTTTCCTGGCCTGTCTCAGGAGATCCTGTAAGCCTGGGTACCTGCAAAAGAACTGTTGCACCACCAAATTAAGGACGTGAGCCAAACAGGGAACATGGGTCAAGTGTCCCTGTCGGAGGGTGGAGAGGAGGTTGGTGCCATTGTCGCAAGCCACCAATCCTGCCTGAAGCTGGCATGGCATTAACCACCTCTGAACCTGCCCCTGCAGAGCTGCCAGAATCTCTGCCCCAGTGTGGCTCCTGTCCCCAAAGCAGACCAACTCAAGCACCGCGTGGTATCTTTTTGCCTGAGTGCTTGCGTAGCCCCTAGAACGCCTACGGAACACCGCTGGTTCCGAGGTCAAATCTGCACAGGAAGAGGCCATAGAGGAAGAAGAAGAGTAGGGGGTGGAGGAGAGAGGTGTGGCAGAATCACCACTACCAGCATTTTGGAGGCGTGGTGGCAGAACAAGCTCCAACATTACTGCACCCTGTCCTGCATCCTTCCCAGCTGCCAGCAGGGTTACCCAGTGCACTGTGAAAGAAAGGTAATGTCCCTGTCCATGCCTGTTGGACCATGAGTCAGCGGTAATATGCACCTTACCGATGACCGCCTTGTCCAATGAGGCCAAGACATTGCCTTCCACATGCCGGTAGTGAACCTGAATGGCCTTCTGAGAAAAAAAATGGCATTTGGGACCTGCCACTGAGGTACCGCACATTCCACAAATTTTTAAAAGGGGGCAGAGTCCACCAGCTGAAAAGGCAGCAGTTGGAGTGCTAGCAATTTAGCCAAACTAGCATTCAGCCGCTGAGCATGTGGATGGCTGGGACCAAATTTCTTTCGACGGTTTAGCAACTTGGGTAGGGAAATTTGCCTGCTACAATCGGATTTAGGTGTACCGCTAGCAGATTTCCCACAAGTGCTTGGGACACCTAATTCTACACCTTCATTCCTCTCAGTGCAGGTCTCTGAGAGGACTGAAGGTGTAGTGGGGTTGGAGATCCCAGCTGATGAGGAGCAAGGAGAGGTCCGCCTTGTTCTTTGGTGTGGGTCTTTTAAGTACTGTTGCCAATGGACTGCATGGGAGCTTGACATACGTCTGGTCAAGCATGTGGTGCCCAAGCGGCTGCTGTTTTGGCCACGCTTGACACGCTTCATACATATGTTGCAAACAGCAACGGTGCGATCTGCTGCACACGTCTCAAAAAAGGCCCACACCAAAGAACTTTTGAAAAAACTTGTGGAGTCAGCAGCGCCCTGCACATGCGGAGTTTGGCTGTCCTTAAGCTGGCCCCTGAAGGGCATACTGCCTCTTTGGTAGATGTGCCTCCTCCTCCTCCTCTCTTCTATCAGGCACCCACGTAGAGTCAGTGACCTCATCATCCCCTCCCTCCTAGCCACTGGAGCAAAATTGGCAGTATGCTGCAGCTGGGAGAACATGACTGCCAGTTTCATGTCCTTCTTGGGCACCCCCTCTCTCTGGGCTCACGTTACTGCCTTCATCTTCAACCTGGGTACCATCATCGGAGCCTTCAAAACGCTGCGCATCCTCCTGCAGCATGTACCCGACACTGTGGTCGAACAGTTCGGGGGACTCCTCAGGACATGATGGTGGGGCTAGGGAAGGAGTGACTGATGCCATAGAGCCGATGGAATAGGCTGCTTTGACAGCTGCATTGGTAGGGAAACTTGTCTTAGCCTGGGTGACAGAGGATGAGGAGGATGAGGACGGCTTTGTGATCCACTCTACCAACTCTTCTGCATGTTGTGGCTCAACACGGCCAGCTGTCAGAAAAAACGACAAACGAGCCCCACGGCCACGTGCTGAGGATGCACCGTGTTCATGACCAGCACTGTTGGCTGTAGACACCGAGCCTGCTTGCCCTCTTTTAGTGGCCTGTGAGCGTCTGCCTTTCTTGGTGGCCATCCAGACATGCTGTAAAATTGGATTAGCAAAACACCGCCTGAAGTTTACTAGAAAAATGTCACCAGAAATGGCCTGCAGTCAGATATAGGCTTGGTTAGACTAAAATGCAGTGGATATATATGTAGGAGACTGTATATATATCTTTATGCACTGCAGATCACTGAATCACCTGCCTGCCTGCCTGAAAGTGTATTCGAATATGTACACCAGGAACGGTCTGCAGTGAGATCTAGCTAAACTGGATACAGTATATATATATATATATATATATATATATATATATATATATATTTATATATATATATACAAAGCCCGGATGTATATATATACTAAATACACTAGCAGTCTGACTGTATATATATTAAATACAATGCAGCTAACTGAATCAACTGCCTGCCTGAGGTGTATTAGAAACAGTACAGCAGGAACGGCCTGCAGTGAGATCTAGCTAACTGAATAAACTGGCTGCTCAAAGTAAATGAAACGTGCAGGCGGCCTTATATAGTGTGGGGCGTGCACTTAACCCCCTGAGCCATATCTGGCCAAAGGCACGCTGCCTTTGGCCAATTATGGCTCTCTTTGCTGACGGCGCTGTGAATGGCCAAAGCATGCGGGTCATAGTGCACGCTTGGCCAATTCTCAGCCAGCAATGCACTGCAATGGCGCAGTGCATTATGGGGCGTGACGCGCCGCTCGAATTTGGCGCGAACACACCATAATGTTCGATCTTCGGCGAACGATTGAACAGCCGATGTTCGAGTCCAACTCATGTTCGACACGAACTCGAAGCTCATCCCTAATTATTGTACACATTCAAATAAAACAGCTGAACACATGGCGGTCATCTATGATGATCTTGACTGATGGATTTGTTAACTTCCTTCCCCTTGTTGAAACTTCCAATAAACACACAGATTGCATGGCATGTATTTAATAGATAAGTGCACCTTTTGTAACATGTTACACACCCGTATATATGGTGTAACATGTAACATGTTACTGTGGTCCAGTCCCCGCACTCCTCTGATCTCCTGCTGTGACGGCGTTTCGTGACAAAGGAAGCAGTTAGCACCAGAGTATAATATGCCCAATTCCCCTCAGTGTATGAAAAGATATATGGGTGTAGCACTCAACAAAGACCTCAGTGCAAACAAAAAATATTATATAGAACTAAATTCACAAGAAAAAATGTAAATGTGAAAAAATAATGCACATTGATCCATGGAGGTTGCACCAGATTCCATCAGCCCAGTAACCAGTCACTTCATCCCAGTGACATTGACCCATGCTCTATATTACACTTACAATGCCTTGACAAAGTATTCAAACCCCTTGAAATTTTCCACATTTTGTCACGTTACAACCAAAAATGTAAATGTATTTTATTGGGATTTTTTGTGATAGACCAAAACAAAGTGGCACATAATTGTGAAGTGGAAGGAAAAATGATAAATGTTTTTCAAAAATGTTTACAAATAAATATGTGAAAAGTGTGGCGTGCATTTGTATTCAGCCCCCTTTACTCTAATACCCCTAACTAAAATCTAGTGGAAGCAATTGCCTTCAGAAGTCACCTAAGCAGTAAATAGAGTCCACCCGTGTATAATTTAATCTCAGTATAAATACAGCTGTTCTGTGAAGCCCTCAGAGGTTTGTTAGAGAACCTTAGTGAACAAACAGCATCATGAAGGCCAAGGAACACACCAGACAGGTCAGGGGTAAAGTTGTGCAGAAGTTTAAAGCAGGCTTAAGTTATAAAAAAATATCCCAAGCTTTGAACATCTCATGGAGCACTGTTCAATCCATCATCCGAAATGGAAAGAGTATGGCACAACTGCAAACTTACCAAGACATGGCCGTCCACCTAAACTAACAGGAGAGCATTTATCAGAGATGCAGACAAGAGGCCCATGGTAAATCTGGAGGATCTGCAGAGATCCACAGCTCAGGTGGGAGAATCTGTCCACAGGACAACTATTAGTCGTGCACTCCACAAATCTGGCCTTAATGGAAGAGTGGCAAGAAGAAAGACATTGTTGAAAGAAAGTTATAAGAAGTCCCATTTGCGAGAAGCCATGTGGTGGACACAGCAAACATGAGGAAGAAGGTGCTCTGGTCAGATGAGACCAAAATGTAACTTTTTGACCTAAAAGTAAAATACTATGTGTGGCAGAAAACCAACACTGCACATCACTCTGAACACACCATCCCCACCGTGAAACATGGTGGTGGCAGCATCATGTTGTGGGGATGCTTTTCTTTAGAAAGGAAAGGGAAGCTGGTCAGAGTTGATAGGAAGATGGATAGAGCCAAATACAAGGTGATCTTAGAAGAAAACCTGTTAGAGTCTGCACAAGACTTGAGACTGGAATGGAGGTTCACTACAAAGGAATGGTTTAGATTTAGATCAAAGCATATTCATGTATTAGAATGGCCCAGTCAAAGTCCAGACCTAAATCCAATTGAGAATCTGTGGCAAGACTTGAAAATTGCTGTTCACAGATGCTCTCCACCCAATCTGACAGAGCTTGAATTATTTTGCACAAAAGAATGGGCACAAATTTCACTCAGCAAAGCTGATAAAGACATACCCAAAAAGGCTTGCAGCTGTAATTGCAGTGAAAGGTGGTTCTACAAAGTTTTGATCCAGGGGGGCTGAATACAAATGCAAGCCACACTTTTCAGATATCTATTTGTAAAACATTTTGAAAACCATTTATCATTTTCCTTCCACTTCAAAATTATGTGCCACTGTGTTGGTCTATCACATAAAATCCCAATAAAAAACATTTACGTTTTTTGGTTGTAACATGACAAAATGTGGAAAATTTCAGAGTATGAATACTTTTTCAAGGCACTGTAAATACTAGGAAGCTCAACTTAGTACATAACCCATGCTTATTCTCTCCAAGGCCTCACTCCATCTTCTGTGACTTCCAGGCTGGGTCCCTAGGATGCCCCGTGCCAGGAGTTGGACCCAGTATTGGGATTGGTTGCTAGGGAAGGAGCCAAAGCACCCAATCTCGTTCACTACCAGGGCCTTCTGTCACCTATGCCAAGTCACACCACTTCCCAACTGGCTGGCGTTTAGCCACTTGACACTAGTACTGTAATCATTGGCAATGGCAATATCACCTCCTACAAATAGTTTCACTGCATGTTAGACATCTTCTCTATCTCATCCTATGCCCAGGGAAACCCTGTTCTGAGACCTTGCTTTGTGCACAGTAATGTTGGAACAGGAAGGGGCCATCCCAAAACTGTTCCCACAAAGTTGGGAGCATGATATTGTCCAAAATGTCTTGGTGTGCTGATGCCTTAAGAGTTCCCTTCACTGGAACTAAGGTTCATGTGTGTGTAAAGGCAGGCAGCAGGCATCCTACAACTTTTGGTAATATTATATATATATATGTGTATGTATATATGTATGTTTATATATATATATATATATATATACACACAGTATATGCAGCTGAGAACAACACAAAAGCTTTTGCAGGCTAAACCAACCCCCCCCCCCCCCCCGACACCACTTTGAAATATTAAGAGCACACAACGTACAGTGAAAAAGAAAGAAAAAACGATTTTTCCATTCAACGTGGGGGTTTTAGTGAAACAAGACATGGAGCCTGCAGCAGACAGCGAGAGAGCTGGGAGCTGGCAAAGACAACACACTGGATCCAGCTGTACAGATGATGCACAGGCAGCAGGGGAGACAAGAGGGACAGGAGTTGGCTTGCAGTCATATCCTCCATTTTAATTCCAGCTGGTACCAAACTCCTTGTGTAACAGGGGGTAAGTCTCACCAGCTCAGGTTAGAGATAGAAATCTATTAGTAGAGAATATCTAACAAGACTGTATTAACTCATTCACCTCTCAGAGCAGCCTAGGCTCCCCCTGCTCCCTCTTTCCAGACCAGAAAACAAACATGTTTTGAAATAGAAATAAAACATAAATGTGTTTTTGGCAGCAACAGTGGATGCGGAATGTTGTACTAACAGGGGCATTTCGCCAACGTGGAGCAAAGCTTGTTGTCAACGGCATCTACTTCCGGACATTTTTAAGCCTGGGCTAGAAAATGACAGCTTTACTCTTCCAGGATGATCAGCACAGCTTTGGGATGGATATGGACAGTTTGATGTTTGAAAGCAAGGCTAAAACACTGTGTGCAACAGTCTGGCAGCGCAAGAGTCACTTCTTAGTATTTACAAGCATTGAATCTCTGGGATTGTTAACCAGTTTATGTCCGGAAGTCATTAAAGACCCAATGTCCAGGCCAAATTAGGCAGCATCAGCATGCGTCAGTTAACTTGACAATAGCACTAAGAAAAATTTTTCAGTTACATAGTTACATAGTAGGTGAGGTTGAAAAAAGACACAAGTCCATCAAGTCTAACCTATGTGTGTGATTATATGTCAGTATTACATTGTATATCACTGTATGTTGCGGTTGTTCAGGTGCTTATCTATTAGTTTTTTGAAACTATCAATGCTCCCCACTGAGACCACCGCCTGTGGAAGGGAATTCCACATCCTTGTCGCTCTTACAGTAAAGAACCCTCTACGTAGTTTAAGGTTAAACCTCTTTTCTTCTAATTTTAATGAGTGGCCATGCGTCTTGTTAAACTCCCTTCCAAAAAAAAGTTTTATCCCTATTGTGGGGTCACCCGTACGGTATTTGTAAATTGAAATCATATTCCCATTCAAGCATCTCTTCTCCAGAGAGAATAAGTTCAGTACTCTCAACCTTTCCTCATAACTAATATCCTCCAGACCCTTTATTAGCTTTGTTGCCCTTTTTTGTACTCGCTCCATTTCCAGTACATCCCTCCTGAGGACTGGTGGCCAGAACTGAACAGCATACTCTAGGTGCGGTCGGACCAGAGTCTTGTAGAGCGAGAGAATTATCGTTATATCTCTGGAGTTGATCCCCTTTTTAATGCATGCCAATATTCTGTTTGCTTTGTTAGCAGCAGCTTGGCATCGCATGCCATTGCTGAGCCTATCATCTACTAGGACCGCCAGGTTGATACATAAATAATTTTGACATTATACTGTGATCCTGTCTCCAGACAATTAACTTTAACAAAAATCTTTCCATAAGATTACATTCATACATACGTTATGCATAGCAATGTGTATTTAGCGTATGTTAAGCATGTAAATGTAGAAGCCTCCCTTATGTAGACATCCAAGAACCATGATACTGCTGCTGGGTGCCACCATCTTCAATGTGATGTCAACAGCCCAAGCAGACTCTGAGATGTCACTCAAGTAATATTCCCCTTCATTCCTCCCATGGTAGCTACACAAAAGATTATGAGGTCGGGAAGGGGCAGAGAAGCTGAGCCAGCACAGACAGCAATTAGACACTCCTAGAGGAGGAGAGAGAGCTATGTTCAAGGAGCCTATACTAGAGAATTACCTTCTCTCGGTGTAGTCACATTTTCTAGCAAGTTCAAAGACATACAGTGGGGACGGAAAGTATTCAGACACCCTTAAATTTTTCACTCTTTGTTATATTGCAGCCATTTGCTAAAATCATTTAAGTTCATTTTTTTTTCCTCATTAATGTGCACACAGCACCCCATATTGACAGAAAAACATAGAATTGTTGACATTTTTGCAGATTTATTAAAAAAGAAAAACTGAAATATCACATGGTCCTAAGTATTCAGACCCTTTGCTGTGACACTCATATATTTAACTCAGGTGCTGTCCATTTCTTCTGATCATCATTGAGATGGTCCAGCTGTGTTTGATTATACTGATTGGACTTGATCAGGAAAGCCACACACCTGTCTATATAAGACCTTACAGCTCACAGTGCATGTCAGAGCAAATGCGAATCATGAGGTCAAAGGAACTGCCTGAAGAGCTGAGAGACAGAATTGTGGCAAGGCACAGATCTGGCCAAGGTTACAAAAAAATTTCTGCTGCACTTAAAGTTCCTAAGAGCACAGTGGCCTCCATAATCCTTAAATGGAAGACGTTTGGGACGACCAGAACCCTTCCTAGAGCTGGCCGTCCGGCCAAACTGAGCTATCGGGGGAGAAGAGCCTTGGTGAGAGAGGTAAAGAAAAAACCCAAAGATCCCAAAGAGCTCCAGAGATGCAGTCGGGAGATGGGAGAAAGTTGTAGAAAGTCAACCATCACTGCAGCCCTCCACCATTCGGGGCTTTATGGCAGAGTGGCCAGACGGAAGCCTCTCCTCAGTGCAAGACATATGAAAGCCTGCATGGAGTTTGCTAAAAAAACACCCGAAGGACTCCAAGATGGTAGAAATAAGATTCCCTGATGAGACCAAGATAGAACTTTTTGGCCTTAATTCTAAGCGCTATGTGTGGAGAAAACCAGGCACTGCTCATCACCTATCCAATACAGTCCCAACAGTGAAGCATGGTGGTGGCAGCATGATGCTGTGGGGGTGTTTTTCAGCTGCAGGGACAGGACGACTGGTTGCAATACAGAGAAAGATGAATGCGGCCAAGTACAGGGATATCCTGGATGAAAACCTTTTTCCGGAGTGCTCAGGACCTCAGACTGGGCCGAAGGTTTACCCTCCAACAAGACAACGACCCTAAGCACATAGCTAAAATAATGAAGGAGTGGCTTCACAACAACTCCGTGACTGTTCTTGAATGACCCAGCCAGAGCCCTGACTTAAACCCATTTAAGCATCTCTGGAGAGACCTAAAAATGGCTGTCCACCAACGTTTGCCATCCAACCTGACAGAAATGGAGAGGATCTGCAAGGAGGAATGGCAGAGGATCCCCAAATCCAGGTGTGGAAAACTTGTTGCATCTTTCGCAAAAAGACTCATGGCTGTATTAGATCAAAAGGGTGCTTCTACTAAATACTGAGCAAAGGGTCTGAATACTTAGGGCCGTGTGATAGTTCAGTTTTTCTTTTTTAATAAATCTGCAAAAATGTCAACAATTCTGTGTTTTTCTGTCAATATGGGGGCCTGTGTGTACATTAATGAGGAAAAAAATGAACTTAAATGATTTTAGCAAATGGCTGCACTATAACAAAGAGTGAAAAATTTAAGGGGGTCTCCACTGTACTGCAAGTGAATAAAAAAATGATTTATCGAAATGAAAAACACTGCAAGTAGGCATTTATTACCCGTATTTATCGGCGTATAACACGCGCCAGCGTATAACACGCACCCCAAGTTTAGTAGGGGATTTTAAGGAAAAAAACTTTTAGGAGGGAAGTTTAAGGAAAAAACTTACATTTAAATGCAGCCTTATCAGTGTCCATCTGCAACTTTGTCAGTGTCAGTGTAGCATTGTCAGTGTCCAGCTGTAGCCTTGTCCATCATTGCAGCTTAGTTAATGTCCATCATTGCAGCTTAGTTAATGTCCATCATTGCAGCCTTGTCAGTGTACATCATTGCAGCCTTGTCAGTGTACATCATTGCAGCCTTGTCAGTGTCCATCATTGCAGCCTTGTCAGTGTCCATCATTGCAGCCTTGTCAGTGTACATCATTGCAGCCTTGTCAGTGTACATCATTGCAGCCTTGTCAGTGTACATCATTGCAGCCTTGTCAGTGTACATCATTGCAGCCTTGTCAGTGTACATCATTGCAGCTTTGTCAGTACACTGAACTCCCGTTTAAAAATGGCGCAGCCGTTCTTGGCGGCTCTCGGCCGCTCTCGGTGGCTTATGGCCACTCTCGGCCATTCTCGGCGGCTCTCAGCCACTCTTGGTGGCTTTCGGCCATTGTCGACCGTTTTCGGCGGCTTTCGGTCGCTCAAGCGGGACTGCAAGAGCAACGAGAGCAGCCGAAAGCCGCAGAGAACGGCCGAAAGCCGCCGAGTGCGGCCGAAAGCGGCTGAGAGCTGCTGAGAGGCTCATAATCGGCAGGGGATCGGCGTATAACACACACCCACGATTTTCCCCTGATTTTAAGGGGAAAAAAGTGCTGGCTATACGCAGATAAATATGGTACTTGATTGTTCTATTTGTTTACATGCTTTTTTAAAAAACTGTGACATGATCTCTTTAAGGGTGTTTTTGATTGGTACATTGTTTTATTGAATACCCTGCTCAGTTGTTTTTATTATAAGTTGAAAAACAGACAAAACAAAGTTAAAAATGCAATGATCAGCTTCAAGAGCTTCAGTGCTTCCACTCTGGGCTTTGAGGATGAATTTTCACTTTGTTAAAATACTTCAGCTATATACATGTGCAACTGGGATAATTGTCCCCAATACACCACAAATTACTTTGTTATCTATTTTAACAGGTTCTTATAAAAGCATCAAAAACGGCCTTCTTAGGCATTGGTCATACTGCGCCACTGGCGATTGGCCAAAGCTCCACCTTTGATTGAGTGGGTTTTGGAGTTGGACCATATTGTAATGATGGAGACGTCCTTGTCACATGAATTGGACACATATGAACAATGTTGCCAAATCTGACTCCCTTGGAAATTTTTCAGGGAATCTTCTGAAATAAGATATATCTATATGGGTCAGTTGTAAGATTCAATTTGGGGCTAGAGTTAAGATGAACATGGTGGGGTTGGTATATACAAGTGCCTATTCCTGGCTGCGCTAGTCCCCCCCCCCCTTTTTTCCCCCTATTTTCCATAACATACAAGCGAATATATTGTTGGACTTATCCCAATAATACCTCAATGAATCAAGGCCATTATTTGGGCAAGGGTGTATGTAGGGGTTTATATATGTTTATGAGTAATATGTTTTATGTGATGTGTATTGCTTTATTATAGTATGTCGGAATATTTCTTGTTTTATAAATTATATGAAAATTTCAGATAACCAGATAAAATGTTTTTACCTTCTTATTTATTCTTTCCTGGCCTGACAGGCCTTTCACCAAACAATTTTCAGATAAATCACATCTCTTGAAAATATGGGGACCGGTCTAGACACATACTGTACTTTATTATAAAACACCCTGTTCATTTGTAATGGCCCCCAGCATCTTTGTCCTGAGAAGTAGGTAAGTCACCTGTTTTTCACTGTTTATAATACATGGGATGTGTATATGCCAACGGGAATGTGCATTGAAGTACACACAGCAATAGGTTCACTGTATAGTGATTGTGGCCACTTTGTTGAAACAGCAAGGCTCTATTTACTCCCCCCTTTGAATTTTGACATTTATTGTGTTAAAGGCATTCACTTTGCATGGGCCTTTAAAGTGAACAGCTACCCGTACTATGCAAACTATGCAAGTATTTACATATTCTCAACAAGCATTAAATTTACTTTTAAACAAGCCCTCAATCACCTTTGTAGCTATAGACATTTTGAAGAAATGTATCTTCTAATTAACATTAGAGGCACTAAAAGCACTGATCTTTTGCCTTTATTTTCCATGGACGGCAGACTCTTGGCAGCCTGCCAGCCCTCTAAATTCTAAGACGTTAGAAACCTAGTAAAACTGACCTGAAGTCAGCCTTTTTTTCAAGATCTCTGAGGTTCTTTAAATGGACCTTGCAGTAAAATGCAGTCTGCATATTATTTCCAGGCCCACTTGCCCTGTAAAAATACTGTAGCTGGCCTTTAGAAGTTTCAGAATGTACCTCTAAAGGAAAAAAGTTAGATTTTATACTTTAGGAAGTCTTCTGCTCTCGCTGCCTAGGTGAGAGTGACAGCATGGCCCTTCTGGCAGGATCCTAGGAGATACAGAGTAGCCCAAATGTTGTGAGAGGACATTCTTGCACTAGGCTGAAAATTTGGGGTATTTATCATTCCACAGGAATCTCATCAAAAAGGTAGTGATGTCACACCCCCTGCAATGCACAGGAAGCTTTTTTACAGGTGGAGGGGACTAATACATTATAAGCTGATCTTGTATTGCACTGCTTTAATCTTTTCTTACTGGCTGTATGCATATTAGCAGTGGCAGAGTGGGTGGACCTTAACAGCCAGCCACCACACAAATGTGTCTAGAGTGAAAGCCAATTTCAGCTGTCACATGATTGGAAAGGCCACCTCCACCTCCCAGAGGTAAGAACCTCTTAATGTGCCACCAGACAGCCTGTCCCTTCCTATACCATAAGAGGATAAGAGGATCGGGTGAATACATTTTTTTTTACACCCCTAGATCTAAATGAGCATTTAAAAAATTGCAGTGTGAGGGAAGCCCCACTGTAAAGAAGAATTTTTTCCTGTTCGCAGACATGGGCTTAAGGATGAATTACTTCACAGCACCTTCTGCTACAGAGGTAAGTGAGGGCTTGTTTTAAAGCTTTTTTTTACTGCTTGTTGGTTGTCTCCCACAGTACACAGAACATGAAAAGCCAATTATTTTAGTAAATACAAACTGCTAAATACCTTTTCTCAACAGCATTATATAGCAGTCTTGTGACTTCTATTCAGTATCCAGCCGAGCACTGGTTAAAGCAGAAGGAGAAGTTTTCATTTCATTCTCCTCTGACTGTCCTATTATGCCCATACACACAACCAGTTTTGCCGTCGGAATAAACTCCGAAGGTTTCTCCGACGGAGCTCCCATGGAATTCCATTCAAGCGGTCTTGCCTACACACGGTCAAACCAAAGTCCGACCAAAGTCCAACCGTCCCGAACAAGGTTACGTACAGCATGTATGACGGGACTAGAAAAAGGAAGTTCAATAGCCAGTAGCCAATAGCTTCCGTCTCGTACTTGCTTCAGAGCATGCGTCGTTTTTGGTCCGTTGGAACAGCATACAGACGAGTGGTTTTCCCGATAGGAATTGGTTCCGTCGGAAATATTTAGAACATGTTCCATTTCTAGGTCCATCAGAATTTTCGAAAAAAAAGTCAGAATAGGCATACACACGGAATAGACGATGAGAAGCTTCCGTAGGACTTTTTCTGTTGGACATTCCGCTCGTGTGTACGCAGCTTAAGGTTGCACAACTCTTGACCCTTTGTCTAGACAGTGCTGATTGGCCTTGTGTCATGCACCTTCCCAAAAAAGAATGAAAATAATAAGCTCTACCAATACACACCAAACTGTGCATGTGCAGAGTGCCTCCAAGGCTCTGTACTAACAGAAGATGGATTGGGGACTGAGGAAGAAGGGGAGGATCAGAGGAGACACAATCAAACAGCCTTTTTAAACAATGTGGGGGATTAACCCCTTAGGTTCCACAGTGCGTTCAACAACCATGCTTTACTGCATATACAGACTGATTTTACTGTTGCTGGTTTAGTAACACTTTAAATGTCCATTCACATACATGTGGTTCATGGAAATACAGGTGCACTGGTTTGCATTGTATATATGCATTAGGGCGCCATTCAGAATGAATGGTAATGCAACAAATCACATATACAGCACCTTGTAGTGCATTGTGCATTTCAATGCAAATTTTAACATGTCAACTGAGAAAGCAGAGTCACCAAAATAGTGCTTATCTATATAAATCTATCAAAAAAATGCAGTTGACTTACTAAAGGCAAATAGACAGATGCTCCACAGCTTAGTAAATTAGCAGAAGCTCTGCTGATTTTCATTATCCAATCATGTGCAAGCAAAAATGCTGTTTTTTTTTCCTTGCATGTGATTGGGTATCCGTCTCAAAATGAAGCTTTACCTCATTTACTAAGCTCTGGAGCAATAGCACTTGAAGAGTGCACTGACTAATTGCCTTTATTAAATCAACTCCAATGTATCACAGAAACACTGCTGCACAGTGCCTGAGCACTTTGTAGCTGTCCGAGGAACAAAAAAAAAATCTGTTAAAAACTTCCCACTATAGTCATAAAATAGCAGTGGTCATGAAGGGGTAAAAAAAATGTTTTCAGCCAAATCACTTATTTGACCTTGCATTCCTACAGCTTTGCAGATCTAATAAAATATTTACACATTATGGAAAAAAAAAAAAATCAGTTTTGAGCGTTTGAATACCCACGCTGTTGCCACATGCCCTAAAACAAGCAACAGAAACCCACCCGAGACAAAGCATCACTGCACAGAACCATGACATATTCATGATGGAGGAGAGCTGCTGAGTGCAACTGCTGGCAGCTTCTAGAATGGGGACGGCGGAGTGAGTTTACTGCAGACTGCCTCTCCTGACCTATAAATCCAATGCGACTGAAATAAATGCAAATGAACCTGACTTGTTTCGCATACCACAAAATGGTATTCAGACCAAGTTGTGTCTAGCAGACAGACAATAAGGCACTGTCCCATCCATGCAATGCATGCAGCCTGGGAAAAAGAAAAAATGGCAATAGGGAGGAACGCTTGGCACACAAAAACTATTATGTCTATTGCTGCGATCTTCTTTTCCTCTGGACTAGCTAGTGGGGATACACAGTAACAGCGCGCCAGAGTTGCCGTTCTTTTTTAAAGGTGTCGTTGTGAATGGGAAATTTAGAAAAGTAACAGAACCGTCTTCTATTTGCATATGCAAATGAGGCTGGCATTTGCTTAATTAATGAAATTGGCAAAGACAATGCCGCCAAGGCACGCTGGATCACGCTAGAATGGTTGCATTAATGAGGGTGATTTGATATTTCCTTTCAGCGAGGCACCACAGAGAGAGGTATTAAAAATTAGGCATCGGAAGAGGGAACTGGCACGGGAAAGGCGCTTTGGGAGTGGGGAGAGGAGCGGCAGAGGTGTGCTCCGAGTCATATCCTGTTCTTTAATCCGGAGCTAGGTACCGGGGTCCAGGCACTGCAGTGTCTTCACAACAAGACTTAATAAAGAGCCATTATCGGAAGCTCATAATGCTTGTTCCTCCAGGAAAATGCACAACGCAGTTGCTCTTTTGTTAGTAAATAGGGATCAGGTGGTCACGACACAAATGCAGCCCTCTCTTTTTTATATCTGCAGGCTAATGAAAGGAAAATAAACCTTTATTATATAGAAATGGCTGCAATTAAATACCTTTATGTACTAATTCCAGGAAATATGGATATAGTTTTTTCCAGAAATGTCATTATCCTATACAGTTTTAAATTACTGAGATAAGTGGTCTCTAATAACAGATAAAGGAGGGCGTACCAGACAGTTGACAGCTTGCTATTTTAAAGGGAGATCATCATGCATTTTCATCCAACATCCGGATCCTTTTTGGGGGCTATATTACCATGATTTGTTTTATGCATAAAGGGGAAAGAGGGTACCCTAATAGCCGATAAAAAAACTAACAGGGAGGGGCTCATCCCTCTCTGGAAAAAGACACACCCACCGCTCCAGGTGAGACCAGCAAGCTTAATGATCCAATAGGTGCTCGCCCTCGGCTCGCCTCCACACACAATGAATTTAGAAGAAATGGCCGCACACCACTGTAGATCAAAATCCTTTTTATTTGGACATCCCAAAAACTACAGGAATCAGAATGCTGGGTAGATGCGTTTCGCACACTTCAAGTGCGCTTATCCCTCTCCACTCTATCAAAATACAGGTGTATTTTAAATGATAGAGATAGAATATCAACCAAAAATCCAGAAAAAACATGATACAAATGTTATAAATTGAGTTGCAGTTCAGTGAGTAAAGTAAGTATTTGATCCCATATTAACCAACAATAATTCTGGCTCCCACAGACTTGGCTACAGTATGTTCTCATGTGGTACACAGATTAGTCCTGTCAATTTAAGAAGGTGCTCCTAATGACAACTCGTTATGTGTATAAGACACCTGTCCACAGAATCTCTTTCATCCATTCAAACCTCATCCTCATGGGCAAGACCAAAGAGCTGTCAAAGGACATCAGGGACAAGATTGTAGACCTACTGGAATGGGTAGCAAGACCATCAGCAAGAAGCTTGGTGAGAAGGAAACAACTGTAGGAGCGATTACTCGTAAATTTAAGAAATACAAAATAACCATCAATCACGCTCAGTCTGGAGCTCCATGCAAGATTTTGCCTCATGGGGTAAGGATGATCATGAGAAAAGTGAGGGATCAGCCCAGAACTACACGGGAGGAGCTTATGAATGATATCAAGGCAGTTGGGACCACAGTCACCAAACAAACCATCGGTAACACAATACGCCACCATGGATTGAAATCCTGCAGCGCCTGCAAGGTCCCCCTCCTCAAGAAGACACATGTACAGGCCAGTCTGAAGTTTGCCAATGAACATCTAAATGATTCGGAGAAGGATTAGGAAAAAGTGCTATGGTCAGATGAGCCCAAAATTAAGCTCTTGTCGTGTTTGGAGGAAGAAAATTTTGACTATGACCCTAAGAACACCATTCCTACAGTCAAGCACAGAGGTGGAAACATGCTTTAGGGCTGTTTCTCTGCTTAAGGTACAGGCTGACTTTGCAGCATTGAGGGGCCAATGGATGGAGTATCAGGTCACTTAGAGGCTGGGTGACAGATGCACACCGTAGGGATCAGGAGTGCACCACAAGGCAGTGGAACCTACGGCTGACTGCTGCGGATGGGAGTCCGGGTGGTAAGGAAGGCAGGGCCGCTGGGACACCAACGCTGATCCCACCGGGTTAGAGCCTAGGATTCCCTGGGGCGCGGAGTCTAAGAGCCAGCAGGTTTTCACCAGAGCCTCTAGAGGTGAGGATGGACTGGGCTGCAACTGGCTCCAGGTCATGACCCCCAGGGTCCCCCAGCTCACACCCACAGTAGGCTACAGGAGGATAGGGATAGTAAAGGAATAAGCCAAGGTCAGGGCCACAAGCAGACAAGGACAACAGAGTTCACGCCAAGGTTCAGGGTCACAGGCAGACAGGAATAGTAGAGAACACGCCAAGGTCGGTAACAGAAACAAACGTAGAGCACACGGCAGGCAGGAACAGAAAGCCAAACACACAAAGGTTGATCAGCAGGGCTGGCCTGCAGTGCAGAGGTTAATATAGAGTTCTCTGATAGGAGCTGGGGTGGAGCCGTGCTAGAGGAGAGTTAATAAAAGCAGTCAGGTGAGAGTCAGCTGGTCTTTAGAGATGAACACATGGAAACAGGTAAGCTGATAGACAACACTATTGCATAACCATGACATGGAGCCATGTATTGTAAAATGTTGGATGAGAACCTTCTTCCCTCAGCCAGAACACTGAAGATGTCTCATGGATGGGGCTTTTAGCATGACAATGACCCAAAACATACCGCCAAGACAACAAAGGAGTGGCTTAAGAAGAAGCACATTTAGGTTTAAGTTTATTAAAAGTTAGCAGCTACAAAAAGTATAGCTGCTGACTTTCAATAAACAGACACTTACCTGTCCCACGGTCCAGCGATGCAGGTGCCCGGAGCCTCGCTCCTCTCCTCCTCCTCTCCGCGGGAATGTCATAGCAACTGTGGGTACCCAGCTGTGACAGCTTACGGCTTCACGGACGGGCACGCACTGCTCATGCGCGAGTTGCGCTGTGCTCTGCTTTTGGCCAGGCAATCTTCTGGGACCTGTGACGTATCCCAGAAGATCGCTGGCAGGGAGGGGCCGCCTAGGGCGAGAGGAGGAGTCTCCTAGGAGGCCAAGAACAGGAAGGAGGAAGTGGGACAGGAATTTCCATTAAAAAGAAGGTACATCCCCCTCCCAAAAAAAATGGCATGCCAATTGTGGCATGTCAGGGGGCGAGGAGTGCTTAAAGCGGAAGTTCTACTTTCAGGTGGAACTCCGCTTTAAGGATTTAGAGAAGATCTGTAAAGTAGAGTGAACCAAAATCCCTCCTGACATGTGTGCAAACCTAGTAACCAACTGCAAGAAACATCGTAACTCCATGCTTGCCATGAAGGGTTCCTCCACCAAGTACTAAGTCATGTTTTGCTTGGGGATCAAATACAGCACTTATTTTACTCACTGAACTGCAACTCAATTTATAACATTTGTATCATATGTTTTTTCTGGATTTTTGGTTGATATTCTGTCTCTATCATTTAAAATACACCTATGATACAAATTATAGACCCTTCATTTCTTTGTAAGTGGGCAAACTTACAAATTCTGCAGGGGACCAAATAATTATTTCCCCACTGTAAAAGGGTTACAGGGGAGGGATCTCCAGTACACAGCCTGTGGTTAACAGCCTCAACTCTGTTTCTGTGTGCTGTGTGAAGGGGTGTGTCCCTTCCCTCCAATCAGCTCTCAGAGCTCTACTCACTGAGATCTGCAGAGTGTAACTTCAGCTCCAAACCCCTTGCGTTCAGGAAGCTCAGACGAGTTTTATAAATTCTGGACTTTGAATGGATGTCACCAATGTATCTCCTGGTGACAGGAAAACATGTTAGAAGTGACTCATGCTGATAGCAGAGGAACAAGGCAGCAGACAGAAATTACACTTAGTGCTTTGGATTGAGACAAGTACACACTATAGAGGGATATGCTTTGTTCATATTTCATGTCTGAGATTTACAACCACCTTAAAATTTGAGAATGAGGGACATCTTATGGAGATGTTGACCCGCGACACACTACGCATGACATGGCAAAAAGTTGGTGTTGTTAAATAATGCTGACTATTAGGGAGGGGTGAGCTTCACAGAGTCTGATTAGAAAGAACAAATAAACACAACCCCAAAGTTATCCCAAAATAAATTCACCAACTATACTCATTGTCCGCACACATTTGACTCCTGCACATGTTGCATCCCACTGTGCATGCTGCCCCCTCCCTGAATAAACTGTCCCATCTACACACATTGCACCCCTTCCTGCACACACTGCCCCCCTCCCTGCACAATGCTACTTTCCATGCCACACTATCCATTCTACACACATTACCTCCCTCCCTGCACACACTTCCCCCCTCTACACACATTACCTCCCTCCCTGCACACACTTCCCCCTCTACACACATTGCCCTCCTCCCTGCACACACTGCCCCATCTAAACACATTGGAGCCCTCCCTGCACATTGCCCCTCTTCCTGCGCACACTGCCCCCTTTACACACATTGGCCCCTCCCTGCACACACTGCCCCCTCTACAAATATTGTGCCCCTCCCTACACACACTGCCCCCTCTACACACATTGCACACTTTCCTGCACACACTGCCCCCCCCCTCCCTGCATGTTGCCTCTCTCCCTGGGCACACTGTCCTTCTACACACACTGTCCCCTCCCTGCACATTGCTCATTTACCTGTGCACACTACCCCCTCCACCCACATATTGCCCCCCTCCTTGCACACACTGCCCTCCTGCCTGTACCCACTGCCCTCCCCTGCACACTACCCCCTCCCTGCACACATTGCCCCCTTCCCTGTACCCACTGCTTCTCTTCCTGCACATGCTTGCCTCCCTCCCTGCAATCCTATTTTTTTTCAATCCTAGGACAGTCCTGTGAAACCTAGGATGGGTGGGAAGTATGCAATACATTATTTACATTTTGGATAAAGTGGAGCTCTGGGCAAACAGTTGAAATATATATTTTACCTGCCAAAAAAGGTGTAATTTAGTCCATCCAGTCCTGAGATTTACACAGCACTGCCACACAGAACAGCCTGGTTGATGACCTGACTTGTATCTGCTGCAGTTAGGCAAAACTGCCTAGCAATCTGTCCTTCAACTTGTGCTTAGACTTGTCAATCAAACAATGATCAAAAAAAAAAAAAGAAACATTTCTGTGTTCTTTCTTCCTGTCAACATGATCCTTGTAACCTTGTAGCACATATTCTTGGCTCTGAGTACTGCCCATTCCTCGTGCATTGTGATTGAACTGTGGTGCACTGTAGCACAGGTGCATTGTATATTTGCATTCGAACCATGTATAGGCAGGCAGAATGTACCAAGTTGATCGATCAATCACCTTAGGCACAAACAGCCTGCCAGATTTTGCAACCTGTGGTTGCAGGAAAGAAATTTGCTCCGTGTATGGCCTGCATAAGGGTTCAATTCAAAATTAGTTGTAATGCACTGCACTGCGGTGCATGTTACTGCACATATTACTGCACATGTTACTACAGGGCACTAAGTTTAAATGGACCTTAATGGTTTATGTTCAATGTTATTTTATTATTTAAACTCACCTTGCGAAGCAACATAATGGCAAACATTTTAAATCCATTTCCAAGGACACGTCCGCTTATCTATGTGCAATACTCTCTCAGTATATCATATACGTTTTACAAATGTTTACTAAACTGGGATGTAGATATTTTTTGCATTTTAAATGCTGCTTTCAAATAAATGTGAACTGAATAAAACAAGAGCGCATTATTAGGAAAACAATTCATCATTCAGAAAAAGATATTTTCAGCACTAACCATTAAAACTGTGATTGCAATGTGTGATTTGTATTTTTAGTCTCGATTACAAACCCCAAATGGGATAAGCCTCTCTTTCCCTAGATCATAAACAGCACAATCATAACTTAAATAACATGAATATTAGCTGTCTGTGCAGAAAATTGCTCACTTTTAGCATGTACAGTACTAAATGTTACATTTTAAAGCAAAAGCTGGCCAAAGTATTCCGAAATGCTTTCATAATCTGGCGGTCATATTTTTTTTTTCTATTTCACCATTAGGTGAATAAACATAAAATGATCAGACAACATCTATGCCTTCAGTAGACACTCTGGCACCAGACATATCTCAAGAGAACAAAAAGAAAAGAATTAAAGCTGGACTCCAGGCAAACAGCTAAATACACAGATGAAATGCATCCACCTGCTCAAACAGTTGTATTTCTGCTCATCCAGTCCTGGGATTGTCACTACACTGTCACACAGCACAGCCCTGTTTGGCAGATACCCGATTTTTCTCTGCTGCTGTTAAAGTGGTTGTAAAGCCTAAACATTTTTTACCTTAAAGCGGAGTTCCACCCAAAAATTGAACTTCCGCTTTAAGTGTTGGTTTTCTGGAGGGGAAGCGAGTACCCTGTTTTTACACGCACTCAGCTCCCACTTCCTCCCCTGATACCCTGTAAAAACAGGGTACCCGCTTCCCCTACACTTTGTGTAGCTGCTGACTTTTAAATGGGTGGAATGCTGCATTCCTTGCATTAAGGTAAAAAATGTTTAGGTATCAGCATCCCCCCCTCGCGTCCCCCCCTCTCCTCCCCCGCTTTTACTTACCTGAGCCCTCATTCGATGCAGCTCTTCTCTCCCCTCACCTCTGGGTCTCACTGGCTTTGCTTGGGCACCGGGAGCCACTGGCTCCCAGTGCTGTCAATGAAAGCCAGTGACGAGGGAGTGGGGGTGCTGAGTCCTGCTGTCTGTGTCAATGGACACAGCAGCTGGGCTCTGGTGCGAGCACGCATGCGTGCCCTCATGGGAAGTGGCTTCCCATGGGGTCACTGGACAGAGGGGAGGGGCCAGGAACGCCGGCAGAGGACCCGAGAAGAGGAGGTTCACGGCATGAGCAGGTAAGTATAGAAATATTTGTTATTTTTTTTATTATTTACCTTTACAACCACTTTAAGTAACAGTTTAAGTTTAAGTTTTTTTTTCGTTCCCACCACAATTGATTGGCTCCTTATCTCTCCCCCGGTCTAAGCTCTGTTGTACATGGAGTGCAGGAGGCTGATGCCAGTCCAAAGTAGATACTTACACTGCTTTCAATAAAATAACATTTAATAGAGTATTTAATAGAGTATTGATTTATACAAAGCCGCATTAGTTTGTGTCTGTAGAATGACACTACAGTATGCCTATCACTGCATGTAAAGTGCACCACCACTGCTAAACATAAACGTTTGAAGTCTGTCACATACAATATAACCACACAGATTTAAACTAAATTTATGAATAAAGTGATCCAGTTCCAAAAATCATCACAGGTGTAATGAGCCTTTAAAGTGGACTAAACAATACCCAGAAACATCTACGTTTTGACCTAAATTTCTCCTGAAAAATAGCAGTGCACTTCCTGTGCCCTCGTCAGCAGCATGGCATATCTACAATGTGAGATCAACTAATACGCTGCTGCCCCTGGCCTGCAGCCCCATAAGATTTGAACTGAGATCTGGTGATATCACCACTGTGCTGCTCAATGTTCTCCTTGCTGGAGAGGAAGCTGTACATGAGGACCGGCAGTGCAAGGATCTCCCTGCTTCTGTTTCATTCATTCTGTAGATCTGTGCTTTCTTCACCTCTCCTGCTGCTCCTGGAATATTCCCCTACCAGTCATCTGGGCACAGCACTGACATGAGGAAAGTCCTGTTCCATTACTAGGATGGCCTCCTTCAAACAGAGGCACAGTGCAGAGCAAAGCTTGGTAACTTATCCAAACATGTAGTTATAGAGCTGGCTTTGTACACAGGAACACAGTCATGCTGGAACAGAAAAGGGCCTTCACCAAATTGTTATTACAAGGCTGGAAATGCACAATGTTTAAAATGACTTTGTATGCTGTAGTATTGACTGTCCTCTTCACTGGAAGTACATGAAGGGATGGTCACATATTTTTGGCCATATAGTGTAGGTGCCAATCAGTGACTATACAGCAAGTATGCCACAAGTATGAAGAATTTTGATATACTATTCCACGTCTGTGATATTGTGGGAAATGGCAATGGCAGTCCTCATTCTTCTCACACAACAGGTCCATGTTAAAATGACACTAAATTCTGGTTTAAAAGAATGTAATTCAAGTATGTTATTCTGTAACTCAAAAAAGTACCTTCTATTGCTCTCAGTCTCTCCCCAATCTCCAAATTCCTTTTTTTGGCTGCTGTGACCTGACTTCATGTTAGAGGGTGGCTACGTTCATTCTTGATTGTCTCACTGTATGTGGGAATGTAGCCACCCTCCCTTCCTCTTGGACTATTGGATTGTTAGTCTGCATAGAGCAGTGCCCGTGCAAGTGTAACACTCTGTAGCTTACGCAAGGAGCTCCTCACAAATTTACTTGCCAGGAGTAGTTATCCTGGTTGATTGATAGAGATCCATTGATTTCTCCCTATGTTTAGCCTTGTTGCACTTTTCTCTTCTACCACTAGGTGGCTGGGTACTTGGTGGTACTAGATATGAGAAGGGCAACCCAAGGTC
Source organism: Lithobates clamitans (assembly GCA_037952925.1). NCBI lineage: Eukaryota > Metazoa > Chordata > Amphibia > Anura > Ranidae > Lithobates > Lithobates clamitans. The sequence goes on along the minus strand of JBBGZY010001451.1, from coordinate 2,026,302 downwards.
AGGTTATGGGTATATGGAGTATCTCAGCCAATGGGCAGGCTTTTTCTTGAATCACTTGGCTTGATGATGAAGCATTCCTGCATGTGCAGATGTGGCGCCTTGCCGCGGCCTTTCCCTGCATGGCTGTCCTCCTTTTGAAGTCTCAGAATCTGCCAATTGAATCTACAACTACTTAAGGGTGTCCTTGCCCTAACTCTCTTTCCCCAAAAAGACAAAAAGGACTGTTAGGAGAAAAATAAAACCTCTTTTACATCCAAGAAGTGTCTGGCGCCCAATGACTTTCACCATCTTTGCACCCACTATGCCCCACAACCCACGACATAGATTACAGGGCCATTATGTAGTGGTTGTGTATGGATTATTTTTGAAGAATAAGGACATAGCTTAGTGTCACTTTAACCACTTTAAGACCACCCACCGCACATATACTGCAGCAGGACGGCTCTATTGCGCAAAATGATGCGCACGCCCTATGCGCACCGCGGGAGGGGACAACATTGAGATCTGCTGTTCCTAGTGATCAGCAACAGTGATCTCTGTGTTGTCCCGGTGAGTCCAGCCCCCATACAGTGAGAACACACCCAGGGAACATAGTTAACCCTTTGATCGCCCCTGCCAGTGTCATTTATACATTGATGGGTGCTTTTTTTTTAGCACTGATCACTGTAATAATGTCACTGGTCCCCAAAAAGTGTCACTTGGGGTCAGATTTGTGAGCGGCAATCCCGCTAAAAATCGCAGATCGCCGCCATTACCAGTAAAAACAAAAAAATCAAAATAAAAGTCCATATATCCCCTATTTTGTAGATGCTATAACTTTTGCGCAAACCAATCAATATACGCTTATTGCGATTTTTTCTTTGGCTATGTATTATAGCAAAAAAAAAAGATTTATTTTTTTTTTTTTCAAAATTGTCGGTCTTTTTTGTTTATAGCGCAAAAAATAAAAACCACAGAGGTGATCAAATTCCACCAAAAGAAAGCTCTACTTGTGGGGAAAAAAAGAACATCAGTTTTGTTAGGTTATAGCGACACAGTGCCGTATCGCAAAAAATGGCCTGGTCGTTTGTTACCCCAACACTTCATAATCCTGATATTTGCCTATTGTACCATGTATTGTATAAGACAGTATCCTGTTTTCTTTGTATTGCTTCCTTTATGTGAAATTCCTGGTGTTCCTGCTACCCCCTCTGCTTTCCTATCAAAAACTAACCACACTAAGCAGGAGAACACACCGTGGTCAGTTCCATAGCTATGCTGGGAATTCAGTGTGCTCTCCTCCAATGATCAGACTTGTCCCCAACCCAAGCCCCCCCCCCCCCCCCCCCCCCGCCGCACAGCCGTTTACTGGGAAGATCAGTAGATCAGTGTACTGTGCTTCTCCTCCCCCCAGCTCTTATGCAGCTGAAAACAGAGGGAAAAGGGGGAATGTGATCACTTATAAAAAAAAGGGGGAAAAAGTATTTATAATTGTTTTTATATTTATACACAAATGTTTTGCCTTTCATTTCTATTTTATACTGAATGGGTTGATTTACAAGGCGATCGTTTACAATCACTTTAAATCATGAAACATTTATGTTACAGACAATACTGATATATAGACGTACTTACATTTAAGGGCAAATGCAAATTAAAGACAATATCTGGAAGAAACGAATTAACACACAAGTAACACATGCTCAGACCATTAGCACTATAGTTAGACCTTGGAAAACTTACTGGCAAAAAGTAACACTTAAATTCAAGAGCAGAACGAATGTGTCCCGTTCATAAACATTCTTATTAAAGTTGCTAGAATTGGACATGCTTTTAATACTTTAGTTATAAAGCTGCAGATTCAAAAGTATTAAAATTTACTTTATAAATAACATCAACATTTTAAGACAAAACATTAATAACTGAGAAGAAGAAGAAGAGAAGCGATCCTATTGGCCGCTGAGGAGAAGAGAGGAGATGCAGGGGAAAGCGAGGAGGAGACGCAGGGTGAAGCCACCGCCCGCAGGAAGCGCTGCCCGCGACCTAAATGGGGTAAGTGCGGGGCTGGTGATCTACCAAGAGGGGGTGCCTGTGACCTGATCTGACCGACCAAGAGGGGGGTGCCATCGGTTGGATTTCTGCCCCCCCAAAAATATATACCTCCAGCCGCCACTGCGTTGATGTACAAAAAAGTAGGAGTTTGGAGTTTTAAGTTTGAGTCTGAGTTTGGAGGTTGCCCAAGCTCATCTCTACTCTACTCGGCTATATATGAAGACTATAGAACCGAACCCCTCTATGTTATGGATAACGAGAGTCATTCAGTTGTCCCGATGTACTAGGATGAGTGAGAACTATCATCCTGGGATTGGCATGGACCACCAGGTGAAAATAAGGAGCTAGAAAAAATGAATGCAGTCACCACATCTAAGGTGTCACACTCACCTGTTCCATGTTCCAGTGCCAGGTCTTTTCCCTGCATGGGGCTGTTGGTGTGCAGTGAATCAGGGGCCTCTGGCACCTTAGCCAGTGTGTGTCAAGCTCTATCTTAAAGGATCAGCAGAGTTTGTGTGACGCATTCACATCCTCTGTGTTTCCAGTGATTTCACACATTTTTACCAATGCTTTTCAATGTGCTCTTCATGTATCCAGTGTTCCAAGTGTTGTCCCTAGTGCTTTCCAGTTTGATCTCCATACTTCCAATATTCCCAGGGTCATCCAGCTTTTTCCCAGTGACTCTCTGTATGTTCCTGTCTGCAGCCCATATCTCTGAACCTGTCAAATTCTCAGAGCATTTCAGCATACCTGTACCTGTATTTTTACTTGTTTATGTGAGCCAGCTTCCTTTTGTAGCATTACCCCCAGGGAAACCACTGGTAATATGCCCGGGTTCCTCTTCCTAGCAGTTGCTCCTCAGACAGGCACACGTGCACTTTCACTCCTTTGGCTCAAAAAACAGTCTAGGGCTGTTGGTTTTGAACTTTTAATAAAGGATTAACTTGGATGGGGGGTTCGGAAAGTAGGATACTCCACTACCTTGCTTTAACAGACTTGATGATACTGAACTTGCTTGAAACTCCAAACACTGTCCCTATGTAGCAGATAGTGGATAGGTTCTGCAATACAGAACTGAGGAGATTGAGCCTTCCTTGGTCTAAGAAACAGCCCCTTCACAAGGAATAGAATGACTATACTCTTCAGGACAAAACTTCTTAGCCAACACATGGCTGATCTTCTAGCACACAAATGGGTACTCTAGGATTTCTCTCCGCCTGCAATCACAGAACACCTCTGGAGAAATGGTGGCCTCCTACCAGTATCCTGAAGACAGCCTCTCCCAGTGGTATTAGACTAGATCCCCAGATGACAGCCCCTCAGCCAGCCTTCAGCAGCAGATAGTGGCTCCCGAGCCCTCCAGCCTCCCAACTGGGGCCTCCATTCAACAAGCACATGGCAGAATGCTCAGGAAAGGCCTGGGTCCCCCCCAGGTGCTGCTCTCTCCCAATGGGAGAAGACAAGACTGCTCTCTGCTCCAGGGTATTTATGCATTCTCCCAGAATAGTCTGGGCCAGATCTCCCAAGGATTGGCTGGGGCTATATAAATATTAAGCTGCTAATTGATATGCTGCCACCTCTATGACCCAGAGTTTCTTCAGGTGAAAAGGGAGAAGCAAGCAATCGGGCAGCCTCCAGAACACAGACCAGACCAGAATAATCAAATCCAGCTCCACTGGTTACAGCGGACTAAACTAAATTTACATACACTAACACTTATCCATAAACCCCAGATAGAATTCGAGCTTTACTGGATAAAGAGAGCCAAATGAAATTCGCCTAACAGAACAGATTAACTCCATCGACTACAAACTAAATTTACCTATCCTAGCACCTGACTAAGAGGGTGCTACAAAGCCTTCCTGTACCACTGTGATTCTCTGTGTGTTACATTCAGCCAGTTGTTACTAGCAACTGTGCTCTCCTAGGCTGCTTCCTGCTTTGTGCCCCTGTGCGCTTTATTTTAAAGGTGTTTAAGTTTTGCATGGGAAAAACAGAAAAGACAAAGAGGCTCAATACCCTGTGTACTTTAACCTTCTCTAAATGTTTCTGTGCGTCTCGGTGCACATCTACCCATAACCAGTGTCTCTCTGTGTTTTCATGCACATCTAGCAGCTCTGGCTGACTACCTGCTGACCTGTGAATCTCAGTGCTGCAAAAGACTCTTGTCTGCATAATAGCACTCCAAGTACTAGCAGTTCTCAGTAGCTGCCTGCTAAGGTGAGTAAGAGGACGGCAATCCAGGAGCTGTCTGCAGTAAAACCCATCTCCACCTTCAGGACCTGGTGAAGAGTAGGGATGAGCCCCCTCTGACATCACGGGAAGGCGGGGTCGCCTGTTTACGTCACCGAGTGGCCCCGCCCTCAACTATATAACAGCTGTCACTGAGAAGAAGCTTCACTCGGCGGGAGCCTCCCATGGAGGCGGAGCTGCTGCAGCTTTTTTTTTTCTTTTTTCGGGTCGGCGGCGGCGTGAGATGGATTTACATCGCGGGACATTTTCATTTTTATTTTTTTATCTTTTAATAAAGGACTTGTCCCAAAGTGTCTGCTGTCTTTTTTACTATTTTTGACACTTTTTTTGTAAAATGGTAGGGGTATGTGCCCTTTACCAATTCACATTAGGGGAGGGCAGGATCTGGGGGTCCCCTTGTTAAAGGGGGTTTCCAGATTCCGATAAGCCCCCCACCTGCAGACCCCCACAACCACCAGGCAAGGGTTCTGGGGATGAGGCCCTTGTCCCCATCGACATGGGGACAAGGTGCTTTGGGGAGCTACTCCAAAGCACCCTCCCCATGTTGAGGGCATGTGGACTGGTACGGTTCAGGAGGGGGGGTACTCTCTTGTGCCCCCTCTTTTTCTGTGGCCTGCCAGGTTGCGTTCGTGGATAAGGGTCAGGTATGGATTTTGGGGGGACCCCTACGCCATTTTTTTTAACATTTTGGGTGCAGGGTTCCCCTTAAAATCCATACCAGACCAAGATTTTGGGGGGACCCCTATCCATTTTTTTTAAAATTTGGTGCAGGGTTCCCCTTAATTTCCATACCAGACCTGAAGGGCCTGGTATGGATTTTGGGGGGACCCCCACGCAATTTTTAAAAAAATTTTGGTCCGGGGTTCCCCTTAATATTTATACCAGACCCAAAGGGCCTGGTAATGGACTGGGGGGAGGAACCCATGCCATTTTTTTTCAATGAGTTTCATCTATATTGCTGAGACCCGACAATTCATTACAGCCACGATCAGTTTTAAATTACTTTTTTCCTTTAGAAATGTCATTTTTCTGTGATACTGTTCTAAACACAAGAAAACGGCCCCACTTCACAGGCATACTATAGACACCCCCAGGCACGATAATTAAAGGAATATTCTATTTTTATTGTTTCACTTTAAGCATTATTAAAATCACTGCTCCCGAAAAAACTGCCATTTAAAAAATTTTTTTTTGCATTTATACATGTCCCATGGGGCAGGATCCGGGTCCCCAAACACTTTTTATGACAATAACTTGCATATAAGCCTTTAACCGCTTGCTTCCCGCTTGCTGTCTTCTGACGACCAGGCGGCGTGGGTCTCATTCTGGGAGGGTGTCATATGACGCCCTCGCCTTCTCAGCCCACCAGGGGGCGCGCACGCACCGCCAGCAGCGATCGTGCGTGCCCGCCATGTCACTGGGGACTCGGTGCGCGTGCCCAGTGGCCGCGATGTTCGCCGGGCACCCGTGATTGCCTGGTAACACAGCACGACCATGAATCTGTGTGTGTAAACACACAGATCCACAGTCCTGTCAGAGGAGAGGAGAATGATGGCGTGTTCCCAGTACAGAGGAACACCGATCGGTCTCCTCCCCTTGTGAATCCCTGCCCCCCTACAGTTAGAAACACTCCCTAGGAACATGATTAACACCTCGATCACCCCCTATTGTTAACGCCTTCCCTGCCAGTGACATTTATACAGTAATCAATGCATTTTTATAGCACGGATCGCTGTATAAATGTGAATGGTCCCAAAAATGTGTCAAAAGTGTCCGATATGTCCACCGCAATACCGCAGTCATGATAAAAATTGCAGATTGCCGCCATTACTAGTAAAAAAAATAATAATAATAAAAATGCTATAAATCTATCCTCTATTTTGTAGACGCTATAACTTTTGAGCAAACCAATTAATATACGCTTATTGCGATTTCTTTTTACCAAAAATATGAAGAATACATATCGGCCTAAACTGAGGAAAAACTTTGTTTAAAAAAAAAATTGGATATTAATTATAGCACAAAAGTAAAAAATAATGCGTTTTTTTTCAAACGTGTCACTCTCCTTTTGTTTATAGCGCAAAAAATAAAAACCGCAGAGGTGATAAAATACCACCAAAAGAAAGCTCCATTTGTGTTGTGGGGAAGAAATGATAACAATTTCATCTGGGTACAGTGTTGCATGACCACACAATTGTCATTCAAAGTGTGACAGCGCTGAAAGCTGAAAAATGGCTTGGGCAGGAAGGGGGTGAAAATGCACTGTATTGAGATGGTTAAAATTAGCACTTTTGATTTTTCATGTCCCTGTCCTATAGACTTTAACGGTGTTTGCCTGTTCGTCCACATTTTTTGCCTGTTCGCATGTTCTGGTGCGAACCAGGGGGTGTTCAGCTCATCCTTAGTGATGAGAAGGCAGTTCCTTAGACTCCACGCCTTGGCCCCTCTAAAAGCTTTCACCTTTGCTGTATGAGCAGGCACACTGGACTCTTCATAGCCAGCACCACTGCCTAGCTTCAGCTATTACAAATAACTTCTGGTTAGCCAGTTTACCCTTTGGTGGGTACGGAATCCTGCCCATGAAATAAGGACTGATAAGCTGCAATATATTACATTTTATGTTTAGTTTAGATATACTTTAGGCTTAGTGGGCTGGTGACATGCAAAGTATCCCGTGTTCCTGTGGCCATTTGGATATGCAAAACCACTATAGTCAGTTAAGGTATAAATATAGAGTCATTCTTTATTTTTCATGTCTTCCATTTTAGGAAGGCAGAAGAAATACATTTTGGGCAATACGCTAACTAACATGTCAGTCTGGAATGTGGAAGTCATCCAATGTGTTCTTTCAGAGGCATTTAGATATGTAAGGATGTGACACAAATTATAAGACACTGACACATCTTAATGAATGGTACCCACAGGCCATAAGGAAGGACCTTGGGCAAACCATGTCTAGTTACCACTTTGGCATTCCCAAGTGTAATATTGAGAAAGAGAAAGGAGATGCCAGACAGAGCTTTATTTTGAAAAGAGACTTGATAAAAGCCTCCTGGATGAACGTCTACATAAATTGGTTCAGATCCCCAAGGAGCTATTTCAAGAAAGAAAGCAAAAAAAATATCTGTAGCATACAAAAGGCAAAGACTTTCTGATCTATTTCTAAACACTTGGAGCATAAGCGCATCAAAGCCAATAAATGAGGAGAAAGGAGAGAAAAAGAAAAGAAAAAAGGCAGGAAATCAAATCATGCTGTACTTTTAAAACAATATTTACAAGTAATGTTTAGCTTTTGTATTTTTTGCCATGTCAAGCCACCGCTAGTCTCTTGTTGATAAATCAAACAGTGGAACTTAAGGGGGAAGGATGCCAAGAGAGAAATTATAAGACTCTCCACAGCACAAGTAACACACCACCATCTCTTTTTCATACTACAGTGATGTCACCATTTTCTAGCATACTAACTGTATGCATTCTCTAGGAAAAATATAACCCCCTAGGTGAATGAATAGGGTGTATGTACATTTTAATAGATTGTGCAAGCCTAACCTTTCTATTTGTTGGTATGAAAGATGGTAAAGGACACAGAAGACCATTGTTTATTCCTCTAAAACATATCAGCTGGCAATACTAAAAGGATCTTACCATGAGCCCCTTTAGGAGTATATAGGCAGGTTGAACTACAACCTGACTTTGCAGCTTATCAGTTTTCATGAGAGGTGCAATTACTAGCGCAAAGATCAGAGTTTCATCTCCCAGTTTTGTTCACTAGCAAAATCTGAATCTAAAGCTTACATAAAATCACAATTCTCAATTATATATCTTAGCAAGCACAAGTTGAAGTCACACACCACTACAAAGGCTTCTCTGCAAGTATGGTCCTATGTGCATCTTTCAAGCTGCTTATAAATTGATGAGTGGGCTAGCAATTTTCAACTATAACGTTTGTTATCCTCGACAGGTCCTCAACTGCAACCACAACTGAGTCTGGTCTTCTAGCTATACCTTTCTGGAGGACTAGGGTAACCTCTAGGTAAGCTTTAGCCTCAGTGTGATCATGGTTACATAAATATGTATCCACACAGACAACAGTAGGGCTACACTCGCTAAGGCACTTTACTTGTGGCCTATGATTTCCAAATTAAATGTACAAAATCATGGAAATTAGAACTTTTTATTGTACATGTTCATTTTACAGAAAAAAAGCTGCTAATATATACCATAGGGGAAAATTTTTGTGGACGTCTGACCTTCACACCTACTATAGGATAAAAAGTGTGTGGATACCCCTCCAAATATTTGAGTTTAGGTGTTTCCAGTGAAGGATACTATCAATGCTACAGCACACAAAGACATTTTAGATAAATGTGCTTGCCCATCTTTGTGGTAACATTTGTAACAATGCCCTTTCTATTTCTGCATGATTGTGCCACTGTGCACAAAAACAGAGTTTGATGTAAAGGAACTTGAATGGTCTGCACAGAAACCTGACCTTAACCCTACTTGTAAGGGACCTGGATTTGATGTTGGTTCAAGCCAAATGGCCAAGGATATCTCCCCTATTCTCTGTTCTGTCATTTTGGTAACTTCTATGCTTCCAGCTTTAAACCCACACTTCATGTACCTGCGGATATTTTGTAATAAGGAATAGTCCACACCGGTTGCCTTTCTAATGCTTTACTTGAGCCCTAGCAAATAGTTTTAGAACACATCGCATTACCAGTCTTCAGTCCCTCCATTCCATCAGATCATATAACTCTAAGGACCCGGGGTTTTACACAGTCTTTCCAGAATACCCTATTGCTTCTCTCTTTAATTTAGGTCCTTTCAAATAGGCCTGCCTCAGAGGGGTTGTTCCTAAACCTTCTTATGGTCTGCAACAGGGATTTCCAAGCTTTCTAAACAAAGGGCTGGTTTACTGTTCTTCAGATTTTAGAAGGGCTAGACTAGGGCCAGTGGGAGTAGAAAATGCCCTGACATCTAGTTGGAGTAAACAGTGCCCTATCTTTGGCGTCAGTGGGAGGACTAGTGCCCCATTGTTGGTGCCAGTGGAAGGACTAGTGCCCCATTGTTGGTGCCAGCGGAAGGAATAGTGCCCCATTGTTGGTGTCAGTTGGAAGAATAGTGCCCCATTATTGGTGCCAGTGGAACGAATTCTGCCCCATTGTTGGTTTCTGTGGGAGGAATTGTGCTTATTTGTTGGTGTCAATGGGAGGAACAGTGCCCCATTTTTGGTGTCAGTGGGAGAAATAGTGTCCCATCTTGGGTATCAGTGGAAGGAGTTGTTCCCCATTATTGGTGTCAATGGAAGGAATTCTACCACATCGTTGGTGTCAGAGGGAGGAACTGTGTCCTTTTGTTGCTGTCAGTGGGAGGAATTATGCTCTATTGTTGGTGTCAGTGCCACAAGGGCCAGATAAAAGCAAGCAAAGGGCCGCATCCAGCCCCCAGGCCACAGTCAGACTGCTGGTCTACATGATGTCCATCTGACTGAGACTTAAGCTGGCCATACACCATACAATTTTCCTGTTCAATTTTCTTTAGATTTACCTTTAACTATGTAGTACAAGGGCCTGCCTGATTGCATCCAAATTGAAAGTGTTTAGGTTTGACCTCCTATTATATGGTTTTGGTAAATCTAAAGGAAAGTTGAACAGGAAAATTGAATAGTGTATGGCCAGCCTAACTCTTCCCACCCGTCTCTGAAACATCACCTCCAAGCAGACATTATATAGACAACAGGGTGACCGACCCCCATAAAACACCCCTTGGCATTAACTATGCAGAGGCTTGACCCCTGCCTACAAACTGAAAACCTGATGATTTTGAACACTAGCTACTTGCCAGGTCTTCTCATCCTAAATCTGTACCTGGCTTCATAAATGCTCCTTTGGCTAAATGGGTACAAATTCCCCAAGACACACTCCAAAATCTTAAAGAAAGTCTTCCTGGAAAATTGGGCCTGTTATAGCCACAAAGGGGGTCCATCTCCATATTGATGCCAATTGGCCATGGTTCTGAAATAGAACCATGGCTGTTAATATGATCTTGAAACAAGATCATATACTGTAGGTGTGATTGTGAGGTATCCAAAAAACCTTTGGCCATATAGTGTATATCTAAAAAAAAATCATCGGTGATTTGCACTTGCAGACTCATTTGAAGGTAAAATATTTGTTTTGGGTCCAAAAAAATCCAGCATATTATTTCCTAACATTTTGGTTTCTAATTCAAGAATTAAATCTTGCTTTCATAGCACATAACTTTCATAAAATAATTATACAATTTTGGTCCCTTTTTTATAACAGTATGGTATAGCAGGCTGTGAGCTGTTTCTTTATCCACAGTAAATTTGACCTCAACATTTAGAATTTTCTTGGCAAGTATTTGTACCTCACAGCTGTTCAAATATCCTCTACGAAAAAGCAAATTAATGTTACAGGAGTCTCTACTGAGAATAAAATTAGTGACTGAAACTAAAAAGTGTCTTTGCTGCTCCACAAAAATATTAGAAACTTTATTTTTTCTTTTTCTAATTGAGAAAAGGCTACAGTAATCAACTAAGGGCTTGGGATGATCAGAGGTCTTTCAGATGTCTCTATTGCGGCAGCTGTCTGTAAACCCATCCATCAAATTGAAAGAGCTGAAAGTCAAAATTAGAAGTTTAAACTGCATTCTTTGTGCAACTAACAGAGTTGACAAAAGAAGGAAAGTAGATGAGCTCTGCAGCAGAAGGTAATGTTCTGGATGAGCAGAGTGATTTTGGCGAATTTGGTTTCACTGCAAAAGATTTTTACATTGGCAAAAAAAACAAAAACACTATACACAAACTCAGCTTTGCGTACTGATCTGCTTGGGAGAAATTTAATTAAAAAAATTCTACCCTATTTCTATTTACAAGGTGTGTTTATTTTTTATTTTATTTTTTTATTTTTTTTGGGGGGGGGGGGGGTGGCAGTGAGGATTTAAGTAGTTCAGTTTACTGCATGTCATTTACTATTCTTTATAGCTGTGTTTTCTACATTTTTCTACCTTTTTGATTATGTGTGTACTGTTTCTATGAAAAATAAAAAACAGTAATGACACTAGGGGATCATTTTTGGCACAAGAAAATGTCCAGGATAGTTGAAAAGGGGTTCTGTTACCCTGTTGAGCCATTTATAGCACCCCAGCACCCATTTAAATTTCACCCGAAAAATGTATGTAATTTTGCCTTTTGCATTGATTCCATTGCATTTTATTAAAATGGCGACATTAAGCTGAAATCTCCTGATTTTTGCCTAAAATGCAGGGAAATGAAAATTTCCCATATCTCCAGTCAGACCACAATAAGGGTAGAAACTAGTATTATTAATTTCATTATGCACAAGGAAAGGACAGAGGCAGCAGATGTTTGTATGTGAATGTGAGGTTTAAATGGGAGAGCAAGGATCCAATTTTACTTACCGTATATACTCGAGTATAAGTCGATCCGAGTATAAGTCGATCCGAGTATAAGTCAAGGCCCCTAATTTACCACAAAAAACTGGGAAAAACGTATTGACCCGAGTATAAGACGAGGGTAAGAAATGCAGAGGGTCAACAATGCCCATCTGCAGCTGCATGCCTCCCTGTGTCCTGTGCAGCCTACCTGTATCCTGTGCATGTGTCCTGTGTCCTGTACATGTGCATGTGTCCCTGTGTCCTGTACATGTGCCCTGTACATGTGTATGTGTCCCTGTGTCCTGTGTCCCTGTGTCCTGTGTCCTGTACATGTGTCCTGTGTCCCTGTGTCCTGTGCATGTGTCCTGTACATGTGTCCTGTGTCCTGTGTGCATGTGTCCTGTGTCCCTGTGCAGCCTACCTGTGTCCTGTGCAGCCTCCCTGTGGCGATCTCCGATCAGCATGTGATAATACACTTCGGCGGCCATTCCACTGTTCAAAAGCCGCGCCTCCTTCTCGTCTGTGATAGGCTGACCACTGACTGCTGAGTGTTCTGCCTATCACGGACATTCTCTCATTCTCATACCACGGACAAGGATGAGAGAATGTCCGTGATAAGCTGTACACTGACAGCTGTTCAGCCTATCACAGATGAGCAGGAGGCGCGGCTTTTGAAATCTGGAATAGCCTCCGAACTAATTATCACACGCCCGCTGCCGCCTGCCTGCATGACATGCTGATCATGCAGACAGACGGCGGTGACTCGAGTATAATTTGAGGGGGGCACTTTCAGCCCAAAAAAAAGGCTGAAAAATTTGACTTATACTCGAGTATATACGGTATATGAAACAAGCTTGGTGAACTGGAGTTTTTATGGTTTTGATAACAGTAGTTGTTATTTCAAGCAGGAAACAGACATAGATGGCATGTTACAGTGGGAAAAAATAATTATTTGATCCCCTGCGGAATTTCTAAATTTGCCCACATACAAAGAAATAAAGGGTCTATCATTTTTATCATAGGTGTATTTTAAATGACAGAAACAGAATATCAACAAAAAATCCAGAATAAAACACATGATACAAATGTTATAAATTGAGTTGCAGTTCAGTGAGTAAAATAAATATATGATCCCCAAGCAAAACATGACTTAGTACCTGGTGGAGAAACCCTTGTAGTTGGTTACAAGGTTTGCAAACATCTCAGGAGGGATTTTGGTCCACTCATCTTTACAGATCTTCTCTAAATCCTTAAAGGGGTTGTAAACCCTTAGGGTTTTTCACCTTAATGCATTATATGCATTAAGGTGAATAACCTTTTGTGCTGCAGCACCCCCCCAGACCCCCCTTTTTCTTACCTGAGCAGATCGTTCCAGCAATGGGGACGAGCAGAGCAGCTCCAGCCGCTGTCTCAGGGGTCCTCATTGGCTTCTGCTGCTGTCAATCAAATCCAGTGACACGAGAGGCAGGCGGGGGGCAGAGTCCTGCTGTCTGTGTCTATGGACACAGCAGCAGGACTTGGGAGCGCACCCGCACTAGTGCCCCCTTAGAAAGCGGCTCTCTGAGGGGGCACTGGAGAAGAGGAGGAGTGAGGAGCACCATGGGGAGACCCCAAAAAAGGAGGATCGGGGCCGCTCTGTGCAAAACCCTTGCACAGAGGAGGTAAGTATAACATGTTTGTTATTAAAAAAAAACCTTTACAATCACTTTAAGGTTTCTTGGCTGTCACTTGGCAACTCGAAGTTCCAGTGCCCTCCATAAATTTTCTATAGGATTAAGGTCTGGAGACTGACTAGGCCACTCCATGACCTTAATGTGCTTCTTCTTTAGCCACTCCTTTGTTGCCTTGGTGGTATGGTTTGGGTCATTGTCATGCAGAAAGACGCATCTATGACCCATCTGCAGTGTTCTAGCTGAGGGAAGAGTGTTCTCAGGCAAGATTTTACAATACATTGTCCATTGGGCGTTCAATGCGGCAAAGTCGGCCTGTACCTTTATCAGAGAAACAGTACTGTAGGGATGATGTTCTTAGGGTAATAGTCAGCATTTTTCTATCTCCAAACACGGCGAGTCGAGTTAATGCCAAAGAACTCAATTTTGACCTCATCTGACCACAGCACTTTCTCCCAATCCTTCCCTGAATCATTTAGATGTTCATTGGCATGACTGTGCATGTACCATCTTGAGGAGGGGGACTTGCCGTGTTTGGAGTAAGAAAAATGCTGACTATGACCCTAAGTACACCATCCCTACAGTTAAGCACGGAGGTTGAAACATTATGCTTTGGGGCTGTTTCTTTGCTAAAGGTACAGAAAGACTTTGCTGTATTGATGGGCCAATGTATGGGATCAGTTACAATGCCCAATTACACAGGGGGAGGTGATAAGCGCAATAAAAAATATGGCAGTAGGGAAAAGCCCAGGCCCTGACGGATATACTATTATGTATTATAGAAGGTTCCAGAGACTCTTAGTACCAAAGTTGTGTAAGTATCTAAACGCACTGGGAGAGGGAGTAAAGCTACAAGAAGAGCCATTACTAGCCCATTTGACCCTTATTCTAACGGAAGGGAAGTATATAACGGCCCCTACAAGCTATAGGTCGATATCTCTGTTAAATGTCGATGTAAAGATATTTGCAAAGATATTGGCCGATAGGTTAAAATTTTTGATGTCTAAATGGATTTATAATGATCAAGTGGGATTTGTGTCTGGAAGGGAGGGGAAAGATAATTGCCATAAAACATTATTCCTGATCCATGAAGTTAAACGTAGAGGGGACCCAGTTTTACTCCTGTCAATGGATGCTGAGAAAGCTTTTGACAGGGTAGATTTAGGACTCATGTTTGAATCCTTGAGACACTTAGGAATAGTTAATAGGATGATGCAGTGGATTAGGACATTATACCAACACCCAACAGCGGAAATGAGGATAAATGGAAACTTATCCCCACCCCTGGAATTATTCAATGGACCAAGGCAAGGGTGTCTCCTCTTGCTGATCCTGTTTTTTTACTTGCCCTGGAGCCCCTGCTGATGACAATCCGGGAGCACAGGGACATCAGGGGAGTGGGAATCGGGGAGAGGGAACACAAGGTGGCTGCATATGCATACGATATTCTTTTTTACATTTCAAACCCCAGGCTGACACTACCAAATCTAATGGAGGAAATAAGGAGATATGGATCACTATTACATTTTTAAATTAATACATCTAAATCAGAGATCCTGAGTATTACAATCCCGTTCAGAAAGAAGTTGGCAATTCAGCCCATGTTTCGCTTTGTGTGGCGCAGGGAAGAATTGGGATATCTTGGAATCAAACTGACAACATCATTGAGGGGACTGTATAAGACTAACTAATGTAATCAAAGAAAATTTAAACTCCCTTAAATATATACCTATTTCGTGGTTGGGTAGAATAAACACATTTAAAATGAGCATCATGACCAAAGTGTTGTATACATTTCAAATGCTCCCAATTTCTCTCCCACAAGAATACTTGAAGAAACTCAGAACTTTAATATTAAAATATATATAGACACATAGACACCCTAGAATTTCATATGCTATGCTGATTAAGGAGAAGAAAGCAGGTGGGCTGGC
This sequence comes from Lithobates clamitans, assembly GCA_037952925.1. Classification (NCBI taxonomy): domain Eukaryota; kingdom Metazoa; phylum Chordata; class Amphibia; order Anura; family Ranidae; genus Lithobates; species Lithobates clamitans. The sequence goes on along the minus strand of JBBGZY010001451.1, from coordinate 2,010,992 downwards.
ATTGCCAGATCCTAAAAAATACTACCAGGAGGTCACTATTTCATGAATAACAGATTGGATTCACAATAATAAAAATAAAAGTTGAGTTGAGATAGGGTTCGCACTAAGTAAAGTAGATTTACGTAAGATGGTATGGTTTCCACAGTCATATTGAGATTTAGCAAAAAACACAAATACACTGACAGAGAATGTTTTTAGAATATGGGATAATTTATGTAGGTATTATCATTGGGAGCACAATTCACCTCTGATTTCATTATTAGATACAAATTATTTTACACATGGGAAAGAGGATTAATTGTATTTTGTCAGATGGGTAAAAAAGGAGACTGTACAGTTACAAGATGTGATGATAGGAGAAAGGATTTGCACATTTTTTGAACTAAAGCAAAAATGGGGTAGCATGCCACTAGATAAATGAAGATATGCACAAATACAACACTTTACACAAATGATACCACAGCCACTATGTGGAAAGGATAGACTTAAGCCAATAGAAAAATAGTTTAGTTCTCCGTCTAGTGTTCAGCATAGCATTTCAAAAATATATAAGGTACTAATGAAAGAAATAGAACCTGAATTTCCACCTTATCTTGGGAAGCGGGAGAAGGAACTGGGGGTAAGACTAAATGGACACCAGAAGAAGAAAATATTAAATTAAGCATTCATTGAGGTTATTCAGGAAATAACAGGGGAATACATGCAGGCTGAATCCTGGGGATGTTTATTTCATAAAACTGTTAAGCCTATAGCTCAATATAGGAGATCTTTGTTAAAACACCTGGTAAATGCAGCCAAGGGTTTGATACCCAGATATTGGCAAACACCAAAAACGCCAAGTGTGAGGGAATGGGTACTAAAAATTGATCTGTACCATTGAAAGGACTATACATGAAGGGGAAGTTTGAATAGAAAGATATATCGAAACCTGTGAAAAATGGCTAGATTTCAAGAAATCGGGCAAGTACTTGGAAAGTGTGATACAGGAGACTGAGAATATATAGGAATATCGATAATGTGAGCATGTAGAGGATTGATTAGCTGTGGAAGAATAAAATAAGAAGAGGGGGGAGCCTAGAGGAGTAGGGGGATACGGGGAATGTTTTTTTTTTTTTGGGGGGGGGGGTTGGAAACTATAAGACTGATACTATGTATTGTGTATTTTATGTACAAGCGTGATGATGTCTGTAATGGTGTCTTTGTCCTTGGAAAACTAATTAAAATGACTGAATACAAAATAAAATGTATGGGGCCATGTATTGTAAAATCTTGGCTGAGAACATTCTTCCCTGAGCCAGAACACTGCAGATGGGTCATAGATGGGTCTTTCTGCATGTCAATGACCCAAACCATACCACCAAGGGAACAAAGGAGTGGCTCAAGAAGAAGCTCATTAAGATCATGGGGTGGCCTGGCTAGTCTCCATACCGTAATTCTATAGACAATATGGAGGGAGCTGAAACTTCAAGTTGCCAAGCGACACGCCGAGAAACCTTAAGGATTTAGAGAAGATCTGTAAAAAAAAGTGACCAAAATCTGTCCTGAGATGTGTGCAAACCTGGTCACCAACTACAAGAAACATCTTACCTCTGTGCTTGCCAACAACGGTTTCTCCACCAAGTACTAAGTCATGTTTTACTTGGGGATCAAATACTTATTTTACTCACTGAACTGCAACTTAACCGATTGCCGACCAGTGCACGACGATATATGTCGGCACAATGGCACGGTTGAGCTGTACGTCCCCTTTAAGACGCGGCATTGTGAGCGTGGGCCCGCCAAGTCCTCCGTGACCGTGCCCGCGGTTCCCGAGGACTCGATGTCCGTGGGTGTCCCGTGATCATGTCATGGAGCGGCAGAACGGGGAGATGCCTATGTAAACAAGGCATTTCCCTGTTCTGCCTAGTGACATGACAGAGATCTACTGCTCCCTGTCATCGGGAGCAGTGATCGCTGTTATGTCGGTGGTAGCCCCCCGTACAGTTAGAATTACTCCCTTGGACACACTTAACCCCTTGATCGGCCCCTAGTGTTTAACCCCTTCCCTGCCAGTGTCATTTATACAGTAATCAGTGCATTTTTATAGCACTGATCGCTGTATAAATGACAATGGTCCCAAAATAGTGTCAAAAGTGTCCGAAGTGTCCGCCATAATGTCGCAGTCATGATAAAAATCGCAGATCGCCGCCATTACTAATAAAAAAAAATTGTTAATAAAAATGCCATAAATCTATCCCCTATTTTGTAGACGCTATAACTTTTGCGCAAACCAATCAATATACGCTTATTGCGATTTTTTTTTTACCAAAAATATGTAGAAGAATACATATTGGCCTAAACTGAGAAAGAAATTATTTTTTTGGGGGGATATTTATTATAGCAAAAAGTAAAAAATATTACTTTTTTTTCAAAATTGTTGCTCTTTTTTTGTTTATAGCGCAAAAAATAAAAACCGCAAGGGTAATCAAATACCACCAAAAGAAAGCTCTATTTGTGGGGAAAAAAGGACATCAATTGTGTTTTGGTGCAACATCGCATGACCGCGCAATTGTCAGTCAGAGGACCAGTGCCGTATCGCAAAAGTGCACTGGTCAGGAAGGGGGTGAATTCTTCCGGGGATGAAGTGGTTAATATATAGCATTTGTTTTATGCGTTTTTTCTGGGTTTATTCTGGTTGATATTGTGTCTCTATCATTTAAAATACACTTATAATAAAAATTATAGACCCACCCTTCATTTCTTTGTAAGTGGGCAAACTTACAAAATCTGCAGGGGATCAAATAATTATTTTCCCCACTGCATGTCTTATCCATTATGTTTAAGGAAAAAAAAAGTGAGGCTTGGTCAGCAGGTTTGGTGCTAGTAGGGATGAGTGTCTGGTAGTGGCATAAGGTGGTGGACTGGCAAATTAAGCATTCTGACTCCATGTAGGTGAAGTGATCAACTTTTTGAAAAGAATAGGCAGAGTGTTGTTAATTGATAGAACCTCCAAGGAAAGGTGCATCTGGTATCATGTGGAGGTCTGCTGGGCCATGGAAAAAGGGCAACTGTAGCTAGCTACCTCTAAGAGGGATGCAAATGAGATATGCTCTCTAGTGTGACAGTAGCTGTGGCAGAATGCAGCATTAGTGTCAAAGGAAGGGATGAGAAGACTACCTCACCAAGCCATGTGGCACTGAAAGGCCAAATCAGCTTTTTTAAAAAACTATTTCCCTTTAAAGATAATATTTTTTAACATTGATCGCTATGTAAATTATATAGCATTTATAAATGTTAGATCTTTTTTTTTTTTTACAAAAATAAAAAATCAGTGCCTAGAACATACAAGCAATAACACAACATGATATCTCCCCAGTTACAGTACATACCACCAGAAAGCCTATAGGCTTCATACCATTTCCACCAAGCAACCTGGTGGTATAAACCCAAACCTTTGCAGTTAGAATATCTTATATTCACAAATCTAAGTATGTGTATGTATATATATATATATATATATATATATATATATATATATATTAATATACACTCTTAGTAGAAAGCTGAATTTGCCACAGAGAAGGAGATTCTCAATGTCACTCACTAAACTGCTTCTGCAAAATGTTTGTATTTTTTTTTTTTTTTTTTTAAAGGTGTGGGATTTTTTCAGGGGTGCATTTAAAATAGTTTAGTTTATTTCATCTAGTGCTATTTCTACTTTTTTTGTGTGTGTTTTTGATCTTTCTTTTTTCCTTTCCATAAAAAATAGATTAAAACTTGCTCCCCTCCCCCCCCCCATCCTTTCCTGACCTGCCGGGCTGCATGCTCGGATAAGGGTCTGGTATGAATTTTGGAGGGACCCCATGCCATTTTTTTATTTTGGTGTAAGGGTTCCCTTAAAAATCCATACCAAACTCAAAGGGCCTGATGGGGGGGAGAACCCCCACACTTTTTTTCTTAATTTTTCATTAATTCTTTTGCCGCAGAACGGTATGGTGAATTGACAGTTTCAGGATTGCATGCAGTATTTAGGGAAAATGTTTCTGGGCACCCACATACTGCATGTGGTCTGGTTCTGTGAATGCCAATTTTCTTTTACATGGATTTTCCGCTTTTATCAAGATTGTTGAAGCTGTAATGTTAGTAAACTTATTCTGAAATAGAAGGAGGCACTGCTAGAACCCCTCATCTATTTTAGGTTGTTTAAAGGTAAGTACATGCAAGTATCGTTTTTTTTTAATATTCCCCATATCAGACCTGTCATCTGGGCTTTCTGAAACTGCAATAAAATAGCACCCTAATGTTTAAAAAAATTATTAGAAAAACGGGCACATGTTTATGATTCACGGTGCTTGAGCAAACTTAATCTCGTTCAGTAAGTGTTAACTTGAATATTGTTAACCGGTGGGGATCCATGTATGTGGTTATTCATGTGCTATTTATTCAATATACTTTTTCCACATGAATCTGGTGATATGACTAAGTTTGCAAGAAAGTGAACATAGAATATACAGTATGTGTCAGACTTCAGGACCTTCACTGCCGCCTTCATAGACACCAGGTGGCCAAACTTCCATAAGAAATGATTGAGTCAACATTTGGCCTTCACAACCAGCCCATCATGTCTATTGTGTCTGGGCAGCTGCTCTCTCCGTGATCACCATCTAAGCCAAGGCAATGGAGGGTTATGGATCTCTGCCTCTGCCCTACCATGGATTGTCCAAGCTCAGCACAGATTTCTGGTTCCTATGCATGGTTTCACCAGGGACTTCTACAAGTGCAGCTGCTCTTTACCCTGCCAGAATATGATTTGATTACAGAGGCTTGTTTCCCAATTCTGCACAGGCTGCAAGAGACACAGTGGAGAAACCAAACACTGAATGCTAAAAGAGTGGCCATATGACCTTATGAATGTACTGATGAAAAAGTGCACATTTTAATAGCTTGAGCTGTGAGCAAGATAAATCAATAAAATGATAGGCATTATCTTTTAAAATGTGCAGCAAAAACGGCTGCTATTCTCATTGTCTGCTGTTGGCACTTATGGACCAAGTTCTTCCAGTAATAACAGATGTATCAGCATGCATCAGCACTAATGTAACTATGTAATGGGTGGCCTTGTTGGCAAACTCTGAGGTGCAGAACCAAAGAGCCATTGAACCTTACAATGGTATTTTAAGCTGGTATATACACCAGACTTTTAAGTTTCTAGGGTGCACCTGAAGATGACATAAGTTATGTCAAGACTGTGAAACAGCTAGCTGGAACAAGTGCATTTTGGCTCTACACAACCCTGATAAAGGGAGATCTTTGAAACCCCTAAAACACTTTAAAAATTCGAGTTGACTGTTACAACTTATAAAATCTATTGTGAACACATACTAGTGAAATGGTGCTATCATCATTTATTCTCTCCACATGCTTCTACAAGGACCTCTTTAAAAGCTTCTGTATGACTGGAGAGCTGCAAGTATACTCAAACATATTATCAGAATATACTCAAACAGAACCTTACATTTACGTAGAAGTGCAGTTCCCCTAGGTTCCTATCACAATAGGATATGTCAAAGCTACTTCTGGGTGTCTGTTTTTAAGTCCTGATTGCAGCATACTTTCCGTGAGACTCCAGTGAGAATTGCTCATTATAGTTACTTGTTCTACTCCCACTTACCTTGGAGTCTTGGATGTTCTCACTCTTCCTGGGGCTTTCCACTCCTTATTTTGCTATCTCAGGCTTATAAAACAAAGAAAACATGACAGAAATACAAAGCCTCTCATTGCCGACCTTTTAAAAATGCTAAAGATTCATGTAAAGTAAAGTTTGGCTTTAACAGCAATGCAACTTTAACATTTAATATGTCATTCAATATGTAATATGCCTATGGTAATCCAAAATATAACCCATATATGTCAGAAAATGTAATTCCATTCTTCTAATTATAATTTTTTATTTTATTTTATTGTTCTAATTAGAGTTCTCCTTTAGTTGTATAGCAATTAGGGATGAGCCAAACAGTCCCCGGTTCGGTTTGCAGCAGAACATGCAAACAGGCAAAAAATTAGTGCGAACACTGTTAAAGTCTATGGATCGTGAAAAAACAAAAGTGCTTATTTTAAAAGCTTATATGCAAGTTATTGCCACAAAAAGTGTTTGGGGACCCGGGTCCTGCCCCAGGGGACATGAATCAATGTAAAAAAAAGTTTTAAAAACTGCCGTTTTTTTTCGGGAGCAGTGATTTTAATAATGCGTAAAGTGAAACAATAAAAATGAAATATTCTTTTAAATATCATGACTGGTGAGTGTCCTTATTATGCCTGTAAATTAGTGCATATTTTCCACGTTTTTAACAGTGCCACAGCAAAATGACATTTCTAAATGAAAAAATGTAATTTAAAACTGCTCGCGGCTGTAATGTATTGTCGGATCCCGGCAATGTAGATAAAATTACCAAAAAATACTTTAAAAAAATGGCGTGGATGTCACCCCCAAAATCCATACCAGGTGCTTCAGGTCTGGTATGGAAATTAAGGGGAACCCCGCGCAATTTTTTTTAAAAAAATGGCGTGGGGGTCCCCCAGGCACTATACACTCTGAACAGCAGTATATATACTATATGGTATGCCCTATATACTCTGCAGAAAATTGGGCCTTAGGTGTTGGTGGCACCAGAACACTGTAAGCACTCACAATTACTCTTGTTGGGCGCAAGAATGGGCCCTGCTGTGAAATATTAGATCAAAAATTGTAATTACATGCCCCTGTTAAAAAGGGGCAGAAAAATTAGGCCTTGGGTGGTAGTGGTGCCACAACATTGTAACCCCTCCCAGATACTCTTGTTGGGGACAGGAATGGGCCCTGTGTTGAAATATTAGATCAAATATTGTAATTACATGCCCCTGTTAAACAGGGGCAGAAAAAATGGGCCTTGGGTGGTAGTGCCCTAAACAAAAAATATTGTTGGAAGGTAGCATCATCAAGATTGAGGAGGAATAGGATAGTCAGCATAGGCAGTCTTCAAGGGATCCCACATCCATAGCAAATTCAATCAGTTACATCAGCATCAGGTGCTTGATAGCTGCTGATCCAAGACTGCTTCATTTTTATGAATGTGAGCCTATCAATGGAGTCCGTGGATAGGTGCACTCTTTGATCCGTTAGAAATCCTCCAGCAGCACTGAATGTGCATTCAGAAAGCATGCTGGATGCAGGACAGGCCAGTAGCTCAATTACATATTAAGCAAGTTCTGGCCAGTGGTCCATCCTCAAGACCCAGTAACCCAGTGGATGCTCTGTTGGAAAGGTCTCCAAGTCTGCTCTTGTCCCTAGATATTCCTGCACCATATAATGCAGTCGCTGGCGATGGTTGCTTGAACCAATCAGACCTTGGCGCTGAGGACTGAAAATTTTTTAAAGATATCGGTCAGACAGCCACCTTCTCCACCACTCTTCCTCTGACTGAATGAAGCCTCAGCAACACGTTGTCCAGCACAAGGAAATGGTAACATCCCAGGGTCTGGAAATGCATTGCACAAACCTTTCTTTAAGGCCTCCTGAAGACGTTTCATCCTCTGCTCCCTCTGTGAAGGCAGGATGAGCTTTGCAACCTTACCCTTGTAACGTGGATCAAGAAGGGTTGCCAGCCAGTAATGATCCCTCTCCTTGATACCACAAATCCTAGGGTCCTTTCACAGGCTTTGCAGAATCAGGGAGGCCATGCGGCGTAACCACGTACAATTCCTTGGGTTTCTGGGGACTGAAAACCATCCCTTAAAGACTGCTGCTGAGTGTTAACCTCTACATCCATGCTAACACAATCCTCCTTCTCCTCCTCCTCCTCCTCTTCTTCCTCTGTGTTTGGTGGGCCTGCAGTAATGCTATCTGGATAAAGGGGGCCTTGAGAGGACAGGAAGTCCTCCTCTTCCTCCCGCTGTTCTGCCTCAAGTGCCTTGTCCATGATTTCACGAAGCGTGTGCTCCAGCAGGAAGACTAAGGACACTGTCACTGATGCATGCATTGTCGCTGCTCACCATCCTTGTGGCCTCCTCAAATGGTGACAGGACAGTGCATGCATCCTTGATCAGTAGCCACTGGTGTGTTGAAAAGAAGCCAAGCTCCCCTGACCCTGTCCTGGTGCTATACTCATTGATGGCCCTCTGCTGTGTGTGCAGCCGCTGCAGCATTGTCAACGTTGAGTTCCACCTGGTGGGCATGTCACAAATAAGGTGGTTGGTGGGCAGGTTTCATTCCCTTTGAATGTCAGCCAACTGAGCACTGGCAATGTATGACCGGCTGAAATGACCACAAACTTTTCTGGCCTGCCTCAGGAGATCCTATAAGCCTGGGTACCTGGTCAAGAACTGCTGCACCACCAAATTCAGGACTTGTGCTAAACATAGACCATGGGTCAAGTGTCTCTGTCGGAGGGCGGAGAGAAGATTGGTGCCATTGTCGCATGCAACCATTCCTGGCTGAGGCCGGCGTGGCGTCAACCACCTCTGAGCCTGCCCATGCAGAGCTGACAGAATCTCTGCCCCAGTGTGGCTCCTGTCCCCTAGGCAGATCAACTCAAGCACCATATGGCATTTTTTAGCCTGACTTCTTTTGTAGCCCCTTGAATGCTTACGGAGCACCACTGGTTCAGAGGACAAATCTGCAGAAGAGGCTGTAGAGGAAGAAGAAGAGGAGTGGGTGGAGGAGAGAGCTGTGGTAGAATCACCACTAGCATTATGGAAGCGTGATGGTGGAATAAGCTCCAATAACACTGAACCCTGTCCTGCATCCTTCCCAGCTGCCAGCAGAGTTACCCAGTGCTCTGTGAAAGAAAGGTAACATCCTTGCCCATGCCTGCTGGACCATAAGTCAGTGGTAATATGAACCTTATTGATGACCGTCCTGTCCAACAAGGCCAAAACATTGCCTTCCACGTGACAGTAGAGAGCCGGAATGGCCTTCCGTGAAAAGAAATGGTGTTTTGGAACCTGCCACTGAGGTACAGCACATTCCACAAATTTACTAAAGGGGACAGAGTCTACCAGCTGAAAAGGCAGCAGTTGCAGTGCTAGCAATTTGGCCAAGCTAGCATTTAGACGCTGAGCATGTGGATGGCTGGGACCGAATTTTTTTTTACGGTTCAGCAACTGGGGTAAGGAAATTTGCCTGCTAAAATCAATCAGTGGTGTACTGCTAGCAGATTGGCTGCAAGTACTTGGGACACCTATTGCTATACCTTCATTCCTCTTAGTGCAGGTTTTTGAGAGGACTGGAGGTATAGTAGGGTTGGAGATCCCAGATGAGGAGCAAGGGGAAGTCCGCCTTTTTCTTTGATGTGGGTCTTTCAAATGCTGTTGCCAAAGGACTACATAGCAGTTCGTCATATGTCTGGTCAAGCATGTGGTGCCCAAGCGGCTCCTGTTCTTTTCACGCTTGATCCGCTTCAGACATAGGTTGCAAACAGCAAAGATGCGATCTGCGGCACATGTGTCAAAAAAGGCCCACACCAAGGAACTTTTAAAAGTCAGTGGGGAGTCAGCAGTGCCCCACACCTGTGGAGCTCCTTGGTGTGATGCAATAAGGTGGCTGCCCTTAAGCTGCCCCCTAGAGGACATCCTACTTTGTTGGAGTTGTGCCTCCTCCTCATCCACCTCCTCCTCCTCTTCTCTCAGGCACCCAAGTACAGTCAGTGACCTCATCATCCCCTCCCTCCTCATCACTGAAGCAAAGGATGCATCATGTCCACTACCCCCACTGTTCACTGTAAACACAGAGGCTGCTTGCCCTCTTTTAGTGGCCTGTAAGCGTCGGCCTCTCCTTGGTGGCAACACCACACTACACTGTATTAGATACTGCGCACATCGCCTGAAGTGTATTAGAAACTGTACACAATGTATAAGATACTGTGTACACCACCAGAAATGTAGTAGAAATTGTACACACTGTATTAGATACTGTGTACACCACCTGCACTGTATTAGAAACTGTACTACAGCTGCACTGTATTTTATACTGTGTACACCACCAGAATTGTAATAGAAACTGTACACACTGTATTAGATACTGTGCACACCACCAGAAAAGTAGTAGAAACTGTACACATAGTTACATAGTTAGTCAGGTTGAAAAAAGACACAAGTGCATCCAGTTCAACCTTAAAAACAATAAATAAATAAAATAAAAATTATTGTACAATCCAATATACCCAATTTTATACCCCCAGTTGATCCAGAGGAAGGCAAAAAACCCCAGCCGAGCATGCTCCAATTTGCTACAGCAGGTGAAAAAATTTGTTCCTGATCCCCCAAGAGGCAATCGTATTTTCCCTGGATCAACTTTACCTATAAATGTTAGTACCCAGTTATATTATGTACATTTAGGAAAGTATCCAGGCCTTTCTTAAAGCAATCTACTGAGCTGGCCAGAACCACCTCTGGTGGGAGTCTATTCCACATTTTTACAGCTCTTACTGTGAAGAAACCTTTCCGTATTTGGAGATGAAATCTCTTTTCCTCTAGATGTAAAGAGTGCCCCCGTGTCCTCTGTGTTGACCATAAAGAGAATAACTCAACACCAAGTTCACTATATGGACCCCTTTTAAATTTGAACATGTTGATCATATCCCCCTTATTTTGTAAAGGGCCTACATGCTCAGACCTGACCCTTTTACTATTAATATATTTGAAGAATATATTCGTTTTGAATTTTTGCATCCTTGATTTCCTTTTTACATATTCTGTTAAATTCTTTGTAACATTTAAACGACACTAGTATTCCTTAATTTATATATTTTTAAAAAGCTGTTTTGTTATTGTTTATAGCTTTTTTAACTTTGACCGTGAGCCACATAGGTTTTTAGCCTTTTAAACTTATTGCCCATGGGAATATACTTTGCAGTGAGGTCCCAAACAGTCTTTTTGAAGAATTCACATTTCTGTTCTGTGTTTATCGTCACAAATATTCCCTCCCAGTCTAAATCCTGGAGAGCAGCCCTCATCCCCACATCAAATTAAATCATCTTATGATCACTGCTACCCAGGTGTTCCTTTATCTGGACATTAGTAATAAGCTCTGCATGGTTTGAGATTACACACTGTATTAGATACTGTGTACATTGCCTGAAGTGTATTAGAAACTGTACACACTGTATAAGATACTGTGTACACCGCCTGCATTATATTAGAAACTGAACAACGGCTGCACTGTATTGTATACTGTGTACACCACCAGAAGTGTATTAGAAACTGTACACACTGTATTAGATACTGTGTACACCGCCTGCACTGTATTAGAAACTGTACTATGGCTGCACTGTATTGTATACTGTGAACACCACCAGAAAAGTAGTATAAACTGTTCACACTGTATTAGACACTGTGTACACCACCAGAAAAGTAGTATAAACTGTACACACTGTATTAGATAATGTGTACACCGCCTGCACTGTATTAGAAACTGTACAACTGCTGCACTGTATTGTATACTGTGCACACCACCAGAAGTGTAGTAGAAACTGTACACACTGTATTAGATACTGTGTACACCACCTGAAGTGTATTAGAAACAGTACACCACTGAATGCACTGTAGATATAGGCTACACTGAATGCAAAATATATATATATATATATACACACACACACGAGACTGTATATATTTATTAATACACCACCTGAAGTGTATGAGAAACAGTACACCACAGAATGCACTGTCGATATAGGCTACACTGGATGCAAAGTATATATATATATATATATATATATATATATATATATATATGAGATAAATATATATATTAATACACTGCCTGCACTGACTAGATATCCAGTAAACACTGAATATATAGTGTATGTTAAATGCAGAGTGTATATATATATATATATATATATATATATATATATATATATATATATATATATATATGTATATGTATATATATATATATATATATATATATATATATATATATATATATATATTAGACTGACTGTTTAAATATTTCAATTACACTGCCACTAACTGAATAACCTAACTGCTTAATCTAACTCAAGCTATCTCTTTGTCCGCGCCAACAACACTACACACGGCCGTCGTGTAAGCAGCCTTATATAGTGTGGGGTGTGGACTTAGTCCCCCTGAGCCATGATTGGCCAAAGACACCGTGCCTTTGGCCAATTACGGCTCTCTCAGCAGAGCGCGCTGTGATTGGCCAAAGCATGCAGGTCAGGTGCATGCTTTGGCCAATCATCATACAGCAATGCACTGTGAGATTGCAAAGCATTATGGGGCATTCAGCAGCGCTCAAATTTCCCACGAATGCCTCATAATGTTCGTTGTTCTGCGAACTTGTGTTCGACCTGAACATCAAACTCATCCCTAATAGCAATGTGAGTACATGTTTGAATGTCCAAAAGGGGTTAATAAAGATCAAGGAAGTCCAGATTTCCGGCAGCAATGGCTGCTTTTGGCAGGCATTGAAATTTGCATTTATGTCAAGCAAAATTTAGCATTTTCATTTTCCTAGCCTCAGTCACAGCTGTGTTCATGGTTTGGCCAGTAGCCATCTGAACGACAGTGGACCTCGGATGATAAGCTTGCATTGGATGAGCCGGGCTAATCATGTTTTCTAAAAGAGGCTCAGGTTTCAGGAAGCTGACAAAATATCTCCAACCGCTGGTGTATTAAAATATTAAAACAGCAGTGACTGAAAAGCATTGCATTTTCATTAGTGGGGGGTTTGTGGAGAAGAAGACTGAAGTGTGTACTTGGAATGAATTCATTGAGGAGGTGAAAGGCATTGCATTGACCATCTATTCATGGACACGATATTGAAAAAGCTTGCCTTGGCATTGTAAAACGCGCTTTTATAGTTTATACATGTAAGGGAGACAAAAAACCCTGGCAGACAGGGATCCACAAGAATTCCTAAGCAAATGAGTTTAATGGCTGGGCATTGGAAGTAGGACAAAGACAGGCAGCAACGAGGGGTCAGGCACAAAGCAGAAGGGGGCGATTGTTTCAGTCACACCAGTTTTGGGGGGTTTTGTGTAAAGAGCCCGGCTGTCAACATTTGACACATTTGTTAGTCAAATGAAGCCACCTACAACCTTTCAGAAAGGGGAAATAAGGACATGGCCGAAGTTAAGCACATCCCATTATGAGTAATGTTGAGACTAACCCTCAGTAACCATTTCTTAGGTGCGACTAAAAAAACTAGTATAAAAACAGGAACTAGTTAAGAGAGGAAATATATCCACATAACAGTGTTCACTGATAAGACTTGGAAATCCTCTTCCCTATTTTTGGATATTTGTGTTTGCCTTCCATGGGAATTAAAATAATTGTATTAAAATGTTACAACAGAAAATGATGCACAAAGAAACAGCTTGTTCTGTAATTTTCCCACTACATCCAATTTAATAATAATCTAATATAATGTAGAAGAAATATTTTGTTATTGCTTTCATTAAAGGGTATATAAACCCATTCACTAAAATCTCATATATACTTTAACCACTTAAGCCCCGGACCATTTGGCTGCCCAAAGACCAGAGCACTTTTTGCGATTCGGCTCTGCGTCGCTTTAACTGACAATTGCGCGGTCGTGCGATGTGGCTCCCAAACAAAACTGACGTCCTTTTTTCCCCACAAATAGAGCTTTCTTTTGGTGGTATTTGATCACCCCTGCGTTTTTTATTTTTTGCGCTATAAACGAAAAAATAACGACAATTTTGAAAAAACTGCATTTTTTTTACGTTTTGCTATAATAAATATCCCCAAAAAATATATAAAGAAACATTTTTTTCTCAGTTTAGGCCGATACGTATTCTTCTACATATTTTTGGTAAAAAAAATCGCAATAAGCGTTTATTGATTGGTTTGCGCAAAAGTTATAGCATCTACAAAATAGGGGATAGTTTTATGGCATTTTTATTAATATTTTTTTTTTTTACTAGTAATGGCGGCGATCGGCAATTTTTATCATGACTGCGACATTATGGCGGACAGATCGGACACTTTTGGCACGATTTTGGGACCATTCACATTTATACAGCGATCAGTGCAAATAAAAAATGCACTGATTACTGTGTAAATGTGACTGTCAGTGAAGGGGTTAACCACTAGGGGGCAGTGAAGGGGTAAAGTGTGTCCTAGGGAGTGATTTTAACTGTGGGGGGGGCGTGGCTATGTGTCACATGACACTGATCACCACTCCCGATTACAGGGAGCTGTGATCTGTGTCCTGTCACTAGGCAGAACCGGGAAATGCTTGTTTAGACAAGCATTTCCCCGTTCTTTCTCTCTGTGAGACAATCGCGGGTATCCCCGCGGACATCGGGTCCGCGGGACCCGTGATCACACTCACGGAGGTCGCGTCGGGCGCGCCCACAAACCGCTTCTTAAAGGGCAACGTAAAGGTATGTTAATCTGCCTGTACATGCCCTATATTGACGTGAGCCGGTCGGCAAACGGTTAACATGTAATAATATTTCGAAAAAGGTATTTTCGTTTTTTTTATATCTGCAGCTTTATAATACACACTGCTTTAGCAAACTAAATGTCATTCAGTTAGGACTAAACTCTGGGCTTTTATTTAAATGTATTCCTCCATATCTACAAAGGATATAACTCTAATTCATGTGCACCAAATACCTTTACAAACCCAGATATCACTTTGCAAAAACAACAGTGACATCATCACTGTACTATACTGAGTCTGATCAGAGAGCATAGCTGTGGAAGGGACCCAGGCCTATCCATTACAGGCTGGGTGTTATTTACGAAAGGCAAATCCACTTTGCACTACAAGTGCAAACTACAAGTGCAAAGTGCACTTGAAATTGCACTGAAAGTGCACTTGGAAGTGCAGTCGCTGTAGATCTGAGGGGGACATGAAAAGAAAATAAATTTTAGCTTGCACATAATTGAATTATAAAATCAGCAGAGCTACCCCTCATTTTAGATCTACCCCTCAGATTTACAGCGACAGCACTTCCAAGTGAACTTTCAGTGCAATTTCAAGTGCACTTTGCACTTGTAATTTGCACTTGTAGTACAAAGTACATTTGCCTTTCGTAAATAACCTCCATTGTCTGCAAAAAAAATAAAAAATTAAAAACACACAGGAAGGTGGATACAAGACCAGTCACTGAGCACAAAGTAGAGAAAACAGCAGTGACCGGTCTTTATTACAAGAAGCTCCTGCACAGAGGAGAAGTTTCACACTAGGTTACTGCACAGATCTGGAAGAAATACACAAAGCACACCAAGATTCACGTAAAACTGTTCATACACTGATTGAAGTTCAGTCAGTTCCTGATGAACATGCCAAACTTGCTCAGTGGGTGGCCCTGTCCACTGCTATGGAATCAAAGAAGCAAGGCAGAAAACTGTGAGCCGAACAGTGGCTGCATCTAAATTGCATTGAGTTATGGCTACGTCTAAAAACAAAACATTTAAATACCATTATTGGCAAAAGACTGACATTTTTACTCCATTACATGGTAATAAGGGATCTTATACAACTCCAATTCCAAAAAAGTTGGGATGCTGTGTAAAATCTACATAAAACAGAATGCAATTATTTGCAAGAGAGAGAAAATGTACCATTTAAAAAAAAAGGTAAGGTGAAATTGATGGCAACAACTCATGTCAAAAAAGTTGGGACAGGGCAACAAAGAGCTGACAAAGTAAGTGGTACTAACAAAGAAGAGCTGGAAGAACATTTTGCAACTTATTAGGGTAATTGGCAACAGGACTGGGGTTAAAAAAGAGCAACTTAGGGGTTGATTAAAAAAATACAAATAGGTTTCATTCTGCAATTGCAGTTGCTCCACAGCTTAGTAAATGAGGTAAAGCTTCACTTTACAAAGAATACCCAATCACATGTAAGGAAGATAAAAAATTTTTTACTTGCCCATGATTGGATGATGGAAGTCAGCAGAGCAAAGTACACAGTCTAGTTGCCTTCACACTGGATCGTTTTGACATGCGATTTGACATGTTAAATCGCATGTGAAATCGGCGGCAAGTGCCGTCAATGGTACCATCCTAATCGGTGCGTCGCCGCATCTGTGGCGCTGCAACGATTTCAAAAAGTAGTTTCTGTACTACTTTTTGAAATTTCTGGCTGCGATTTGCATTGACATCTGTGCAGAAACCTGCACAGATGTCTCTGAAATCGTGGCCGAAATCAGGACTGACATGCAGGAGGGAAATCGTGCGAGTTCAGATGAAGGCAAAATACACTGTGCACTTTGAAAAGTAGTAGCAAATGAGCAAAAGCTATGCTGACTTCCATCATTCAATCTTGTGAAAGCAAAGCAATGCAATTTTTTTTTTTTCCTTGCACGTGATTGGGTACTTTTTTGCAAAGTGAAGCTTTATGTCATTTACTAAACTCTGGAGCAACTGCTCTTGCAGAGTGCAACTGCCCTTTGCAAAGTGCAGTCTTTTTGCCTTTAGTAAATCAACTCCAGAGTGTCTCAGAAGCAAAGATGGGCAGAGGTTCACCAATCTGTCAAACATTTTCAGAATATGCCTCAACGTAAAATTGCAAAGACTTTAAATACATCATCATCTACAGTACATAATATCATCAAGAGACTCTGAGAATCTGGAGAAATCTCTGTGCACAAGGGACAAGGCTGAAACACAATATTGGATGTTTGTGTTCTTCAGGCCCTCAGACGGCACTGCAATAAAGACAGGCATGATTCCGTGATGGACATCTCTTCATGGGCTCAGGAATACTTCCTAAAATTACTGTCTGTGAACACAGTTTGCTGTGCCATCCAAAAATTAAAGCTCTATCATGCAAAGAAGAAGCCATATCTGAATAAGATTTAGTAACGCTGCCATCTTCTCTCGGCTAAAGTTCATTTAAAGTGATCTGTTGCAAAGTGGTCAGACAAAATTTGAAATTCTTTTTGGCAACCATGGGTGCCACATTTTCTGGACTAAGCAGGAGAGGGACCTTCTGGTTTATCAGCACTCAGTTCAAAAGCCTGCATCTCAGATCGTGTGGGAGTACATTAGTGCATATGGAATGGGTAGTGCGTACATCTGGAAAGGCACCATCATTGCTTAAAGACATACAGGGGGTCCCCTAGTTACAAACATCCGACTTACAAACGACTCCTACTTACAAACGGAGAGAGACAACAGGAAGTGAGAGGAAATCTACTCCTAGGAAGGGAAATTCTCTCCTGTAAGAGCTATTATGGGGAAAAGGTCTCTCCACTGATGCTTTATCACCAAAGCTTGTTTCCACAACAACCCAAAATTTTCAAAATCCAGTTGTCATTGGGACAGAAAGTGAGGTGAAATCTTCTGAAGAGGAGCACAGACAGCAAAACAAATGTTACAGGGGTGATAACCCTTCCCTATGCTATCCAAAAAGCTTAAAAATAGTTTTTTTGGCTGGAGCTACACTTAAAAAATGTACCTGTTCCGACTTACAAACAGATTCAACTTAAGAACAAACCTAAAGTCCCTATCTTGTTTGTAACCCGGGGACCCCCTGTATTCAGGTTTTAGAGCAGCATATGCTCTGATCTAGATGAGTCTTTTTCACGGAAGGCCTTGCATTTTTCAGCAGGACTGCTTTTATGAAAACAGCATAGCTTTGTAGTAGAAGTGTCTGGGAGCTTAACTGGCCTGTCTGCAGTCCAGACCTTTTATCAACTGATAATATTCGGCGCATCTTGAAACAAAAAATATGACAAAGATGACTCAGGACAGTTGAGCAATTAGAATCCTATATCAGGCAGGAATGAGCCAACATTCCCAAAACTCCAGCAACTGGTCTTCTCAGTTCCCAGATGTTTACGGAGTGTTCTTAAAAGAAGAAGGCATTCTACACTGTGGTAAACATGGCCCTGTCCCAACTTTGTGAGATGTGTTGCTGCCATCAATTTCAAAATTATTTTATTTTTTTTCTGTCTAGTGTTGCCAGACACTCAGTGGTAAAGTTTAACTAAAAATGCTCTATCTTGCTATAAATGTGTTTTAGTAATACTGATCTGTTGCTTTGCTATATTTAAAGGTTTCATCCAAGTGCTATTTTAGATTTCGGTGAATATTGGTGGATTGAATTGCTCAAATGCTTTTGATTTCATGTTGACTACACATACAATTTCTGCTCCAGTCATGGCATTCTTTTGGTATAGATTTTGAGAAAATTAAAAGTCCACCATACACAGCTTGATTCCCAACAGTGTGGATAGGGAATCTGCACTGCCAGCCAAATCCTGCTGAATTCAAGCCATCCATGGGGACATTAAGACCCCTATTTATAACACATAGTGGATACCGTATTCACATGCCACTGCAACATTTACTCCAAGCTGTGCCTGTATTTTATATGACATTCATAAGATGCAGTCTGCAGTGTTCCATGCAGTGTTCTCTGCATAATGCTGCAAAGAACACATTATGATTGGAGTGGCTGGTTACATGACTTTGACAGCTCCCATGATTTGTTTCCTATGTATTCATTTGCAACCCAAAAAGAGGCAAGTGAAGGGATAAACACATTTAGAGAACCCTGGGCTGTGCTTTTTTTTAAAGCAGTAGTATGGCCATCCCACTGTTTTATACATGGACTCTTCTTCAAGTCTTTCCACTGCATTCCAGACCAGAAGTGGTGACACTCTCTTAGCTTAAAAAAATTGGACTAGATACAGAACTGGTAACCCCAACATATGAGATCTTATCAATGCAGTCGCTAAAGCTGACCATATGCATGGCACTAAGAATTTCAGAAAAGCTTGTAAGCCATGTGTGTAAGCCAGCCTAAGCTGTATAAGAATCCAATGGATAATTTAATGCGCCACTATCCATACATTACTGACATTTAAAACTTGGGTGGATTTTTAAAATAAAGAGTTTCAGTTACTAGTGTAAAAGATCTGATGAAACCATATGCCTATAATTTGAACAATATTTACACAGATATACATTCCAATTAGATGTAATGGCCTTGCTGAGTTGACAATACACAAGGCAATTGCCACAGTAAAGTCGGCACATAAAATATGAAACTGAGTGCACCCCCCCCCCCCCCAAAAAAAAACCCCTAACATTTAATAAACCTCTTAGCAAATGCTCTATCTGAAGGTTGCTAAGCACAAAACTTGGAGAAAAGAAAGCTGACAGTGTATTACTGGGGATCCTAAAGGTGCAGAGTGTTCTTATCTAATAGAAACAAACCATTAATGGAGAGGAAAATATTAACAGAGATTGGAAATGACTTAAGTCGACCAATTATGATCTTTTGCCATATTGTGTTGTGCTCCTCCTGTTTATTATAGACGATTGTGTATTATCAATAGAAAATATGCTCCCTAGCAAAATAGCTACATCCGTGAGAAGGAAGCAACATTTACAAGATCTTCTGTGTCACTTTTTGCACATTTAATTCAATGTCCTTTGATCTCTGCACAAACACTTAACTTCAGTCCACATCCAGTCTTGGGAAAGGCTTGAGAAAGGGACATTTGTCCCCAAAACGTGTTGCCTAGTCACTGAACATGATATAAACTCTACGGTACTGTACTGCAGCACCTTCCAACCATCAGAACAAAAATATAATTAAATTGGGGTTTTGACCATAAAGTGCTAAAAAACCCAGGACCTTGCATTCACTATATCTCAATTCTTTTAGTAAATATAAACCGCTAAATACCTTTTCTCTTCAGCAGTCTGGTTAAAGCTTGTAGGAGGAGTTTTCATTCTCCTCTGACTGTCCTATGAGGCTGCAGGACCCCTGACCCTCTGTCTGGACAGTGCTGATTGGCAGTGTGCCGATCACATGCACCCTCTAAAAATCTCTAGCAATACACACCAAGCTGAGCATGTGCAGAGTGCACCCAAAGCTCTGTTCTATCAAGAGATGGATTGGGGATGGTAGAAAGAGGGGAGGATCAGAGAAGACAGGATCAAAATGTTTATATAATGCAGAGGATTAACCCCTTAGGTATTACAGTGAGTATAACAAGCATGCTTTACTGCATATACAGACTGATTTACTGTTGTGGGTTTGGTAACACTTGAATGTCACTTTAAATAGTTTGTTTGGGCAAAGCTGACCCAAATGAACTATTTTACTGCATGTAAATAGGTGTGCTTTCTGGGCACATTGTATAAACTGTATGTAGCCTCAGCTACATACAATATACAGAGCTGTGTTCTGACAGCGGGATGGCCATTCACAGGAAGTTTTCTATTTATGAATAATTACAAAGCTTCCTCTGATTGGCAGAGAGGGGGTTGGATGACATTACGGTTTCCATCTCAGCTAACAGAGGAAGCTTTGTATTAATTCATAGAATACCAAGCTTCCGATGAATGGATGAGCAGCTTTCAGCCCAACTCTTTGTTTTGTCCTACCTCCTGAACACAGCGAGGTATACTGTATATAGCTGAGGTATATATGGTTATTACAATACACCCAGCAAGCTCACCTGTTAGTGCAGTAAAGATTAGGCAGGATAGGTAGGAGGAGGGGGGTAGGACCACTTTTATGCTAGGTTCACACTGATGTGGTGCGGGGAATGGCATGTGATTCAAACAGTAATCGCGCCGCCTTTCTGTTCAAATCCCATGCGATTCATTGTAGTGCGATTTAGGCTCATTCATATTGTATGGCTCAAATGTGCGACACGAAAAAGGTGCATCTTTTTTTTTCTTTTTTTCCCACACTGGAATCGCATCTCATGGGTGTTCACACTCCTGTGATCCGATTCAGCCAATCGCACTGTGTTTTGCGAACTGTTTTTGGGGTTTCGTTGTCCTAACATTGATATCCGCATGAACGCAGTGCGAATGTGATGCGGTGCAGGAAATGCACAGGAATCCCTGCCAATCCTGCATCGCATTCGTGTGAGCAGGTAGACTTAGGCTTTTCTTCCACTTGGGTTTTAGATTTACTATGTTTGAAATTCAGCCACAATAAGCCAAGGACTGAGATCTAGGACTAGTTCAGAGTGATGGTTGGCCTGGTTCCCCATTTAGTAGCAATTTGTTTTCTTTATATACAGTATCCTCTGTGAGATTTGCATCAGGGTCAGGAAGACATCCTAGGTACCTTGATCAGGTCTCAAAACTACACTGATCCCCTTTTGCTGTTGCTCTTGCTCTGTCTCTCTGCTGAGAAGGTGGCCAGTATCCTTGAGTACAATTTGTTCTCAGTGGAATCCCTAGAAGCAGAAAACCACTCAAGTATGGGAGCAAAGGTCTGGGCTGACATCACATCTCTTCTTAATAAGATATTGCTGCGCAAAGCTTTTGGTAGGGAAGAACATCTTCTCAAGGTGAAAACACAAGATGTAAAATCAAGTGTATAGGGAATGTTTTGTATGGTCACTGCGATTTCAGTGAACCCAGACTAGTGACCTTTGGTAAGGTTGTAGCAGGTACAGTCTGTATTCCCCACTGTAGGTAGTGCTCGACTGAAGTAGCAATGCAGAAGGGGAAGGAAGTTGTGAGGAACTTGGTTCCTCTATAATTTCCTTCAGTCACAGGGAGACATCTGTCCGATTGGATGCTGGTGCCCCATGGGACTTCAGCAGCCATCTTGGGTCAGGCAGAGTCTTTTTAAGACTCCAGCTCTTGTGTTTGGCACACTTTTTGTGAGTGCCTAGTGTAGGTACAGGTTCCCCATCTGACAGGGAAAGTGCTTAGAGATAAGAAAAGGTTCTGGAGGAGGAGGGACAGTGCAGGGAATATGTCTACCTTATTTCAGGAAGCCTCTCCTTTAGGTGTAGACTGGCCAGGCCGCATTACGCTCCTTGTTGCAGACACTGTTGGCATCTTTCAACTCTACAGACCTCTGTTACTGTTCGTAAGTGGCTCCAGATGGTCATGCCTACGGGCCTAGTTATACTGTATTGAATCTTTCTACAATATATGGCTCTTGCCTATTTTGGTCTCTATGGGTTTTTTCTGCCCACCACACCATGCTGCACCTTGCTTACGAGGTCAATACAGGATGTTCTACGTTTAGAGAAGTGCATACTTTGTACACAGCGATAGAAATGGTATCCTTGAGTTTGGGGGGAAGATGAGAGGGCTCACCTGTGGCCCTGGTAATCTGAGGCTTCCAAAAGACAGAATTTTTTTCTCGTAATTTCAGACATGGTAAAAGCAAGTTGCTTCATATATAAATATGAGGAGGTGGGTGCCCCCAAAAGCGCAGAGAAGTCCCCATATACGGATAAACACTCAGTATGGGGGTAAAGGTCTGGGCTGGCAGAGTTAGAGCAGCAGGACCTAGCAGGAGACATAAACCCCTTCAGAAGTGTTATCTGGTTGAGTGCTCCCCTGTGCCTATGGTTTTCCCTTGTGTGCACCTTCAGCAAACAGTCACTTGCAGGCAGAGAGCTCTGTGTGTCCAGTTGGTTGCTTGTGCTTTGTGTGGTTTCTGCGTGTATACCTAAGAAGGGGCAGAGGGAAAGAAGGGTGTGTGTATGCTCCATCGGACAATTGCTGTCGGACTTTCCGCCAACAAATGTTGGCTAGCATGTTCTCATATTTTCCACCAACAAATGTGTGTTGTCGGACTTTCCGATCATGTGTACACAAGTCCGTCGCACAAAAGTCCAAAGTACAAACATGCATGCTCGGAAGCAGAAGCGGTCGATCTTGTAAACTAGGGTTTGTAATGGAGAATTAACATTTGTGACGTGGCAAATTATGAAATCTCCAAATGCAGCGCACAATTCTCTTCTTCTTTAATGGGATAATAATGAAGCTGCTTTGCTGGTGATACTGATGGAGTTTTTGCAAACGAATTTTCAAAGGCTTTTTTTTTCTAGTGATATCAAGAATAACATTATTATGTTTTTTTTTTTTTTATTTGTGCAAGTTACCACAACACCTTTATCCTGTAGTTTTTAAGAACAAAGATACAACTATGTTGGTATCCCTTGTCAATTTTACATTGTGTTTTTTAAAATGTAACTGCCTACTCCCAAAATGTCATTTGAAGTAAAACGCATAGCCAAGTATTATTCTCCACAATTTTTTTATTGTGCATTAAAAAAGAAAAAATTAGACATGCTATTTGCCAATAGAAAAAATAGAAAATAACCAAAAAGTGCATCCAAAAACACAGAAAATTTAACAAATCAAATCATTATTTAACCAAAAAAATAATATCAAAGCAATAACTCCAAGGCCAATAATAAATAACACGTTATGTCCTCCGATTCCGCAACATGTCTGGTTGACAAACGGCCGTTCAGAAACAAACTGAAAAGCACGAAATGAAAAGCGATAAATGAAAAACGCAAAAAAAAAAAAGCGTGAATCAACACTCACCAAACTTCTACTAACACGAAATTAGCAGAAGGAGCCCAAAGGATGGCGCTAAAGAGCTGAAAAACCACATTGTAAGTCACTACGTTCGTAATTGTTGGCCAACATTTGTGTGACAGCTTGTATGCAAGATAAGTTTGAGCCAACACCTTTCGGACAAAATTCCACGGTTTTGTTGTCGGAAAGTCCGATGTGTGTTAGAGGCTTTACAGTAAAGAACCCTCTACGTAGTTTAGGGTTAAAGTTCTTTTCTTCTAATTTTAATGAGTGGCCACGTGTCTTGTTAAACTCCCTTCCGCGAATAAGTTTTATCCCTATTGTGGGGTCACCAGTACGGTATTTGTAAACTGAAATCATATCCCCTCTCAAGCGTCTCTTCTCCAGAGAGAATAAGTTCAGCGCTCGCAACCTTTCCTCATAACTAATATCCTCCAGACCCTTTATTAGCTTTGTTGCCCTTCTTTGTACTCGCTCCATTTCCAGTACATCCTTCCTGAGGACTGGTGCCCAGAACTGGACAGAATACTCTAGATGCGGCCGGACCAGAGTCTTGTAGAGTGGGATAATTATCATTTTATCTCTGGAGTTGATCCCCTTTTTAATGCATGCCAATATTCTGTTTGCTTTGTTAGCAGCAGGATCCAGTGCCCAGAACAACCTTACAGGCCGGCCCCAAATCTTCTTCTAAGTGGGGTCAAGGTATGGTCTCCAAGGCTCAGCCAGGTAGTCAGTGGCGGCTGTTTTTTTTTGGGGGGGGCGGCAAACAACCACCCAACCCCCCCCAGGTGGCCGGCAGCACCTCCTCCCTTCCCCGTCTGCTGTCTGCCGGTCGGTCCAGCACTTACCCCATCCAGGTTGCGGGTTGTGGGCGGCAGGCAATCGGGCAGCCGGCAGCGGCTCCTGCGTCCTCTTCTCCATCACGGGTTCCACCGTGTGTCTCCTACCCTCCTCCTAGGAGTCCAATAGGATTGCCTGTCCTTTCAGCCAATCGGGTGACGGGTCTCAAGAATATTAATTTGCTATTGTAACACACCTGGGGGGACTCAGTTTGCATTCTCTCTCGTCCCGAGCCCACCCTATTTTAAAGCCTATTAGAGCCTCTGGCTCTTTTTAGGTGCTTTAAAAAAAACACCCCCCATTGGAATTCATGCGTCCGGTGTCCTGCACAGGGGCCGGACGCATGAATAGGGGGGCAGCGCCCATGCGCTCTTAATGGATGGACCACCCCTGCAGGTAGTGCTGATCTGGAAAGGTGCACAAGTAGGAGTATACTACAGTGGTAAATATTGCAGCAAAAAAACTTGATAGAAGTTTTGCAGAAAATTCACAGAAAGAAAAAGAGAATAAAAATGCCTCTCTCAGCAGAGAGCAAGCTATGCATCACCTAAGAAAATTAGCATCAGGTGATACACAGATCAGATAGAACAAATCATCCTACATATGCACATATGTTCTACCTGTTTATCTGCAGCCATCTCTTTTTCACAGCCTCCAACGCATTCATTTTGCACAGCAGCTCTAAGCTTCCAGAGGCAGGAGGCACGTATCTGATATTACACACTACACAGCTCTGAGGGAGAGCTGAGTCTAATCTGAGATATGAGTGGAGGGATTGGACACCCACACACAAACTTATAGGGAAACGTGATCAGCTGAGGCTGTCAATCACAGGCTATGTGTTGGAGCCCCTCTTCCCACTGATCCCTTGGAGTTGGCACAGCCTGTCAGAAATGGCAGATAGCAGTGCAACATAGACAGCAGACAGAAATCACACTTGGTGTTTTGGATGGAGGCAAGTACACACTATAGAAGGATATACTTTTTCCATTATTCCATTATGTCAGAGGTTTACAAATACTTTAAATTAAGCTGCATTCCCATTGGTTCCAGACTTGAATCCTGTTATACCATTGAAAAAAAAAATACCCAGTTTCAGTACGAGACTGGGTATCTGTCCCCAGCACCAGAACTTCTGACAAGCTTTCAAATAATATGTCTATAAATTGTATGTTTTATTCCTAAAAGCCTAACTGTATGTTAGGTTTCAGGCATTTAAATTAGTGCACATCTAAGATAATTCTAGCTGTGTTAAAAACAGAGGTCAAATATAAATTTAATCAAATGCCATGTATACAGATGGGATGTATGGTTAGCAAGTCAGTGTATAGAGCAGGGGATGAAGTAAATGCTTAGAGGGCAAACATGCCTGCAGTCATTGATAGGATTTAATTGCAGCTGCTCCATAACAGCAATGTGTAATTACCAGATAAGGGGTAATTCACAAAAGTGTTACTGAAAAACAATAGGAAAATCAATGCGTGCTAATCATAAGAATGTTTCTCACGGCTACATGCAAAATTATAAGGATGCAGCAATTATTCTAATGAGTTATATATAGGATAGAGTTCAGTTGTTTCATCGCCATACATTGCTTATTCATTGCTGTATTTAACATTTTACCCGGAGAAGTCATAGGACAATATCATTTAGGTGATACAATGCCTGCAGCTTGAAGGCTTTACTTTTATTCTCCTAAATGGTTGATAGAAACATTTTGCAAAGGCAGATAATGACAAAATAAAAAAGCAGCTCATCAAATATATGGACTTTTAAAGGATAAGTTTACCTTTTTTTTCTAAATTTCAGCTCCCCTATGTACCAATATAGCAATAATGTACTCTTTTTTGCAAAAATATCAAAGCTTCTATCAAATCTACAGACACTTACTTCACTTGTCCTCATCAATGTTTCCAAATGTATCCATTACTTCTGCCTTACTTCCTGGACAGACTTTAGGTCATGACACAGGAAGGAGTTGACCAGCTGACCTCATTAGCACACACCCTGCATCATCTACCCTCCTACCTACCCACCCATTCCCAGATGCACATTTTTTAAGGCTGCATTCACGCCTGAGCGTTTTCAGCTCGTAAAACGCTCGTAAGAAGCTCATCTCAAAAGTTCCAAAACACCCAACAAGCAAAATCCCCTTCATTTAAATGGCCCCTGTTCACATCTGAGCGTTTTGTTGCCTGAAGCAAAACGCCCGAAGCTCAAAAAAGTGCTTGAGCTTCTTTTTAGGCAGATTACAGGCGTTTTTCTGCTTTTTATATTGGTGACCTTTTGACCTGTACAAAATCGGGGCAAAACCGTGTCAAAATCCTGGTAAAATCGTGCAACTTTCTGCCTGAAAATGAAATCCTGTGAATGCAGCCTAAGGCCCCTTTCACACTTGTACGACACGACAGTCATACGACTGTGGATCCTACTTTGCCCTGTGTCACGGAACGTCCCACACTCCGCTTGAGTGTTTCCGTCAGTATACCACTTCCTCCCAGTCTGAATACAGATATCAGATATTCCAACCGCTCCCAAGCATAAAACAAGGCGACACTTGCTTTGATGCTAACATGGACTGTTTTATTTAGAATCAAAATTACAAGACTTTATATGCCGTTGGAACCTCCTCTAACAATACAACTGTAACCTAATTAACATGAGCTAGTTTACTAAATCATTTACCCAGACCAGGTGACTATTCAATACACATTACCATAAACATCAACACTGGGTGAATTAGAACAAACAACAATGTGTGGAATACCCTTAAAACCTGTGGTAAGCCAGACTAGACTGTTCGTCTCCTAGCCAGTCCTGGAGGCTAATGTGATCAGCTCACTCAATTAACAGGTTGAGTTCAGAATCAAACAAACCAATAATAGTCTCTACATACATCCTGGGAGATATTGTGGACAAATATTACTGTCCCATTTTAAGTAGTCCAAGATATATTTTCTCACTCACCCTGTGCCAGGATAGCACAGGGTGACTTAGACATAAGAGGTGTATGGGGAGCTGAAACAAGGGCATCCCCTACTTTC
The DNA here is from genome assembly GCA_037952925.1 of Lithobates clamitans. Lineage (NCBI taxonomy): Eukaryota > Metazoa > Chordata > Amphibia > Anura > Ranidae > Lithobates > Lithobates clamitans. Next base: position 1,983,822 of record JBBGZY010001451.1, on the reverse strand, counting down.
CAAGGGATTCTGAGTTCCACGGGCCCTCCCGTCACACCCTGGGACTTGAAGTCGGACATGCGTCCAACTTCAATGAACAGGGATCCCCGACAATAGGGGAAGTAGGATCAAAGTCGGACCAAAGTAGTGCAGGGAACGACTTGTCATGCAACTTTGCAGTCCAAAATCGTAGGACAAGTCATACAAGTGTGAAAGGGGTCTAAATGAAATACAATCAATCAGTGATTGCACTTACTTCTTTGTCCTCATGGATGTTTGTATAATCAGATTGTATAGTGTATGGCCATCTTTATACACCTAAAATTACTAGTTGCACTTTCAGGGCCATTGATTCCTAATGGCAAACCAAACACAGAAGCAAACACACATTTTGCCATGTGAAAAAATGAGTGGCAAATGCTGTAAGTACAGTAAAAAACACACAACCCACAAAACGCCAAAATGTTCCATAAGCCACATGTAGTGCAGCCAATTGAAATCAATAGGCTGCCTTATGCATGTCAAAGGAAAAATGAGCCACAATATGTGTGCTCTCACAATGCTAGATGTGAATGGGGCCTGAAAGTGAAATTGGTGCGTTAGCACTAGGGATGAGCCGAACACCCCCCCGGTTCGGTTCGCAGCAGAACATGCGAACAGGCAAAAATTTGTTTGAACACGCGAACACCGTTAAAGTCTATGGGACACAGACATGAAAAATCAAAAGTGCTAATTTTAAAGGCTTATATGCAAGATATTGTCTTAAAAAGTGTTTGGGGACCTGAGCCCTGCCCCAGGGGACATGGATCAATGCAAAAAGAAGTTTTAAAAATGGCCGTTTTTTCGGGAGCAGTGATTTTAATAATGCTTAAAGTGAAACAATAAAAGTATAATATTCCTTTAAATTTCATACCTGGGGAGTGTCTATGGTATGCCTGTAAAGGGGCGCAGGTTTCCCGTGTGGCCCCGCCGCACTCTAACGCTTTGGGGAAGCCATAGGGATGTCCCCGTGCGTCAGAGGTGGGCGGGTCACCCGGCAACGTCATTGCGTGGCAATGCCCTCAGTTATAAAAGAGCTGTCACCTGAGAGGCCGGTCATTACAGCGGGTGCCTCCCATGGAGGCAGATCGTAGGCGGCGTGCGGCTTTATTTATTTTTTTCTTTTTCGGTCCGTCGGAACGAGAAATGAAGAATAAGAAGACTTTGTGGGACAGTTTTATTTTTTTAATAAAGGACTTGTCCCAAGGCGTGTATTGTCTTTTTTTTTTACCATTTTCACACATTTTTTGTGAAATGGTAGGGGTACATATGTACCCCGTTACCATTTCACACAGGGGCGGCAGGATAAGCCCCAAGCCCACAGACCCCCACAACCACCGGCCAAGGGTGCTCTCTCGTCCCCCCTTTTTTCCTGCGGCCTGCCAGGTTGCCTGTTGGATAAGGGTCTGGTATGGATTTTTGGGGGGACCCCACGCCATTTTTTTAAATTTTAGCGTGGGGTTCCCCTTAAAATCCATACAAGACAGGTCTGGTATGGACTTTGAGGGGTACCCCCACTCCATTTAAAAAAAAAAATTTGCCGTGGGGATCCCCTTAATATCCATACCAGACCTGAAGGGCCTGGTATGGAATTTGGGGGGACCCCCACGCATTATTTTTTTAAATTTTTGGTTCGGGGTTCCCCTGTGGGGGAATCCCATGCCATTTTTATCAATGAACTTTTATGTGTATTGCCAGGACCGACAATTCATTATAACCGGGAATACTTTTAAATGACTTTTTTTCCTTTAGAGCCCTTTCACACTGGGGCGGTTTGCAGGCGCTATTGCGCTAATAATAACGCCTGCAAACCGACCCGAAAGTGCCCCTGCTGTGTATCCAGTGTGAAAGCCCTGAGGGCTTTCACACTGGAGCGATGCGCTGGCAGGACGGTAAAAAAAGTCCTGCCAGCAGCATCTTCGGAGCGGTGAAGGAGCGGTGTGTATACCGCTCCTTTATCGCTCCTGCCCATTGAAATCAATGGGATGGCACGGCTATACTGCCGGCAATGCGCCTCTGCAGAGGCGCTTTGCGGTGGTATTTAACCCCTTCTTGCCCGCTAGCGGGGGGTAAAACCGCCCCGCTAGCGGCCGCATACCGACGGTAAAACGCCGCTAGTAATAGCGGCGTTTTACCGCCGACGCCGCCCCCCGCCCCAGTGTGAAAGGGCTCTTAGAAATGTCATTTTTCTCTTGGACTGTTCTAAACAAGGCAAACATGCGCCACTTTACAGGTATACTATAGACACCCCTCAGGTACAAAATTTAAAGGAATATTACACTTTTATTGTTTCACTTTAAGCATTATTAAAATCACTGCTCCCGAAAAAAACGGCCATTTTTAAAACTTTTTTTGCATTGATACATGTCCCCTGGGGCAGGATCCAGGTCCCCAAACACGTTTTATGATAATACCATGAATATAAGCCTTTAAAATTAGCACTTTTGATTTCTCCCGTAGTCTTTTTTTTTTTAACACAGGTCTCCCATAGTCTTTTAAAGGGTGTTCCGCGGCTTTCGAATTTGCCGCGAACACCCCAAATTGTTCGCTATTCGGCGAATAGGCGAACACCCCCGATGTTCGTTCGACTTGAACATCGGGCTCATCCCTAGTTAACACAAGAACAATGAGGCTCTATTCACATCTGTGCCTCACCGATAATCACATTTAAAAACGCACCAAGCTCCGCTCTAAAAGAAAGTCCTGAAGCTTCTTTGGGGCAATTGTTGCGTGTAGGACAGCCCAGGTGGATGGGCTGTTCTATGTGTAAAAATGCTCCAAAACGCCTCCCCCCTCGCTAAAAAAATAAATAAACAAATAAAAAAAAAAAAATGCATGTGGGGGAATACAAGTTCTTGCAATGCAGAGATGGGAATGGTGTATGACAGCAGAGTGTTTCTGTCCATTCCCTTCTATGTACTTGTATAAGTACATAAGTGAGAAGGGTGATCACTGATTGATTGCATTTCGTTTAAAAAACAAAAGGCGTGCAGCTGGGAGTGGGAAGGTGGATGATGCAGGGTGTGTACTAATGAGGTCAGCTGATCAACTCCTTCCTGTGCCATGACCTATAGTCTGACCAGGAAGTAAGGCAAAACTAACGGATACGTTTGGAAACATTGATGAAGACAAGTGAAGTAGGTGTCTGTAGATTTTTTGGAAAGCTTTGAAATTTTTGCAAAAAAAGTACATTACTGCTATATTGGTACATAGGGGAGCTGGAATTTAGATGCATACTAGCTCATTATGCCTTTTTCTTGCAGTTTAAGTGTTTAAACTGACCTCATTTACAGACCGAAATTTATCTCTTTGATCCAAAAGAACTAAATGGTACAATGTTTCCTTTTATCTTCCAGCGCTGAGAAATGTTGAGAACGGCTCTGCACTTGTTACATGAATGAATTGTGGAAATGCTGGATTAAGATGGTGAGGGGGGTTGAATCAAGATCGCAATTTTTTTAACGATTACAGCTCTACTATTAGGTTTTTATTGCTGTCTGTACCCCTATTAGGGAGATTCTCCCTCTCTATTTGTTCTGTTTACCATAATTATTAAAAGTGAAAATAAATGAAAATCAAATTTTGGGTTGTCCCCAGAAAAGTAATAGAGGGGGAATCTTCCAATGGGGATAGTTCTGGTGACCTGGGGGCACCCAAGGAATTCCCTTAATTTGCAGGGATTTCCTCTCACTTCCCGTTTAGATATGGGACAGGAAGTGAAGGGAAGTCTCCACAATGGGGCACAGATGGTGAAAGAAAATGTGACAAGGGTTATAAGCCTGCTTGCTCTATCCAAAATAAGAAAAAAAAAGTTTTGCCTATAGTTCTACATTAAGATGGGACCACCCAGCAGCAGTCTCAGGGCTTTTGGATGTTTACACACAGGTAAATAACCCACATAAAATGGGTTCAATGTACCTATATAATCTTAGATTGCAAAACTGAAGAAGTGGCTTGGATAGGCTACAAAACATTTTCACCGTTACAGGACAATCTCAAGTCTGGCTGAATGTAAAAATACTAATAATAACTTTTAAAATAACATGACCATGTTAAAGCGTGTAAAAGATGGGACTGGGTTTAAATTTACTTGATTTCTAAGAGTTTGCAGCAGAAACACATCTGTAATAATGTTATCATCACACCTTGTTGTATCTGTATGTTGTAAATGAAGCTGTTGCTGGTCAATCACTCAGAAGGAAGGGAATAGATTGTTTCAATGTGGCAGATACCAATAATAAATAGGTCAGTGGTATCTAATTTATCGTATATCTTATAACAGCCTAATTTACAAGATACACAACACAAAATTGATAGACATTAACATTCTAACTAATTGTAAAAGGTGGTGCAAAATATTTTCATCAGCAGCAGCACTGACTATAGAGATTAGCACACCCCTTTAAAATCTAAAAAAATTATGGATCATTACTAATTACTGAAACATTCACATATCAGACACACTTTTACACAGTTTTGTTTGCTGTAAATTATTTTATATTTCGGAGTCTAGAATTATTTTAACTTAAAGCGGAGTTCCACACAAAAATGGAACTTCCGCTTTTCGGAACCCTCCCCCCCTCCAGTTTCACATTTGGCACCTTTCAGGGGGGAGGGGGCGCAAATACCTGTCTAAGACAGGTATTTGCACCCACTTCCTGGCATAGACTCCCATGGGAGTCTACGCCTCTTCCTGTCCCACCGCACTGTCTCCTGGGAAACACACAGGGCCCAGGAGATAGCGGGGACCAGTTACGACGCACATGCGCAGTAGGGAACCGGGAAGTGAAGCCGCAACGCTTCACTTTCTGATTCCCTCACCTAGGATGGCGGCGGCAGCTGCCGAGAGCCGAGCGAGTGATCGGCGTTGGCTGCCGACAACGCTGGACCCTGGGACAGGTAAGTGTCCATTTATTAAAAGTCAGCAGCTGCAGTATTTGTAGCTGCTGGCTTTTAATATTTTTTTTTTAGATGGACTCCCGCTTTAAAGTGTCACTAAACCCAGGACCCTGCATTCACTATATCTGGTCTTCCACAGTACACAGAAGATGAAAATGCAATAATGTTAGCAAATATAAACAGCTAAATACCTTTTCTCATCAGCAGTATATAACGATCTTGTGACTTCTTTCAGTGTCTGGTTAAAGCTTGTAGGAGGAGTTTTCATTCTCCCCTGACTGCCCCATGGGGCTGCAGGACCCCTGACCCTCTGTCTGGACAGTGCAGATTGGCCCTGTGCTGATCACATGCACACTCCCAAGAAAAAATAAAAACTCTCTAGCAATACACACCAAACTGAGCATGTGCAGCCTGTTCCCTAGCCTCTGTTCTATCAGCAGATAGATTGGGGACAGTGGAAGAAAGGAATGATCAGAGCCTTTTTACACAATGCAGATGATTAACCCCTTTATGTTCCATAGTGAATATAACAAACATACTTTACTGCATATACAGACTGATTTTACTTTTGTGGGTTTAGTAACACTTTAAATATGATCTTTCAGTAATAATCAATAAAATCTTATATAAGCATCAGTGTAATTACAAAAGTTGTTTTCAATATTTTTAAATTTGCAACTGTATAGAATAATACCTGTGATCTTGCCATGATGGTTCTTGTTTAGGCAAGTTCTGTTATGGGATGACAGCTTGCCTGAGCCCCCTCTCAATCCAGCCATATCCACGAGTGCCTTGGCTGTCTAGGACACTCCCTCCTGATTGGCTGAGACACAGCAGCAGTGCCATTGGCTCCCACTGCTGTCAATCAAAGTCAGTTAGCCAATGAGGAGAGGGGGCGGGGCCAAATCTCGGCTCCGTGTCTGAATGGACACATGGAGCTGCGACTCAGCTCGGGTGCCCCCATAGCAAGCTGCTTGCTGTGGGGGCACTCAACAAGAGGGAGGGGCCAGGAGTAGCAAAGAGAGACCCGAGAATAGGAGGCTGCTCTGTGCAAAACCACTGCAACAGAGCAGGTAAGTATGACATCATTTTTATTTTTGTAGAAAAAAAAAAAAACAAGAGCTTTACAATCACTTTAAGGCAACCATGCCGACACACATTCTGCAGTTTTGGTCCCACATTGTCACTGTCAGGAGGTTGGTCCAGATCAATAATGTGCAGATGAAGCCTGAGCAAGTGTATGTAGACAGGAAGTGACTGAAGCAGACAGAAGGAGATCAGCAGCACCTAATTAATCTTACCAGCATATGTGTCTCAGTTCTCAGGACACTCCTGTTCACAGCTCACACTTATGTACCGTACACACGATCGGATTTTCCGACAACAAAACCGTGGATTTTTTTCCGAAGGATGTTGGCTCCAACTTGTCTTGCATACACACGGTCACACAAACGTTGGCCCAAAATTCCGAACGCGAGAACACGGTGACGTACAAGACGTACGACGAGCCGAGAGAAAGGAAGTTCAATAGCCAGTGCGGCTCCTTCTGCTTGATTTCGAGCATGTGTGAACTTTGGTGCGACGGACTTGTGTACACACGATCGGAAATTCCGACAACAAGTTTTGTTGGCGGAAAATTTGAGAACCTGCTCTCAAACATTTGTGGGCGGAAATTCCGACAGCAAATGTTGGATGGAGCCCACCTTCCAGGCAGTTCAGCCCAGATCATGCCAATGTCCTGGATGGCCTGCACAGACCACACCCACTTTCTGGGCCACTCTGTCCCTAATTTTATGGGAACCACCCACTTGCTCCCCCTGATGCCCTCAGTTAACACCTTTTTGAGTTAACTCAAATAAGGGTAATGCTGTGATCTCGGGAGGCCCCTCAGGACACAGTATAATGGGACAGAGCACATAGATGCGGGACTGTCACGGCAAATCCGGGACAGAAAAAACAAAATGTCATTTGGTAAGGGTGTATATCTATTTGAGCTATTTGAAGTAAAGAAAATAATATAGATTTTAAAGGCCTGATAGTCATTTGTTTTGTATTATTTTGTTATATCAGGTCACGCAAACTGGTTCAAGAACAACAGCAACAGTTGAAGAAGGTCCAGTGCACCAGTAACAAAGTAAGTAAAGGGTTCAAAGTAAGTAAAGCAAAAATTCATAATCAAATCTCTCAAACTGAAAGCAATTTTCTTTTTAAAAAAATTGATGAAAGGGTCCCTTTCACTGTGGGAAAGTCTTACCAGACCAAGCAAGCTTAGATCTTTTATAATTAAATTAGGCACCACAGTACAGTAACAGAAAGGGCACGAAGAACGTATCTCTGCCCACATGGAGATAATGTATCTATCATTAAATCAATATATATAAATAAATCCCCTATACACATGATCAAACTTAACATTGTTCACATAATTTTAATGACAGTTATTTGTTTAAATGATTCACATTTTCATTTAATGTTTAGTATTTCCTGTTTATCAAATGTCGATGATCTTAAACTAGTCTTGCTTAAATTTTTGTAAAGTTTTCGTAATATAGTGATTTAAAATTGTATTTGACATATTAATTTATTGTTAGTTTGTAATGATTAAAAAGAAGAAAAAAATCAATGAACTTTTTAGTGATCCTATTGACTTCCTATCCTTGACCCTGCTTGTTGCCAGCTTGTGATTTGCTTTGGGCAAGGCTGTAAAAGGCACACTGTCACCCACATAAGAAATAGTTTAATATTTGCAGACTATTTTAGATGCCCTCTCACATAATGTAATATCTGTTTTAAAGCCCCACTGTAGGCTGGGCACCCGTTTTGCCACCTCTCTTCTTTTTTTTGTTTTTTCTTGCACACTCCACAAAAGTTTTTATTATTTTTTTACTCATATACATACATTTTCTTACAGATCCAGTCATATCATATACCAGGTCCTCTTCCTCCTTCGGTACTGGGCAGGTTCTCATATATTAAGGTGGCACTGTTGTCTGACACATTCTTCTGTCCAGGGGGTGGGGGCTTTGAGATCCTGGGTTTACAGATAGTGTGTTGAATGACGTAGGGCATCATTCAACGTGGAAGATGACTAATGGCCCGTACACACGATCCGAAAATCAGACGAAAAATACCAATTTTGACACGATCATACAATAATCAGATCGTTAGTACAGAGCTTTCGAGAGCCGATCATGACAATTCTCCCGATTTTATTCGATCGGGCAAGCACGAAAATTTTCCTTGTACGTAACCAGATCGTACAATTTTTGTTAGTCAGTACAGTTGTCGTCTGAAAATACAATACAACTACAACACATGACCAAACTTCCGATTTTTATTTTCGTCACTTTAGTAACCTATTCAATTTCTACTTGCGACCATTAAGAAAAAAAAGTCGGACGATCTGTCGTCCGATTTTCGTATCGTGTGTACGGGCCATTTAAGCTGCATTACAGAGTGGTGACTTTGTGCCATGAAAAAGTATTCATACTCCTTGAAATTTTCCACATTTTGGTTACTATGTCCTATGTCATCAGTCCCTTTCTCTGTCTCAAAAGTGAAACATTAGGGGTCTGTTTAGATATTGATATTTCCCCAAAGCCCCCAAAGGGGAGTCCTAAAAAATATGTAAAATATATCAAAAATAAAATTAAATACAATTGGCAATAAATAAATAAATAAAACAAATAAAAAAACTATTGACAGTGGTAGAACTACCAGGGTCGCAAAGGTCACACCTGCGACTGGGCTTTGTCATTCCGCCACTGTGGGGGGACCCCAAGATAGCAGAAAGGTGGCCCACTGTTGGACCATAATAAAGGGTCCCATGATGGAAGTAAAGGGCCCCGGGATCAATGGGAAGGACCCCGGTCGGGGGCCAGGGGGGCCCTCATGGTTTCTTGCACCGGGCCCTGAAGGTTCTAGTTATGCCTCTGATTCAGAACCCGACTTTTTTTTAGAACCCTCCAAGTGCAGCAGCTGATTAATACATTTAGAAACACTCTCATTCACATTTACTTTGCACATGGACACAGACAAACAAACAGCTATTTCTTCAGAATAACAAAAAGTAGGACTCTGCAACAAAGTTTGTTAAAATCCTTGCAATGTACATAGAACACCCAGAGGAAAATGTTTTCTTCTCAACAAAAGTTGAGTGACTCTAAAGGAACTAAAAGATATTAATAAACATGCCATACTTACCCAATCTTGGCAATGGTTTTGTTCTGGTCCTCCTTTTCTGGGGTCCCAAGCCAATGCTCCTGGCTCTCCCCCCCTTCTGAGCGCCCCCATAGCAAGCTGCTCTCAAGCCATGCTCTGTGTGTCCATTGACGCACATAACTTGGCCCCGCCCCCTGCTCTCTCCTCACTGGCTCTGATTGATAGCAGGAACAGACAATGGCCCTCTCTGCTGCCTCCATGGTCAGTGAGGAGGGAGAGAGCAGAGAGACGCTACTATCGTGCACAGTGCTGTATCAAGATCATGCTCATGTAAATCTAAGGGGCAGCTGGGGGGGAGCTACACACAGAGGATACATTAAACACTTCCAGGCCGGCTCACGCCGATATATGTTGGCAATTTGAAGAGGGATATTGTTGTTATGGCAGCAGCTAGATGCCATAACCCCAGTATCCTCTTCAGTGAGCGGTCTGGTTTCCGATAAAAGTGGTCTCTGCGGCGAATTCGCAGCGGCAGGTATGGAGACGAGTGAGGGGAAGATGGCCCCCACCTGTTTCCATACCATTGCAGGGCTGAAGCGACGTCAAAACGTCACTTCCGTCCATAGCTCTTAAAGGGACTTTTTTTTTTTTTTTAAATGACATTCAATTTTTTTTTTTTTTTTATTGCATTTTAGTGTAAAGATGAGATCTGAGGTTTTTTTGACCCCAGATCTCATATTTAAGAGGTCCTGTCATACTTTTTTTCTATTACAAGTGATGTTTACATTCCTTGTAATCGGAGTAAAAGTGACACATTTTTTTTTTTAAAGAATAGTCTAAAAATAAAAAATAAAAGATAAAATAGATAAGGAAAATTTTATTTTTTTTTAAACGCGCCTCGTCCCTTGCATGCAGAAGCAAACGCACATGTGAGCAGCGCCCGCATATGAAAACGGTGTTCAAACTACACATGTGAGTTATCGCCACGATCGATGGAACGAGAGCAATAATTTTAGCCCTAGACCTTCTCTGTAACTCAAAACATGCAACCTGTAGAATTTTTTAAACATCGCCTATGGAGATTTTTAAGGGTAAAAGGTTATCGCCATTCCATGAGCGGGCACAATTTTGAAGCGTGTCATGTTGGGTATCAGTTTACTTGGCGTAACATTATTTTTCATAATTAAAAAAAATATTTTAAAAATTGGGCTAACTTTACTGTTGTCTTATTTGGTAATTCAAAAAAGTGTATTTTTTCCAAAAAAAGTATGCTTATAAGACCGCTGCGCAAATACAGTGTGGCAGAAAGCATAGCAAAGATGACCATTTGATTTTCTAGGGTGTTAGAAAAAAAATATAATGTTTGCGGGTTCTAAGTAACTTTCTAGCAAAAAAAACTTTCCTTAACTTATAAACACCAAATCTCAGAAAGAGGCTCGGTCCCTAAGTGGTTAAGGTAAAAAACACTTTAATTATTTATACTTATGGTTACATATATATTTATTTTTCTTTACATGTTTGTTTTATGTTTATGGCTGTTCACTGAGACCTGAGTGTCTTATTTTGCTTCTTTCATATATAACATGTTTTTGAAATGACATAAAAATATTCTTGTCCTAACAATGGTTTAGCTAAAATGAACTGAAAATGGGCTTGACATTTAAGAGTGAAGAATGCTTGTCTTTTAACCATTCAATACAGGGCACTTATACACCCTTCCTGCATAGACCAATTTTCTACTTTCAGTGCTCTCGCACTTTGAATGCCAATTACTCAGTCACGCAACACTGTACCCAAACAAAATTGTTACCATTTCTTCCACACAAATAGAGCTTTCTTTTTGTGGTATTTAATCACCTCTGGGTTTTTTATTTTTTGCAACATAAGTGAAATTAGAGCGAAAATTTTGAAAAACCCCCTTTTTTTAGTTTCTGTGATAAAATTTTGCAAATGAGTAATTTTTGTTCATAAATATGGGCCAAAATTTATACTGCTACATATCTTTGGTAAAAAATAACCTAAATTACTGTATATTATTTGGTCTGTGTGAAAGTTATACAAGCTATGGTGCAAATCATTGAAAATTGAGGCCCTGAAATGTCAGAAAAGTACAAATATCCTCCAAATGACCCCTGTTTGAAAAGTAGACAATCCAAGGTATTTAGTAAGGCCCCTTTCACACGATTGGACCGTTCAGGTCCGCCTGTCAGTTTTGACAGCGGACCTGAACGGGCGCTCCATGTTAGCCTATGGAGCGACGGATGTCAGCGGAGACATGTCCGCTGACATCCGACCCGGTCCGATCCGCTAAAAGCAGACGGATGGCCCTACGTCCGGATCCGTCGCTGGCGGATCGGATCGGGTGAGATCTGATGAAAACGGACATGCTGTCCGTTTTCAGCTGATCCCTCCATAGGCGGCAGCAGCGCCTGACAAGCCCCTCCCCGCTCAGTGAGCATAGAGGGACCTGTCATCCGCTGGCTCAGCTCAATGGACTGATCTCCCGCTGAGCAGGCGGACAGAGGCGGACTCCGTGGAAGCGGAGTCCGCCTCGTGTGAAAGGGGCCTAAGAGGCATGGCGAGTTTTTTGAAGTTGTAATTTTTTTCCCACAATTCTTGGAAAAATTAAGAAATTATTATTATTATATATTTTTTTTTTTTTACACAAAATTGTCATAATAACAAGTTATTTCTCACACACAGCATATGCATACTTCCAATTACACCACAAAATACATTCTGCTACTCCTCCTGAGTATGGCGATACCCCATGTGTGAGACTTTTTCACAGCCTAGCCACATAGAGAGGCCCAACATGCAGGGAGAACCGTCAGGCGTTCTAGGAGCATAAATTACACCTCTAATTTCCTAACAACCTATCACACTTTTGAAGGCATTGGAGCACCAGGACAATGGAATTACCCACAAAATGACCCCATTTTGGAAAGCAAACACTCCAACGTATATTCTATGAGGCATAATGAGTCTTTTAAACTGTTCATTTTTTTCCAAAAGTCTTCGAAATACGTGGAAAGAAAATTAAAACATTTTTTTTTTTACACAAAGTGGTCAATTTATAAGATATTTCTAACACATAGCATGAACATTGCAAAAATTACACCCCAAAATACATTCTGCTACTCGTTTGTTTGTTTTCAGCTTGTCTCTGAACAGCCGTTCGCCAACCAGACATGTTGCGGAATTGTAGGATATAACGTGTTATTTATTATTGGCCTTGGAGTTATTGCTTTGACCCAAGTCCAGTCCAGAAACAGGAAGAGGAGGATTTCTTGGACCAAAATTGGTTGCTTTATTAATCGTGATCAATTATGTCATATGCCTTTGCTGCGGGGGCTCCAGGAGAATAATCCAGATGTTTTTCAGAATTATCTCCAGATGACGGACCCCTGCTTTTCCCAACTCTTGGCATTGTTGACCCCCTGTATTAAGAAGCAGGACACATGCATGAGGCTTTTATTTGGTTGAATAATGATTTGATTTGGTATATTTTCTATATTTTTGGATGCATAGAATGCCCTTTTTGGTCAGGTTCTATTGGCAGACAGCATGTCTAATTTTATTTGTTTTCTTTTTTTAATGCACAATAAAAAAATTGTGGAGAATAATACTTGGCTGTGTGTTTTACTTCAAATGACAGTTTGGGAGTAGGCAGTTACATTTTAAAAAATACAGTGTAAAATAAACAAGGGACACCAACATAGTTGTATCTTTGATCTTAAAAACTATGGGATAATGGTGTTGTGGTAACTTGCACCAAAAAAAAAAAAAAAAATAACAAGCATAGTAATATTATTCTTGATATCACTAGAAAAAAAAGCCTTTGAAAATTCATTTGCAATACCTCCGTCAGTATCAACAGCAAATCAGCTTCATTATTATCACATTAAAGAAGAAGAGAATGTGCGCTGCATTTTGAGATTTCAAAATTTGCCACGTCACAAATGTTAATTCTGCATTACGAACGCTAGTTTACAAGACTGACCACTTCTGGTTCGTCCTTGCTTCCGAGCATGCTTGTTTGTACTTTGTACTTTTGTCTGATGGACTTGTGTACACACGCTCGGAAAATCCGACAACAGACATTTTTCCGCGTAAAAATTTTAAAGCCTGCCATCAAACATTTGTCTGCGGAAAATCCGTCAACAATTGTCCGATGGGACAATGGAATTACCCACAAAATGAGGAAAGCAAACACCCCAACGTATATTTTATGAGGCATAATGAGTCTTTTGAACATGTCATTTTTTTCCAAAAGTTTTTGGAAAACGTAGAAAGAAAATAAAAACCTATTTTTTTATTTTTTTTTACACAAAGTTGTCAATTTATTTGATTTTTCTAACACATAGCATGTACATAGCAAAAATCACCCCCCAAAACACATTATGCTTCTTCTCCTGAGTATGGCGTTACCACATTTGTGAGACCTTTACACAGCCTGGCCACATAGAGAAGCCCAACATGCAGGGAGCACCATTAGGCATTCTAGGAGCATAAATTACACATTTAGTTTCCTGACTACCACACTTGGAAGGTCCTGGAGCACTAGGACAATGGAATCACCCACAAAATGACCAAATTTTGAAAGGCAAACACCCCAACGTATATTCTATGAGGGATGGGCTGGTGACAGGTACTCTGCTACTCTGATATGCTGGTGACAGGTACTCAGGTATACTCTGATGGGCTGGTGACAGGAACTTGGGTACTCTTATGGGCTGGTGACAGGTACTCAGGGTCCTCTGATGGGTGGTGACAGGTACTCTGCTACTCTGATGGGCTGGTGACAGGTACATGGGTACTCTGATGGGGTGGTGACAGATACTCTGGTACACTGACGGGCTGGTGACAGGTACTCCAATGGGCTGGTGACAGGTACTTAGGTACTCTGATGGGCTGGTGACAGGTACTCTGATGGGCTGGTAATAGGTACTCTGATGGGTTGGTAACAGGTACTTAGGTACTCTGATGAGGCTAGTGACGGGTACTCTGATGGGCTGGTGACAGGTACTCTGATGGGCTGGTGACAGGTACTCAGGGTCCTCTGATGGGTGGTGATAGGTAATCAGGTACTCTAATGGGCTGGTGACAGGTACTCCGATGGGCTGGTGGCAGGTACTTAGGTACTCTGATGGGCTGGTGGTGGGTACTCTGATGGGCTGGTGAAAGGTACTCTGATGGGCTGGTGACAGGTACTTATGTACACTGATGAGGCTGGTGACGGGTGCTCTGATGGGCTGGTGACAGGTACTCAGGGTCCTCTGATGGGTGGTGACAGGTACTCGGGTACTCTGATGAGCTGGTGACAGGTACATGGATACTCTGATGGCCTGGAGATGGGTACTCTGATGGGTTGGTAACAGGTACTATAATGGGCTGGTGACAGGTACTCGGGTACTCTGATGGGCTGGTGACAGGTACTCTGATGGGCTAGTGACAGGTACTCGGGTACTCTAATGGGCTGGTAACAGATACTCGGGTACTCTGATGGGCTGGTGACAGGTACTCGGGTACGCTGTTGGGCTTGTGACAGATACTCAGGGTACTCTGATGGTGACAGGTACTCGGGTATTCTGATGGCCACAGTTTCTTGGGTACTCTGATGTGACAGGTACTCGGGGACTCTGACGATGACAGGTACTCAGGGACTCTGATGGCAACAGGTACTCGGGGACTCTGATGGCAACAGGTACTCGGGGACTCTGATGGCAACAGGTACTTGGGGACTCTGATGGCAACAGGTATTCGGTTACTCTGATGGCGACAGGTATTCAGGTACTCTGATGGCGACAGGTACTCGGGTACTCTTTTCAATTTTCTTTATTAAAGGTTTTGCAAATTATACAAAATGGCATGAACAATCAGTCAGCAAACATATTTTCTGTTAAATGACACAAAAGTGTTATACAGAACACGAGGGGAAAGAAAAAAAAAAAAAAAAAGGGGGGAAAAAAAAGGGGGGGGAAGGGGGAGGGGGGTGTACTCGGGTACTCTGATGGCAACAGTTATTCGGGAACTCTGATGGTGACAGGTACTTGGGTACTCTGATAGCCACAGGTATTCAGGTAATCTGATGGTGACAGGTACTTGGTCACTCTGATGGCGACAGGTACTCGGGCTGTGACAGGTACTCTGATGGGCTGTGAAAGGTACTCTGGGGCTGGTGACAGCTACTCTGATGGGCTGTGACAGGTACTCTGATGGGCTGTGACAGGTCTTCTTTATTTGGGGGAAGGACGGGCACTGTACTGTACATTTTCTTGTTGACATTTGTGACCGGCGGTGATTGGACACAGCCGGTCACATGGTAAAGAGCCAATTTCATTGGCTCTTTACCCTGATCGGGGATAGGCTGTGTCCGAGGTATACCCCTCATCCCTAAACGCAGAGCTGCGCGCCCCCGGGGGGCGCGTACGAGCGGCGATCATGAGCCTAACACATGTGACCGGCTGTGATTGAACACAGCTGGTCACGTGGTAAAGAGCCAATTTCATTGGTTCTTTACCCTGATCGGGGATGGGCTGTGTCCGAGGGACACGCCTCATCCCCAATTGCGGCACTGCGGCGAGAACTGGAGGACGTGATATGACGGCCACCCGGAGGGAGGAGATGTGCCTGCCGGTTTCATTTTACAATGGCCCGGTATGGAAGTGGTTAAGGGACATCTAGAAATGTTACTTGTGTCTCAGCAGTACCCTGAAAAGCCTTTTGTCTTGAATTTAACCTAAGAAAAAACAGTGCATTTCCGGTACCTTAGAGCTGTATATCTGCAGTGTGAGTTCTAAAGCAAACCGATCTGCTGCCACTGATCGTTACTCTCAGGGGTTCTGGAGTGAGATTTGGTGATGCCACTACTGTTCTCCTTGCTGGAAGCTCTGATATAAGGAAGTAAAGCCCTGCCTCTACCAAGATGGGTGCTTCCACAAAGAGACACACAGTAGAACAAGGCCTCTGTCTGACTTTTTTTGGACATGGCTTCATGAGTTTAATTCCTCAATATATATTTGAATTATATCAACATAAGGCATGAGGTCCATTTTTCATGCACCAGACTCTCACTTGCCTTTATTTGCATTCTATTGTCAATACTGTAAATATCTTTCACTCTCTTATATTAACAGGTATCTGAGCATATGTTTAATTTCTTTCTTTGGTGACACCTTCAGGAAGATGTCACCTTACATCCTGTCCTTGTGGAAGCAGGTCAAGAAATGAGGTAACGGGTTGTCACCAGAACAGGAAGTCACCGATCTCGACTGTAGAGGCAGGCACAGTTGCACATGAGCTTTTTTTCTCCTGCCAGGTATATCCAGGAGCGTTGGTCCAATAGAAACCTTGATGCTACATAGTCCAAGCCCTAAAGAAGGGGGATCTTTGAAGGAGGACTTTAGACTCTGAAATGCATTAGCCATCCTTTGCCTTCCTGTTATGACGTGGGATAATAATAAAGGATTTTGGACTCCTGAGATGGACTCCAAAACGAAAGAATAAGTTGGAGTTTTAAGGAAGTAAATTATTTTAAAACAATGTGCATGCATATCAAATCACACACAAAAATTTTTTTGACAAAAAACTTAATTTGAGGTTTACATATGAGCTTTTTGTGTCTTAATTTAACCATGTATGGTAATTTTAACCAATTAGCCTGGCTTTAAATAAAAAGACCTGCTGACACATCAATTGGAAACACTACAGAGCAGTCATGACTTCTGAAGTTGTTTTCTTTCTCGCTCTTTTTTTTTTTAACTTCGTGTTAGAGTGGAAACATCTTAAATAAAGAGGGTCCATTCATGAACATGTAATAGCCATGTCAATTCACGTTTTCTGCTAGCCGCATGGAAAAATCAGGCATCACCTTGGAGCCGTAAAGCTCACACAAAATGAGTCTTGTCTCGGAGAGCCTGGGTCTGCACAAGCAGAGCTGAAGAAGATGTATATTCCAGAATTGTGTCCTGTATCCTCCAGTCACGGCAGCATAAAATGTTAGTTTGGCTGCTACCGATTTCATTACTATTTGTGATGTCATAGCAGGAGAAATGGATACACCTCTATGTAGACTTTGAAAATAAAGTTGACTACAATTCCTGGACAAGTTTATTTATTTTTCTTAATTTTCTCCCAAATGTGCTTTTTCTAACTTGCTTGGGGGGGGGGGGGGGGTGGTTCCCTGCCTCCCATAGGTTCCAAGTTTCCAAAATCATATACATCTGTGTAACCTTGAAATACAATGATACCCTATGGAAACAGCTTTAGTTTTGTGGTTGGACTTTACTCCAACAAATCCATCAAGTGCCTTATGCTAGGAGGCTGTGGTAGTTGGGGACCCCTCTGTGTTACCAAACAGAGAAGACCCCATCAAACCAAGAGTGCATTTGTTTGAGAATTAATAGACATTACAGAAAGTTCAGAAGGTGCTTTATCAAGAACCAGTAAACAATAGACATCAGGGTAATTAGTTACAGTCCTGTAAAAGGACCTCATACTGCTGGTGCATGTGATCAGTGAGTTTCTAAAATGCATTACTTCTCATAACTGGAAAACATTTTAAATTTAATATGCCAAATAGTCAGGACAAATGACTTTCCTATTAGCCCTGGCTATTGTTTTTTTCACTCTCACTTAACTGGGATCCACTTCACTCAGATTGATACATTCATCCAGAAACTCACATCCCTAGAAGTTTCCTAATGACTGTGGTTATGACACCCATAAACAACCATGTCAGAATTACAAACCACAGATTTCCAGGCCCTGAGTGACACCATTGAGTTTTAAGATTTTTTTTGTTTTAGGTCTTTTGTATAGAAGACATATGGAGGTATATTATTGACAAAGAACTTATAGTGGGAGGGACCGCTAGCTGCAAGCATGAAAAAAACCTTGTCCGCAGAACGTGCATTGCTAGAAAAGGAGACATAGAACCTGCTTCTCAAACCACCATAAAAACTGTACTTTTATTTGCAAATTTTTGCAGAAGGAACACCCCACCACCAAGGCACATTTGCAAGTGAATGGGAGTGCTGGCATTGGGACATTACCGTCAGGAATCAGCAGCAGAGATGACCAGATCTGAGTGGCCACACTCAGAAAACTGGCATCAGACTGTATATGCTTTAAGTAAAATGTAATTACAGTGAAAAAAAAAATCCTTCCAAACACAGCAAACATGAAAATACAGTATAAGTGAACCAAAAGCGCAGTGACAGAATACCTAACTAATAACTAACAAACATAAACATAACAACTAACTATATACAATATATACAAAATAGGAAACACTGAAAAGTAGGGGAAAATTGGAGGTGCAGGAAGCAGATGGGAAGAGGGAAACAAAACTGGAATCATGAACAAGGTGGAGCAGGTACAAAGTAGCAGAATACAGGGTACAGCCAAAAGGGCAGGAGCAGAAACAGGATAACAGCTAGCATTACCTGGTAGCAAGCAAAACACAGGGGCTCGAGGCACTAAGAGCTGAGGAATTAAATACACTCCCAGTAGCCAGAATCAAATGGAAACTGATTACTGGGATATTCTGGCTACTGGGAGACACCCGCTGGTGGACACTAGAATTACAAACATTCTATCAGGGAACCGCAGTGCAATCAGCAGGTGATCCAGGTCCTGACAATTACTCAAATGATAGCCAAGCTTACCAGGAGATTAGTCAGCCTTCCAGGATCTTTTGCCATCTGTGACAGGAGCAGCCTTTTGCCACTGGCCCACTGGCTGCTATGTCACTACGCATTGCAGAGACATATCATCTAGTTTTTAGTCTGCTTGTTATACGAAGAACGGACATCAGTGCTACTGTCTAAAAGCAAGGGTGGTGACCTGAGAAGTAATAGAGTGATTCTCCTGGCTATAGAGTGTGGAAGAAGTTGAACTGCATGTTATGAGACTGGCTGAACAAATTACAAATCCTTTGGTAGGTAAAATAGAAAACACTATGCCTTAAAGTGGTTGTAAACCTCAAACATGAGATATGAGCAAAGCATATCCCTTTATAGTGTTTACTTGTCTCAATCCAGAGCACTATTTACATTTTATATATATATATATATATATATATATATATATATATATATATATATATATATACTATATACATTTCTGTCTGCTGCTTCCTTCCTCTGCTATCTGTATGAGTAACTTCTGAAAAGTTTTACTGACACCAAGAGAAAAAAATGGTGACAGGGGAGGGAGCTCCAGCAGATTGACAGCCTCAGCTCTGTTCCTGTGTACTGTGTGAAGGGGGGGATGTCCCTTCCCTCCAATCAAAGCTCTCCTCACTGATGTAACTTTAGCTCTCCATCCCTTTCTTTTCAGAGCTGAGAGATCCTGTGCAAATTCTGCACTTTGAATGGATGTAAGGGTAAGACGACTGTAGATAAACAGGTACCACTTATGTAGGAGGATTGGTTTAATCTCTGTGCATCGCATTGCAATTTAAAGCCTAACTCGACCCACTCTTGAATATTATTTTTGCCTTTTTCAAAAGTCTTTAGGCCACTCTACTGCAGGATCCTCTATATTGGTGCTGGGCGGGCCCATGACACCCTGCATTCACAGGAAGTAAATTAAATGATGCTGGATGTCATTCAAGTGCACCGGAGCTGGATCACAAAACATATTAGTATGCGGTGGACAGCACCAGAGAGGAGATGAGTTTTGAAGCCTCAGTTTCTTTTTTGGTAGTTTAACTATTGCTGGAACCATAATTTGTTAAAGAAAATCTGAAAGTTGGGAGTTGGGCTTTAAGTGCCATAAGCAAGATTTGCTGCTCATAAAGTCTTTGTCTGTTGTCCATATTACAGTGAGAGTATATGGCATATACAGTACATTTATATTTAATTGTATTCTTCACTGAATGTATATCTCAGACATGTAAGCTAGTATAGGTGGGTGCCAAAGAAAATAAAGTACAGGAAATATTTAACTACAGCCAGAGTTCATACATTTTCTAAGATTCATCTCAGATACTGGGATCCTTATAAGGAGAGGGAGAATGTTTAATGAATATCATTATTAATTGAATCATGTGCAATACAATACCATGCTGAGACATGGCCCGCTCTGTTTCCTGATCTACAAATCTACCCTGTGGCTTTTCTCGGCTCCTTGGCCCTTATAAATAACGATTCAGTTAATGTAAGGAAAGCATCTTTTATTCTAGGTTTGCATGCTGCCATAGGAGTGAAATTTGTTAAAGCTGAATTCTGGGCTCACCCCTCCCACCTCTCAACACTCCCCCTCACCTCCTGGAGGCCACCATGGCTGTAATTGTTGCTTTTTGTTTTGTTCTTACTCTTTTTCAGATGGCTAACATGTAGGATTCACTTAAGCTTTAGATCTTCTGTCGGGTGTTGTGGTGTCATCTCGTACTGGGACTGGTCAATAACACACAGCACTCAGAGAATGTCCTCAGTCTTCTTCTAAGCTTTATTCAACCCAGAAGACTAAGGACATCTAGTGTCTGAAAGGAATTATTGCATTGGCTATATGGTAATCAGCTTTATCGGGTGGCCACACCTGATAAGGCAGGGGTAGCTGGCCAAGTGATCGGCAGCCAGATGAGGGGCCCTTCACTGTAAGAACAATCGTTTGGGCAGATGGGACAGAGCTTAATAGTATGCAGCTTCTCCAGAAGAACAAACCACTACAAGGAGCCTCTTCTTAATTACCACAGCTACTAGGGTTGCCATCTGCCTGGGATTCACCTGGACATTTAGGGTTTTGAATCCTGTGTCCACGTTTCAGACTGAAACCCGAACACATTATTGAGACTGGGCTATGGCTTGCATGGTGCTTGCAGGTCACCTTTTTTGATGCCTATTAGAGCCTATGGCTCTAACCAGGTGCTTCAAACCCCCCCCCCCGCCGCTGTAATTCAGGCGCCTGGCGCCTGAAAAGGGGCCTGGTGCCTGAATGGGGGGGGGGGAGGGCAGCGGCGGCCATAGATAGATTCATGCAATGCCTGAATCTATCTATTGGTGCTAGAGGGGGTGGCAGGAGAGAGGGGGCGGCGCCCATAAGCCCTTATGGATGCACCGCCACTGGTTGGGAGCTATGCATGTTTGACAACATTCACAATCTCTCTTTTATTATTCCGTAGTATATGCATGCTCTTTGAAACTCTGACCTTGTTTTGCATTCATGCTTCTAACTTTGCACCTGTTTAGTAAACTGCAGGTTACAGTTGCTGTATGTGTGATCATTCGACCTATTACCTATTCTGTTGAAGCCTAACTCTAAACCAACTATTTCCTTCACTTACAGACACAGTGGCTGTGTGCAATGTATAAACTGTATGTAGCCTTAGCTACATACAGTATACAGGGCTGTACTCCAGCAGCGGGATGGTAAAGAAACAAAATTGAGTTGCTCAACCATTTACAATGAGCTCTGTATTTTCCGAATGAAGACAAAGGGGTGAATTTACCAAAGGCATATAGACTGTGCACTTTGCAACTGCAGTCGCTCCAGAGCTTAGTAAATAAGTAGAAGCTTTGCTGAGTTCCATCATCCAATCATGCGCAAGCAAAAATGCATTTTTTTTTAATTTTCCCTGCTCATGATTGGGTATTCTTTGAAAAGCTAAGCCTTACCTCATTTACTAAACTCTGGAGCAGCTGCACTTGCAGAGTGAAATTGCACTTTGCAAAGTGCACAGTCTTTTTCTTTTAGTAAATTATCAGTAAAGTTTCCCCTAACTGACTGAGGCAGAGAGGCTACATACAGGTTATACACACAGATGCTGAATCTGTCAGTGAAATAAATAGTTTGGACCAATTTGGTCCCAAAAATACTTGTTAAACTTCACTAAAACCAGGAGTTAAGCCGGGACCGGCCAAATTTCAATCTATATATGGTAGGGAGGTTGTACAGAAGATAATCCACTGATTGACTTCTGTACAACCTCACTGTTGGGTTTTCCCTGCTTGCTCAGCACTGCAGGCTATAGCCTGCAACGCTGATCAGTGTAGTCTGATGGTGGGGAAGTCTCCCTGCTGTCATAATACAATAGCTCAGCGTGGATGATTCCCCCATCCATATCTAATGCCATGTATACACGGGTGGACTTTTCGACCAGACTGGTCCGACGGAACGAATCCGTCGGACAATCCGACCGTGTGTGGGCTTCATCGGACCTGCAGTGGACTTTTTCGGTCAAAAATCAGACGGACTTTAGAATTAAAACATGTTTCAAATCTATCCGACGGATTCCGGTCGAAAAATCAGTTCGTCTGTATGCTAGTCCGACGGACGAAAACCGACGCTAGGGCAGCTATTGGCTATGAACTTCCTTATTTTATTCCGGTCGTACTTCGGACTTTGGTGTGATCGTGTGTAGGCAAGTCTGTTCGTTCGAAAGTCCGTCGGAAGTCCACCGAAAGTCCGTCGGAAAGACCGTCGGACCTTTGATGCCGAAAAGTCCGCCCGTCCGTACACGGCATTAGTGTGTGTGGATGGGGGAATCAAATCAGTTTTTTTCATTGAACAAGAAAAACTGACTCATCTATGGTATATAATTAATCTAATTTAGGTTGCTAGTTACTTTTGAAATGCATGATTGCTTTCCTTTATTATAGGAACGTATAGAAATCAAAATTTTTCTAACTGTAAAAAAAAAAAAAAAATCATCTCTTATTATAGCATTGGATTGCCTCATGGAAATTACATTTTGTTCTTTTGCATCCACCAAACATGGGCCCCCTATATCCAAGATGTGCATGCAGCGTGTATACAATAAAATAAAACTTGTATTATTTTCTAGAGCTTGATTTCCTTGGTAACTGTCTTGCTGCCACCTACTGACAGTTTTTCTTCCGACAAACAATTCTTAGCCCTCATACAAAACGTGTCCTATTGATCTAAGCCAACTGTGAGCGAATTTTTTCCGTGGACCTGGCCAGCCAATGAGGTCCTGTTACACTTCCAGGTCAGAAATTTCAAACAGCGACATACTGTATCCAGAGGTTAACTGGTTTTTTTTTTTCTTTTATTGGCATTGAAAAGTTTTCCTCTTCTACTGTACAGTGGAACATGGGCAAAGGCCAGCTCCGAAAGTCAGGCACATGGAACCGTGATGAGGGGGTGAAGGTCTTTTGCAATAACTGAGAAGGAAAAAAAGATGCTATAGGGTGTGTCAGCTTAAAACCCATGAGCACTAATTTGCATTTCAATGAGCGAAGCACATGGTAATAAAACTGGAGCAAACCACATTTAAAGTAAACTTTGCCAGCTGAGAAAGGCCAAATTTCATGTATGTAAAGGAGCTGAAAGTCCCTGGCTGTCTGTGCCAAACTGGTATTATCACTCCTGGTACACAGTACCACCTGCTGTTTAAGTCTGTAAACTTGTAACTGTTTGTCTGCTGAATAGGTCTTAGTAGCAAAATAGTGGGCAAAAAACATTCAGAAAGAAAGAAAGCTTTGACATTGGGTGCCTACAGTAAAAAAAATATTAAATACATCCCATGTGAAAAAATAAGTACACCACATGAACGACGTTGACCTTTTTTAACATATTTGAAAAGGCAAAACGTAATTTACACAGTGCCTACAGATAATGGTGAAACACGTGACCAAAATAAATTGACATTATTTATTCTTTTTTATAATTGAAATGAATGAAAATGCAGGTTTGTCATATGGAGAAAGTAAGTACGCCTGTATATTTACCATCACTTTGAATCTATAAAATTAAAACCCCTTGTTTCAGATTAAGTGGCAGTTATCAGAACCTCCTTTAGGCTGGATTCACACCTATGCAGTTTTAGCGCTTTTTGCATTTAGCATTTTGCAGATTTGCACTACAGATCGTGTTCCATAGGAAACCATGTTAAATGGACTGTAGTGCAAATCAGCAAAATGCAAAAAGCACTAAAACGGCATAGGTGTGAATCCAGCCTAATGGCCCGTACACACGATCTAAATATCGTAGGACAGATTGTACAACTTTTTTTGCTTAATAATCGCAAGTAGAAATTGAACAGGTAACTAAAGTCACGAAAATTCTCGTATGACAGAAAAAAAAAATCGGAAGTGATGTCATGTGTTGTAATGTATTTGTATTGTATTTTCGGACAACAACTATACTGACTAAATGAAAATCGTACGATCTGGTATCGTGCGAGGAAAATTTTTGTGCTTGTCCGATCTAATAATATCAGATAAACTGCCGTGATCGGCTCTCGAAAAAAGTGTACACACCAACACGAAAATCGTAAATTCTTCTTTGGACGACAGTTTTCATACGATATTCGGATCGTGTGTACGGCCCATTATGTTCACACTGATCGAACATGAAAGTAAAGACTTTGGATCCGATTTGTCCTGCGACTTCATGTCTGACTTCCGTGCGACTTCAATAAATGGGATCTGACTGATCCAATCATACCAGGCCCTTTGAGTCTGCTATGAATCTTGCAATTTTTTATGTCACACGTTATTTGCGCAGTGGTTTTTCAAATGCTTTTTTTGAAAAAAAAAACCCAACACTTTCTTGAAATAATAAACAACAAAACACTAAAATTAGCCCATTTTTTTTGTATAATATTAAAGATGATATTACGCCAAGTAAATAGATACTTAACATATCAAGCTTTAAAATTGTGTCTGCCTGTGGAATGGCGGCAAACTATGGTGCTTAAAAATCTCGATTGGCGACGCTTTAAACGCCTTTACAGGTTACCAGTTTAGAGTTGCACAAGAGGCCTGGTGCTAGAATTATTGCTATCGCTCTGACGTTAGCGACAATACCTCACATGTGTGGTGCGATCACTGTTTGCATATGTGTGCAGGAGTAACATATGCGTTTGCATTAGCGCGTAAACACGGTGGGACTGGGGGGCTTTAAAAATTTTTTTTTTTATATTTTATTATTCATTTCATCTCAAAAAATGTTATTTTACACTTTTTTTTGAATGAACTTAAACAACATCCCTTGTGACAGCATGGGCTGTGACAGGTCCCAAATCTCTCCTCTTGCCTCCCATGCAGTCGATCAGACACAGATCGGTCTGATCCCCTGCTTCCCTGCTGGTGGCCAGGTAAACAAACAGCTGAAATTGGAAGTGATGACATAACTCGTCGCTCCCGATTTCCGGGCTTACAGAGAGAGGGGTACGATGTCAGTTCCTCTCTCTATGTACAGGGCAGCCATCGCCACTAGTCCCATCACTCCAAGCTTTCCGCGATGGGAGCGGAGAACCTAGGAGAGGCGGGACCCCCTTCTGCCACCTGCAAAAGTGATCGAGTGGCTAATTAGCCACTCAGATCACTTCTGCAAAAAAGAGAATTGCTGGCTGAAAATTAACATACCAGAATGATGCCTGTAGGTGCAGGCATCATTCCGGTATAACCACTGAAACCGGGGGATGTCCATGGCGGAAGGTGGTTAAAAAACAAACAGTGTGGAGTCCCTCCTAAGACCATACCAGACCAGGTCTGGTATGGATTTTGAAGGGAAACCCCACGCCAAAAAAAAAAAAAATGACATGGGGTCCTCCCCAAGATCCATATCAGACCCTTATCCGAGCATGCAGCTGGCAGGTCAGGAAAGGGGAGGACAAGAGAGTGCCCCCCCTCCTGACCATACCAGGCCACAAGTCCTCAACATGGAGGGGTGGGTGCTTTGTGTTGGGCGGGGCTCTGCGCCCCCCACCCCAAAGCACCTTGTCCCCATGTTGCTTATATAGTCTGATGGCCACGCCCCATGGCTATATAACAACTGGAAGATGCCTGACACAACAGCGGGAGCCAGCATCAGAGGAGGCCTGGGTCGGTGGAGGAAGAAGTCATTGGCAGAGGGAGAAGAACCGGGAGAAGAAGCGGACAGAGAAGAAGAGGAGGTAGAAGAACCGAAGGGAGAAGACCAGAGGAAGAAGAACCAGAGGGAGAAGACCGAAGGAAGAAGACACAGAGCTACGATGGGGGACATTCTTCATTTTTAGTAAAGGACTTTTCGAAAACCGTATCTTGTTTTTTGTAACACTATACTTCTTTTTTTCTGGTGAATGGGCAGGGGTACAATGTACCCCATATTTATTAACATAGGTAGGGAGGCCAGAATTTTGGGGCCCCCCTTGTTAAGGGGGATTCCCAGATTCCAAAAAGCCCCCTGCCCGCAGACCCCCATAAACACCACCCAGGGTTGTCGGGAAGAGGCCCTTGTCCCCATCAACATAAGGACAAGGTGCACCCACCTTCCGCATGCTGAGGGCATGTGGCCTGGTATGGTCCAGGAGGGGGCACTCGCTTGTCCTGCCAGGCTGCATGCTCGGATAAGGATCTGGTATAGATTATGGGGGGGACCCGACGCCGTT
The DNA here is from genome assembly GCA_037952925.1 of Lithobates clamitans. Lineage (NCBI taxonomy): Eukaryota > Metazoa > Chordata > Amphibia > Anura > Ranidae > Lithobates > Lithobates clamitans. The sequence continues at coordinate 1,957,400 of JBBGZY010001451.1, read as the reverse complement.
TTTTTTTTTTTTTTTTTGCCGTGGGGTTTCCCCTCAAGATCCTCAGAGCATGCCGCAAGTTGGATCAGTTAAGATGATGATCCCGACATCCATTAAAATCAAAGGGCTGAAATCATGCCCATGTTGGACCAAAGTAGTGCAGGAAGAATTTTCAAAGTCGGACCAACACAATTCAGACCAGTTAAAATGGCTCTCATAGGGAACCATTGATTTTGACATGCCATGCGACTTGTGCTCTCGAAGTCGGAGAGCATGTTAGACCAGTGTGAACAGGCCTTAAGCCTGGTACATACAATGAGATGATTGGACAAATGATTGTTCGTTCTTTTTTTTTTTTGCCTGCTAGTCTCTATATCTAAAATGAAGAGGTTACTAAAGTTACGAAAATTCTTACATGATAGGATAAAAATTCAGAAGTGATGTAAAGTGTTGCATTGCATTTGTATTGTATTTTCGGAAAAAAACACACTGGTTAAGCGAAAATCATACGAACTGGTATTGTTCAAGAAAAATGTTCACGTTTGTCCCTGTGGATAATTTCGGATGAACTGTCGAGATCACCTCTCGAAAGCCGTGTACTAATGATCGGATTATTGTACAATCGCTTAGAAAGTGGTATTTCTCATATGATTTTCTGATTATGTGTACGGGATTTTAGGGAGTATGCAGGTGGAACCTGTCTTTTATAAACTTCAGACATCTAGAATCTGGTGGTCTCTTTGCTATTGGCTTGTGCTGTGTCATCATGCCAACATAAATAAAGCTCACTAAGGTAGGCCATACGTGATTCATTTTTTTCGATCAAACAGCAGTCTGAACGAAAAAAATTAACCAAATCATTCCCGCTTACCTATTGTATTCTGCCAGTGAGGAGCCTTCCCTGCTGGCAGAATACAATGAACAGTGTTGCCGGCTATAGCCAGCGGCACTGATCTTTTGGGAAAAACCCAACAGGCTGGTTGTACACAAGTCGATCAATAGATCAACTTGTGTACAGCCAGCTAGCCCATACATGGATCAAAATGTGGACAGTCCCTACTGAACCGGCGGAATTTCGATTCATGTATGGCCGGCTGAAGGCCTGAGAAACAAAGTTGTGGATGCCTATTGGTCTAAGAAGTTTTAAATTAAAAGACCACCAAATGATTTGAAACTAACCATTCCATTGTAAGGAAAATAATCTACAAATAACGTAGACTTCAAACAACTGTTAATTTATCCAGGACTGTCTGACCAAGCAAATTCAACCCAATAGCTGACCATTTAATGCAAACAGAAATATCCAAGATTCCCAAAATTTCATAAAAGATTGTTTAGGTAACTTTTGAAAAAGTTGGTGTTAAAGTGCATGCATCGACAATCTAGGATCTGTGTGAATTCCTGTATACTCTGGGCTGAAGGAATGCACACAGATCCTACCATTCAACCCCCCTCCAGGAAGTGAGCGGTGTAACAGCACAGACACCATTTCGACTGGCTGGTTCACCTAGTGCCTGCCGGTTTGGGCGCTTTTTAACCACTTCAGTTTCTGAAGATTTACCCCCCCCTTCATGACCAGGCCATTTTTTGTGATATGGCACTGCGTTACTTTACCTGACAATTGTGCAGTTGCAACACTGTACCCAAATAAAATTGATGTCCATTTTTTCCCACAAATACAGCTTTTTTTGGTGGTATTTGATCACCTCTGCATTTTTTTTTTGTGCTATAAACAAAAAAAAAGACTGACAATTTTGAAAAAATGACTTTCTGCTATAAAACATATCCAATAAAAATGTAAAAAATCTAATTTCTTCATCAATTTAGGCCAATATGTATTCTAGTACATATTTTTGGTAAAAAAAAAAGCATATATTGATTGGTTTGCACAAAAGTTATAATGTCTACAAACTATGGAATATATTTATGCCATTTTTATTTATTTATTTTTTACTAGTAATGGCGGCGATCAAGATTATTCACAGCGGGAGCGACCTGCTGGGGGGGGGGGGCACATTCGTGCCAGCTACCCGGAAGTATACGTGATCCTGCGCACACTGGCCATCCTGTAGCAGTAAAACTGCTATAGGGCGGTCGGCAAGTGGTTAATTTAAGGCCATTTTATGTAACTTGTGGGCACTTTTATTTTTAAAGTGTTATGCGATGAGAATTTTTTTGTTTTGTGTTTCCTTTGATTCCTGAGCATTGGAGGTGAATTAAAAGTCCACTGGGGTTCATAGATAGAGGTTCCCGGGATGAGTGTAGGAGAAGTAAGGACAGAAGAGTTCTGCTGTCAAAGCACAGTTGATCTATGCATTTAAATATAATGCCCTGTACACACGACCAGTTTACCCATCGGAATAAACTCTGAAGGTTTTTCCAACGGAGTTCCGACGGAATTCCGCTCAAGCTGTCTTGCATACACACGGTCACACCAAATTCCGACCGTCCAGAACGCGGTGACGTAAAACACGTACAACGGGACTAGAAAACAGAAGTTCAATAGCCAGTAGCCAATAGCTTCCGTCTCATACTTGCTTCAGAGCATGCATCGTTTTTGGTACGTTGGAACAGCATACAGACGATCGGTTTTCCTGATAGGAATTGGTTCCGTCGGAAAAATTTAGAACATGTTCTCTTTCTAGGTCCGTCAGAATTTACGACGTGAAAAGTCCGATGGGGCATACACACGATCGGAATATACGATGAAAAGCCCCCGTCAGACTTTTTCTGTCAGACATTCCGCTTGTGTGTACACAGAATAATAGATGTCCTGTGGACAGATTCTTGCACCTGAGCTGTAGATCTCTGCAGCTCCTCCACAGTTACCATGGACCTCTTGGCTGCTTCTCTGATTAATGCTCTCCTTGCCCAGCCTGTTAGTTTAGGTGGACGACCATGTCTTGGTAGGTTTGTAGTTGTGCCATACTCTTTCCATTTTCGGATAATAGATTGAACAGTGCTCCATGATATGTTCAAAGCTTGGGATTTTTTTTTTTACAACCTAACCCTGCTTTAAATGTCACCACAACTTTACCCCTGAGCTGTCTGGTGTGTTCCTTGGCCTTCATGATGCTGTTTGGGGGCTTCACAGAACAGCTGTATTTATACTGAGATTAAATACCACACAGGTGGACTCTGTTTACTAATTAGGTAATTTCTGAAGGCAATTGGTTCCTGGGAATTTTTTTGTTGTTTGTTATTTTCTCTTTTTCCTGGATTTTTTCTGGTGAGATCTACAATAAACTGCCGTGTTGGGTGACGGGCTGGACGCTTGATCCAGTGGTCACCCCAGTCTAGCCAGAGAGCGCGCGCAGACCACAGCTACGCGATAGGTCAACCGTGACATAGCCCTACTGGACAGGGGCTGGCCCTGCGAGTTAAATGTCTCGCGAGGTCTCGGCCTGTGTCGCAGCGTTCCTCATGGCCGACAGCCCCTCTACTTCTGTGGCGAGGAGGATCTGTCTGGGAGCGTTACACTGGAGGGGTAAGTAAGGGGTCCCCTCCTCTCCTTCCCCGGAGTGGTGTACTCCCTGGGGTGGTCGGTCCCTCCATTGTTCTCCTCCACCCCCCCCCATCCCAGGTGAGGCCCAGGCTCCCGGCCTAGGGGCTTTGGAACATGGTTCCCCTTTTCCACCTGCGGGTTGTTACTTCGGGGGCATCTAGGGTTGGGTCTGGGAGGTGAGTGATTGCCGCAATTTAGGCCGCGGTTTTGCGGCCTACCAGGGGGGGCTGCTCCCGCGGCCGGCAGGTGAAAATTTAGGCCGCGGCTTTGTGGCCTACCGGCTTGAAGGTCCAAAAGTTTAGGGCTTTTTGCAGGCTGCTGTTAAGAGGGTCTAATCCCTCTTGAAGGGGTATCGTTCAGGTTGGGTTCCAGCTTGTCCTGTGTGAAGCTCCTGTTATCTAGTTGGCTTTTGTGTTAGCCTTGGGTTAGCCTTGGGATTTTTCGCTGTCCCACCCCTCATGTTCAACACTGCTTTAGGACGTCCCTACCGTTCGGAATAAATAAGACTGTGTCTTTCAATGAACGAATGAGAAAATAGGATTTTTTACTTGCCATAAAATACATTTCTCTGAGTTTATTGACAGACACAGCACCCACCCCTCTATGGAGTTTTTTTTTGGTACTTCTATTACTGCTTGCTACTAAACTGAATACCTAGAGCAGGGAGGGGGTTATATACTGATGGAGGACAGCCCATGGGCGTAGCCAGGGGTTGTTTTTTTGTTCTGCCTAGTCCTATTCCTGCGGAGATGATATAACCCTACCGTTCTGAATAAAGAAGGCTGTGTCTGTCAATGAACTCAGAGAAATGGATTTTACGGTAAGTAAAAAATCCTATTTTACGTTTTTGGTTGTAACATGACAAAATGTGGAAAATTTCAAGGGGTATGAATACTTCTGCACTGTATGGTTATATATTTGAGCACTTTATAAAATTCTATATATGTGATTTTGAGTTGGCACATAGCACTCTAGGAAGTGTTATAATAACATGAGCGCTGTTAATAATTGTAAAAGATCCTTATTTTTTTCTTGTATTTTTGTATAAGTATATCACCTTCATCTGTAGGCCCTGTTTGAATAAAGATCTAATGTTTGCCTGTTCCAAGTATGGTGAAACATCTCAATAGTTTTGTGTATTTCGTTTTTACATGACTGTACATCCCTATAACTTCATTTATATTAGTATAATAGTATAATTTACTTTCTTTATTAACCACCAGTGGGACTTTACTGCTACCTTTATTTCTGTCTTATCTCTAGACACTGAGGTTTAAATGACACCGGTGTCAGTTGAACAGGTGTCCCATTAAAACATTTCCCCTCCATTCCAGTTCTGACCACAGTAATAGATTTTGGATTTTGAATCACTACTGTCCTCGGGCCAATGATCACCAGGACAAACAGAGAAAGGGTGAATCTCATCACTGGTGAAACAGACAGCGATAAAACCCCTCACCAGTCTATCCAAATGAAAAATAAAAGCATTGCCTTTAGATACACTTTAATTAATTAAACTAGAGATTACACTAAAGCTGGCAATTTGACATATGACAACTTTATGGCAATTTTAACCACTTTAGTTGGAATCGAAATCCAAAATGAGTGAAAATGAAAATTAGTGGTTACAAAATTGATGGTTGGCTGCAAGGAGATGGGATTGAAATTGCCTGATAAAAACCGAGAGTAAAAAATATGATTGCTTTTGATAAAATCGCTGTTTTTTTTTCTGGTTTCAATCAATTTTTCAACACACTGTATCAAAGCCATTAAGTCAAAGTCCAGTTTGATAAATCAAATTCACGTAGTAGATCAAACTCACAGGTGGTAGATTACTTGTTTTCAGGCAACCACTTTCAATCGCATGTTTGATTTTCAGGTAAATTAAAGCATTTGAAATTGCCTAAAGGTTGCCATGCGAAAGCCAACCTAAAGAGACCCTGTCACCAACTTAAAAGTTGGATGTAAAAGCACAGAAAAACCAAGTATTTTAAATGTCTACTTGCAGTGTTTTTTTCCCCATTATTTTTACGGGGAGATTGTAGAAATAAATGGTCTGGTAACAGGGTCTCTAAAGCCTAGTACACACAGGCCAAATGTCAGCTGGCATTGGTAGGTTCGAAAGAAACCAGCCGACATTCGGCCTATGTGTACTGCAGCCGGACTGACAAAAGGTCTGCCGATCGGCTCCCAATCAGCGCTCTCAGTTAATGGATGAGAGTGCTATATGGAGTGTTTTAGCGTGGAACCGTCCCCCTGTCAGAACACAATAGAACAGCAGTGGAGGTAGCTGTACTAACATCACATAGTTAGTACAGTGGCTCCGACCTGAGCTGTCAGTTTTTTTTCGCTCAGCCCACTGGGGTTGAACAAAAAAAAACCTCATAGTGTGTACCATGCGTAAGGCTAGATTTCCTTTCAATCTCTCTTATTTGTTTCATTCACAAATCCATTCACTTATCTCTATTAGGGTGGCCATTGGCCCTACTGTGTAAACAAAATATATAACAAAGTCAAGAGAGTTAAGGGCCCTATAGACAGCTCGAATTCCAGCCAATTGCTGCTGAGTCAGCAAAATTCAAGCCATGGCTGGCCCTCTAAGCATCACTCGGCTTGACAAAAGTTGATTTAAAAATTGATTGAGCGGGGTCAGGGGCGTAACTAGAAATAGCAGGGCCCCATAGCAAAATGTTGTATGGGGCCCTCCTGCAAACAGCCCCTCCCCCACAGCTGCTCTAGTGTCAATGCAGTGTGAGCTGTGCCACATACAGCGTGACCTGTGCACAATGCAGCGTGACCTGTGCCCAATACAGCGTGACCTGTGCCCCATACAGCATGACCTGTGCCCCATACAGCATGACCTGTGCCCCATGCAGCGTGACCTGTGCCCCATGCAGTGTGATCTGTGCCCCATACAGCGTGACCTGTGCCCCATACAGTGTGACCTGTGCCCCATACAACGTGACCTGTGCCCAATGCAGCATGACCTGTGCCCCATGCAGCGTGACCTGTGCCCCATGCAACGTGACCTGTGCCCAATGCAGCATGACCTGTGCCCCATACAGCATGACCAGTGCCCCTTACAGCGTGACCTGTGCCCCATACAGCGTGACCTGTGCCCCATACAGCCTGGTCTGCCTGTGCCCCATACAGCGTGACCCGTGCCCCATACAGCGTGACCTGTGCCCCATACAGCGTGACCTGTGCCCCATACAGCCTGGTCTGCCTGTGCCCCATACAGCATGACCTATGCCCCATACAGTGTGACCTGTGCCCCATACAGCGTGACCTGTGCCCCATACAGCGTGACCTGTGCCCCATACAGCCTGGTCTGCCTGTGCCCCATACAGCTTCACCTATGCAGAGGAAGAGGCAAGCCACCAGGATCAGCAGAGAGCGGGATTGCCCGCTGTAATAGCTTTCATTTGAATTTCCCATCTTCCCGGGGCTCATCGTCACATAGCCCAACCTCTTGGCCCGACGCCTTTGATGACGTCACATGTCCCGCATTGGATCGGCGTTCTGTCTATCAAAGGCGTCGGGCCAAGAGGTGGAGCTATGTGACGTGAGCCCCGGGAACACTGGAAGTTCTAATGAAAGCTATTACATCGGGCAATTCAGCTCTCTGCTGATACGGACAGCTCGCCTCTTCCTTTCCTCTCTCTTTCCCTGGCTGGGAGACTGTGCTGGCGGTGCTCTCATCCTCACTGGGCCCCATTTGGCTGCGGGCCCCATAGCGCCCGCATGGGTCGCTATGGTGGTAGTTACGCCCCTGAGCGGGGTAGAAACATATTGGCCAAACAGTGACTGCTTGCTGTCAGATGTCATCACTGAATGGGAATTCAGACATTTGTGGGTGCAGTGGTTGTTCGAATACAATAGCTGCCAGTAGAGATTCCTCCACCCAAGCAGTTAGCATGGAAATCGAACTGCGAATGGCGGCCTTGGCAGATTTATAACTCGATTCAACTGGCATTGAGTGTAAGCAGAAAGTTTCAGACCTGTTTGTTTGATCACAGAAATCAGGACAAAAACTACAAATGATTTAAATATCCATAGTGACATCACCCATTTAAACACATATACCTGTATGTGGACTGTGTACCTGCCAAAGAAATTGTAATTCAGTTTGGTCAGTCTTGTGTATCAAGCACCACAATATATATCCACACAGGTGACACCTCCAACTTCTGTTCAAGCTTTAAAATAAACTGTATCATCTCTCCAGTTCCAAGCTGATCACTGGAAAATAAAATATATAAAACGGTGCAGCGCAATAAAGGACAAATAGAATAAAGTTAATGCAATTTGCAATCAGAAGTGATGAATGGCAATATGAAATGAGGCCACCACGTGATAGTGAGAAGATCTTCAATTGATGATCAAAGAGACAAATCCTCCACTGCCAATGTTGTATACTTTTACCAGATCAGATGATCAATCTCGCTTGTTACCACCATAGGTGAGGGCAATAAATCAATTCAGCAGCAGCGATCCAATAACACAGGCAAGGTATATACAGCGTGGGTACCAGTGCATGGTTCCACTCATCCACTCATGTGTCATCTTGTCAGTGGTTCTCTGATGCCAGCAGCTAAATGGAAGTGAACACTGTAGGTGGAGCGCTAACAGAACTTCATGTAGCTGCCTGTACAGCCACTCAGCTTGTGTATTGCCTACACAGGATCAATTGAAGATTTTCTCACTATCACGTGGTGGCCTCATTTAATATTGCCATTCATCACTTCTGATTGCAAATTGCATGAACTTTATTCTATTTGTCCTTTATGGCACTTCACCGTTTTATATATTTTATTTTTTGCTGAGGTGTTTGTGATTTGCTCCTTTTGGTGTTCAGCTTGCAAGTTCTATTTTTGTGTGCGCTGATTGTCTATTTTTAATAGATCACTGGAAAATGCATCTACATTATTACACTGCTGATTCATCTTCCATATAACACAGAAAACTGTAAAGCTACAGTAGCATATCATGTTCTCTGATAGCCAGCTGAGCTTTGCAGATTAGCATAGATGTGGCTGAACAGATTTATAAGGAATTTTGTGTAATTGTGCTAACAAAACATTTTTAGAACCATTTTTAGAAATATTACAATGCATTCAGATGCTGTAAAGATAGTTTCCATGCACCCACTCCAGTATTGGTTGTACATCATTTCTCTAGACTTTCCGATACCAACAACGATTGCCCATACATAAACAATGTGCATTGGCCAGCACAAAGGCGTTCCACACAAAGTGTATGCTTAGTTAAAGCTTTTTTTTTTATTTTTTGGAAAGAGTGGAAAAGGACTATAACATCTGTTTGTTTTGTGTTGTTCTCTGAGTTTCCATTTGAGAGACTCTGTCCTGCTGTCCTACTGACAATATTTTACCAAACAGGAAGTGAGCAGAACTCTTCAATAGGCATGAGCTCAGGCAAGTCTGAACCTGCCTCAGCTATCCAGCTGGGAAGCTGTCAAGGCTGAAAGACAATCATACGAAGCAGAGGCATTTCCCACCTCACTGCCACATGTATGCAAGAGGCAAGCATACTTGTGGCTGTGGGCCAGGGGATACCTATGGTTGGCTGTCATGTTTGACAGCTTCCTGGCGGGATAGCTCAGGCGGGTTTGAGCTTGTGGTGAAGGAAAACTTGCACCTGCCCACACCCCCCTCTCTTAATGGATGCAGTCCTTGGCATAACAAAAGATTACACAGGAGAAAATTACAGCATAACATATCAACAACGAAAACATCACACAACATAGTCAGAATAACATTTTTCCTCTAGTAGCCTTGATAGGGTGGCGTCCTTCGCCATTTTTGGCATCCACGACAAGCGAGCCATCTTTGGAAGACAGTTCAGAGGCCTCAGGGGCAACAGAAGGCTGTTCAGTCAGGGAGATGTCAACTTCAGATAGAACGTTCTCACCTTGACCATCGGGAATGCCTGAAGTCTACAAAGCTGGACCAGTTGTATTCTGACTGCAGTGGCTAAGTTTCTCTGGGAAGTGGATACAACTTCACAGGGCCCTCTAAGAGTAAGTCCCTCATACCTTTACTGTCATAGTTCGTAGAGGGCTGAGAAGGGGAACCTGACCTTAAAAACATAAGGCCTCAACAAGTTTCCATGTAAACATTACCTGGTACATCGTGGTCCTCTGTTTTAATATCGTACATCAGTGATTTTTTTTTTTAACATATTTTATTAATCTTTAAAAATATACAATATATGAGAAGAAAAGTGATGATAAGCCACAATACAAAACCACAATTATGCCACACCAGTGAATTTGGAAAAGGTTGTTTTTCAAAATGGTCAGGATAAGGCTCCTGCCAGGGCTCCTGCATGTTGCCCCACCAGTACTTTGGATTCTTGATGAGTACTTTATCTCCCAGCCTCAGGGGTAACAAGTGAATTGCAGCCCCATCTGCCAAATTTTGATGGCATTCCATAACTACTTGCTTGGCTCTCTCCAGGCGACTCCACTGCTCTTGAACGCAACCATTTGGTGTATGTGAAGATACAGGCTCACATATCTCCAGCAACAAGTCCACCTGCACTCATCCACTATACCTGAACATCAGAAAGAAAAGTGTGTATCCAGTAGCTTAGTGCACATTATGATTATAGGTCCAGACCACTTTGCTCACATACTGTAGCCAACAATCTCAATGCCCCTATTCCAGTGTCCAAAGCATATGAAGCAGTGTCCTGTCACTACTCCATTCCTCTGAGGATCATAGGGAGTAGGGATGGGCTGAACAGAACCCTGTTCGGTTCGCACCAGAACTTTCGAACACCGTGAAAGTTCGGACCCGAATAATGAACCCCATTAAAGTCAATGGGACCCGACCGTCAAAAATAAAAAGCGCCCAATTTTAAGGCTTCTTTGCAAGTAATTGGGCATACAATGGTTATAGGGGTCAGGGTCCTGCCCTGGGGGACATGTATCAATAAAAAAAAAAAGTTTGTGAAAAATGTCATTTTTAACCACTTGCCGCCCACTATATAGCAAAATGATGGCGGCAAAGTGGTTTCAATACCCTGACTGGGCATATGACGTCCTCAGGATATTAAGCCGCTGAGAGTCCCCAGGGGCGCGCATCGCGGCGATCATTGTTGCGGTGTGTCAGTCTGACACACCGCAACTCTGATCTAGGTAAAGAGTCTCTGACGGAGACTCTTTACCACGTGATCAGCCGTGTCCAATCACGGCTGATCACGGTGTAAATAGGAAAAGCCGGTGATCGGCTTTTCCTCACTCGCGTCTGACAGACGCGAGTAGAGGAAAGCCGATCAGCTGCTCTCCTGACAGGGGGGGGGGGTCTGTGCTGATTGTTTATCAGCACAGCCCCCCATCGGATCCCACCCAGGACCACCAGGGAAGCCACCCAGGACCACCAGGATGACCATCCACAGTGGACCACCAGGTATGCCCCCCTAGACCCCCAGGGAAATACTAATCTGTGCCCAGGCAGCTGCCAATCAATGCCCAGGCAGCTGCCAATCAGTGCCCACTCACAAAGCCTAGCACTGCCAGTGCAACCAGGGATGCCTATCAGTGCCTCATATCAGTGCCGCGTATCGGTGCCCATCAGTGCCACGTATCAGTGCCCATCAGTGCCGCCTATCAGTGCCCATCAGTGCCCAGTAGTGCCGCCTATCAGTGCCCATCAGTGTCGCCTATCAATGCCACTCATAAGAACCCATCTTTGCAGCCTTTCAGTGCCCATCAGTGTTGCCTAGTGTCGCCTATCAGTGCCACCCAGTGCCACCCATGAGTGCCCATCAGTGCCACCTATCAATGCCCATCAGTGCTGCATATCAGTGCCACCCATCAGTGCCGCCTACCAGTGCCCATCAGTGCCGCATATCAGTGCCCATCGTCAGTGCCCGCTCATTGGTGCCACCTCATCGGTGCTGCCTTATCAGTGCCTGTCAGTGCCGCCTTATCAGTGAAAGAGAAAACTTACTTATTTACAAAAAATTTTAACAGGAACAAAAGCAAAACTTTTATTTTTTTCAAAATTTTCGGTCTTTTTTTATTTGTTTAGCAAAAAATAAACCCGCAGAGTTGATCAAATACCACAAAAAGAAAGCTCTATTTGTGGGAATAAAATGATAAAAATTTAGTTTGGTTACAGTGTAGCATGACCGCGCAATTGTACATCGTCGTGCGGCGGTCCAGGAGTGGTTAAAGTGAAAGCATAAAAATGAAAAATTCCTTCCAATATAGTTAGTGCCTGGAGATCCCATGAAGCCTGCAAGCTGCCTTTATTTTGCTTAGCAACAGCTGGAGAGACAATGTGTATGATGAGGCCACAATATAGTGTAGTGTACTAGTGTACTGGGAACAAAATTAGAGATTTTTTGGATACATTCTGGTGTCACTTTTTCTGTCAAACAGGTGCAGAAAAATTGGTCTTTGGGTGTCGGTGGCGCCTTCCCACCGTAACCCTATAGAGGTACTCTTGATGAAAGGAAGAATTGGTCTTGCTGTAAAAAATTGCAATGATATGCGTCTGTCAAACAGGTGCAGAAAAATTACTCTTTGGGTGTCGGGGGCACCTTCCTACCGTAACCCTATAGAGGTGCTCTTGATGAAGGCAAAAAAAAATTGCAATGATATGCACCTGTCAAACAGGTGCTGAAAAATTGGTCTTTGGGTGTTAATTGTGCCCATGAAACCTATACCAAAAAACATTCCGGATGAAATGATTGAACACCCTCAAAGCTAGGCAGCCTCGAAGTCCTGCAGAGATTCCACATCCCAAAAAGACTTAATCAGTGACATCGGCATCAGGGGCTTCATAGCTGGTAATCCAGGACTGATTCATTTTTATAAAAGTCAAACAGTCCACAGAGTCTGTGGACAGACGCGTTCTATGATCAGTAACAAAACCTCCTGCAGCACTGAATGCCTGTTCAGAAAGCACGCTGGATGCAGGGCAGCCCAACAACCCAATAGCATACTGGGCAAGTTCTGGCCAGTGGTCTATTCTCATGACCCAGTAAGCCAGTAGATCGTCAGCTGGAAAGCTCTCCTTCTCTGTTTTGGCCCCGAGGTAATCGTCCACCATGTAATGCAGATGCTGCCGATGGGATGTGGAAGCTGACAACCCTGGGCGGCGAGGACTAAAACAATTCCGAAATGCCTCACTTTGGCGGACGCCTTCTCCAATGCTCCTCTCTTGACCAACAGAAGACTGAAAACTATGTTTTCCACGACACTGTAACCTACTGGACTCAGGAAAAACATTCAATAAAATCCTCTTTAACATGTCCTCAAGAGATTTTATCTTCTGCACTCTCTGTGGGGACGGGATGAGTTCAGAGGCCTTCCCCTTATAACGGTGGTCAAGGAGGATTGCCAACCAGTAACCATCCTTTTCTTTTATGTCACGTCTTCTTGGGTCCTTTCGCAGGCTTTGAAGCATGAGGTTGCCCATGCGCCTCAAATTTGCAGATGCTTGAGAAGCAGACTCTTCGGGGTCACTTAGGATGACAGCATCTGGAACTTCCTCCTCCCAGCCAAGGCTGAAAGGCAGAAGTTGCAGTGCCAACAGCTTTGACAAGCTTGCATTTAGACGCTGGGCATGTGGGTGGCAGGGACTGTTTTTTTTTCCCGCTGCAGCAGATGGGGCAGAGAAATTTGCCGGCTACAGTCTACAGCTGGTGGTGTGCTACTGGCAGATGTGCTGCTAGGACCTGGTACACCCTGTGCTATACCATCATCCCTGTCAGTGGAGGCTGCTGAGAGCTAATGACTCGGTATAGCAGGGGCAGACTGAAGTGGGTAAGGAGAAGGAGGGACAGATTTGTGTCCCTTTTGTGTGGCTTTTAGGTTCTCTTGCCAATGGGCTGAGTGGTTGGACGTTAGATGCCTTGTTAAGCATGTGGTTCCCAAATGGCTGGTGTTTTTGCCACGTTTGATGTGCCTGAGACACAGTTTGCAGATAGCAACAGTGCGATCTGCTGCAGATGTTCTGAAAAAGACCCAGACAGCTGCGCTTTGGGCAGTGGGCCGTGAGATAACAGCTGCAAAATGTGATAAAATAGTTACATAGTTACATAGTAGGAGAGGTTGAAAAAAGACAAATGTCCATCAAGTCCAACCTATGTGTGTGATTATATGTCAGTATTACATTGTATATCCCTGTATGTTGTGGTCTTCAGGTGCTTACCTAATAGTTTTTTGAGACTATCAATGCTCCTCCCTGAGACCACTACCTGTGGAAGGGAATTCCACATCCTTGCCACTCTTACAGTAAAGAACCCACTACATCGTTTAAGGTTAAAGCTCTATTCTTCTATTTTTAATGAGTGGCCACGTGTCTTGTTAAACTCCCTTCCGCAAAAAAGTTTTATCCCTAGTGTGGGGTCACCAGTACAGTATTTATAAATTTAAATCATATCCCCTCTCAACCTGCTCTTATCCAGAGAGAATAAGTTCAGTGCTCGCAACCTTTCCTCATAACTAATATCCTCTAGACCCTTTATTAGCTTTGTTGCCCTTCTTTGTACTCGCTCCATTTCCAGTACATCCTTCTAGAGGACTGGTGCCCAGAACTGGACAGCATACTCTAGGTGCGGCGGGACCAGAGTCTTGTAGAGCGGGAGAATTATCATTTTACCTCTGGAGTTGATCCCCTTTTTAATGCATGCCAATATTCTGTTTGCTTTGTTAGCAGCAGCTTGGCATTGCATGCCATTGCTGAGCCTATCATCTACTAGGACCTTTTCCATCCTAGATTCCCCCAGAGGTTTTCCCCTCAGTGTATAGATTGCATTCATATTTTTGCCACCCAAATGGCATTATTTTACATTTTTCTACATTAAACCTCATTTGCCATGTAGTTGCCCACCCCATTAATTTGTTCAGATCTTTTTGCAAGGTTTCCACATCCTGCGGAGAAGTTATTGCCCTGCTTAGCTTAGTACTGTCCGCAAATACAGAGATTGAACTGTTTACCCAATCCTCCAGGTCATTTATAAATAAAATAAATAGGATTGGTCCCAGCACAGAACCCGGGGGGACCCCACTACCCACCCCTGACCATTCTGAGTACTCCCCATTTATCACCACCCTCTGAACTCGCACTTGTAGCCAGTTTTCAATCCATGTACTCACCCTATGGTCCATGTCAACGGACCTTATTTTGTACAGTAAAAGTTTATGGGGAACTGTGTCAAATGCTTTTTGCAAAATCCAGATACACCATGTCTACGGGCCTTCCTTTATCTAGATGGAGACTCACCTCCTCATAGAAGGTTAATAGATTGGTTTGGCAAGAACGATTCTTCATGAATCCATGCTGATTACTGCTAATGATACTGTTCTCATTACTAAAATCTTGTATATAGTCCCATAGGGTGGCTGCTCTCTACGCTTTCTTGATGTCGGCTTCCTTGGGGTTGTGCCGCCTCACCTTCAGTTTCCCCCTCTGCTCTATCTGGCACCGAAGTCACATCAGTGACCTGATCACCATCATCATCTCCATCTCCTCCTCCATCATCATTACCACTGGAGACAACTTGGCAATACGCTGCGGCTGGGGGAACATGGATTCCAATTTATCTACCAGTGTTCTCCTCTTTCTTTAGGCTCATGTTCCTGTCATCCTCAACCTCAGAACCAACATCTGAATCCAGTAATGGTTGGGCATCATCAAGAAGCAAGTGGCTGATGCTGTGGTCAAATAACTCAGCTGACTCTTCCATGGCTGATGTTGGGGTTATGGCAGGAATAGATGTGGACAAGGAGGCAGGTTTATCCCCTCTGGCAACTGCAGGGGACTGCACACTTGTCTCTGCTTGCGTGACAGAGGATGAGGAGGATGAGGAAGGTTTAGTAAGCCAGTCCAGCACCTCCTCTGCATGCTGTAGCTGCATAGCACGGGCAAACTCACTAAACAGAGGAAATGATGCCCTGCCTGAGGACTGACCACCACGTCCACCTTTGCTTGTAGACACATTTGTTGCTGGCCCCCTTACAGTACCAAGGGAATGTCTGCCTCTCCTTGTTGTCCTCCCAGACATTATTGGGTGGGAGGGGTCGGTACTAATAGGCAAATGTAAAGAAGAAGTGGAAATCTGTGCGTAGAAGTAAAGTAGTGTTTGGTGCACTTTAATTTGAGTGCTCACACTACACAGACATACTCCACGGATACACTATAATATACTGCAATATAATGCGCCAAACGTACAGTGAGGCACAGAACTATATGGCATTAAACTTGCAGTAACACACACAGAAGTAAATGGCGTTAAATTTGCAGGATACCCCAGACGAAGTCTAATGAGACGAAACGTGTCAGGAAGGACTCCACTGCCGCCATTATTTTATACAAGCGCTTGAAATCACTTCCTAAATGTAAGTGTTTTACTTTTAATAAAATTTTAAGTTATACAGAATTATGCTATGTGGCCCTCTTTTTCCATTTTCCTTACCTTATTAATCGAAATCGAACACCATCTGATGTACAATCACCCCCGTATGGAGATGGATTTTTTATGAGTTTTGGGACGTACTGGGTTTCAGTCATAGAGGATTCCTGAGATTCCATCCTGGCAGGGCCGATCCTGGCCGGGGTGCATGGGGTGCAGTGCACCCATGCGCCACAGAGGTGGAGGGCGCTGAAGTGCCAGAGTGCTCCCCTCCCTCCTCCTCCTCCTCTCCTTGTCCGTAGGCAGCTACCTCCGCCGGTCACCACCGCCGTCGTATCTCTTGCCATCCCCCCTCCCCCCTCCTGTCAGAGGAGGGGAGCGGAAACAGCTGGAGATCGGAGCGGCTGTGTCTCTGTGTGCAGAGAGACCAGCCGTGCAGTGACATCATGGGGGGGGCGGTCCGTGCTTGACGTGTTCCAGTTCTCCTCCTCCTCCTGTGTGTAACTCCCGCCTGTTGCCCAAGCCTGACACGCTCTGTTCTCCACCCGGGCGGCGCAGCTGCACACTGTCCTCTCCTCTCCAGCTGCCACCCAGGTGTTTTTTTAATTAGCTTAATGGAGGGGTGGGGGTGATTTGTCGGGGGTCTATACTAATGGAAGGGTGGGTTTTCCTGGGGGGGGGTCTTTACAAATGGAGGGGGGTTTGTCCTGGGGGATCTGTACTAATGGACGGGGGTGGTTTGTTCTGGGCGGTCTGTACTAATGGAGGGGGGTGTTTTTTTCTGGGGGTCTGTACTAATGGAGGGGGGGTGGTTTGTCCTGGGGGGGTCTGTACTAATGGAGGGGGGGTGGTTTGTCCTGGGGGGTCTGTACTAATGGAGGGGGGTGGTTTGTCCGGGGGGTCTGTACTAATGAAGGGGGGTGGTTTGTTCTGGGGGGTCTGTACTAATGAAGTTGGGTGGTTTGTCCTGGGGATCTGTACTAATGAAGTGGGGTGGTTTGTTCTCAGGGTATGTACTAATGAAGGGGGGGTGGTTTGTCCTGGGGGGTCTGTGCTAATGGAGGGGGGGTGGTTTGTTCTGGGGCTCTGTTCTAATGGAGGGGGGTCTGTACTAATGGAAGGGGGGTGGTTTGTTCTGGGGGGGTCTGTACTAATGGAGGGGGGTGGTTTGTTCTGGGGGTCTGTACTAATGGGGGGTGGTTTGTTCTGGGGGGGTCTGTACTAATGGAGGGGGTGGTTTGTTTTGGGGGGGTCTGTACTAATGGAGGGGGTGGTTTGTTTTAGGGGGTCTGTACTAATGGAGGGGGTGGTTTGTTTTTGGGGGGTCTGTACTAATGGAGGGGGGTGGTTCTGTACTAATAGAGGGGGTGGTTTGTCCTGAGAGGGGTCTGTACTAATGGAGGGGGGTGGTTCTGTACTAATGGAGGGGGGTGGTTTGTCCTGAGGGGGGGTCTGTACTAATGGAGGGGGCTGACCGCCTCCTGTAGTATGTCTGCAATCTCTGACCATCTCCTGTAATATGTCCGCATTCTCTGACTATCTCCTGTGCTATGTCTGCAGTCTCTGACCATCTCTTGTAACATGTCTGCAGTCTCTGACCATCACTTGTATTATGTCTGCAGTCTCTGACCATCTTCTGTATTATGTCTGCCATCTCTGACCGTCTCCTATAGTATGTCTGCAGTCTCTGACCATCTCCTGTAATATGTCTACATTATCTGACCATCTCCTGTACGATGTCTGCAGTCTCTGACCATTTCTTTTAACATGTCTGCAGTCTCTGACCATCTCTTTTAACATGTCTGCAGTCTCTGACCATCTCTTGTATTATGTCTGCCGTCTCTGGCCATCTCTTTTATTATGTCTGCAGTCTCTGGCCATCTCCTGTAGTATGTCTGCAGTCTCTGAACATCTCCTGTATTATATCTGCAGTCTCTGACCATCTCTTGTACTATGTCTGCAGTCTCTAACCATCTCTTGTATCATGTCTGCAGTCTCTGACCATCTCCTGTAGTATGTCTGCAGTCTCTGACCATCTCATGTACTATGATTGCAGTCTCTGACCATCTCTTGTATCATGTCTACAGTCTCTGACCATCTCCTGTACTATGTCTGGGGGCTCTTTCTAACAGACTCTCTAACAGAAGCTCTCTCTGTGTGCATCAGAGAGACTCCCCTCCAGGTCTCATTAGTGTACGCTCTTCCTGTATTTTCTTTATTGTTAAAAGATCATGGGAGAATCCTAGGGTAAAAAAGACTTCTTAGGGGAGTATTTCTGTGTTTGAGTGGTTGCCATAGTAACATTTGTAAAGGGGAGGAGTTGGTAAGATGACCACACCCACGTGGGGGCGCCAGAAATATTTCTGCACCCAGGCGTCTGTGACCCTAGGATCGGCCCTGCATCCTGGTTGTCGGTTGATAACACAAGCCTGTTTGACTCAAAGTACGTTCTTTTTAGTTCAAACTATCCGGTAAGCCTATATCTGCCTTCACCTATCATGTTGAATGCCAACGCGGTGGTTTAGGATCTTCATTTTCCATAATACACACTGTAGACTTTAAAAACTTTTCACAGACATATCTATTTAAGTCTTTTCACAATATTTTTATCATTGTTTCAGCAATTCACACGGCACTCATTACACGTGGTATTTTTGTGATTTCTTGTGATATAATTTTATTAGTAATCACGGTTTACAGATTTATATAATTAGATTTATATTGATTTTGTGATTCACATTTTAATGGTAATAGTTTGGTTATATCAATTAACCTAAACACTTTAGCGCTACACTTATACACTTTTTAAACGCACACCGAAGTAAATGGCGTTAAACTTGCAGTAACGCACAAAACTATATGGTGTTAAACTGGCAGTAATGCACACAAAACTATATGGTGTTAAAAACTGGCAGTAACGCACACAGAACTATATGGTGTTAAACTGGCAGTAACGCACACAGAACTATATGGTGTTAAACTGGCAGTAACGCACAAAACTATATAGTGTTATGCGTACACACGAGCGCACATTCCGACAACAAAATCCATATTTCTTTTCCGACGGATGTTGGCTCAAACTTGTCTTGCATACACACGGTCACAAAAATCTTGCCGGAAATTCCGAAACGTCAAGAACGTGGTGACGTACAACATGTACGACGGCACTAGAAAAGGGAAGTTCAATACCAAGTGCGCCACCCTTTGGGCACTTTCTGCTAATCTTGTGTTAGTAGAAGTTTGGTGACAGACGATTCGTGCTTTTCAGCCTTGTGCTTTTCCGATCATTACTGTTCTTCAGTTTGTGTTTGTGGGTTTGTATCTGGTTGTCAGTGCTTGCCCCCCCAAAGCGCACGCGAGGTCCGTATAAAATATATGGAGTACTTTGCGAGTAGGGGGGCCATTGATATGCCAGAAAATGTTTAATAAACATTTTATAAATACATTTTTTTTATATAAACTGAAATAATATTTCCTTTGATTTACTGCTTGTGTTTCTCTTAGCTGTCTCCTCGGTTCTCCAATGTCCCTTTTTTTTGGACAATTCCTTCAATAGTGCAAACGTAATTTTTTTGATACATGAGGTGACAATCTCTTCTTCTGTGAACTATTATTATGTAGTGGGTCTGCTACACACACACATTATTTTTGTTGTTAATGTATGTAATGCATTCCTGTTAAAAATATACATCATTTTCAGCACCATGAATGAATTTTGCAGAGTCACGAAAATGGCATGATTGTGGCAAATTAAAAATTACTGTGGAAGTTATTTACTAAAGGAAAATCCACTTTGCACTCCAAGTGCACTGCAAAAGTGCACTTGAAACTGCACTTGAAACTGCACTGAAAGTGCACTTGTAGTGCAAAGTGGATTTGCCTTTAGTAAATAACCCCCATTTCAGTGTAAACTCCAACTTAGTCCAAAAAATGACATTGAGCCTTGAAAGAAGAAGCCACACATTGTTGAGTAGAAAACGTTTTACTCTGTGTACATTCACATGTGCGTTAGAAAAGGGTTTTTGAACTAACCAACATATTTTAGTAATAACATTTTTTTTGACAGTACAAATGGCCTTTTTTGTGATAAACAAGCATGTTTAAAACCATAAAACAATACACAACTCAGGAACTTACAAAGTTTAACTTTGACAGAGTGAAGGCAATATCAGACATTAGTATGTCCAAACTGTGTTGATATTGCCTTCATCAGATGAGGTGATGTCACCCCTGTGAAAGCCAAATTTTGTAGATGCACACAAATCCATTTTATCTGCAAGACACAACACAAGACAAACCCTAATGTCAGGCTAAACTCTCCTAATCGTGTCGCAATATAGGCCTCAATCTAGAAGCAGTATAGGCCACTGATGCACCAAGTTTAAATTGTACCTTCGTTCAAACGATCGGCGCTTCCGATACACCTTCCTCCTCTCACAGATCATATGTACGATGCAAGCGTGTTACGCTTTATATACACTGTGCATGCGTGAAACTCCGCCCCATACGTTCTTTCTAGTCTATTCCCCGCCCCTTGTCTTTCTGCGCAGTGGGAGAGCACATGGCGGAGACAGAGCAGGTGCTTGAGAGTAGCAGCAATGACAAGGAAAGCCCGGAGCCACAAACATCCCAATCCTGGAGGATATTTAAGGCCTCAAATATGGCCTTTATAGAGATGGTAGACATCTTCAAGAGGGCCGACTATGATGGGAAGCATGGACCGTACCCAAACCCAAATGTGAGAAAGGCCAAGATCATGACTAAAGTTGTGAAAAGTCTGCTGAAGAATTTTGGATTACGGCAATCCAAGGATCAACTGAGGAAACGCTGGTCAGACCTGAAATTGAGGGAGCAGGATCAGTACAGAAGAATCAAGAGAGTGCTGCAAAAAGTATTTTGTTGTGTTTTCCTATTCTTCTTCTTACATTCGTGCTGCTCCATGTGCTTTTCTTTACTGAAGTACAGTTTAATATGGCAAGTTTCAGGTTCGTGGGCACAGTAATCGCTCGTAGTAAATATCGTTTTGCAGGTTAACTACATTTAGTCATGCCTATTTGTCTTAAAAGAAGTTTAGTACATTTTTGTCTAGATGGGTTTGTAACTAGAATGAAATGGAAACTTGATTCAGTGTAAGGAGAGGACACTTAGCAGCTGTTTACACATCTGGACGCAGGAGCACTAGTGTGGGACACCAGAACAAACTTTTTAGGGTGTCCCACACAGGTGCTCCAGTGGATACTAGGGGTCTCTACATGTGTGATACTTTAACAAAAAAGGTAAGTATTCCAGCTTTGTAAAGGGAAAAAAATCATGTCTTCAGCTTGGAACTCTGCCAAAACAGACCCTGTGAAAGCCAAATTTTGTAGATGCACACAAATTGACAGCCAAAATGGGGATTTCCCTCCTGATCCCATGCCTAATGTCAACATGTGCTAGCTCCAATCATGGGGGATCAATGGACGTGTTTCAGGGGTGCAACCCCTTCCTCTCATCTACTTTATTTGTGAGGAAAGGGTTGCACCCACAAAACGTGTACCAAGATATCCCGTGATGGTAGATAGCACATGTTGTGGGTTATTTTCTAAAGGAAAATCCACTTTGTACTGCAAGTGCACTTGAAAGTGCACTGAAAGTGCACTTCAAATTAAAGTCGCTGTAGATCCGAGGGGGACATGCAAGGAAAATAAAAAAACGCATTTTAGCTTGCACATGATTGGATGATAAAATCAGCAGAGCTTCCACTCGTTTTAGATCTACCCCTTAGATTTAGAGCGACTGTACTGCCAAGTGCACTTTCAGTGCAAAGTGGATTTGCCATTCGTAAATAACCCCCACTGTGTGCATCTTCAAAATTTGCCTTTCCAAATTTTGGAGAAAAGTTAGAAAAATAGAAAGAATTTTATAAATGTGGGTGTGTTTTTAAATCTGCCTAAAACGCCAATGATGTTTTTGAGTCTTTTTTCCACATCATTGATGTCTTCCTTGATCTTCTGTAAATCATGATTGAAGACCATGATCTCCCCGATGAGGTCGTGTGCACTTGCACTTGTGAAATTTGTTTCTTCTTCCACAACAATCACATCACCTAAAAATAAAAACACACCATATTATAAATATGCAGGCATCTATCTATTACATGAAGCTGTGGTCTCAGACACTCACCTGTTGTGGTCACTATTTTGCCCACTTCATAAACCTTTCCTTCCTCCACATCCTGAGGTCGTGGTGTTGTGAGTTCCTGGAGGTTGGGGGTCCCTGGTGACCTCAGATGTCCCGAGTCTTTTCTCCCCTATGTGAATAAAAAAAAGGTATACTTAGCATACAGATATTTGAGGCAAGAAATAGGAATATGAAACATTGCTTGGAATTGTCGTACAATTGTCTGAAGACATGATTTTTTCCCTTTACAAAGCTGGAATACTTACCTTTTTTGCTAAAGTATCACACATGTAGAGACCCCTAGTATCCACTGGAGCACCTGTGTGGGACACCCTAAAAAGTTTGTTCTAGTGTCCCACACTAGTGCTCCTGCGTCCAGATGTGTAAACAGCTGCTAAGTGTCCTCTCCTTACACTGAATCAAGTTTGCATTTCATTCTAGTTACAAACCCATCTAGACAAAAATGTACTAAACTTCTTTTAAGACAAATAGGCATGACTAAATGTAGTTAACCTGCAAAACGATGTTTACTACGAGCGATTACTGTGCCCACGAACCTGAAACTTGCCATATTAAACTGTACTTCAGTAAAGAAAAGAACATGGAGCAGCACGAATGTAAGAAGAACAAACAACAAAATACTTTTTGCAGCACTCTCTTGATTCTTCTGTACTGATCCTGCTCCCTCAATTTCAGGTCTGACCAGCGTTTCCTCAGTTGATCCTTGGATTGCTGTACCCCAAAATTCTTCAGCAGACTTTCCACAACTTTAGTCATGATCTTGGCCTTTCTCACACTTGGGTTTGGGTACGGTCCATGCTTCCCGTCATAGTCGGCCCTCTTGAAGATGTCCACCATCTCTATAAAGGCCATATTTGAGGCCCTAAATATCCTCCAGGATTGGGATGTTTGTGGCTCCGGGCTTTCCTCGTCGTTGCTGCTACTCTCAAGCACCTGCTCTGTCTCCGCCATGTGCTCTCCCACTGCACAGAAAGACAAGGGGCGGGGAATAGACTAGAAAGAACGTATGGGGCAGGCGGAGTTTCACGCATGCGCAGTGTATATAAAGCGTAACACGCTTGTTTCGTACATATGATCTGTGAGAGGAGGAAGGTGTATAGGAAGCGCCGATCGTTTGAACGAAGGTACAATTTAAACTTGGTGCATCAGTGGCCTATACTGCTTCTAGAGGCCTATATTGCGACACGATTAGGAGAGTTTAGCCTGACATTAGGGTTTGTCTTGTGTTGTGTCTTGCAGATAAAATGGATCTATTAAATGGTCATGACTTTATCCCCATATTCATTGATATGTACAGGAAGCTGCCCTGTCTGTGGCAGGTAAACCACCCCTTTTATAACAATCAAAAAAACAGGAAGGCAGCGCTGGATCAATTGCTGGAATTTGTCACGGCAGACATCCCATATTTGAAGGCCCTAATTGGTGGCATGAGGAGCACTTATAATAGGGAGCACAAGAAGGTCCAGTATTCCCAGAGATCAGGAGCTGCAGCAGATGACATTTATGTACCCAGGCTGTGGTACTATGACAGACTGCATTTTCTGGCAGGCCAGACTGAACCCAGGCCATCACTCTCCAATCTTCCTTCAAGGCTTCCTTCCACCTCAGCTGAAGCTTTCGATGTCCAACCTGGGCCTTCCACCCAGGAAGATGTGGAGAAGCCCAGCTTGAGCCAGGTATAGCATTGTTCAACATATTTCTAGTCAAATAATTAATGATGTTAACTAGATGTTATTATTGATCAGTAATTTCTAATTTTACAAAGTGTTTTACATATCAATAGACAGTAGTGGCCACAAATGATTGTGACAAGGATGAAAAATGCTGTGGTCAGAATGATAGTCTTTTCTATTTATTAACATTCAATTTGCAACAGTCATGAGCTGAAAATTGTGTGAGATTGATGAACCAAAAACTAAAACTATGTCCCTTTTTCATACACAGGAAAGTCTCAGCCTGGAGGATGGCGTGGAAAGTGGCAGCCAGGAGGTTTTCGGGCCCAGTAGCCTGCCCAAATCCCAGGTCCCTCCCCTCTGCCTTCCACAAAAAAGTTCCAGGAAGAGGAGCAACCTGGAGGAGGCAGCACTTGGCCTATTTCTGAAGGCTACTGCAGCCCTCAGAACCCCCCAGTCTTCAAGAGGACTATGCCCCAGTCTTCAAGAGGAAATGCTGGAAATGGAGGAGGGCCAACGCCTCTTATGTGAGGAAGTTATGTTACAAGCCCTAAATAAGGGGTTGAGGGGCGAACCCACAAGCCAAACCCACGTTTGTGAGTTCAATCATGGTCCTTCTCCTCCTCCACCTCCTGCCACAACTACAACACCAGAGCCACAGCCTGGAAGCAAGCCTGGAATGAAGACAAGAGAGTGATGGCCTGGGTTCAGTCTGATCTGACAAAAGACACAGGCTGTTGTAAGACCACACCAACACAAACCAACCTCCTTGAGGTTAAAAAATACAAGATAATAATGTTGTTGTGGTAACTTGACACACAAAACTAAAAACAATATTATGGAGAGCAGTAGAAAAAAAAACAAAACAAGGAGATCTATAGGACACTATAAACCAAAATAAATACATTAAAAATTAAATACATTATTATGTAGATCGGACGAAAACCAAAACAAAATATTAATGAGATCACGAGAAATAATAAAGAAATCATTTTTTCAGAACTCTGTGTAAATATGAGCAGCAAAACAACTTCATTATTCTAGCATCTCCATTACAAACGCTAGTTTTACCAGACCGAGCACTTCTGTCTCGTACTTGATTCTGAGCATGCGTGGAACTTTGTGCGTCGGAATTGTGTACACACGATTGGAATTTACGAGAACGGATTTTGTTGTCGGAAAATTTGAGATCCAGATCTCAAATTTTGTTGTTCGGAAATTCCGATGGAAAATGTCCGATGGAGCCTACACACGGTCGGAATTTCCAAAACAAAGCTCCCATCGAACATTTTTCGTCGGAAAATCCGATCGTGTGTACGTGGCATTAAACTGGCAGTAATGCACACAGAACTATATGGCGTTAAACTGGCAGTAACCCACACAAAACTATATGGCTTTAAACTGTCAGTAACGGACACAGAAGTAAATGGAGTTAAACTGGCAGTAATGCACACAGAAGTAAATGGCGTTAAACTGGCAGTAACGCAATCAAATAGATGGTGTTCAACCGCCATTACACTGACGCTATCTGAACTGTCCCTACTCTAGCTATACACTAATGTCAAGATTACTGACACGGTATCACTACACTACACTGAAACTATATGCGCTGTCCCTACTCCACACTAATGTATGTATGAATGACACGGTCTCACTACACTACAGTGAAACTATCTGAGCTGTCCCTACTCTAGCTGCACACTATGTAAAGTTGAATGATGGTCCTCCTCACTACACTCACACTATCCCTAGACTGACACTAAACTAATATTCTACACTGACAATTGAAGCAAAATAGCACAGTATAGCACACTAACTAACTAATAGCACTGAACAGAGCCCTGTTCTATCTATCTCCCCAACGAAATCACTCTGAAAATGGCTGCCATTAAAAGAATACTTTTATACTGTGGGGCGGGAATGAGCCATGATTGGATAAAGTCTTGATGACAGTGTTCAGTCATGACTCTGACAGTGCTCTGTGCCCTGATTGGCTCAAGCTTTCACTGCTTCATCCAATCAGGGCTTGCAATGCACTGTTCAGCGCCACAATGCACTGTGGTCGGTTCGGGGGGCGAGCAAACTGTCGAACGACCCATTTGTTCAGATGTTTGCCGAACATCTGAACCACAAAAGTTCGACCCGAACTTATGCTCAGGCTAAACCGTTCGCCCATCTCTAGGGAGTGGTGTGTGACTTGAGATTCAAAGTCAGGTCCTGATGTTAAAGGATCTATTTTGGGCAACCATACAGTTCTATAACGTGTCCAGAAAATTGGTGGTTACTGCTGTCTGATCGAGAGTGGACACCACAATGGCAAATTAAGAAAAGTGGCCCACGGACACCAGTGCATAGTAAAACCAGTCGCTGGTCGCTTTCTACACTCAGTGAGGTACAGTCCTAGGTCCAGAGACGTCAGGTGGTAGGTGAATTATATCTTACCAAAAAATCTGAAAGATCTTTATGTTGCTGTTTGATGAGTGTATGAGCTGGTACAGAAATTTGTGAACCATTAGTAATCTTGATTGCTAATGATTTTCTGCACGGGGCCATACACTCACCATATGGGTGCCTCTTGTTTTGTTTTTTCCTGCCAAGACCTTAGGGTTTTTGGATTATAAATTCCATGGTCATGGATCTTTTTTCAACTGAACTAGGTAACTATGCTTTATCCCAAGATTGCAAAAAAGCCAAAAGCTTTACTATACAACTGTCCTATGGGATTATTAGTATCGTGGATTAGGTCTATGCCTGCAGTACACTCACCGGCCTAAATAGTCTTAATGGCCTTGTTTGCACGGAAGAACTAAAAAACAAGATTTAGCGGAGGAGGTACGATCTGCAAAGGATAAGCTGCATCCGTCTCTCACCTCCTAGACTGTCTGCAACCCAGGTAAAATAGAATCTGTTACCATGACAGCAGACATGTCTAACTTACAGAGTAACCAAGGGGTCAGGACACAAAGAGTTTATCAGACAGATAAGAGACTCTGCCCAGAAGAAAAGACAATAATTATTTATGTTTCTGCAAGAATCATGAACATGACCTTTCAAAGACAAAACAGTCCTCCCCTCTGTGCCCAGACTTGTTAGTCCTGACCCCCACTGCAATCACACGGTCAGCTCCCAAAAAACAGGGCTCAGTATAATGGATACAGGCACATGTTTTAATATGCTACACTTAACGTTCTTTGTGTCTGTCGTAGAACATGTTCCCGCATCGCAGTATGTGGGGAGCTCAAGTTGCAAAGGGATTTTTTTTCATTTTTACTCTTCAATTACTCTCCAAACATCAAACTATAATTATTTCGGGTCAGATTTATTCCAGAACGTTTATGTTTCAAACTGTTGTTTGATACCTTCTTTTTGAATATTGATACATACTTTGTCTTAAAAAAAAGCATTCTATACATGATAAAATGTCACAAGGGCACCACAGGTCCTCTAAAGTGACAGAAAAGAGAAACAGCTTGCTTTGCTGCTACATTTGTCTGATTGAAGCTTCCAACTGGGCTGTTTGATAAGGGATGACTCAGTGCTGTGAAGGCTCGTACAAGTTCTGCAAACAAGTGGCTTCTTTTAGCACCCCTGTCAGAGTACAATAGCACAGCGGGACAGTTCCCCTTATCACACATCGCTTGTGTTGATGCGGGGATCTGTCAATCTTTTTTGTTCAACGCACTGGTTGAAGGGAAAAAAAAATGCATGTCTATACTCAGCCTAACATCAGCACAAGTGGACTGTCAGGGATTGGCGGTGTTGGTACATCTGCATTGCTGGAGTAGTGGTCCACTATATTCAGAAACTGCACCAATGAGGGACTCACATAGCAGACGTAGATCAGTATAACTTACTTCACACAGTAAGGAAAAATAAATGTCCAGGATGTGTTACAGGGGAGTGGGGGGTCAACATTTTCTTAGAGTTGCGCCATTTTGATAAAACTTCAAAAATCAAGCTATATAGTGGAACAAACTGTACAATGAGATAATAATAATTAGCATAAAATTGGATAAAATAAACTATATCTGTGTTATCGTAAAGCTGGGTATACACATATAAACTATATTGTCCAAAGTATTGGGGCGCCTGCCTTTAGACACACATGAACTTTAAAGGCATCCCGCTCTTGGTCCATAGGGTTCAATATTGAGTTGGCCCACCATTTACAGCTATAACAGCTTTAACTCTTCTGGGAACCCATTGGGTAATAAATTTAAAAGAGCGAACAAAAGTCCTGGAGAGCTTAACTCCAATGTAAAAATGCATTTAAAAGCAAAGGAGAAGGCCTTCAAAAATTACAAGGTTGAGGGATCATCATCAGCATTCAGACTTTATAAAGAATGCAACAGGAAATATAAGGGTGCAATTAGGGCGGCTAAGATGGAACACGAACGACACATAGTGGAGGAGAGCAAAAAAAAACCCTCAAGAAATTCTTTAAGTATGTAAACAGTAAAAAAGGGAGGACAGATCATATTGGCCCCATAAAGAATGAGGAAGGACATCTGGTTACAATGGATGGGGAGATGGCGAAGGTATTGAATTTATTCTTCTCCTCAGTCTTCACGAGGGAATCGGGGGGCTTCAGTAACCAATAATAAACTTATGACTCGCACTATGGACAAAACACAGTGAATATAAATATAAAGGTGATCAGACATCACCTTAAACAAACTTCAAATATGCATATGACCATATATCTTATGAAAAAAGGACGTGTGCAAAAATTAATAAACTAGCAACAAAGGCTACAATATATTGTACAACAAAAGTTTAGAAAATTGTGAGTATTAGTCCATATATGAACACCCGAGTATGGTGTAAAAATCCAGTGAAGGTCCAGTTATATGGAAACATAAGTGCTTGGGTCCACCACCATAAATAGAGTACCTGGCCGCTTACCAGAAACCCATGACCCCCCGTTACAGAGGGTCTGAGTGAGCTGTTAAGTCCTGGTGCTCCGGACCACCATAAAGCCAAGATGAGTAGCTGGAATGGGGCGTCAGGGACTGTAGTACAGATGGATAGATCCACAGAAAAAACCTGGCCCTCAGCAGAGTGGTGTAACCATAAAGAGAGAAGGGGAGGGCTCCGATAGTGTAAAATCATAAGGCTTTATTGAAACAAAATAAAGTATACACTCACATGTAAATTCAGGAATAAACGTTCTTTGGAGAAGAACAGTCTGTGGCACCGGCCGGATGCTCACAGACGGCCTGTCCTGCTGGTCTTCGCAACAACAGTGGGAGGTGACGCGATGACGCAGCTCAGAAGCACAGAAGCCTACTTAGACACATGTACCGCCAAGGATCATACCACAACCAAACATCAATACACAGTGAGGTAACCAAAACTGCAATGTTTATCCTCATGACACATCACAGGAAGCACCTCCATGGTTAACAGAGGACATAATTAAAATTATACTTGGGAAACTTAACAATAATAAATCACGGGGACCAGATGGCTTGCATCCGAGGGTACTTAGGGAACTCAGTCAAGTAATTGCCAGACCATTGTTCCTAGTTTTTACTGACAGTCGACTTCTTGAAATGGTACCAGCTGATTGGAGAAAATCCAATGTAGCACCAATATTTAAAAAGGGCCCATAATACATCCCTGGGAATTACAGACCAGTTAGCCTAACATCAATAGTATGCAAGCTCTTGGAGGGGATGATAAGGGACTAGAGACAAAATTTTAGTAATGGTATCTTTAGCAGTAATAAACATGGATTCATGAAGAATCGTTCTTGCCAAACCAATCTATTAACCTTCTATGAGGAGGTGAGTGGCCATCTAGATAAAGGATGGTCTGTTGATGTGGTGTATCTGGATTTTGCAAAAGCATTTGACATAGTTCCCCATAAACGTTTACTGTACAAAATAAGGTCTGTTGGCATGGACCATAGGGTGAGTACATGGATTGAAAACTGGCTACAAGGGCGAGTTCAGAGGGTGGTTATAAACGGGGAGTACTCGGAATGGTCAGGGGTGGGTAGTGGGGTCCCCCAGTTTTGTGCTGGGGCCAATCCTATTTAATTTGTTCATAAACGACCTGGAGGATGGCGTAAACAGTTCAATCTCTGTATTTGCGGATGACACTAAGCTAAGCAGGGGAAAACTTCTCCGCATGATGTGGAAACCTTGCAAAAAGATCGGAACAAATTAATGGGGTGGGCAACTACATGGCAAATGAGGTTTAATGTAGAAACATTTTAAATAATGCATTTGGGTGGCAAAAATATGAATGCAATCTATATACTGGGGGGAGAACCTCTGGGGGAATCTAGGATGGAAAAGGACCTGGGGGTCCTAGTAGATGATAGGCTCAGCAATTGCATGCAATGTCAAGCTGCTGCTAACAAAGCAAACAGAATATTGGCATGCATTAAAAAGGGGATTAACTCCAGAGATAAAACAATAATTCTCCCGCTCTACAAGACTCTGGTCCGGCCGCACCTAGAATATGCTGTCCAGTTCTGGGCACCAGTCCTCAGGAAGGATGTACTGGAAATGGAGTGAGTACAAACAAGGGCAACAAAGCTAATAAAGGGTCTGGAGGATATTAGTTATGAGGAAAGGTTGCGAGCACTGAATTTATTCTCTCTGGAGAAGAGAGGGGATAAGATTTCAATTTATAAATACCGTACTTGTGACCCTATAATAGGGATAAAACTTTTACGAGGAAGGGACCAAGACACGTGACCACTCATTAAAATTAGAAGAAAAGAGGTTTAAACTTAAACTACGTAGAGGATTTGTTACCGTAGGAGCTGCAAGGATGTGGAATTCCCTTCCACAGGCGGTGGTCTCAGCGGGGAGCATCAATAGTTTCAAAAACTTTTAGATACGCACCTGAACGACCACAACATACAGGAATATACAATGTAATACTGACATATAATCACACACATAGGTTGGACTTGTGTCTTTTTTTTCAACCTCACCTACTATGTAACTATGTAACGCTGTCCACAAAGTTTAGGAGTGTGTCTATGGGAATGTTTGACCATTCTTCCAGAAGCGCATTTGTGAGGTCAGGCACTGATATTGGATGAGAAGGCCTGGCTCACAGTCTCCGCTCTAATTTATTCCAAAGGTGTTCTATCAGGTTGAGGTCAGGACTCTGTGCAGGCCAGTCAAGTTCCTCCACCCCAAACTCATTCATCCATGTCTTCATGAACCTTGCTTTGTGCACTGGTCCAAAACATTTGGTGGAGGGGGGATTATGGTGTGGGGTTGTTTTCCAGTGGTTGAGCCTGGCCCCTTAGTTTCATTGAAGGAAACTCTTAAGGCGTCAGAATACCAAGACATTTTACACAATTTCATGCGCCCAACATTGTGGGAACAGTTTGGGGATGGCCTTTTCCTGTTCCAACCTGACTAAGCACCAGTGCACAAAGCAAGGTCCATAAAGACATGGATGAGTGAGTTTTGAGTGGAGGAACTTGATTGGCCTGCACAGAGTCCTGACCTCAACCCAATAAAACAGCTTTGGGATGAATTACAGCATAGACTGCTAGCCAGGCCTTCTCGTACAACATCACTGCCTGACCTCACAGATGCGCTTCTGGAAGAATGGTCAAACATTCCCAAACCTTATGGACAGCCTTCCCAGAAGAGTTGAAGCTGTTATAGCTGCAAAGGGTGGGGCAACTCAATATTGAACCCTACAGACTAAGACTGGGATGCCATTAAAGTTCATGTGCGTTTAAAGATAGGCGTCCCAATACTTTTCACAATATAGTGTAGATCTTTTTCCTTCAACCAACTCCCCAATCCCCGCTATACAATGAAAAGGGGGGAATCACCCACTGCAGCAGTTCACCCACTATTCTGACAGTTGCAGCCAACACCCGTCAGAAAACCGAAACAGTGGCATGCATCCGATTGGCTGCAGCCATTGTTCTGCAGATAACTTCCCACCTGACTCCTTCCATATTTTAATTGAAGAATGTTGGGTGGGAGGGGGCAGATAAACATATCAAATTTAGGAACCATACGAACTGTGTACAGTGTGTACCCAGCTTTGGAGAGCATGCTATGGCATGAGTTTGTTAAAGCTGGCAAGAAAAACAGGAACAGATTTTGAAGAGAGTATTTACATTTGGGGACTTTGGGGACTGAAATCAAGGACAATGCATATAAATCTTCTTTTACACTCTTTTACAAATAACAGTTAAAGTAGAACTAAAGCAATTTTGGATAAAGTAGGGGAGGGTTATAATCACAGTATGATTTATGATTGCCATCTCTGGCCCATTTGGCAGATTTCCCATCAGTTCCTGTCCCAAACCAAAAACAGGGAGTGAGAGGAAAACCCTCTAAAGAGAGGGACTCCTTGGTTGTCACTACGGTCAGCAGAACTACTGTCTCTATTGGAAGATATTCTCACTATTCTTGTTCTGGGGACAACTTAAAATTAGTTTTCTTTTTTATAACTTTCACTTTCAGTGATAATGGTAAACAGGACAACTAGAAAAGGTGAATCTCCTTAATGGGGGCACAGACAACAATGAACACTTAACGATTGTTCTATGCCCCCCCCCCCCCCCAACTCTATTCAAAGCTAAAAAAAAGTTTTGCCTTTAGTTATACTTTACACCTGAGCCGGCGATATACTTGCTTGGTCTCCTGTCACCCAATATGCCTAAGGACTGACCCTGCATGTGTTAAAGGCTGCAAGATGTCTGATTGCCTCTCGTTGGCGAAAGACGCAAGAACCATCTACACTAGAGTTCCACTCCCATATTCAAGAGATTAAACTCAAGGAACTTCTTACGGCCTATCACATATCCTATATAACACACTCCCCATTTATGAATGGGTTTGGGAAACCTGGATCTGTTTCAAGGACACCACCTAAGATATCTTGTAGCCTTCCTTCTGCACATCCTAGTGTTCCCTTGGTGCTTCCTCCTCACCTTCTTTATACTCCACCTGTGTTAGCTTCCCCTTTTACTCCACCTATGTTAGCTTCCCCTTTTACTCCACCTATG
Organism: Lithobates clamitans; assembly: GCA_037952925.1. Classification (NCBI taxonomy): domain Eukaryota; kingdom Metazoa; phylum Chordata; class Amphibia; order Anura; family Ranidae; genus Lithobates; species Lithobates clamitans. The sequence goes on along the minus strand of JBBGZY010001451.1, from coordinate 1,924,669 downwards.
TTAGCTTCCCCTTTTACTCCACCTATGTTAGCTTCCCCTTTTTACTATTTTTTCCTCAGACTGAAACTCTGCTTTAACCGTATCTTCTTGTTGGGTTTACATGAAACAAATACAGCTTTGGATTATACTACACAAATGTAAATTACAGGTTGGTTACAATAGGCAGTTCATATGATCCAAGTGACAGGTTGTGAGACGATTTCTACATATGCATAGTTATCAGGTTCTTCTATGGACTTTTCCATTGATGGCTTTGTTACCTCGGACTTTATGTAGGGTGACTGATTTTTTTATCTCTCCCCTGGGATTATTCAATATCTGACCCTTGGCTAGTTATATTTTGACTGTGATGAACACAGAAGCCCTATTATGCAGTAAGTTTGGAAAATGTTTTTCTAATTTTTCCAAAAAAAATTATTATTAAAAAAAGCTAGCGATAGAGACTGTATCATATATGGAATTTTTGATTTGCCCATGGTTCCACTTTACTGAAAGAGTATAAAGTAATAATGTAAATTGAAAATAAGGTAAAGTACAAAGAAACAGCCTACCATCCTTCCCTAAGCTTTTGACAATCAACCTAATTCTAATTGAATGCTGTAGAATACTTTGCTTTTCATGATATTTCTGCCCCTTGAACTGCTTTCCTCTGTAATTCCGTACATCTGAAGTATTGCTAATTGTTCCAGTCTTTGGTAGAAGTATGGACCTGTGATACTAATCCATGTTGGTGGATTCTGTGTAATCATTATATGTGTATTTCTTTGCAAACAACACACACACAGATCAAACTGCAAGCATAGAAGTGATGGATCATTATTCAATTGCAGATTTTGCATGTTATTGTATACTCTCACTGTATGTTAAAGCGGGGTTCCACTCCAATTTTTAACTTAATCTTACCCCCTTCAGTTAATTGCATAGATGTTCAAATGCCGCACGAACATTTTTTTTATCGCTGTAATTACCTTTATATTGTACTTTATTGTGGCACTTCCTGTCTCTCCTCCCATGGGAGTAGGCATGTTTATTGCCTTTCCCCGGCGGCGCACTGTCTCCTGGGAGCTTAGTGTCAGGCTTCCCAAGATTCAGTGCGGGAACAATGATCATGCTTGTGACCAAGCTGTGAATGAACAGCATTCACCGCATCCAGGAAATCAATGCTTGTGGGCTTCACATGCCCACAAGCAAGATGGAAACAGCCAGCATCACATTTTTAAAGTTATTCTTCAGTACGAAAACAGACAGAGGCGGAAGTATTACACCCAAACTGTGAGTATTATTTTGGGATTAGCAAAGTGTCTCAATGACCTAAAAAAAAAAAAAGATTGGTCGCCGGACTCCAGGGCTGGACTGGGATAAAAATTTGGCCCTGGACTTCATCCAGACCGGCCCACTTTAATTGTGCAAACAAGCACAAAAATAGTATATTAACTATACGCAATTGTGCAAAAAAACATAAGTAGCATAACATAAGGAGTCCTCACTAACCTCTTTTACTATTTCACTTATTCTCCTCTGTTTTTTTCTCATCTTTCTCACATCACTGTGTGAAATTGAAGGCGAACCAAAAAAGCCATTACTTTGACAGGCTGTCACTGAAACCAGCCCACTGAGCCATCGGCCCACCGGGAAACTCCCTGTAGTCCCGATGGCCAGTACAGGCCTGCCGGACTCCCACTTTAAAGTCTGACTCCAGGAAAAGTAAAAGTTCTCTCTTCCAGTACAGGTGAAAACCATTTTGCCTGACATTCTTTGAACCATTAAACTTTGGTCTAAGTGTGTTTGTCAAAGCACTAATACACTGCCCAACAAGAATTCCTTTGTGGCTGTATGTGGTGAAGAGATGAGCTTGGGTGTGTTATTGTATATATCTATATATATATAGATATATTTATATCTATATATATATAGATATATATCTTTTGTGGCCCCCAATGAATCCCCAAGCACCGGTCAAGACTAAGGATGAGCTTGTGCATGTTATTTGGATATACCGTACTTATCCATGTATAACATGCACCTTCGCTTTAAGAGGGAAGTTTGAGGGAAAAAAAAATAATTTAATAAAAGAAATGTGAAGCAAAAAAAAGGTCAGTGCCTATCAATGCAGCCTAATCAGTGCCCATCTGCAGCCTCACAAGTGTCACGAATGCCGCCTCACCATTGCATTGAATGCAGCCTCACCATTGCCATGAATGCAGCCTCAAATGGAGTCTCACCATTGCCATGAATGCAGCCTCACCATTGCCATGAATGCAGCCTCAAATGCAGCCTTAAATGCAGCCTCACCATTGCCATGAATGCAGCCTTACCATTGCCATGAATGCAGCCTTACTATTGACATAAATGCAGCTTTACTATTGCATGAATGCAGCCTCACCATTGCATGTATGTAGGCTTACCATTGCATGAAGGCAGCCTCACCATTGCATGAATGCAACCTCACCATTGACATGAATGCAGCCTCAAATGCAGCCTCACCATTGCATGAATGCAGCCTTTCCATTGCCATCAGTGCAGCCTGATCGATGCCCATCTGCAGCCTCGGAGGGGATAGGTAGGGGACAGGGACGAGCGCCAACAGATTACATACAGGAGAATCTCCTGTTTTCTCAGCGGCCTCTTTAATACAATGTCCCGCCTCCTCTGATAGACAAAACAGTCGTCCAATGGCAGCCCAGGAGACGGGACTTCCTATTACAGAGGCCGCCATGTAAACAGAAAATTCTCACTGTATGTATTCTGTCGGCGCTCGTCCCGCTCCCTCCCTGTCACCTCCGAGGCACATATATATACATAAATACGGGTATATATCTTTTGTGGCCCCCGCGGCGCTCGGGGATTTGTTGGGGGCCACAAAAGATATATATAGCAGATTACCAGTGGGACTCTGATCCTCTGCTCCCCAGCAAACAGAGCTCCTCTACCTCCGGCAGTGGACTGTCTCCTAGCATCATCAAGTCCAAGCACTGCATCAGTCTTGAGGATACCTGAAGGAGGCTGCAGGGATCAGTCTAGCAATGCAGAAGAGTTTCCAGGAGCAGGGGATCAGGTAAGTGAAACTGCTTTACCCAGTCACCATAGATATATATGAGCACTTAACCTTTGGTGTGTGGGTGCAGCCCCACTGCAAAGGTTGCATTTTTACTTAGCCAGAGTTTAGCTTTAAAGTAGCTGCAAGTACCGACTAATTGGTATTTGAAGAAAATGTTGCCCCAACATTTCACATTCCTGATATGTGCTTGTTGTACCATACCATGTTAGAAAGTATCCCATTTTCTTTGTATTGCTTCCTTTGTGTGAAATCCCTGCTGATCTTGGCAGTCCCCCTGCTCTCCTATTTCATACTGACTGCACTAGGTATGAAAGCACATCCTTCACAGCGTGGTCAGTTTTTTGGCTGTGATGGGAGAACAGCTTGCCTAGTCTCCAATGATCAGACTTGTGCTGACTCCCCGTTCACCAGGAAGATCTGTATACTGCTGTTTCTCCACCCCCACCTCTCTAAGCCCGTTATATAGCTGAGAACAAAGATTATGTGATCATTTATAAAAAAAAGAAAAAAAAAAAAGGTATTTATAATGTTTTTTTTTTTAGGATAAATACACAAACATTTTGTCTTTTATTCCTATTTAGGCCTATTTGGGAGCACATGACGCATGACGTGTACAAATCACTCGTTCCCTATGAGGGTCGTCATGATTACGGACCAGCTGCAGCAGTTTTACTGCGGCAACATGGCTCGGCTGCGCGAATCGCCGTTATGTTACGTCGGTAACATAGACGGCCACTAGGGGGTGCGTGCGCGCTGCTGGAGGCGCACACGCGCCCCCGCTCGCTCCCCGAGCCGATGCGAGTGCCCGCCGGTCTCGATCACCGCCGGGCTCCCGCGATCGCTCGGGCCACACGGAGAACCTGGAACTGTGTGTGTAAACACACAGTTTCCAGTTCTCTGAGGGGAGAACTGACAGATCGTCTGTTCATACAGATAAACAGTGATCTGTTAGTTTCCCTGCACAGTCCCCATCCCCCCTTCAGTTAGAACACACACTAGGACACACATTAACCCCTTCACTGCTCCCTAGTTTTAACCCCTTCACTGCCAGTGACATTTTTACAGTAATCAATGCAATTTCAATCACACTGATCGCTGTATTAATGCCAATGGTCCCAAAAATGTGTCAAAATTTTCCGACGTGTCCGCCATAATGTCGAAGCCACTATAAAAATCGCTGATTGCCGCCATTACTACCCTGTTTCCCCGAAAATAAGACCTAGCGTGATTGTCGGTGATGGCTGCAATATAAGCCATGCCCCCCAAATAAGCCCTAGTTAAAGTCCTTGTAGGTCTTATTTTCAGGGTAGGGCTTATTTTTGGGGAAACAGGGTAGGGCTTATTTGGGGGGTGGGGCTTATATTGCAGCCATCACCGACAATCACGCTAGGTCTTATTTTCGGGGAAACAGGGTAGTTACTATTACTTTTTGACCAAAAATATGTATAAGAATACGTATCGGCCTAAACTGAGGAAAAAAATATTTTTTTATATATTTTTTGGGGATATTTATTATAGCAAAAAGTAAAAATTAATGCTTTTTTTCAAAATTGTCGCTCTTTTTTTGTTTATAATGCAAAGAATAAAAACCGCAGAAGTGATCAAATACCACCAAAAGAAAGCTCTATTTGTGGTAAAAAAATGATGTCAATTTTGTTTGGGAGTCACGTCGCACGACCGCGCAACTGTCAGTTAAAAACGACGCAGTGCCGAATCGCAAAAAATGCTCTGGTCTTTGGCCAGCCAAATGGTCCAGGGCTTAAGCGGTTAAACTGTTCCAACACAAGTCAGTCCGACTTTAGAAAAGGTTCCTGTACAGTACTACTTTGGTCTGACTTTGATCTGTTTTCATCCTATTCAATGTTATTGAAGTCGGATCCTCGTCCTAACCATCCAACTTGTGACATCCGATATGGTGATTGCAACAGCAGGAAAAGGAATTTATGTCACACTGGGATTGTTTTGATTGGTCAAAGGACAAGTCGGACAAATTTGGAGCAAAACCGTATACTGTTCATTCAAGTTGGATGGAAGTAGGACCAATATACGGACCAATGTCGCAGGGCAAAGTAGAATCGACAGTCGTACAACAGTCTGTGTCATAACAGTGTGAACCCGACCTTAAATTAAATAAAATGTTTTACAATGTGAGGGTTTATTTGCTAAAGCACTGTGTTTCATAAACAATTTATTTTTTTAAAAGAAAATAATTGTTTTCAGCTTTTTTTATTATATATTTTTTTGTTGCATCTCAGTGCTGCTGATCTCCTGCATTCCTGTTGTGTACATGGCTGCATGGCATTTTTCAAGGGGGGTTTCCTGATGGCAACAACAATGGACCATTTCTGCTTAATGTATGTAGAAACAACCATGTAGTTGTAGTCTCCATTGGGCAAGCATGTGACAGGGTGACAACGCAAGAGAACAATTTAAAAACAGGGACATAGCATTGTCCCCCTAAAACAGGCAGTGCTTGAACAAGGAAATTTATAGCTGAATCACTGGATACCATATTAACAAAAGCTATAGATTTGAAAAGAGCAAGAAAAAACTTTTGATATTACCTTAACACGTAACAGGTGATATTAGGGATTGGATTTACAGACACTAACTCTGCCTAGTACATACACTGGTTCACAATCAGTAGCCACAATTTTTTTTATACAAGGTATAAAACCCTGGCTATAGGTTTACACATTTCTCAAAATGTGTCTCAAACCTGCTAACATTTTATTGAATTCCTGGTGCTTTGGCGTGCATTTTATTAAATTCCAGTTCTGTTAAGTAGTCTGGGCATTTTCCAAGCTTGGAGAGAACCCTTGTGAGTACAGTCTATGCAGGAACATTTCAGAGACACGGATGGAAGAAGGAAGGTATAATTGCTTGCCTAGCTGCTGTCACACTAAGATGCCGGTGTAAAAAAAAAAAAAAAAGAATACCAGATAAAGTGGTATTAACCAGCATCCTTGGCATCTGGGATTTGTTGAGCTATAATAATATTGATAAATATATCTGTAATCAATAATACATCAGTAAATGCAAGCAGTGTAAGTACCCGGTATCAGCCTCTTGCAGTCCCTGTACAGCAGGGCTGGAGCATGAGAAAAATAACCAGCACAAAGAGCCAATAAGTTCATGTGCTGGCAAGAAGCATATTAATAAGAGGAAAAGGCAGAGTGAAAGAGAGATGAGCTTATCAGCGAGCTTCTTTTCCTTTACTGTCCAATCACAGGCTGGGGCAAGTCCAGGACAACCTAGGCTTAGAGGAAGGGGGTTGAATGATGCTGGACATCAGAACAATGACATCTAGTGGCAGAAAAAGTACTGCAGGGAAAATCTCTGTTATTTTATCAACTGGCTATTCATTTTTATCTTTTTTTTTGTTTTGCTGACGTTCTGCTTTTAAGCTGAACTCTAGACAGATAAGAGATACATGTTCATGCATTATTGTAGCTCTGTATTTGTCATTACATCAATAAATGTATTTTATAAAATACAAAAAAAAGTGTAAACAGCTGAATTTCACCTGGTATCAGCCTCTTGCAGTACAGCAGAGCTCAGTCCAGGGAAGGGGGAACTATACAAGGAGCTAATCTGCTCATTTGCTGACAAGGAACATGCTGACAAGAAAAGAAAATGGAATTGCAGAGAGATGAGCTCATCAATGTGATGCTTCTCCTAAACTTTCCAGTCACAGGCTGAGGTTGGGGTCCATGAAGGACTGGGCTCAGAGGAAGTGGGTTGAATCATGCTGGCAGTCATTCAACCTGGAAGACTGAGGACATCTAGTGATAGAAAAGATGTACTGCGGCAGCAGCTTCAGATTAAAGATATTTCAGCAAAAGCTGCTTTGTAATCTTTTAATGTGCTTTTTCTTTCTTAATATTTCTGTTCTGCTTTAAATTCCCCTCATATTACAATGCTAACCTACTAATAGTTCACAAATTTGTTGATGCATCATTGTGTAGACATCAAGAACTGGAAACATAAACCGGTAACCATTTTGGAAGAAGTCATTTTATGGTAGTTAGATACTCTCCCACACATACATTTCAGTATCGACCAGAAACAACTGCAGTGAGAATATTATTAATGAGCCCAAGCTACTGACATAATCACTGTTCCTTTCATCATTAATATTACTCATGCCTTGACCTTCAGCACATTGGATGGGGGGGGACTCCTACACGTTTATTTTAAACATTCCTCAGTCTCCGGAGAATTAACTATCTGAATGCTGAGCTATAGAAGAGGTGGGTCCTTCATCATGATATTCAATTTGTGGCCCTTTCGGGAGAGACAACATGATAGACATATTAAATGGGCCGGTGTCTGTGCAATCCATAAAGTTTATGTAGCATGAAAGCCATTGATGGTGAAGTATTATGGACAGAAATCCACGCTTGCAATAACAAGCTAAAGAGTTCACGTCTTTCTTCCATCACAGTCTATTGCTTTATAGTCCCATAAGCAACTAAAAGTTTAAAGCAACAACTCTCCCCCTGCCTGAACAAAAGAATAAAGTCTACACAGCTCTGACTGCTTATACAAAAATGATGCTTCCTATATTAATGCTAAAAGGTATCCAAATGTACTGGAACTAAACTGCTGCTCAAGGGTGTCATAACACTGAAAGCTAATCTCTGGGAAAGCCAATATGCCGAGAGATAGTGGAAATGGGTCATGATACCCTGAAGAGACATTGTTCACAAAAGGTTTTTGCTTTTAACAGTTATTTATTTTATAGCTTATTTTGCTTATTAAATTTGTTCGAACAGCACAATGTCTATGTTACACGATAACTTCTCTAGACACTAGAGGCCTGATGTATAAAGAGAGTCTACAAGTGTAAGGCAACTTAATCTATTCACTTTCTAAAGCTGCATAAATTTAAAAAGTCAGTTGAAGCTGAACTCTAGGCAGATATAAAAGATATGCAGCTCTGCATTCATTAACATCTTACCTGTTGCACACAGGAATGAAAAATACTGAGTTTTTTACTGATCTGAAATGAGATGCATTGTTGTCTATGAGACATTGCACACAGCTGAGTAAAGATCAGTAATATCAGTGCTATATCAAAGAAAAAAGGCACCAAACCAGGTAGTAAAGGCAAACTTAATATAGTAGCACCCAATATGGTTGGTAATTAGTCAAGTATAAAATGGATACGCAATAGTGATAACACAATTTAGCATACAAAGTGATTCAGAAAGGACTAGGCATAAGATGACATTTGACGTCCAGATCAGCATTAACAGTAGCAACTTTCTCAAGTGTAGCAGTGAACAGTAGTAAAGATTGCTGGAACTATACTTCCAGAGTGCATTTATGGCAGCGATGCTAGTCCTAGACCGACAGGGCATGCACTGTCCAAAAGAAAAGGAGAATGGTAGTGGATGCGGCAGGGGAACTAAGGGGGCTTGCAGAATAATTTTTATGGGAGGGTCCGTCCAGCTATCGTTGGGGCCCTTTAAGAGCATTGGTGCACTTAACAACAGTCCCAGTTAACCTGCATGCAGTATAGGTACAGTATAGGTATGTATAGTCTTGGCACAGGTGTAAGGTAGATTCGGTTCAGATGTGGTAAAGGTTCCGTATAATGCGGTATAAGGTTGGTATAGGTGCAGTCTATGTTTGGAATAAGTGTGGTATAGAGTGCAATACGGGTGCGGTATAGATTTGGTACACTTGGTGTCCTGCTCTCAGTGGCTCAGTTACTGCTAGAAGTAGGGTTGCACCAATACCGATACTAGTATTGGTATCTGTGCCAATACCGAGCATTTGCACAAGTACTTGTACTTGTGCAAATGCTCCGATGCTTGTCCTGATACTTAGGCAGCCTCAGGGGTGATCGGTATGGCGGTGGGGGGAGTTACAAGCACTGATCTCCCTGTATAGCTTTTCTGACAGCCGCGTCTCCTTCTCTCCCTCCTGCGGCTGACAGGGAGATCGGTGCTTGAAATTGCCCCCCGGCCGCACTGATCACCCCCGGCTGTCCCCCTCTGTGCTCCCCGTGTCCTCCTCTGGGTCCCCCTGCGTCCTCCCTGGCTCTCTGTGTCCTCCTCCGGGTCCTCCTCTGTGTCATCCTCCGGGTCCCCCTCTGTGTCATCCTCTGAGTCCTCCTGCATCCTTCCCCGTTCTCCAGCTCCTCCTCCAGTCCCCCCATGTCCTCCTTCGTCCCCTGTCCTCCTCAGGGCCCCCTGTGTCCTCCCCGGCTCTCTGGCTCCCCCACCAGTATTGTAAAACAAAAACAAGAAAAAAAAAACACTGACTCCATCCACTGCCCCCCTCAAAAAAAGAAAGCATTGTAAAAAAAATAACAGAAAATATATTAAAAAAATTGTAAAAAAAACCCCCAAAAAAACAAAAACTACCGACTACCGACATAAAAAAAGTATCGGTAATCGGTATCGCCGAATACTTAAAAAAAGTATTGGTACTTGTACCCGGTCTTGTAAAAAAGTGATATCAGTGCAACCCTAGCTAGAAGTATAAGCAATGGGCAAAAAGCCATCTCATCAGTCCCTGGGATGCTCTAGTGAGTTCTTGATGTACAAGGGGGGCACCTTTAGCCTCTTCCTGAATAATTTGTAAAAAGGCTTTGTACTTTGTGAACAGGTTTGCCTAATACAAAGTGCTCCATGATTAGACAAGAGGAGAGGAGGGGTGGGCAGAGTGTCTGCAGCTGCAGGAGCTGAGACCTGAAGGTTGAGCATCTCAGTACCAGAAATATAGGGATAGCTGTGCTCCTGGTGCTCAGTAAAAAAGGTAAATGAAAGAGATAAATCCACGAGGTGGCATACACCTAGTTGGACTTAACCCATAGAAATCTATCACATTTCAGAAAGTGGCGGAATTCCTGGAATTCAGCTTTAACTATACTTGCACATGACTGAATATCCTTTGTAAATTGGATTTTCAGGGTCTGACCACACTGACCAGTGCACTTCATCATCTTAGGGTGTAATCATACAACATCGCTCCATACTGTGTCCTGGCCTGCTTTAAAAGGTGAGGTCAGTTTTTAAAAGGAAAGCAGAGGGACTGGCAGGAACACCTGGGATTTTACACAAAGCAAGCAATACAAAACGAACAGGATACTTTTTCATACAAGTGCATGGTACAGCAGGCACATATCAGAAATATGAAATGTTGGGTTAACATATTCTTTAAGATATCAGTTTAAGGTGATTCTTTAAATGAAAAATGGTAGCTTCCAGGGCATGACCTGCATTGGCATGTGAGCGGTCGCTTCACACTAAGCTCCCACTCCTTATCCTACATCGACCCTTTCCTCTGAGGCTTACCAGCTCCTTTCCACTCCGGTTTGCTGGGCCTTGCACCACTGACATGGCAGCCTCATTTTCTGAGCCTGACGTATGATGACGAGAAAAGGTCGGCAAGAACGTGCGGCTTTGGCGGCTCCAGGGACTCAAGGTGGTGCCCAGCAGCAACAGCAGCCTCCACGCTGCACTGAGAAAAGCAGAGACACAGCAAGTAAGGTACCTAGACCCCCTAAACAATCGGAGAAGGAACCACCCTGGGATATGTTGTATTTTGCTCACAAGCTGTCTGGTGCTGATGGACCTTCTCCCGCTACAGTGCACGAATCTCCTCTCCTTCCTGAGCCTGCTAGCATAGATGAAACAACCATCCTGGAAGAGGGAGAACTGGGAGATGAGGTGGGGGATCCTGCTTTGGAGACAACAGATCAGGACACTGTTGAAGCCCCACAGCCTACCCTTAGTGAAATCCTACAAGAGGTGCAAAAATGTACAGCATCAATTGATTTGAAAGAGCGTTTTGACGGGCTTTGCAAGGTAGTCTCCCTTCTACGCAAAGACCTACATAAAATTAGGGAGCGTACTATGGCTGTTGAAGGCCGAATCAGTGATTTGGAAGATTAGCTCTCACCACTTGTCAGTGATGCAAAAATGGCCCCTCAACAGGCTTTGGCTGTCACAGATCGCGCATATGATTATTATTATTATATTATTATTATACAGTATTTATATAGCGCCAACAGTTTACGTAGCGCTTTACAACTTGAGGGTAAACAGTACAAATACAATACAATTTGATACAGTAGGAATCAGAGGGCCCTGCTCCTTAGAGCTTACAATCTAAGAATATGATATAGAAAACCGACTACGCTGCAATAATGTTCGCATAGTAGGGTTGTCTGAGAAAGTGGAGTGCAGAGACCCTACAGCTTTTGTGGAACAGTGGCTGCTGGATATTTTTGGCACATCTCCGCGGCCTCTACCACTTGGCCATCAATCTAGATCCATGTAAGCTTGCCTTCTGAACTACAGAGACCGTGAGATTAGCTAGAGAAAACAAATATTTTATATAATGGCGTGAAAGTGTCCTTCTATCCCGACTTCTTCATGGACGTCCAGCAGAAGCGAGCAAAATTTGCCCATGTTGAAAAATGGTAGCTTCAATAAATATTTTATGAAAACAAAAATCACTGACTTTTTAAGTAAACTTCAGAACTGATCTCCTGGTTATTATGCTTTTAGCTTTTGGGAAAGCACATACTTTGCTATCTATCAAAAGTCATTGATTTTACTGTAAAACAGTAAAAGAAAAGCAAATTTGTTTCAAGGATACACAGAACAGCTTGGGGCCCGGAGCTCATTACGAATTCCTGAAGATGAGTAAATTTGTTTACCAGGAATCAGTGCGGCCATCAGCTTCGCCTGCCGCCCACCTAGAGCTGAAGGTCACCAAGTATATGCTAGAGCTCCATCTGATTTTTGTTTTCAAGTGATTGAGTCATTTCAAAGAGCTGAGGGCCTAAAAATCCTACATTAATGCTAACATAAAAAAATGAATCTATCTTTTTTAGAGCCCGTACATTCATTGTCAAGAGAAAAGGAAAAACGATTGATGGGTACATTTTGACAAGGAGAAAATCACTCTAAAAAAATGGCAAGATTTTAGTGGCATTCAAACCAAAAGTAAGCTTGTCATATGTATAAAGCATTTAAGACGACATAAGGAGTTAAGAGCCAGCATCTAGAGATATGAAAGCTTTCAGATTGCAAGTTTACAGTTCTCAGGAGATCTACTATTGCTCCCAGCTGCTCCTCATTTGGAGGGACTGTCCATCTCATAGAACCCAATCCTTCAGTTAACCTTTTTTTCGGTTTGATGTGTTTACCTCTATAAGGAAAAAAATAACTTTTTAAAGTATCTAAACCCTATTTTTTATTGGGTAGAGTAGGGACAGATAAGAGCCTCTCAGGTTTGTCTGTAAAGGTTCTATTCAGGTCATTGTATAGCTAGTAGTAGATAGTCTCATCAACTATTACAGCTGCTTTAAGGAGTGTCTGTAGGAGTGTCTGTAAAATACCCCAGCATTTATATCCACACAGGTAGCACAGGTACCTTGGCCTCTGCCAGGTTTATATTAATCAAAACATAGAAATATAAAATATAGAAAAAAGCGCCAGACCATCAAACAGATAAAAAAAGTAAAGGAAAAACAACAGGAAAGGCGCCTCTTAGTAAAACTGTATATTTAATGTTATATAAGCATTAAAAACACTCACATTAAAAACTTAGATAGTCCGGTGTGGGAAGTTCAGTATAGCCAAACAGGATTGCGTCCTCCTATGTCCACAGTCTTACTCCTCTGTTGCTGACGGCTGGTCCGTGTGATAAAAGCTTCCGGTATCAGTAAAGATCCAAAACGAGGCTTGGGCACCGCCGAGTAGTCAATTGGGAGGCTGGGACGCTGGAACGCACATCCAGAGTATGTGCTGTACTGCCGTAAGGCGACGCGTTTCAGAGCATGCGCACTCGGGCGCGCTCCTTTCTCAAGCTAGGGAATACAGGAAACTGCAGCCTATTTAAGTGCTCTAATGGCACCGCCACCTAGTGGATATAATCATAATTGCATAGGAAATACAGGTAATGTTACAGAAAGGGCCAAACGGAAACCACTATATATTAGCATTACAATTTGGGTATTGTGTGCCTACTTGTTGTTGGTGTAAGATGTTAATATATGTGTAATATTGTTATGCATGCTATCACTACTTATGGCAATTATTAATACATACTCTATATAGAATAACTGTGGTCGCGTTAAGCTAAATATTATGTAATTACCTAAATGGACTTGATAACTATGTATATGTGCAATATATGCAAAATAGAAGGTGATGGAGTTATGGGCACATTTATGCACAATGGTACTACCTAATGGAATGGTACTAATATAAATTGATAATAAATTAATAAAATAATTTAATTAATCAATAAAAATCATTAATTTAAGATAAATTAAAATTAAAGTTAAAATTAGAGCATATATATATATATATATATATATATATATATATATATATATATATGTACTAAATGTATATAAAATGGTACTTTATGTTAAGATGAACCTCAACTGCTAATGGGAGGGCCTATTAGATCTCACCACAAAAGAAAAACTGGCCCTAAAAGCACTAACAGATAATACAAATTTAATCATAAAAACCGCTGACAAAGGTGGTGGAATCGTAATCCAAAACAGATCAGATTACATAAAAGAAGCAGAACGTCTACTTGCAGATAGTTCTACCTATCAAAAGTTACGGTCTGACCCACTACCAGAATTCCAAAATGACATAAATCTTCTCATCAATGGAGCTATTCTTTCAGACATCATTGATAAGAATGAGGCATCCTTCCTACGGAAGGATTATTATCGCACCCCATACTTTTACCACATACCCAAGGTTCATAAAGACCTGACCAATCCCCCAGGAAGGCCCATAATCGCTGCCATGGACAGCATCACGTCTGGCCTATCCAAATATATTGATCACCATCTACAGCCCCTAGCCCAGGGACTGCAGTCGTACATCCGAGATGGTACCCATCTATTAGATCTATTGAAACCATACAGATGGGAGGATCAATATATTTGGTTATCACTAGACGTGAACTCATTGTACACGTCTATTCCTCACACCTTTGGAATATTAGCCCTCAATCATTTTTTATCCCAAGACCCATATATGAGCAACAAACAGGCTACGTTTATCTTGGATTGTGCCAAATATTGTTTAACCCACAATTATTTTTCCTTCAACGAACAGTATTATCTACAAATCCAGGGGACAGCTATGGGGGCCAACTTTGCGCCCTCATATGCTAATTTAGCAATGGGACTATGGGAACACGGATACATTTGGCAAAACAATCCGTTCCTCAGGCATCTCATTTTTTACGGTCGTTACATAGACGACATTATTATTATTTGGGATGGTCCAGCTGATGTCGTTAACCAGTTTGTGGCCCACTGCAATAATAATCCACATGGCCTGAGTTTCACTCATGTCATGGACAAAGAGAGATTAGCTTTTCTTGACCTTGACCTTTTTCACGTTGGCAATGAAATACACGCAAGGAACTTCTTCAAACCCACGGCAGGAAATTCTTTGCTGCATTACAAAAGTTGCCACTATGAAAAATGGAAAAATAATATCCCTAAAGGGCAATTTTGCCGATTACGGAGAAACTGTACACAAACATCTGACTACATAGATCAAAGTCATCTACTAAGAAAAAAACTTAAAGACAAAGGGTATCCAGAGTCATTGGTTGACCAAGCGCAAAAATATTATTTGCAATCCATACCTGTTACCAAACATCAAAATGAAAACGCATCAAATCCATCAGGACGTTTCATTACTAGGTTTCACACAAAATTCTCCAAAATGGAAGCAATATTTAGAAAACATTGGCCCATCCTCCTTGAGGACCCATATCTCAAACCAGTCTTACCCAATTATCCTAAAATCACTTACAAAAAAGCCCCCAATATAAAAAACCAAATAGCACCCAGCAAACTAAAAACCATCAAAAAAACCGTACCATCACAGGCCCATATGATTCCTCTCAAGGGCATGTTCCAATGTAGGAAAACCATGTGCAAAACGTGTATGTTTGTAAAACATGGTAAAAAACAATTCACCACTAAAGGGAAAACCTATCTACTTGACAATTTTTATAATTGTGGTTCGGAGTTTGTAGTTTATGGCCTAAGTTGCCCATGCAATCTTATCTATGTGGGGCGCACGATACGCCCACTTAGACAAAGATTCGAGGAACATAGAAGAAAGATAGAAGGCGGGAGGGACAAACATAGTGTCCCCCGCCACTTCTGTGAGTACCACGCTAGTTCCACTGAAGGTCTTGAAGTATGGGTTATTGAACAAATGCCAAAAAATTTACCCTTAGCTGAAAGATTTCACAGATTATGTGAAAGAGAAACTTTCTGGATTTATTCTTTGGACGTTCTAAATCCTGGTGGAATCAACGAGGAAATAGAGATATCCACCATCCTGTAATAACACTAACCCAGAGTGAATATGAACACATATCCATGAAGTAAGAATCCTGCCACTACCCTGCCATATATCTAATAGGCCCTCCCATTAGCAGTTGAGGTTCATCTTAACATAAAGTACCATTTTATATACATTTAGAACATATATATATATATATATATATATATATATATATATATATATATATATATGCTCTAATTTTAACTTTAATTTTAATTTATCTTAAATTAATGATTTTTATTGATTAATTAAATTATTTTATTAATTTATTATCAATTTATATTAGTACCATTCCATTAGATAGTACCATTGTGCATAAATGTGCCCATAACTCCATCACCTTCTATTTTGCATATATTGCACATATACATAGTTATCAAGTCCATTTAGGTAATTACATAATATTTAGCTTAACGCGACCACAGTTATTCTATATAGAGTATGTATTAATAATTGCCATAAGTAGTGATAGCATGCATAACAATATTACACATATATTAACATCTTACACCAACAACAAGTAGGCACACAATACCCAAATTGTAATGCTAATATATAGTGGTTTCCGTTTGGCCCTTTCTGTAACATTACCTGTATTTCCTATGCAATTATGATTATATCCACTAGGTGGCGGTGCCATTAGAGCACTTAAATAGGCTGCAGTTTCCTGTATTCCCTAGCTTGAGAAAGGAGCGCGCCCGAGTGCGCATGCTCTGAAACGCGTCGCCTTACGGCAGTACAGCACATACTCTGGATGTGCGTTCCAGCGTCCCAGCCTCCCAATTGACTACTCGGCGGTGCCCAAGCCTCGTTTTGGATCTTTACTGATACCGGAAGCTTTTATCACACGGACCAGCCGTCAGCAACAGAGGAGTAAGACTGTGGACATAGGAGGACGCAATCCTGTTTGGCTATACTGAACTTCCCACACCGGACTATCTAAGTTTTTAATGTGAGTGTTTTTAATGCTTATATAACATTAAATATACAGTTTTACTAAGAGGCGCCTTTCCTGTTGTTTTTCCTTTGCATATCTGGAGTGGCTTCACCTCCCATCAAAAGGCTGCCCTATCTATAGACTGTCTGCATCTCACAAAGAGCGAATGCTCAAAAGGACATTCCTATAGCAACATTTGCATATGACATAAACCATGTAACCTGCGCTATTTGTTTGTTTACTTAGATAAAAAAAGTATATGGTAACTTTGGTAATCATTGCTCTTCAGCAACCATTACTATGCTTTTCCAAAAAAAGAAGAAACCTTGCGGTTTTGAGTCCATTTAAGTTTTATCCTATGTTGAGGCCTGAGGAGGGGGGAGAGGGTTTGTTTGGCCCCCAAAACATATTGACTCTTTGTATAACCTGTTTACCAAGAAGTCATGTTACCTTGAACACTTTTATACATTTTTTGGTCTGGTGCTTTTTTTTTTTTACATTACGGTTACTGTTATGGTCTATCATGCATTGATTTTAAGCCATATTGTAAAAAAATAGTTATTGAGTCATCATTATTGAGCCAGCATTTTTCTATTGATTGGACTATTGTTTGGCTTGCAGATACCTGGCTGTGCACCAGTGTCCTATTCTAATTGGATAAGGATAGTGTAGGTTTGAGCACTCTCATTCCTTGTTTAGTTAGTTTACTGTTGGGTAGTCACTGGGGGAAGCCTTGCTGTGTGGGAGCTGCCAGACCTATTAACCAGTTCAATTTAGGAGAAAATTGTTGCTTTTTTTTCATGTGTAAAAGTCTTCATTTGTGGCAATAAAATTATTTAAATACCGTATATGCTCGAGTATAAGTCGTTCCGAGTATAAGTCGAGGCCCTAATTTACCACAAAAAAAATGGGAAAAACATATTGACCCAAGTATAAGACGAGGATGAGAAATGCACAGCTACTGTAAGTGGAAAAGAGGGTCAACAATGCCAATTTGCAGCATCACTGTTCCCATTTGCATGCCTCACTGTGCCCATTTGCAGCCATAGGTCCCCTGAACTTCAAACTCGGTAGTTAAGGGTTCCTAGATGCCCCCTAGCTGCAGCCAAAATTTGGGGTCTCTGAACCCAAAGGGTCCCGAAATGACATTGCTGCAGATTGACACAGTTGACTGAATGTGGGGCCCCATATCTCGGGGCCACTTAGTGCTAAGAACCCCAAATTTGGTATGCAAACCCAGTGGAACTAGCACCATTACATTTCCAAAGCTGGGGTTTCTAGCACCAAGTGGCTCCGAGATACAGGGCCCCAAAAATCAGTTCAGAAAATGTCAAGCACTTTTTTGCAGCAGAGAATGACATTTTCCGAACCGGTTTTGGGGCCCCGTATCTCAGGGCCACTTGGTGCTAGCAACCCCAGCTTTGGATATGTTATGGTACCAGTTCCACTGGGTTTGCACACCAAATTTGGGGTTCCTAGCACTAAGTGGCCCTGAGATATGGGGCTCCAAATCGGTTCAGAAAATGTCAAGTTCTTTTCTGCAGCAGAGAATGACATTTTCTGAACCGATTTTGGGGCCCCGTATCTCGAAAAAATGAAATTTTTTGCTGCAGAAAAGTGCTTGACTCGAGTATAAGTCGAAGGGGGCACTTTCAGCACAAAAAAATGTGCTGAAAAATTCAACTTATACTCGAGTATATACGGTACCCAAAACATTATATATTTTCCGAAAGCAGAGGCCCTGTAGAATAAAAAGATGATAGTTGTAAATCTTTATGTCACATAATATTTACGTAACTGTTTCTTAAATGCAAATTTTCAGGAAAAAATATAATAAAATTAATTTTAGTGTAAGCACACACACTATACTACTAAATTTTTTTGGTAAAATATAAAAGATAAGATTGCGCTAAGTAAAGAGATACCAAACATGCCAAGTCTTAAAATTGTGTGCACCTGTGATATTGCAATAAACTACTGTACCCAAAAATCTCAATAGGTGAAGTTTTAAAAGCTTTTACAGATCATCAGTTTAGAATTAAACAGGAGCTCTTGTGCTAGTTTAGTGCCCTCTAGTGTATGCTAGAAGTAGTGTGTGGTGTGTTAGAGTTTAAAGTAGGTAAATTCTAGTTTGGCTCAGAGCTAAATCTGAGCCATGGAATCTGGGTCAGGATTCATTGAAGTTCAGGGCTGAATGACTCATCCTGACAGCTCCTCTGGTGCCTCCCCCTGGTCTGGAAGGTTCTAGAATTAGTGGGTGGAGGCTAGGAGGAGCTGCCTTGAATATTTACGAGGGCTCGGCCAATCCCCAGTAGTGGGCTGGGAGGGGGCAGAGCTTACCTCATAAATAGACATGAGCCAGGCCAGCAGGGCAGTCGGTGAAAGATGGAGATCCAGTGCTGAGGAAGCTGTTGGTGGCCCTCAGGGTGCTCCCTAGTCTGGTGGTGACCTTGGGATGGGTTTGGGTGCTGGAAGGATCCTGCCATAACACATGGAAGGAAACCCTTCCTGGAGGCATGGGAGAAAGAGAGAGCAGAATGAGTAGATCAGCACTGTTGGGGACTAACAAGGGGGAGACTGCCATATGTAGCCACTAGCCAGTCTCCCTGAAGACAGCAGTGCGCTTAAGTCTTCATCCTTCCCTGAGAGATCTCCTGAGAGTCAGTCGGGAGGACTGGTGTGAGAGTTAGCCTGGAGGGCTAGTGAAACTGGCAGCTGCAGCCAGGTGGGTTGGCAGTGCCTGAAGAGGTGGTGCTGGTACCAGTAGCCACAGATGAGGGGTACAAGCTGATTCACTACATTTTTGCTACACAACAAGGGGCTATGAGTTCCTGCCTGTAAAGGGCTACACTCTGACTGCGAGCCAGGCAGATTATTCTGCAGTGATTCAGCTGGAGCAAGGAAGCAAGTGTGTGCAGGAGGAATGTAAAGGATACTGCATATAGCTGTATATAGGAAGATGCCCCTGAAGTTGTTGCTAAAGTTCTGTTGAAGACAAGTGGGCATCCTATAACCTCCCATCCCTATCCAAGTTATTAACCCTCAAAAAATAACAAAAACAAAGTCACAGACTGTTCTCTGACTCTGGGTGTTTGTGAAAATTTGGAGTGCCTGGCTGTGCAGGAGTGAGGGATCCAAGTTCATCAGCAGACCCTACGGGGGGGGTGCTACACTAGAATTATTGTTTTCACTCTGATGTTTGTGGCGATGTGTCACATGTGTGGTACGTCCTTGGTTTTATATATATATATATATATATATATATATATATATATATATATATATATATATACGCATGCACACCCTGTGTGTGCGTTTACGTTTGCACATGTGTGCAAGGCAACATGGGCTATGGCAATCTTTTTTAAAATACATTTTATGTAATTTTATTTTTTGTATACTTTTTTCATGTATCTATTTGTTTATTTTAACTTGATTGCTATTACAAGGGGTTCATAAACTCCTAAGTGATAGCATTGGGCAGGTGACAGGTACTCTTTTTGGAGACATTAGGGGACTAATAGATCCCAATGTCTCCCCAGTCCTTCGCAGCATTTCACCTGCTGTGTGATAGTGATCGGTGGCTAGGGAGCTGCCACATCAGTTTCACTTTCAAACCCACAGCCTGCTGAACAAATGGATCACAAGTTGATGGTTGCTACTTTCATCCAAATTTTAAATTGCTGCATTTGTAAATTTAAAAGCCAATATAAAGGAATATTAGTGGTAAAAAAAAGCCCTTGTGGATTTAATTAACCTTTTTTTGGTTAATTCTTCTTTAAGGGGGTGTGACAGGGGGCGTGTCCTATGCCTGTATACGTTTGCTAGTAGGTGTCCCTCATTCCCATCTCAAAATGTTGGGAGGTATGCTATCATCCAACCTTTAAAGTACTGTATTTGTTACCTTGAAAAGCTAGTTCAAAGGTTATGTATTGGTGAAAAAAGCACTTGTGAGTTTACATAATCATTTTGCTTACTATTTCTTCCAAGTTAGTGGAACTGAGGGGGCGTTGCAGGGACATGTCCTTTACTTTCATACTTTGTAACAAAAGCTGTCCCTCTTTCCTTTCTCAGAAAATTGGAAGGTATTACCGTTTTGGAATCTGGTACAGATCGAGGTCCCCATGAGCAAATTCAAAGTCCTCATACCATGCTGTAAAAATTAAACTATCTATGTTTTTTGAATACGCAGCTTGGTGTTCATCCGTTAAGACCCTTAACACACATATGTGTTAAAATCTGTAAAACGCCAACACAAAAATCAGACGCATACTTTCTCTGCGCCTGTTCTTCGTCTCAGTGGGGTTCACCAATACAGAAAGCTGTCACGGTAAGACAAACTGTTTTTTTTTTAGCTTAGGAAAGCACTTGCTCTTGTAGAAAAGATGGTTATTTCTAATTTCCCTGGCATATTATTTTTCTTCTCCCAAGCAGGCCTATCCTCCTACACCTTGCACAGTGCGGCTAGGCTCCTATAAGGAGTCCACCCCCAACCTCAAATATGTGCCAGAAAGAAGTGTGATTAACGGCACGCTGCTTTAAAACTATATGTCCTTCTGTGACATGCCCTAATCCCCCCTCTGCTCAGCTTAATTGACTGGTATGTGAAACCTTGTAAAAAAATGATTACTTGATGTTAAACAAGTGAATTATTGACATTTAAAAGCAGTCACAGAATGGATGTCATAACTCAAAAAGTCTGCTGGCTAAAGCAGACGCACTTACACAGGGCCTGGTCTTACCACTGCGGACCACATGAATCCAAAAGAAAACACACTGAGAGGGTAATCTATTTAAAAATCTCAACAATCTCCTAATTCCCTTAGCAATTCTTTATGTTACCTTTAACTCCCCAGGAAATCCAGCATCCGAATTAGACAATTGCAAACAGATGTGTGCTGGTTAACCTTTGTTGCTACCTGGATGGCGGATTGGTGAAGTTGGGCATGATGCAGAAAAAAGAATGAATGGATAGACATGTAATCTGCTGGACCCTATATAGATTGCAGAAGGCTATGGGTAGTTATTGAAGTACATCTAAACCTAAAAACAAAAAAATAAAATACTGCAGCTTACCAGTTCTTATATGTGGAGGTTGCATTCATTTTCATTTTAGCAAGTACAGAAATACCTGATGATCTTGCAAGAAATACAGCATACTTGTCACTTCATGTAAGCTAAACTGGAACCACAAACATCCCTATCCTTATTGCACAAACTACTAATCCTATCATCACTCCCCCCACCCCAAACCCACACTTCATACTTGTAATAGGGATGAACAAAGGCAGACATGTTTGAAGTCCATTCTGGGTGACATCAAAAATGGCCACCACTGATTTTCAATGGCAGCTACAACAAAATGGCCACCGCACGATATCCGGTCTCCACTAGATAAATGGCATCTATCACAACCAATCCGGGTCCCCTGATGAAGTCACGTGATGTAATGCGTAAGGCATCCCAGGCCAGAAGTAACGTTGGAAACTCATATGCTGCTTGTGTTTTGATACACTGAGGTATTTTTAACAGTCATTGGATGTAAGAGTTACTATTTTTTAAATAAATTCTTGTATTGTAACTACTACACTATGGGAGGTCACTTTGTTTTATTCTAAACATACGTATAAGCACAGTGGAGGGCGCCTTAAAGGGACCATCACCATGGATCACTAAGATACATTTGTCAGATCTGCAACCAGGCTTAGATCGGTGGAACATCGCCCTGAGTAAGGAATTGTAATCAAAAGGCGTATTTACTTACTTATAAAAGTGAGAGTTCTGGGAACACAGAGGTGTCACAAGGAGGTGAAAACACACTCATATGTTACATCACCACTGGATAATGAACTATCACATACTATAATATAATTTATGCACCTGGACACAGACTGCAATATTATGATGCACTTTATATGTGATTCATTTTAAAAATTCAAAATATATCACAGGTTATGTATTGTTTAAATTCTATTGATGCACACATTATTTGTTAGCGTTTGCGCAACGCCATTCATATACCGTATATACATTCTGGGTGACAACCATGGCCCCCTCCAGAGATGTAGTGGAGAAATTAATGTAGACATAAGGGGTTGATTTAATAAAACTGGAGAGTACAAAGTCAATCAGATTCTAACCTTAGCTTGTTCAATTAAGCTTTGACCAAAACCCCCCCAGGAAGCTGATTGGTTTCTATGCATGGTGAATGCAGCAAGAGCACTACAAGTCCTATGTGTCCATTGTGGCTATTGCATCCCCCCCATGCTGCTGATTTGATCCAATACGCTACTGCAGGAGTTAAGGGGAGAAAAGCAGGAGTGAGCAGGGTGGATTGAATGTACGACCTGCTGTCATCCTCACAGCCAGCCATGCACAGCACGGGGGGTTGGCAGTGGTTTGTTTTTGGGGACCGAGTGGATAAGTGGCTGGAGAGAAAACACATAGGAGTTTTGGCACTCTTGTGTACTCAGCTGGCAGCGCAGTGGCGGGAGTAGGGGGGAAGCAAGTGGACACATAGCTGCTGGCACCCGGCTACAAGGCTATGTGCTGACAAGCAGCCTGCTGATAGTAGAAAAAAGTTAAGTGACAAAGATGATCTCATCGCCGTGCTGCTTCTCTTTTCACTGTCCAGAGCCAGGTTGGGTCCAGTACGACCAGGACTCAGTGGGTTGAATGGTGCTGGTCATCAGACTAAGGACATCTAGTGGCAGAAAAGAATACTGCAGGGGAAATCTTTGGCTTGAAGCTGATTATTTCACCAAATGGTGGTTTGTTATTTTATCTTTTTTATGGGCTACTCATTTTTAAGTTTTCATTTTTTCCTGGAGCAGTGCTTTAACATATTAATACATAAAACTATTCTCTAGCCATAAGCTTAGTCCCTTATCATCCCACCACATACCAAAACGTTATATCCCATGAAACTTCATGTCATCCGCCATGTAACACAAGACAACAAAGGCCTCATCACCTTTCCGCCACTTCTTAATTCTGCTGATTTTCTTTTTTTGTTGGAGGATATAGAGTGTGCTAGAACACATTTTCTCCCTTGACTTTCATTCGCTCCCGTCCTTTGCCAAGATTTATATCCCTGACATGTCAAACATTAGTGTTTTTGGTTCGCATTGCTACCTCAACGGCAATTTGTCATATTAATATCTCCATTCATAGGGGATCATGTTTCCTTTATTCCCTATTATTTCATCTCCCCTGTCCCTTTCTGATGACTGTAACTCATTCCTACCTAGAAAGTGTGAAATTTGGCCCTAAGGCCATCAGTATCTGGTTACACCTACGTTTGGCTGAAGGAGCGAACCTGAGGAGATTTGCAAGGTCTGGAAACTCATTCTCCTGTCCTGCTTTTCTTTATATTCTGAATATTTATGGCAGAAACCAGTTATAGATGTAAACCATAAATGGATGACATTAAAGTCACCCTGTCACCTGGACAACAAAATTAAAGTTCTACGACCAAGAAGATGGAAATAGACCCCTGAAAGTTTGTCCTCAATATTTAGCTGTGTAAATAAAAAACATGATCACTAACAGTACCCAATTGTGTTAGTAATTAGGTTTAGATCTTGAATGTTGGATAATATACAGTAAGTAGTAATACTGTTTAAAGTATATACAGGCGGTCCCTAAGTTACAAACAAGACAGGGTCTGTAGGTTTGTTCTTAAGTTGAATCTGTTTGTAAGTCGGAACAGGTACATTTTTTAAGTGTAGCTCCAGCCAAAAAAACAATTTTTAAGCTTTTTGATAGCATAGGGAAGGGTTAACACTCCTGTAATATAGTTTTCCTGTCTGTGTCCCTGTTCAGAAGATTTTACCTCTCTTTGTGTCCCAATAAAAATTGGATTTTGAAAATTTTGGGGTTTTTCTCCCCATAATAACTCTTACAGGTGTGAACTCCCCTTCCTAGGGGTAGATTTCCTCTCACTTCCTGTTGTCTCCCTCTGTTTGAAAGTAGGAGTCATTTGTAAGTCGGGGACAACCTGTATTAGTAAACAAAAGCATATTAGATATTTATTCGTAAAACTGAAGTACATTCTTATCAAAATAGTGAAGCCCATAAACCTTCTAAAACTTCTACAGATGGACGTTTTTGTTTTATTTGCATGTCCATGGAGTGCCGTTGCAAATATCAACTTTCTAAAGGTCAGAGCATAGAACTTCTTTCCCATGTGACATTTCCTGAACCTGTCAGTAGATAACATCAAGCATTTTGGGATTAGGGCAGAGCATGCCTATGCACTGACCTTCAAGTTTCTGCATCTGCATAGATACTTTCAAAGTAGCACCTTTCCACCTGTCCCAGTCCAAGCTTTCTTAGAACCAATACTGTAAGTTTACTGGAATCCCCATTCCATTCTGTGATATAAAAGGTCAAGTCACATCTAGCGCATTGCTGTCCAGGTGATAACTAGCAATGGTACAGAGAAAGGGTAGTGTTAGAAGTTCTGCTTTGTTTTTACTGATTTTACTTTTGCCAAAATTGAGTGAAAATTACCCTCAAATTTTGCCATTGTAAAATCACAAGGCTTGTTTTCCAACAATGCTAGCATTAAAGTGGTTGTAAACCGCATTCAT
The DNA here is from genome assembly GCA_037952925.1 of Lithobates clamitans. Lineage (NCBI taxonomy): Eukaryota > Metazoa > Chordata > Amphibia > Anura > Ranidae > Lithobates > Lithobates clamitans. Next base: position 1,899,715 of record JBBGZY010001451.1, on the reverse strand, counting down.
GAAATCTGACCGTTTACTTATCTCTCTCCAAAGTTCTGAGTGCTGTGCCTTTCTGTTGCTTCGGTCCTCTGTTATCTCAAGCTCTCCGACACATGAGATAAAAGCAGCTGAAAATTTGTGTCGAGGAGGGAACTTAGAGATAGATAAGCAGAGAGTGTGTCTATTCAGACTGCATCTCTGCAAGTTTTTTCATTCCTCTGCCTATGTGGGGGGGGGGGGGGTGCCTTTCCTCCAATCAGCTCTCACACAGTGTATGCCCAGACTCCACACTGACTGCGGAAACAGGAAGAAGGATTTGTAACAGGGTGTGCACTTTCTAAAGAATGTAGTAAGGGAAAGGCAGCAGATATACATGTAAAACTTATGTAGGGAGATTTGTTTTATCTATGTGTATCATCTGAGGCTATTCACTTCATTGGGTATAGGAGAGGGTTTACAACCACTTTAAGGTTCTTCTGTTCCTCAATATCTAATGCCATTTTCCCAATGAGTGGCCATTTATTGGCACAAAAACAGGTCCAGGATAGTTGAAAGTAGCTTCCCTCACCCCCTGGACCCATTTGAAGCGCATTACACCCTTAATAACCACCATAACAAAAACATTTACCAATTACTCAATCCCACTGACTCCAATGCAAATTAGTTGACAAGATAAAATTTAGGCAACACCTTACGGGTTTTCATCAAAATACTGACAAAGAGAAAACTCACAACTGTGTTGATTCTTATCAGGCAAGCAGCACAAAAGAGATCAACCCTGACTAATGCTCTTAGAATCTGTACAATTTTCAAGGGGCTAACCAAGCTTTTAGTATAACGTAAAGCCAGCACCAGCAACAGGACGGTTAAACTTTATGAGCAAGACGTGCATATTTTTCCAATAAAAGCCACTGAGTAACATTCATAGCCAGACATTAATCCCTTTTTGGTGATATTTTATGGAGTCTACTGGAGAAGAAGCCACAGATACGACCCAGCCAAGAGAAATTACACAATTCCTACCTGCCCCACATTAGAGCGCAAAATAACCTCTGCTCTAAAGACCAAACCTGATTTATATGCAGGTGCTGGAGGATGCGCTGTAAAGATGGCTGGTTTTGCTACCTACTGAAAAGAGAGAGGCAGCGAGTGGGGGAGACTGTAAATCATATGGGACCCTTGGGAGAAACAGTGCATTGTTATACTATTCAGATGTGCTGGATTTTATTCTGTACATTATGTATGCACTCAAGCCTTGGCTTAACTGAATCACATGTGATTTTGCAAATTATTACCATAATCTGTAGTCATTTAAATGTTTTTTTTTTTCTTTTGATTATAATGTAATTTTGGTCAAAGATTTATGGCCAAATTCAGTAGATAAATGTATATGTAAAGCCAACTTTTTGTATTTAGTTTTGTATGTAGGAAATAGTTAAAGTGTACCTGATCCCAGAAACAAAAAATGATATATTGCAGCTTACCAGTGCTTAGATGTGGTGGCCCCCACCCCCGTCTCTGCAGCATAGAAGTGATGTTATGTACAGTGACTTGAAAAAGTATTCATACCCCTTGAAATTTTCCACATTTTGTCATGTTACAACCAAAAACGTAAATGTATTTTATTGGGATATTATGTGATAGACCAACACAAAGTGGCACATAACTATGAAGTGGAAGGAAAATGATAAATGGTTTTCAATTTTTTTTTTAAATAAATATTTGTATTCAGCCCCCTGAGTCAATACTTTGTAGAACCACCTTTTGCTGCAATTATAGCTGCAAGTCTTTTTGGGGATGTCTCTACCAGCTTTGCACATCTAGAGAGTGAAATTTTTGCCCATTCTTCTTTGCAAAATAGCTCAAGCTCTGTCAGATTGGATGGAGAGCGTCTGTGAACAGTAATTTTCAAGTGTTGCCACAGATTCTCAATTGGATTTAGGTCTGGATTTTGAATGGGTCATTCTAACAAATGAATATGCTTTGATCCAAATCATTCCATTGTAGCTCTGGCTGTATGTTTAGGGTCGTTATCCTGCTTTAAGGTGAACCTCTGCCCCTTTCTCAAGTCTTTTGCAGACTCTAACAGGTTTTCTTCTAAGATTGCCCTGTATTTGGCTCCATCCATCTTCCCATCAACTCTGACTAGCTTCACTGTCAATACTGAAGAAAAGCATCCCCACAATATGATGCTTCTACCACCATGTGTCACAGTGGGCATAGTGTGTTCAGGGTGATGTGCAGTGTTAGTTTTCCACCACACATAGCATTTTGCTTGTAAGCCTATAATATTAAGCCTGTAAATATCTCATAAACTTGCACAGTTTAGGAGATATTCACTATATACGCTTTTGCCAACACCATTGGCACATGCACACTGAAGAAACAGCCGCTTCTTCAGGTCCCGTGCCGTGACCGGAGGCTCCCATTCACATGTGTGGGAGTGACGTCATCCCAGCTCCAATAAATCACAGCGCCGGAGCCCGCAAACTGGAAAATACTTACAGTGAAAGATGTCGGCCATGTGATTTGTTGCTGGCACCCCTTCATCGATTTGTGTCTCCTTAGGCAGATGAAGTGCTACGGAGCACCAGAGAGAGGAGCATATTTGATTGGCATGGCTTTGCCAAGGGGCTAATAGCAATGCTGAAATTTCTGAAGGTAATAGTGAGGTGGACACTATTGCTGCTGTGCCAGAAGGGTCTGCTGAACAGCCTGTAGACCAAGGCGCGTTGGCTGCTGCAGAAGTTAACCCTCTCATGACAGAAGGACCGAGTGAGTGCAAACGCACGGCAGGAGGTTTGCCCACAACGCATAAAGAAAGGAATGGTGTAGTGTGTCTTGTGATGACAAACATGCTGAAAGAAATGCTACAAGGAAGGCGTGTACAGCCAGTGTATATCTTGCCGTCCTCTCCTGGGTCAGGAGCTTGTACCATGGGTTACTCCAAATTTGAGTTGGATATTACAGGCTGTACTGGGCATAGATAGCCAATATTGGAATTATGTGATGCAATGTTTGGTGTTAATGTTGAAAGTTGTCTCACAGTGTGCTGGATTGCTTCATACTGATGTTGTGTATGAGAAGCACTCTAGAGCACTGTTGGACAGGTCAGCGTACACAGAAACGGTTAAAGGGATTTGTTGGAAACAATGTGGTAAAAAACGTTCGTTGGTAGGACAGTCGCTATTGAAGTGTTGGACAACAGGTTGTGATGTAAAACTTTGGGAATGTCCCATAGGGAGTAACTGCTTGCCTGCACGTAGTCCCTCCTCAGACACTGTCCTAGCAAACAATAGGACAAGAGTTCCTGATGAGATCGACAATGATGTGTGTAATTCATGGTGGAATGCGGTGTTAATCTCAGATGGTCTAGTTGCCAAGGGTAACCACACAGGTGTTAGCAGCCCTGAAAAACAGACAGTGAGGGCTGAGGTTGAATCAAGTAACAAGAGGGGTGGTAGAGAGACCAGTGAGACCCCATGGTTCCGAAAGAAGTGCTTGTGGAAACATACACAGAAAAAGAGTTGGGCCCACGCAGCTAACGGCTGGCACAGAAGGGTCTCAACCACAGTGACGGGTTTATGTGTTCCTCCCTCCAGTTTGAAACAAGGGGGGGGATATGTAGCAGGGTGGCACCATACCACTGTGTAAAGTGGTGGATTATACCAGGTTTTCTGGGTAGAAAGCACACTAATGGCTCAAGTGTGTGCTGCATTAATTTTAGAGCCAGGGTTAGAGCTCAGGACCCCACCCACCTGAGCAAGTCAGTGTGTGAAGGGAGGCACGAGAGGTGCTAGATTGAACCATACTGTTCAGGTCAGAACAAACCAAGGCCCGAACCTGAGAGAGAGTCCAGGAGGGATAGAGCAGTTAGGGAGCTCCAGAAGAAAGACGCAGAGCTGAAGTACAGCAACTGTGCACGTGCTTGATGGTCAGGAGGACCAAAGCGGTACTACTCGGAGCAATAGTGCTGCCACTAGAGAGTCAGGAGGCTGAATGTCATGTTCAGTGCATGTTGGGAAACCCCTGTGTGGGAAGACATACCTGTGTGAATTTTGACTTACCTTTAAATAAAAGTGGGCAGGAAAGCCATTTAATTATATCTGGCGTGGGGTAAACTCACTGTTTTGGCACTACCATTGAGCTAAGAAACCCTAACGTGTCACAATATACTGTGTGTGTATATATATATATATATATATATATATATATATATATATATATATATATAGTGGTAGTGTGGTACCCCACCAGTGTATGGACGCAGGATTCTCAACCAGGCAGGTTGAGGGGCTCCAGTGTATTTGCTTATTTGGGAGGCAACTGGCTTTTCAGTTTCCTCATTATTTACTAAAGTCCACTTTGGGACCTGAAGCCCGGGGATTTTGTAGTGATCCGGGTGGGATGAAATCCCTAGTCCTGGGTCCGGGTTATGAGATCCACCAGCAAACTGACTGGTCAGGTGTGTGCTGGGCTATTTGTAGACACCTGACCATGGTTCTGGGCTCCACCCTCCCGAGGAGTCCAGGCTTGCATGGGAGAAGCCAGAGAGTGCAAGTGTGCACTGGGAGAAGCCAGAGAGTGTAAGTGTGCACTGGGAGAAGCCAGAGAGTGTAAGTATGCACTGGGAGAAGCCAGAGAGTGCAGGTGTGCACTGGGAGAAGCCAGAGAGTGAAGGTGTGCACTGGGAGAAGCCAGAGACCCAAGCCTGAGGGTCAGAGCAGCAAGTGGCTGTTACCTATATGGACTGACAAGGGAACGGTCTGTGAGGAAACAGACAAAGGCCTGAAGTGGAAGGCCTGATCCGCATGACTGTATGTACAGTATAAGCCAGGAGGCTCTGTATTTTCCGTTCATGATTATTATTGTGAAGTTGAAACCACTGCATGGGAATTCTGCATGGACTGTTAATTTCTTTTGTTTATTAAAAGTGGGACAAAAAGCTGTTAAATGGCACAACTGGCGTGGACTCTGCTCACTGGTAAGCGCTACACAGAGGCGGCTCTAGGCTTTGTGAGGCCTTAGGCAAAACTTACACATGAGGCCCCATGGACTGGGACACTCCGTGATGAGGCCGCTATTCCTCAGGCTGCGGGCAGTATCTGATTTGTCCGTCAGCTCCTAAGCCACAGAGTCCCAGTGGGGGTAGGCGGAGCCGCCGTCGTCAACTTCAGTGATTGCGAACAGGCAAATTAGGCGGCCGCGAGGCCCCTGTGAGTGCGAGGCCTTAGGCGACCGCCTAATTTGCCTAATTAGAGAGCCGCCTCTGGCGCTACACTTGAGCTAAACAACCCCCAACTTTACAATATGCAGTATACATGTATAGAATCACTTACTGTATGCTGTTAAATAGTTACCTAGTTACAAAAATAAAAGGGAAAACAAAAAATGTGCAAAGCTGGATGAAGAGGGGAAACCAGCACTGAAGACTAACCAGGCTATGGTTTCCTACCTTTTTGTTCAATACAAGCAAAGAAAACATGAGTTATAATTTTTCTTCCAAATTAATTTGAAACTAAAGAAAAACATTTTGGCTGGATTTAGGCTCCAAAATTACTTTTCTGATATATACTAATTCCTGCAAAAGAATAATATCTTTATCCCTTGTTCCAAAAAAAAAAAACAGTCATACCAATTTGTATTGAACTAAAGAAAGTTTAGATAGCTTAGAATGTTGGTCTATTTAAACATTTTCAGTCCACACCAAATTATATAACTGGGCTGAGCTGTTCATCAGCTGCATAAAGCAGAAGAGGATTACACTACAATAGCTGAGTTGTATGACCTTTCTGGAAATTGTGCTGATAGTTTTCCATGTAATCTTCATGTTTCATCCAAGATTACATTGCAGCTGGCAGCCATAATGATATATAGATCAAAACTTTTATCTCTGGATATTAATCAACCTCTGCAAGTTAACTATTTTTGATAGGATGAGGGTGATAGGGTAAATACTTCATGCTGTCAAGATAAGCTTGTTGGGAAGAAACCAGTCCGACCCCTCTCTCTGCCACCAAGCTTCCCTGCTGAATTGTCAGGGCTTGGCAGAACGATGTGTATGGGGTGAATAGGGTGTGCCCAGGTCACTCCGTGCGCACGCCTAGGCTAGCCATACATGACTTTCCAGTGGCCCATGCCTTGAAAGGCCATCACTTCACTGCTACAGATATTCAACCCTTCTGGCAGGGTCAAATACCTGCTCCCCTCATCAAATGCAGGTGCTCCCCCCACTCGCCCGTGCATGTAGGAATTGGTGTTGCTGGTACATGCTTAAATTTTACCTTGTTTTGGTGCTAAAATTCTAGTTAAAAACTAACAGCCCAATGCTGTCATCACTAAAATGCAACCTACAGTATGAATCTATTAAAGTTTTGCTTTTATTAGCCTGTGGGTGGAGCAATGAGAGGTAACTCATGCAACCAACATCCAGACTCCATGCAGACTCTGCCCCTAGCAGGCATTGAGCCTTGCAACCTAACAATGCAAAGTTAAGCCCTAACCACTTAGCGCCCATGCAGTTCTGTGTACACTATGTCTCTAGAATAAAATTTAGTAGTAAAAAAAGGCAGGGAAAGAAAAAAAAAACCACATAGCACAGCACAACATCTGGAAATGTGTACAGTAGACTTTCATCAGCATATTTTCTGCCAATCTGATGCAAGTAATGAAATACTTGCATGGTTAAACTTTATTGAAAAATTGCATCTCAGTTCCCTTTCCAATCCTGTGTAACTGTATTATGTCAGGTAAAACAATCTACTGTATGCACTATATTTAACTTGTGTTGGATAGTCTATATGCTATTTAATATGTGCTTGACACAGCGCCGCCTGAATATGTTGCCATCATTGAGGCAATTTAAACATTCATAACTGTTCTGGACAGGAGATACTGAGCTGATTCACTGGTGCAGAGCAGGCTTGTTGTCCTGTGAACTGTGTGGCTAGCATTTCAAACTCGTCAGGGTGCACTACAGAATCCTGTGTTTTTAGTGATGTTACTGGTCTCTAGTAAATGGATGGGCTACATTCTCAGTGATGTCACTGATCATAGGCTAGATTCTCAGTGTTGTCACTGGTTATAGGCTACATTCTCAGCGATGTCACTAGTCATAGGCTGCATTCTCAGTGATTCCAGTGGCCTCTAGAGAATGGACAGGCTACAACTCAGTTATAAAAAATATTAAACCGCGCTAAGTAATAAAATAATGTAAATGATTGATATGGTGGAAATTTTCACTGACACATACAAAAATATATATTGAAAAAATTTTAAAAGACAAAAAATCAAAATGCTAATGAATAAAGGAAAGTCCAGATATCTCCTGAGATGGGATCAATCACAAAATCGCCAAAATATTTGTGTAGATACCAGTCCAAGGATTAAAAGATTAAATTGCCCTTACCAGAACATCAATTAAAATGGACGGATGGCTTAAACCCAGCCAGGGCCTTTGGGGTGGAGACCAATCTGCTCCGTCCGGTTTCAAGATGTAATTCCCTCAATGTATACAGGAGACAAAATAACACAAAAGATTGGCCATAGTATAGTATAGTCAGATGTTAACATGGACATACAGACATACCAACACCCTGGTGAGCACACAAGAAAAAACGGGGGGGAGTGAAAAACCCACCACCGTGGCTGTAGATTGCGCTTACCGACTCACAGTGGTAACCAGGCTCTGTGAGTCGGTAAGCGCAATCTACAGCCGCGGTGGTGGGTTTTTCACTCCCCCCCCCCCCCACCCGTTTTTTCTTGTGTGCTCACCAGGGTGTTGGTATGTCTGTATGTCCTTGTTAACATCTGACTATACTACACTATGGCCAGTCTTTTGTGTTATTTTTTTCTCCTGTATACATTGAGGGAATTACATCTTGAAACCGGACGGAGCAGATTGGTCTTCACCCCAAAGGCCCTGGCTGGGTTTAAGCCATCCGTCCATTTTAATTGATGTTCTGGTAAGGGCAATTTAATCTTTTAATCCTTGGACTGGTATCTACACAAATATTTTGGCGATTTGGTGATTGATCCCATCTCAGGAGATATCTGGACTTTCCTTTATTCATTAGCATTTTGATTTTTTGTCTTTTAAAATTTTTTCAATATATATTTTTGTATGTGGCAGTGAAAATTTCCACCATATCAATCATTTACATTATTTTATTACTAAGCGCGGTTTAATATTTTTTATTTTCCATTTAGTGTTGTCGCACTGTTTACTGCTGCTTATGTTTTATATTTTGTTCTGGCGTGGAATTTTTTTTATTATACAACTCAGTTATGTTACTGATTTCAAGTGAATGGATAGGCTGCATTTTCAATGACATCACTGGTCCCTAGTGAATGCATAGGGCGCATTCTCAGTGATGTCACCAGTATCAAGTGAATGGATAAGTTGCATTCTTAGCGATTTCACCTATTTCACCCATTTCTAGTAATGGATAGATTAAATTCTCAGTGATGTCACTGGTTTCTGGTAAATGGATATGATGCAGTCTCAGTGATGTCATCAGTCTCTAGTGAATGGATAAGGTGCCTTCTCAAAGATGTCATTGCTCTCTAGTGAATGGATAGGCAACATTCATGGTAAGGTCACTAACCTCTAGTAATAGATAGACTGCACTTTCAGTCATGTAACTGGTGAATTGATAGGCTGTATTCTCAGTGATGTCATTAATCTCTAATAATGGATAGGCTACATTGTCAGTGATGTCATCACTCTCTAGCCACTTGCCAACCACCCACATTTATGTCATTACTTTGACATTTAATATGGTTGTTATGGCAGCAGCTAGCTTCCAAAACCCTGGTATTATTTTGTACTATGGGCGATTCTGCAACCCTCCTCCCTCCCGCCACTTCCCGGTCGTCTCTGAGCTTACCAGACCTGTTGGTAAGCCCAGAGCTGATCCAATCCATCGGATGCCTGGGCAGGAACCCGAGTGAGGGCAAGATAGCCCCCACTCGACTCTATGCCCTTGGAGGACCGGAGTGACGTCTGACTTCACTTCCACCCCTCAGTCTTAAAGGGATGATTTTTTTTTTTCCCTTAAAGGCAAAATTACATTTTTTTTGCTATTAAAGTTCTTTTTTGACCCCAGATTTCAATGGGGAGCAGCGGTGGAGGAGCGGTGAGTTCACCGCTCCTTCACAGCTCCAAAGAAGCTGCTGGCAGGACTTTTTCTGACGCCCTGCCAGCGCACCGCTCCAGTGTGAAAGCCTGAGGGCTTTCACACTGGAGTGAATGGAGCAGCTGTTTTGGGGTGGTTTGCAGGCGCTATTTTTAATGCTATAGTGCCTGCAAAACGTTCCAGTGTGAAAGGGGTCTAACTCACCTGATCTTCATTTCCTGCTCATCAGCTGGAGCTGCTGGTTATATAAACTCCCTGGATCTGATCAGATGTACCTTTGCCTTGGTCAACATATTGGGACTCTCTCTGCTGTATTTTCCTGTGATAGACTTTTGCTTGGCTGACTTCCCTTCTGGTTCCTGATCCTGTTTGCTGCACCCGACTACACTGATCTCTGGACCCCTGTTTCTCTGGCTTGTTCTGATTACCCATCCTGGTTACCGAACTCTGGCTATGTTTTGACCATGTTTGCTCTGTTTATACGATTTTAGCATTTTATTAAATAGTGTGATCTTTACTGCACTTCAGTCTGATTCATGGTTCCTGACAGTAGGCAAAGGCCATGAATTCAGAAGTCGCAGGCAATCCACTTGTTGGCAATATTTTTTCCAGATTGGATGAGCAGGATCATCGCATGGATCAGTTTGCCATAACGTTACAGACACTCCTGAATCGCACTGCTCATCTGGAATCTCCCAATGATACTGCTCCGGTACAACCTGTGTGGCAGGCCATTCCTGCTGCTGCTCCAGTATCTGTGCAAGTATTTTCTCTATAAGAGGTATGTCTGGTTCTGCTCCGCTTCCCCAACGATTCGGGGGCGATCCAGTTCAATGCAGAGGGTTTCTCAACCAGGTTGAAATATACTTTGAGATGCTGCCCCAGGCGTTTCCCACAGAGAGAAGCAGTAAGCTTCGTGATATCTTTGCTTTCTGAGAGAGCCTTGGCCTGGGCAAACCCTCTATGGGAGATGCAAAAACCTGTTGCCCTGTGTTACTCAGAGTTTGTGGCTTCCTTTAAAAGGATATTTGACGTTCCCGCACGCTACACTTCTGCTGCCAAAAGCCTCAGCCTTACACAGCACAGTGGTTGTGCTGTGTAATCCTCCCCCACCCTAAACTATAAAAACCTCCCCCTAAATCTGGCACTTCCTGTATCCCCTTTCTAAACAGACCACGAAATTCAGGGCAGCTCCACCCTGTTCACCGTGGTCCAATTGCGGCCCTCCCTCATACGCTGCTGTCCCCTCTGCTCTCCTCTCTCCCCCTCACCCCCTCCTTCCTGCATGTCAGCTCGTGTCTGTGTCTCCTTCTCTGCCCCCGCCTCCGCTTCTAGTAAAATTTAAAATGTTTTTCGCTCACTGCCTGAAAACTCTTTCATATCCTGGCAGAGCACACTGTCTTATTCTTCTAGAAAAATGAGCGCTGTAAATACCGTTTTAGCGATGTCTTCAGGCTGGTCACCTGACTCTTGGCCGGTTTCCATGGCTACTGCAGGAGAGACTGAGCGGCCATGTGATCTCCCCAACTGATGTCAGAGGGAGATCACGGCCCCTCCTGCAGTGTCCATTAATCTGAGCTGTGCAGTGGCCACGAGTTATGTGACCGGCCTGAAGACAGCTGTCTATGTATTTCATTGTGGAGTTACCCAACTCTCAGGGCAACACAGTTATCCTTATGATGGTTGACCGGTTCTCGAAAATGTCTCATTGTATTCCACTTAAGAAGTTTCCCACATCTAAAGAACTGGCTTCCATTTTTGCTTGGGAGATCTTTCGTTTACATGGGATACCCAAGGTGATCGTCTCGGACAGGGGTAGCCAGTTTGTGCCGAGGTTTTGGCGAGCCTTTTGTGCACAGTTGGGAATATAGCTTTCCTTCTCCTCTACGTATCACCTACAGTCCAATGGGGCTGCAGAACGAGCCAACCAGCCCTTGGAACAGTTTTTGCATTTCTGACCACCATAACAAGTGGTCAGACCTCTTACCTTGGGTGGAGTTTGCTCACAATAGTGCTGTCAATACCACTTCTCGATTATCTCCATTGATGGCGAATTATGGTTTCCAACCATTCATGTTGCCTGACTCTTTTGTTCCTCAGAGCATTCCTGCATTGGAGGAGCATCTCCATGGTCTTTATTCCACTAGGGTAGAGATTCAAGAGTCCTTGAGACGTGCCAATGATAGGTACAGACTCCATTCTAACCGCAGACGCCTACCTGCACCTTCCTACCAAGTTGGGGACAGGGTCTGGCTGTCATCTCACAACCTTCGACTCTGTGTTCTCTCATTTAAACTGGCACTACGGTTTATTGAGCCTTTCCGTATTCTCCGTAGTAGGGATGAGCCGAACACCCCCCAGGTCGGTTCGCACCAGAACATGCAAACAGGCAAAAAATGTAAGTCTATGCGACACGAACATGCAAAATCAAGTGCTAATTTTAAAGGCTTATATGCAAGTTATTGCCATAATAAGTGTATGGGGACCCTTGTCCTGCCCCAGGGAACATGTATCAATGCAAAAAAAAAGTTTTAAAAATGGAAGTTTTTTTAGGACCAGTGATTTTAATAATGCTTAAAGTGAAACAAACAAACAAAAAATATTCCATTAAAAATCGTGCCTGGGGGGTGTCCTTAGCATGCCTGTAAAGTAGCGCATCTTTCCCATGTTTAGAACAGTACCAGAGCAAAATTACATTTCTAAAGGAAAAAATCCCATTTAAAACTGCTCGCGGCTGTAATGAATTGTTGTATCCCAGCAATATAGATAAAAATAATTGAAAAAAATGGCATGGGTCCCCCCCCAGTCCATTACCAGTCCATTACCAGGCCCTTTGGGTCTGGTATGAATATTAAGAACCCCGCACTGAAATTAACCACTTGCTGACCAGCTGCCATCATTATACTGAGGCAGGTCGACACAATCCCACGAACCGTCACAGCTGTACTTCGGCTCCTTTAAGCGGGATAGCAGGCGCGCCCACTGCACTGCGGAGGTGCCGATGCTCATGACCGGGGATCGCGATGACGGCCAGCCACGCGCGATTGTGGGCATGAGAGGCAGAACAGGGACATGTCCCTGTTCTGTGAGGAGGAGATGCAGATCGTGAGTTCCTAATAGCTAGGAACCACGATATGTCATCTCCTATAGTCAGTCCCCTCCCCCTACAGTTAGAACACAGACTAGGGATCACAGTTAACCCCTTGATCACCCCCTAGTGTTAACTCCTTCCCTGCCAGTGACATTTACACAGCACTTTATACAGCATTTTTATAGCACTAATCGCTGTATAATTGTCAATCGTCCCAAAAATGTGTCAAAAGTGTCCGATGTGTGCGCCATAATGTCGCAGTCTTGATAAAAATCGCAGATGGCTGCCATTACTAGTAGAAAAAAAAATAATAAAAATGCCATAAATCTATCCCCTATTTTGTAGACGCTATAACTTTTGCGCAAACCGATCAATATACACTTATTGCGATTTTTATTACCAAAAATATGTAGAAGAATACATATCGGCCTAAACTGAGAAAAAAATTGCTTTTTAAAAAAAAAAATTGGAGATATTTATTATAGCAAAAAGTACAAAATATTGTGTTTTTTCAAAATTGTCGCTCTTTTTTTGTTTATAGCGCAAAAAACAAAAACCGCAGAGATGATCAAATACCACAAAAAAAAGCTCTATTTGTGGGAAAAAAAGGATGTCTATTATGTTTGGGTACAGCATTGCACGACCGCGCAATTGTCAAGTAAAGCGACGCAGTGCCGTATCACAAAAAATGGCCTGATCATTGAGCAGCCAAATCTTCTGGGGCTGAAGTGGTTAAAAAAAAAAAGCATGGGGCCCCCCAAAATCCATACCAGGCCCTTCAGGTCTGGTATGAATATTAAGGGGAACCCTGTGACAATTTTTTTTAAAAAAATGGCGTAAGGGTCCCCCCAAAATCCATACAAGACCCTTATCCGAGCACCCAACCTGGCAGGCCGCAGGAAAGGGGGGGGGCGAGAGAGCGCACCCCCTCCTGAGCCGTACCAGGCCACATGCCCTTAACATTAGGAGGATGCTTTGTGGAAGTAAAATTTTGTCCGATGAACGATCTGCCGATTTTCGGACCGTTATGCCCTGTACACACGATAGGATTTTCCGACAACAAAATCCATGTTTTTTTCAGACGGATGTTGGCTCAAACTTGTCTTGCATACACACGGTCACACAAAGTTGGTCGGAAATTCCGAACGTCCAGAACGCAATTGTGCACACACGATCAGAATTTACAAAAACTGATTTTGTTGTCGGAAAATTTGAGAACCAGCTCTCAAATTTTGTGTGACAGAAATTGCGATGGAAAATGTCTGATGGAGCCTACGCACGCAACCTGGCAGGCCGCAGGAAAGGGGGGACGAGAGAGCGCCCCCCCTCCTGAACCGTACCAGGCCACAAGCCCTTAACATTAGGAGGATGCTTTGGGGTCCCCCCCAAAATCCTTGTCCCCATGTTGATGGGCCTCATCTCCATAACCCTTGCCCGGTGGTTGTGGGAGTTTGACTCGAACATCGGGCTCATCCCTACTCCATAGGATCCACCCAGTGGCTTAGCTTTAGACCTTCCTTCTGATATGCGTATATTTCAAATCTATTTCATGTCTCCCTATTAAAACCTTTGGTATGTAACCATTTCACTACTTTGGTACCACGTCCTCACCCAGTTCAGGTTGAGAACCATGAGGAATATGAAATACAATCTATCGTTGATTCCCGTAGCTTCCGTGGGCGCATACAGTACCTGTTACATTGGAAGGGGTACGGTCCGGAGGAACGCTCTTGGGTCTCATCCTTGTACGTACATGCTCCTGTCCTCCTTTGTGCCGTGCATAGATGTTTTCCCCTCAAACCTGGTGGTCCTCAGAGGGGGTGGGGTCGTTGAAGAGGGGGTGCTGTCAGGGCTGGGCTCAGCCCTTCCTTCTCAGAGCTCTGTGCTCAGCTGTTGGTTAGTTGCCAAAAGACTTCACTCTACAGTGACTGACCTGGTCTTCATGTCCTGCTCATCAGCTGGAGCTGCTGATTATATAAACTCCCTGGATCAGATTGTCTGTGCCTTTGCCTTGGTCAACATATCCAGAATCTCTCTGCTGTGTTTTCCTGTGATAGACTTTTGCTTGGCTGAATTCCCTTCTGGTTCCTGATCCTGTTTGCTGCACACGACTACGCTGATGTCTGGACCCCTGTTTCTCTGGCTTGTTCTGACAACCTGTCCTGGTTACCGAACTCTGGCTATGTTTTGACTACGTTTGCTCTGTTTATACCATTTTACCATTTCATTAAATAGTGTGATTTTTACTGCACTTCTGTCTCAGTCTGATTCATGGTTTCTGACACTTGTAATAGGAATAAACTGTGTAAAAATAAAAAGTAAATACCGTATTTATCGGCGTATAACACGCACTTTTTTCCCCTTAAAATCAGGGGAAAGTCGCAGGTGCGTGTTATACGCCGATACCATGCGATCCCGAGCTGTCACAATCTTAAAATCGCCGACCGCGATTTGAAAATGGCGCCGCCGGCGCCGAAATACACCGAGCCGATCCTCGGCTCTTTCCGGCGGCTCTCGTTTACTTTCGGCTCCACTCGTAGTCCCGAGCGGAGCTATCCGAACCTACTCGGCTAGGTTCGGATAGCTCCGCTTGGGACTACGAGTGGAGCCGAAAATGAACGAGAGCCGCCGGAAAGAGCCGAGGACCGGCTCGGTGTATTTCGGCGCCGGCGGCGCCATTTTCAAATCGCGGTCGGCGATTTTAAAGCTCAGGACAGGGGATCGAAGCGAAGGCTGCACTGGGGAAGGCTGCACTGGGAAAGGCTGCACTGGGAAAGGCTGCACTGGGAAAGGCTGCACTGGGAATGGCTGCACTGGGAATGGCTGCACTGGGAATGGCTGCACTGGGAATGGCTGCACTGGGAAAGGCTGCACTGGGAAAGGCTGCACTGACAAGGCTGCACTAACGAAGGCTGCACTGGGAAAGGCTGCACTGACATGGCTGCACTGACATGGCTGCACTGGGGAAGGCTGCACTGACATGGCTGTACTGACATGGCTGCACTAACAAGGCTGCACTGGGGAAGGCTGCACTGACATGGCTGCACTGAGAAGGCTGCAATGATGGGCATTTAAATGTAAGTTTTTTTTCCTTCAACTTCCCTCCTAAAAGTTTTTTTTCTTTAAAATTCCCTCCTAAATTGGGGTGCGTGTTATACGCCGGTGCGTGTTATACGCCGATAAATACGGTAAATAAGATCAAAAAAAATTTAAAGCACTCCATCTCTTCGAGCTCGCACGCAGAAGGTAATGCATACATAAGTTGCGCCCACATATGTAAACGGTGTTCAAACCACACATGTGGGGTATTGCCGCAATCGTTAAAGCGAGAGACCTCCTCTGTAACTCTAAACAACTAACCTGTAAAAATTTTTAAAGCATCGCCTATGGAGATTTTTAAGTACTGTAGTTTGTCGCCATTCCACAAGCGTGCGCAAATTTAAAGCATGACATGTTAGGTATCTATTTAGTCAGCATAACATCATCTTTCACATTATACAAAAAAATTGGGCTAACTTTACTGTTTGCAAATTGTGTTTTAAAGACTGCTGCGCAAATACAGTGTGACATAAACTATTGCAACAATTTTTATTTTATTCTCTAGGGTCTCTGCTGAAAAAAAAATATATAATGTTAGGGAGTTCTAAGTATTTTCTAGCAAAAAAATACAGATTTTTTTTGTAAACAACAAATGGCAGAAAAAGGCCTGGTCAGCAAGTGGTTACAAATTGGATACATTCTCAGTGATGTCACCAGTTTCTAGTAAATGGATAAGCTACTTTTTTAGCATTGTCACTATTTTGCAGTATCTGCCTTCTAAAGGCCCGTACACACGGTACGAAGATTGGAAGTAAAATTTAGTCCGATGAACGATCTGCCGATTTTCGGATCGTTATGCCCTGTACACACGATAGGATTTTCCGACAACAAAATCCATGTTTTTTTTCCGACGGATGTTGGCTCAATTTTGTCTTGCATACACGCGGTCACACAAAGTTGATTGGAAATTCCGAACGTCAAGAACACGGTGACGTACAACACGTACGACGAGCTGAGAAAAATGAAGTTCAATAGCCAGTGCTGCTCTTCTGCTTGATTACGAGCATGCGTGGCACTTTGTGCGACGGAATTGTGTACACACGATCAGAATTTACAAAAACTGATTTTGTTGTCGGAAAATTTGAGAACCAGCTCTCAAAGTTTGTGTGACAGAAATTGCGATGGAAAATGTCCGATGGAGCCTACACACGGTCGGAATTTCCGACAACAAGCTCCTAGCAAACATTTCTAAAAATCCTATCGTGTGTACGGGGCATTAGTATGGTGCTTTTGACAGCCAATTTCGGTTTTTCGCACAACAAAAGCTGTATGTGCAGACTATAAAATTTTTGTTATACGTGAACTCAACGCCCAATTTTCACTTAATTGGTATGGTTTTCATACGAAAGAATTATAAGAGCAAGACTACGCATGCTCAGAAACGAAAGAACACATAGAAAACTATTCGACACATTATGTCACTTCTGAAGTTGTATTCTGTCGTACAAGAATTTTCATATGGTGAGTAACCTCTTCACTTTCGACACGAGACTAGCATGCAACAAAAAATCGGTCGTTCGAAAATCTGATCGTGTGTATGAGGCTTTAGTGATGTCTCTCTCATGTATAGATAGGCTACATTTTCAGTGATGTTACTGGTCTCTAGTCAATGAATAGACTGCATTTTCAGTCATGTCATTGGTCTCTATTGAACAGGTAAGCCTAGCACACACGATAAGAATATTGGACGATAAAAAAATGCATTGTCTGATAATCTATTCATTAGTACACAGCTTTCGAGAGCCAATCATGACAGTTCACGTGAAAATATCCGAAGGGACAAGCACAAAAAAGATAACAGAACACATGATTTTCATGTAATTAGTATAGTATTTATACGAAAAAAAATTGAATGAACTAGACCACGCATGCTTGGAAACTAAAGAATGCATTAAAATATAATACATTACATCACTTCTGAAGTTGTATTCTGTCTTGCGAGAATTTTCGGAACTTTAGTAACCTATTCGCTTTCGACAAGAGACTGGCATGCAAAAAAAAAAACGGACGATCATTCGTCTGATATTCTCATCGTATGTACTAGGCATTATGCGCAGTGATGTCATTAATCTGTAATAATAGGTAGGCTGCATTCTCAGTGATGTCATTGCTCTCTAGTGAATAGATAGGATAAATTCTCGGTGATGTCACTGGCCGCTAGTAAAAGGATAGGATTCTTTCACTGCATTGTCACTATTTTGTAGTAGAAGGTGAATCTGTCTTCTCAGTGATGTGGCTGGTGTTCAGTGAATTGACCCGTCAAAACCAAGCAAATACGAGATCCATTTCTTTATCTAAACGCCTTTGGTAACTGATCTGGGTGTTTCCACTGTGGCCACATTAAGACCGACACACAGAACTGAGTACTACACAGTGACATCACAATCCTCTACTTTGTGTTGCATTTGTTTTGTTCCAAAAAAAATAAATGGTGGAATGCTGAGTATAAAAGAAAAGTACCAGTGATGCATGCAGGGTTACACGCACTTCACTAACATCTGCTAAAACGCCCCAGCGAGGCTTCAGGTGATCCCACAGGCCGGCAGTCATGTTCAGCACAAGCTAAATTTTCTCTATACGAATATACATGACAACCGTCAACAGATGTATTTTCAATAGACACAGTGGAAGCCAACTCCAAGCTGATTAGCTCTGCTGTGCCGAAAGGAACCCATAAAGCATTTCCTCAGAGTCTCTGGTTTCTGTGTAATTTAATTTTATTTGGAAAATGTCTTGTACGTGTGCTTATAATTAAAAAAAAAGTGTGTATGTGTGTGTGTGTGTGTGTGTGTGTGTGTATATATGTATATATATATATATATATATATATATATATATATATATATATATATATATATATATATATATATATATATATACACACACACACACACACACACACACATACATACACACAGTATCTCACAAAAGTGAGTACACCCCTCACATCTATGTAAATATTTTATTATATCTTTTCATGTGACAACACTGAAGAAATGACACTTTGCTACAATGTAAAGTAGTGAGTGTACAGCTTGTATAACAGTGTAAATTTGCTGTCCCCTCAAAATAACTCAACATACAGCCATTAATGTCTAAACCACTGGCAACAAAAGTGAGTACACCTATAAGGGAAAATTTCCAAATTGGGCCCAAAGTGTCAATATTTTGTAGGGCCACCATTATTTTCCAACACTGCCTTAACCCTCTTGGGCATAGAGTATACCAGAGCTTCACAGGTTGCCACTGGAGTCCTCATCCACTCCTCCATGGGGACATCACAGAGCTGATAGAGGTTAGAGACCTTTCCTGGGGGGGGGTCAGCACTGGGCACCAAGAGAATAATCTATAGGCAGAGCGTGCAGCGGCAAATTGTGGGTGTAGCAAAAATACTCTAACAATTAAAACTTGAGTCTGCTCACTGAGTACACAATAAAATTTGCAACAGTCCTTGTACCCCCAAAAATATCCTTTAATTACTGTGCCACAGAAGTATAACAGATAATAATAAAAGTTTTAACCCCGCCCTAACTGCTATATTTTATATCCAGGAGCTTGTGGGCGTGCTCCCAAGTTCAGCATTCAGCGTCCATAGAGGCCGAATGCAGGACTCGGCCCTGCTCCCCTGGCGCCCGTGTCATTGGATTTGATTGACAGCAGCAGGAGCCAATGTCTGAGCTGCTATCAATCTATCCAATCAAGAGCCGGGAGCCCATGGAGAGAGAGGCAGTGCGTCCCCGCTGACTAAATGAAGGGGTTCAGGTAAGTAAAACAGGGGGGGCTAGGGGGCCGGTGACTGCCAGGTGTTTTTTCACCTTAATGCATAGGATGCATTAAGGTAAAAAAACATGAACCTTTACAACCACTTTAAAAAAGAAAGTTTTGCCTTTAGTTACTTTAAGATACAGACTTTAGAATGCTACATAATTCAAATAATTGTAAATGAATTTATGTATATATATTCTCAAAAGTCTCTTTCCCTGCTCAGTGACGCTTATGGCTTATTATCCATGCATCAGGGATAAACGCACACAGGCAAACACACACTCAGGGGCCACACACACACAGGTGCACGCACTGAGGGGCCACTTTAGAAGGTAGCCAATTAACCTAACAGTATGCTTTTGGATTGTGAGTGGGAACCAGAGCACTTTGCTGAAAAAAGACAGCATGAAATACAGTTTTACATTTTAATTTCAACTATATATTGATTTTAGAGCAGATCAATACTATCTTTATCCCGTATATATAAATCTGCAGGCCATATAACTATATGGAACTTTACTGATACCATGATAAAGTAAAAAAGAAAATTATGATAAAATCAAGATTTTTATTCCTTTATTGTTAAAACCAAGTACTTATAAATGCAACAAATGTGACACATTCAGTTACAATATTTTATACACAGTTTGTAACTATTGATACATCCTTACAGATTTCAATGCGCTTCACAGACCATCATTCATCTGATTCACAGAAGATCATCAGGAATAGCGAAAATTAGTATCCAAAATTGTAAAAAATCAACAACTTGTCATTAAATGTAATTGAATAAAACAAAACAAATGGCATTCATAATACATTGCCTTGTGACATATAACTATACAGTATATGGCTAAATTATTGTAAACACCTGTTATAAAGAATATTAATGTTAACAATAATAAATGTGTGCCCTTATAATGTCAACTTTATTGCTTTTATAAGTACTTTAGTTTTAACAATAGACAAATAAAAAGTCTAATTTTAATCAAAACTGTCTTACATTATTCTGTTATCGGTAAAAACCTTTATGGTTGATGGAATGTAGACTTACATTTCAACAATTTTATATCACATAGCTTCAACATATTTTATATGTAATTGTGGGCCAGGGGAGCAAAAAAAATATTATTTATTACCTATCTTGTTCCAATACATTTATAGAAGATCTTGAAGCTTCCAAAGTGATCAGTTTAAAATATTATTTTTTTATTGTTACAAGGTGGAAACTGTAGACACAATGCAATGCCATGGGCATTCCTTAGTGAACTGTTATCCATTGAGGAATGACCCTCTGTTATCAAGATTGAAGATATAGTCAAAGTGATACTAAACACACATTGTCCCTTCCATTTCTGTATGTGGATGATGGCACTGTAATTCTTTTAATTAAAAAAACAACAACATCTAAGTACCTTTTACCTAATGGATATACAGCTGTCACATGACCGAGCTCTTTCCCAGCCTGTCTGCAGGGAAACATAAGCAGGAGGAGCTTCTAGTCCTCTGCTGCTGGTCACATGTTCAAAATAAAAGAAACAGCCTTTGAAGGAGTAAAAATAAATAATATCAATAAACTATTTTAAATTGTCATAAAAATAAATTTTTTAAATCAAATATTACTTTTTTGGCAATAACATGGTGTGGACCGATTTCTGCTGGTCACAGGTTGTGTCACGCCCTGCCAGCCTGTGTCCTAGAATAAGAGGGAGGTGAAGCCTCCATCAATCTACATGTAATATCCCACTCTCATTGTGTTTAGCTGGTTAGTGGGCACGGAGGAGGAGGGAAGAAGTGAGCTGTCATTTACCATTCTGTATACATCCACATGTATGACTCTATAGTCACACGGGCTGCTCTGATGTGATAAGAAGGAAAGGCTCAACATAGAAACCCACTGAAAACTGAGCATGTGCAGAGCTGCCAACACTACTCTGAAAAATCCCTTGCTGCATTGGGGACATGGACAGAAGGGGGAGACAGAGAACAGCAGGATCACCAGGTTTTTTGCAGAATACATAAAAAACAAATCTCATAGTGAGTGAGTATGAACAGCATGAAATATAGCATTTATTGATCATTTTTTTATGTGGGTTTAGTGACTGCAGTCTTCATTCAGAATATCAACCTAGCCAAAAAGCGAGCAAAAGTTGCATTAAAGGAGAAGTCCAGCCAAAGCTTGTTTGGCTGGACTTCTCCTATGGATCACATGAGTGCAATTTGTTTTGCACTCCTTTGACCCATTTTCAGCAGAGAGTGGACTGAAGTCCGCTCTCTGTTGACATCACCAATGTCAGCCCAGGCACCATGTTATCCCAACCACAGACTCAGGATCCGCCAGGTGCCTGGATTGACAGCCAGCTCAGCCTCTCGGCGAGCCTCTGAGAGCCTGAGACGGCCGCTCTGCCCCCTCCACAGCCCAGCGCTCCAATGAGCGAGGAGGGGGCAGAGCAGAGAGCTGTGACTGACAGTCTACAGCTCTCTGCTCACGGAACTCTGAAAACCGAGCGATCAGCGATGTTCGATTGCTCAGTTCTCAGTAGGGATGGGCCGAACGCCCCCCTGTTCGGTTCGCAGCAGAACATGTGAACAGGCAAAAAATGTGTTCAGACACGTGAACACCGTTAAAGCCTATGTGACATGAGCGCGAAAAATCAAAAGTGCTAATTTTAAGGGTCAATATGCAAGTTATTGTCATATAAAGTGTTTGGGGACCTGGATCCTGCCCCAGGGGACATGTATCAATGCAAAAAAAAGTTTTAGAAACTGCCGTTTTTTCGGGAGCAGTGATTTTAATAATGCTTAAAGTGTAACAATTAATGTGAATTATTCCTTTACATTTTGTACCTGGGGGGGTGTCTATAGTATGCTTGTAAAGTGGCGCATGTTTCCCATGTTTACACAGTCCGAGAGCAAAATAACATTTCTAAAGGAAAAAAAGGAATTTAAAAGTACTAGCGGTAGCGCCGGCAGCTATAATGAATTGACAGGTCTCTGAAATACTCATAAAAGTCATTAAAAAAAAACGGCCTGGGGTTCCCCCACAGTGCATTACCAGGCCTTTTGGGTCTGGTATGAATATTAAGGGGAACCCCGAACCAAAATTTAAAAAAAAATGCGTGGGGTCCTCCCCAATTCCATACCAGGCCCTTCAGGTCTGATATGGATATTAAGGAGAACCCCGTGCCAAAATTTATAAAAAAAATGGCGTGGGGGTCCCCCTCAAAATCCATACCAAACCCTTCAGGTCTGGTATGGATTTTAAGGGGAACCCCACACCAAAATTTTAAAAAAAATGGCATGGGGGTCCCCCTAAATATCCATACCAGACCCTTATCCGAGCACACAACCTGGAAGGCCGCAGGAAAAGAGGGGGATGAGAGAGCGCCCCCCCTCCTGAACTGTACCAGGCCACATGCCCTCAACATGGAGAGGATGTCCCCATGTTGATGGAGACAAGGGCCTCATCCCCATAACCCTTGCCCGGTGGTTGTGGGGGTCTGCGGGCGGGGGGTTTATTGGAATCTGGAAGCCCCCTTTAACAGGGGGACCCCCAGATCCCACCCCCCCTGTGTGAAATGGTAATGGGGTACAAATTTACCCCTACCATTTCACAAAAAATGTGTCAAACATGTTAAAAAAGACAAGAGACGGTTTTTGACAATTCCTTTATTAATGTCTTCTTCTTTCCCCACTTCTTCTTCCATCTTCTTCTTGTCTTCATTCAGTTTTCTTCCTCCATCTTGTTCTTCCCCCGCTTCTTCCTCCGATCCTCTGCTTCTTTCGGGCTTCTCATCCGCATGTTCCTCCAGCTTCTTCTTCCCCGCTTCGTTCTTCGGACAATCCACATCCATGGGAGGTTCCTGCTGTGTGATGCTTCTGTTCTTCTGACAGTTCTTATGTAACTGAGGGTGGGGCCACCTGGTGACCCCGCCCCCTCTGTTATGTCAGAGGGGGGCGGGGTCACCCGGTTTTGGTTCGGGGTTCCCCTTAATATTCATACCAGACCCAAAGGGCCTGGTAATGTGTTTTTTTCAATTACTTTTATGAGTATTGCAGAGACCCGACAATTCATTATAGCTGCCGTCGCTACCGCTAGTACTTTTAAATGACTTTCTTTTCCTTTAGTTGTAAACACGGGAAACATGCGCCACTTTACATGCATACTATAGACACCCCCCAGGTACGAAATTTAAAGGAATATTTCACTTTTATTGTTTCACTTAAAGCATTATTAAAATCACTGCTCCCGAAAAAACGTCCGTTTTTAAAACTTTTTTTTGCATTGATACATGTCCCCTGGGGCAGGACCCAGGTCCCCAAATACTTTTTATGACAAAAGCTTGCATATTAACCTTTAAAATTAGCACTTTTGATTTCTCCCATAGACTTTTAAAGGGTGTTCCGCGGCTTTCAAATTTGCCGCGAACACCCAAAATTGTTCGCTATTCGGCGAACGGGCAAACAGCCAATGTTCGAGTCGAACTCATGTTCGACCCGAACAGACAGCCCATCCCTAGTTCTCAGTGCAGAGGAGCCGTGGAACAGATGCAGCATCAGACGATGCTGCATCCGCCAAGGTAAGTATGAATATGGACAAAAAAAAATTCCTTTACTTCTCTTTTAATTCATCACCTTAAAGCTATGCTCCAGGCAAACAGCTAAATGCACAGATGGCATACATACTGTAGTCAAGAGCTTTTTTACCTACCAAAGGAATTGACTGTCTGTCCTGTCAGCCCTAAGATTTACACAATGAAGAAATACCATGGTATCCTCTTCCAACTTGGATAGTGAAAGAGCAGCAAAAGAGCAGACTGATTAAAAAGTATCTTCAGTCAAAAAAAAAAAATGATCAGTTAGCTGCTACAAATACTGTAGCTGCTGACTTTTAATAAGCACACACACAAATACCAGTCCAGGGATCCAGAGCTGTCCTCGCCTGGGCCAGTTCTTCGCTGATCTCGGAAGGGGACTATGACTTCCTGCAACTTCACAGGCAGTTCTCCACTGCGCATGCATATGTCCCGCTGCTCTTTGTTAATGGTTCCCCAGCCTCCTGGGATCTGTGACATATCCCATTAGGTTGCAGGCAGGGAAAGTGGACGGGAGGGGGGGTTCTGAACTTCCACCCAGATCGCCCCTAGAAGGAGTTTTCATTTCAATTTCCCCACAACGTATACCTCAAACAATCTCTTACACATTGTTCTAAAGCCTTTGAGGTCTTTTAAGTCTTGAAATTAGTTTTTGTTGTTTCCTAGTAAACATTTGTTGTGATTGTTGTTTTTTTCTTTTGTATCAAGGTTGCTTTTTGCTTCCACCATAAATGATACAATCTTATATAACAAACATGTATATTATGGAAGGAAATCCTCATACTAAGGAGTAGCATTAATTATATGTTTTTAAAAAAGAAGAAAATTCTCATGAAAAGGTAATATCAATTTAATACACACAGTTCCTAAATTTTGGATTTTTTTCAATTTTTTTTTCTTTTTTTTTATGGTAGTGGTCAAAATATTGTTTGCTCCATGCTCGGAGTTAGAAAAGAACAGGAAGGAAAAGGCAGCTCTCCATAGAGATTCATTTTAGCTTGCTTGCAGGACGTGGCCAGCTCACAAAACTGGATTCATTTTCAGTATCCTTAAAGGACCCAGCTCATGGCCCCCACCCTCCCACCTCGCTCTCTTTCTTGGCAGCAGTCTCAGAGCTGCAAGTTCAGCCAAAATAGACAATAAAACAGTTAGAAGGCAAGAGGCCAAAATGCAAAGGCATCGCTGTACAGTATCCATACACCCCCCTCCTCCAACTCAAGTGCAGAGGAAGATGTTAGAAAGAAAAGAAAGGGGGGGGGGGGGAGATCTCTTTATTTGTCCCAGTTTGAACTTTGTTTTTTAGACGGCTTTTTAGAGGTTGCTGAACTGTTTAGGCAGATATTTTGGGCTCTGTCTATGCAATGGAAAAAAATCTTTGAAGCATTAAAAGTAATCATGTGTGCATTAACAGCTATGGAGAGGGAGAAAGAGGTAGGAGCTGAGCATACGTACAGAGAGAGTAAGAGAGACAGAAAGAAGGGAGGACTCAAATTAAAGTGAACCTGTCACCCAAACCAGGATATAGATTTTTTTTTTTTATAATTACATGCATTTGGAGACACACTTGGGCACCAGAGGAGAAGAATGAAGTGCTGCGCGCAACATGCCGCTGTGCGGGGTTGCTTGCACAGCCTACCTGACAAGGCCCCCCCCACACACAAAATATATTATGATATTTTTTCTAAAATGACATGGCTGCAATGCTATGCTTTGCAGCCATGGCAGATATAATACCCTCATTGAACAAGACCCATTCAAGTGAATAGTGCTGCTCTACAAGTGCCTCGCAACCGCGTTCAAATCACGTTGTTTTGGTGCGTTAGTGTGGGGTTAAAGCAGATGGTGAGGAGGTAAATTGCATCCTCACCGCCTGCTTAATGTGAACACACCCTTTATTTGTTTTTTTTAGAATTTTTGTGTATTTTTTTTATTTAACTTTTTTTAATTGCTCTGTTGGAGGGCTTTGGTGAAATATCAGGGGTTTAAGCAGAGCCCTGATGTCTCATTTTTCAGACAGAGGACAGATATCCCCCAGTCCCTTTCTATGCAGCCTCAGCTGCACTGGACAGTGAATAAATGGAAAGCGAACTGTGCTGAGCGGCTTTCTGTTTATTCATAAACTGTGGCATAGTAAACACAGTTTACCATGCTTCAGTTATAAAGGAAGGGGCCGGTAAATTACATATTTACCGCCCCCTTTACCTGCTCTCCATTCTAAAACGATCCCTGTATGCCTGCATCAGCAGCAGGAGGCAGAGGAGGGAAGCCGTCAGCGCTGTGGGGGAGGGGGGCGCACAGGGGGGCCCCAGGCAGCAGGTGGAAAGGGCAGATACTGGAAGGAGAAAGCCGGAAGTACTGCAGAGGGTTCCACAATAGTCACAAGGCAGAACAACTTGCCTTTCTGCTCAGCAGATGCCTGGGCCCCCCTTTTGAACTGGTGGGGCCCGGGCTCGGTACAGGAGGGCCAGCTACACTACCTTATCAGCGGCCCTTGTCGCTGTGAATTGTGGATGTGGCAAAACTGCACAGTGGAAGGGGCTTAAAACTTGAGTCTGCATACAGAGTGCCAGGGCTGGAGGTATGCAATGTACAGAGTGCAGGTGTCAGGAGTATGTCATGTATACTCCTGCAGGGATCAGGAGTGGGTAATGTACAGGAGACAGAAAATGTAATGTATAAAGTGCAGGTGCCAGGACAATGTAATATTGAAAATGCAGGGGGATCAGGTGTATGCAATGTACATAGTGCAGGGGTCAGATTTACGTAACGTACACAATGCAGGGGTCAGTGTTCATTTACAACAAAACCACTGTGTACACTTTACACACACGATCACTTACCACTTAACCCTCTGGTGACACAGTTGGTTATCCCTTCAGCCTTTCCTGCTAACAGGAAAGCATGGGGGTGGTGATGCTAAGGAGAAGTGGCATGTCCTGTTTAAGGCCATCTTGTATAGAAAAAAATGTGGTTGCCCAGAAGGAACATGTTGGGCAGCCATTAGTAACAGGCAGCGGTGAATAATGGGTTGCAGCAGCGGCAGGATCTGGGGCACCAGGCTCTAGAAGATTTATCATACCAAGGACAGAAACACACGCTCTTTTAGAAAAATGAAACCGTTCCAATATATATGCTTTTCTGTAGACAGCCTACCTTAAAGAAGGAGTATATAAGGTACCTAGATTGCAATGGTCAGTAGTATGTCATACAAAGCCCAGCATACAGACAGCAGTGGTCAGGAGTATGACATGCACAACATAGTGTCTATCATGTGCAATATAGTGTCTATCATGCAGCGCTCAGGAGGGCATAAGGCACACATTGCAGGGATCATAAGTGCTTAATTCAGAGAGTATAGGGATCAGGAGTGGGTATCATTAAGAGTATAGAGGTCAGGAGTACATCACACAGAGTGCAGGAGTCAGAATTATGTAACTTACCACTAGGCCAGTGTACTGACTACAATCAAAAATTGCCCCCTTCTCCTTGTACTAACCCCCCCCCCCCACTCCAATTCTATATCCCTCCAGTACAGATCCCCCACACAGCCCATATCCCCACCCAGTATCTATTTCCCACCACAACCCTAAACCCTATAGCGGGCGGGGCCAAGAACTCCCACTGATGTTAGTTGGGGTGGAGGGGAGGAGAGAGGAGAGAGAGCCGAGGAGTTATGTGAGTGCCAGGAGACGCTCTGATACAAGGCATAATCTGCATTTTTTTTTATAGATCAGACACTGGGACACATATTGTTATATAACTGAGGGGATGGCATGAATATATTATAGTTTTTAAAGCAGCATGAGGGGAAGGGACGAACACTGTCACAAGCAGACAGGTAGGGAGGGAAGAGGGAGAGGACAGAGAAGGACAGAGCAGGGCTGTGAATGACGGAGGCATGTAAACTGACCACGATGTCAGGGTTCAGCAGCCATAATAAACTGTGGTCAGTTTACAGTTTTTTTAGGTGATACAGGGATCCAAATTACACAGCACAAGCACTGTTACAAGGGTAACAAACACTTTAAGAAAATATGTGAAATAGTTAGATGCAAATCAGGCTGCCTCTCATCTAGCAAAGTCTATGCAACAGTTTTTCTGTGCATTTGCGACACCTGCACCTGTGATCCTGGGCAGCCAGCTGCAACAGATTGCATATGAAAAAATACATGAATAAATTACAGAGCTGAATTCATTTCTGTCTTATATACCTGTCCAAAGCTTTAACTTCCTGTAAATACATTTTGGGCAAAAACACAAGTCTGATCCTTACTTTCAATTATTGTTGGAACTTGGAAATAGAAGCTTTCTTTTAGGCTAGGTTCATACTACTGCGATGTGTTGTACGCAGAATTTTTTTTTTTTTTTTTTTAACAAAGGTAAATTTTATTGCAATCAAAACAAACACGTCAGTGTACAATGCATCATACATGTGAAAAGAAGGAGCGTTAATGTATTACATCCATTGAAATCGTCACATAGGTATTTGCATTACCAGTAGATATGTCCAAAGGATCAGACAACTGTTGAACTATTCAAGATCTGGCAGTGATTCCTTGTCGAAGGGGGAGATCCCCTTACCCTAACTAATTATTACAGAATGAGCATCTGAGAGGGGGGGGGGGGAGGAGACCGGCAGGATCATATGGGAAGGGAGGGGGAGAGGGACCGGGAAGAGGAAGGGGTTGTACGCAGAATTTGATTTGTTTTTTTGTCCTATGTGAGGTACCAATTTGCCTTGCCTTTTGAGGTGGACAGGTGTGAATTTACAGCAAATTTACAGCAAATTTCAGGAGGCAGACAGTGAACAATTCGCAGAGATGTGAACTGTGTGCTGCGAGTTTACTGCAAGTTCAATTGAAGCCTATGAAGATAAAATGGTGCACTGCACCATAGGAATTTGCATCGCACCCGCAGTCAACACGCACAGGACCCTTTTTGTTTCTCCCACCAAATTCGCAATGCATTGATGTGAACCAAAGCCATGGAATACTATGCTTTTTACATGGCCTGCGAATCTGTGTGTTCCTAAACACATCAAACCCACTGTAAATTCGCATCAGTGTGAACCCCGGCTTCAGAAGCAAACTTTCATTTTTTTTAACCCTCCTTGTAAAAATGTATATTTATTTGCATAACTTGGGTGCTTTTGTTGTTCTTTTTTGCTTTCTAGAATCTCTTTTCTGAACAGTCTGGAGCAGCATTTTTCAACCAGCGTGCCCAGGCACCCTGGGGTGCCTTCAGGTTTCTTCAGGGGTGTCTTGGCAGAATGCCTAAAAATTGGCCAAAAATCGTATATACAGTAAGCCAGCGGGTTGCCTTTTAGTTACACAAAGCCACAGGTTTTCATTGTGCACCTTACGTCATCAGTTGATAAGAAAGACTAAGGACACCCATACAGCATCCTTGTTTGCCATTTCCTGTCCCTTTCCCTCAGCACTGGGGTCCCATTAGCTGACTGAGGGAGAGAAACTGAAGGAGAAGAGAAACATTGGAATACTAGTCATTACCAGTGTGCAAAGATGTATTTGCTTTGGAAGAAAAAATTCACTTCTAAGGTTGGGTGTCCTACATGTGTGGATGTTGCTGCGTTATGTATAACTATTAGTTTAGTGTTTTACATTGTAGAATGGGGTGCCGCAAGATTGTGCATAACTTTAAAGGGTGCCTTGAATTAAAAAAGGTTGAGAAGGACTGGTCTGGAGGACACTGCTGTACAGGAACCACCATCTAATGTGTTACCTGCATCACTACAGGTATGCGTGTAAGGAAAGGCTGGGGATAGGGGGTAGGTGGGTGGCTGGTTGTCACGTCCTCTATGTTTCCCTCCTTGTTGGGCGCCAAGCAAAGGTCACATGAGAGACCTACCCTGGGGTGATGATCTCTTCTGGGCTATGCTGGGCACTTTGGACAGGGTCACTGCCTTACACATTAGGTACCATTACTGGAACAGACAACTGATCTCTAATAAGGTCTCGATGAAATATATACCACCACAATCATTTGTTCATTTAGGGGTGACACACAGAGCCCTTGCCCTATCCACCTGTTCAGCGTATCACTGCTACCTCACTCCCAGTAATGGTATGGTGCCCCACTGTGCACCTAGCGCTTACTCCATGTGTGCACTTCACTTTCACTTTTTCTTACTCTTTCTATTCCATACATGTGTACAGGTTGGGGACCACTGCAGTCCCAATCTGCTCTCGTTGTTATGGGAGACGGACCTGCCAATAGAGAGAGTGCCGACAACAACTCCTCCCGCTAGAAGCTGTTCCACCTGTCACATGTACACGCTTACGACAGGCTGCTTTAGAAACCTTTGTTACCCTTGGTAACCACTTGTATCTTCACACTGCATGAACTCCTGTACCATTATCTTCATACCCTAATGTGCTTAGTGACCTGAGCTGTAGACTATGTGTGCCGTTAAATACATTACACCACTTCAGTAACTTCAGACCAGGCAAAGGCAAAGTTTTAAAAGATTTATTGATGAATAAGTTAACACGACAGTTCAACATAAAGTGCAGTCTGTTCCTAACATCCCTAGTCCCCAACTTCAGGCTTGTGGCTGCCCCAGCATACCTGCACAGGAAAGAGTCCATTCTTGGCAGAGTCCATGATGGTAGTGTCCTGGATTAGTATCTTCAGGGCAGACTGCAAGTCCCAGCAGCTCCTTCAGGCAGTAGCAGGGTCTTGTTGGTAGATGTGCCTTCATTTTCATTTTGGACTCTGCATTTTCAGCAGGCCAACAGGATGGAGTCCAGCAATGGTACCAACAGCAACCGCAGACTGCCAACAGCTTCTCATGTGCGTGTGAGTCCCTGAGCCCCCTGGGTACAGACCTCTGTCCCTTTTTTAATGCACATAACCATTGGGTCAGACCCAGGAAAGCACAACAAGAAAAGAACCCGGGAAACACAATTAACACTAACCTTCCCAGCTGGGGCAGCTTTAAACTCCACCTGCCTACATTCATGTGGCTGCTCTGAACACAGACACACAGGCAGCTTGGAGCCCTACTTTGTAGACATCTTCAGCTCCTTCCACATGCACAGCTGCTCCATTCTATGCATCCTCCCCGCAAACACTGTATATTATTCCAGAAGCAAGGTAAAACACCATCATAATGAGGATGAGAGGATATAAAATTGCTCATCCAAAGATTTAACAATGTCTTTATGGACTTGGCTAATTTTTAAATAATTTTTTATTAAGTGTTGTGTCAATGTCTCATAGAAAAAGCCTTCTACTTCCAGACAAGTGCATGTGCATAAAACTAGTTATATTTTTTCTTGTCTGGGAGAAAATTCAAAGATTAGAAATGTATTTGTTCTAATTAGATTTTACAAACAATTTGCATCCTTGTCCTTTGATTTTTTTTTTGCTCACTCTGGTCAAAATAGATTTTTGAATTGATACCTTTAATGTACACACAAGCGGACTTGCCAACGGGCTAAACTCCACCGGCATTTCCGACGGAAAGATTTAGAACATGTTCTATATCTGAGTCCGTCAGAAATGCCAACAGAAAAAGTCCGATGGGGCATACGCACGGTCGGAATGTCTGACCAAAAGCTCCCATCGGACTTTTTCTGTCGGTTAGTCCGGCCATGTGTACACGGCATAAAATAATCAAACAAATGTTCTGAAAATAACAGTTTTCTAAAAAACCTCTACAGGTGAAGGCCAGCTTTACTGTCAGTGGCAGCCCATCCATTAGGAGCGCACGAGCGCCACCCCCCATCCATGCGTCCGGCCCCCTAAATTACATGCAGGGCACCGGACGCATGGATTCCAACGGGAGGGGGGGTTGTTGTTTTTTTTAGTGATGCTAAAGTCTTGTTTTTTTTTCTTTAAAAATAGCAAACATGTCATACTTACCTGCTCTGTGTAATGGTTTTGAACAGAGCAGCCCGCTTGGGTCCTCCGTAGGCGCTCTTGGCCTCTCCCTCCTGCCGACTGCCCCCACAGCAAGCAGCTTGCTATCCATTCAGACACGGAGCCGCGACTTGGACTCGCCCCCTCTCTCTCCTCATTGGCTCACTGACTTTGATGGACAGCATCAGGAGCCAATGTCATTTACCGCTGACGGGGATTCCATCTTCACCCGGTCTTCCTTCTGGGTTGGCAGGCTCCGGTCCTTTGATTGGATGAGCAGTGATGACGTCACTCCCTCGATGACATCACGCTGTTCACGCACAGGGCTCTGAAGGAACGGCACGGTATGCCGATCCTTCAGAGCGCATGCACCGGCGGCTTCACAAGTGAAAATCTCCTAAACGGTGCATGCTTAGGAGATGTTTACTGTACCTATAGGTAAGCCTTACTATAGGTAAAAAAGCATCAATGGGAGTTTACCCCCACTATTAAACATTTGAACTTTTTGAACTAAAACCCCCGTCCAGCTCTCCTTATTGTGGAGTGAGATGAAGACAGCTATATGGAGTCTAGTAGTTGTAAACAGCCGTTCACAGACATCAACTCCCCCCCCCAGGCTCGGTCCACCTTTTCATGTGTCAGCCTGCATTCTCCTGCGCTCTGGGCTCTAAACAGACCTTGCTCTGTGTATTATGCCTGTGTGATAATACGGCCCCCGTACTGCAGGGTCGGTGGGAGCCAGTAACAGCTGATCCTGGAGTGAAAACTGTGGCCTCTTTGTAAGTGAATAAATAGATTCTGTATCATCTTTCAGCTCAGGCGGTGAAGGGAGGACTAATTGTCTCAAAAGAAAGTCTCGCCAGTTGAGAGATGTAAATTAATGTGTCTAACGGAGGGAGAGGGGAAAAAAAAAAGATAATTCCTGTAAAACCCAACATTGTTTGGAAAACATTACATCATCGCCCAGAAAATTGACTCGGGCTGTGAAAGCGCGGCGGCTCGCAGGTGCCATTGAACAGTAAAATGTCACCTGTAACCTTTTCTTTCTCCATCAATTCTTCCCACCACAATTATTACCTTTTTTATCACCCGCCCCTCCCTTTAGATTGTAAGCTCTTATGAGCAGAACCCTCCTAACCCTCTTATCTAGAATTGTATTGTAACTGTACTGTTTCCATTTTTATTATAAAGCGCTACACAACCTGTTGTGCTATATACAGAAAAGTCTGTATAATAAAAAAAAGAAGAAGTGCAGCTCCACTACTGTCGTAGATAGTTACTATCGTAAAGGTGGATAAAGAGAGACAGATTTCTCCCTGAGAACAGTCCGTCCTCGAGCTCATTACATAAAAACCAGCACTAAGGCCGCATTTACACCAAAACAATTCTGCCCATGATTTCAAAACGCTCTGCTAAAATGACAAATCGCACAACACGTATTTCAGATGCCATTCATTTTCAAGGCACCTAACGACGTGGTGTGGTTCTGCCCAGGGTGGATTTGATTTAAATCAAGTCAATTTAAATAATGATTTAAATCACTAGTAAAAAGGCTTGATTTAATCAACTCAATTTAAATCATAATTTTTAAAGAGCAACTATCATCTCTGTCCCGCAGCGGCTCCCCCACTGACTCGCTGTTGTCTCACCGACAGTCCCATTCACTTTAATGGGACAGCTGGTGATGCGGCAGTGACACAACAAGGTGAGGGATGTGGCGGCAGCAGGTGAGTGGATGCCCTCTAACAGGCGCTGACTGGGTCACCAGTTGATGTCTTTGCAGACAAAACGCGTCGGGTGTATGACGCTATCACAACCATCTGTCTACTGCGCTAAATATACTAATTTTTGCTCATTTAAACTTTGTTTTAACCTGATTTTTTATTGGAACCTTTTTAATACAATAACATTTTCTGGTTATCCGGATTTCACACTATGTGGAGCCTTTTTTCTCCTTTTCCCTCTGTCTCAATTGCATGAGACCCAAAACGATCGTTGGAGGACGAATTTCGTGGTACCGCTTAGGATTGGGGATCCATCCAGGACCCTTTTACCATGGACCAAGGACAACTGTAACCTTACCGTACCTAACGGTGTAAGCTCGCATGACTCACCGCCAACAGCCTGTGAGTCCACCACGTCCGGTAAGGGTATTCTATATTGCTTTTCGCTTGGTTGAATATTGATAAGTTCACAGGGGACAGGACTAGATGCTACTGTGAGATTTACATCTACACTCCAAGACACCTTTCCTCGATTGAATGAACTATTTAACACCCTGGGGACTCATCATTTATCTCCATCCCAATCTTCATTATATATGTTTGCCTTTGATCTGAGAGTCTGGGACTATATTATTGTTCACTATATAGCACGTTGCTATTTTATTTTTTATTTTTTAGATCACTTGATTTGTGTACACATGTTATGATTAATTTGTCTAATATACATTTTTTATGGGTCTAGCAGGACCTATTCTTGATATATGCACAGGTGTCTCTTATAAAACATTTCACATTAATGTTTATTGGCACAATATAGCGCTACACTTTTTCTTTCTTTCATTGATTTATACAATTAGTCTAATTGGTGGTGTTGGCTGCTTAATATTCTTTGGGTTGGCGCAGCAGATTTCTCCTATTTTATTCTGTTAACCTTAGAGAGATGGAGATCTACTTGAACAACAATGATGAAGTCACATATCATCGGCACAGTGTCCTGTTAGGGCTAGTTCACATCAGAATATGATGCCATAAAGGCATGTTCCATGTGTGTTTCCTGCATAGTGTTCAAATGCTAGCACATTGATGACGCTAGCACATTGGTGACGTCACGGCTCCGAACCACGCTTTGCTGTGCGTGCCAAGCCTCTTTCTGGTTCCCTCTCCACGGCCGTGCTACCAGAAGAGACTGACAACATCACGGCACTGTTTGTGACAGGACCCGGCATCCTTCTTCCCCCTCCACTGGAACCCACACATGCCTGGATGCTTCTACATACCATCACATCTCAGTTCTGTGTGCTAAGGAGAAGAACCGCTGTGCCCCACCACCTCACATCATCTTATGTGGATTCGCCAGCCGTTTGTGGACATCCTGAAGCTTGCAGTCCCTCTTCTCTCCTCTCATCCGGAGACATGCCTGAATGCAGATATGCTATCTTCCATGTGAGTGGATATTATTTTTTATAATAAATGTTTATTGATACATACTCAGAGGTGCCCCATTTTCCTTGTTTTTTCTCAGCCTGTTTGGACCTTGCTTCTGGTCCCATCGGTGGCAGCCCTGACAGACCAGTCTCTATATATATATATAATCATTATATATAGTTTCCGACCCCCCTGGACTATCAAGGTATACTCTATAGAGGTACTGTTGCACTGCGCCTGTTTTACTTGTAAATTGATAAAAATCACAGATCGCCACCATTACTAATAAAAAAAAAAAATTATAATATAAATGCCAAAAAACTATCCCCTATTTTGTAGACGATATAACTTTTGCGCAAACAAATCAATATACGCTTATTGCGATTTTTTTTTTTACCAAAAATATGTAGAAGAATACTTATCGGCCTAAAATGAGGAAAAAAAAAAAATTTTTTATATATTTTTGGGGCATTTATTATAGCAAAAAGTAAAAAATATTGCTTTTTTTTCAAAATTGTTGCTCATTTTTTGTTTAAAGCGCAAAAATAAAAACTGAAATAAATAAATAAAAGAAATAAAATAAAAATCAATTTTGTTTGGGTGCAACGTCGCACAACTGCGCAATTGTCACTTAAAGCGACGCAGTGCCGAATCACAAAAAGTGCTCTGGTCAGGAAGGTAAATTCTTCCAGGGCTGAAGTTTTTAAAGCGGAACTTCAGTCATTTTTTCAACTTTCCGTCTATTAAATCTTCTGCCCTTGTTGTTTTAACTTTGGATAGTAAAACATTTTTTTTTCTGCAAGTAAATACCTTATACAGCCCACTTCCTGTTTCTTGTCTGGTAAAAAGACTAGGCTTATGACATCATGCATAGCTCTGTCTCTCACTCTCGTGAGAGTTTGCCAGGAAGGGAGGGGGGAGGAGTCATAAGAAGGCCAATGAGAGCTGCGGAGCTGGAGGTCTGTGTAAATCCAGGAAGTGAACAGGCAGCAGCTTCAGCTGCCTACAGTTAAAATGGATGCAGCCAGACTCAGTGGAGGGAGATTTCTGCAGCATATATGGCAAGTACAGAATCACCAGAATCATAGTATATATAAAATAATATGCAAAGTGGTTGGAGGAAAGCTTCAGAATGGCAAATATGTTTTTTATTACAAATTATGTGAGCAGACTGCAGTTCCTCACTGTATATATACGTCATTTTTTTGAAGATGGATATCTCGGTAACGGCAGCAGCTGCTGCCACAACCGAGATATCCATCTTTACAGTGAGCGATTCTCTACAAGATAATGGTGGTCTCAGCGGCGGGTTCGCCGCGAGATCACCGTTATCGGCGGCGGGAGAGGTGCCACCCCCCCTCCCGCCGCTCTCCCGCACCCTCCGCCGCTTACCGGAGCCGTCGGTAACGGCGGAGGAGATCGGGTCCTGTCAGTGCTTCGGTATAGAGACGAGTGAGGCCAAGATGGCGCCCACCCGTCTCCATACCATGTGACGGCCGGAGCGGCGTCATAACGATGGCTCCGCCCACTCTCTTAAAGGCACAAATTTTTTAAATGTCATTTTTTAAACGACTTTTTTTTTTTTTTTTTTTTTTTTTTGCATTTTAGTCTAAATATGAGATCTGAGGACTTTTTGACCCCAGATCTCATATTTAAGAGGACCTGTCATGCTTTTTTCTATTACAAGGGATGTTTACATTCCTTGTAATAGGAATAAAAGTGATCCAAATTTTTTTTTTTTTTAAAACAGTGAAAAAATAAATAAAATAAAATAAAATAAAATAAATAATAAAATAAAAAATTTTTAAAGCGCCCTGTCCCGACGAGCTCGCACGCAGAAGCGAACGCATACGTGAGTAGCGCCCGCATATGAACACGGTAGTCAAACCACACATGTGAGGTATCGCCGCGACCGGTAGAGTGAGAGCAATAATTCTAGCCCTAGACCTCCTCTGTAACACAAAACATGCAATCTGTAGAATTTTTTAAACGTCGCCTATGGAGATTTTTAAGGGTAAAAGTTTGACGCTATTCCACGAGCGGGCGCAATTTTGAAGCGTGACATGTTGGGTATCAATTTACTTGGCGTAACATTATATTTCACAATATAAAAAAAAATTGGGCTAACTTTACTGTTGTCTTATTTTTTTTTTCAAAAAAGTGAATTTTTTCCAAAAAAAGTGCGCTTAGAAGACCGCTGCGCAAATACGGTGCAAAAAAAAGTATTGCAATGATCGCTATTGTATTCTCTAGGATGTTAGAAAAAAAACAATATATAATGTTTGGGGGTTCTAAGTAATTTTCTAGCAAAAAAACCTGTTTTAAACTTGTAAACACCTAAAATCCAAAACGAGGCTGGTCTTTAAGTGGTTAAAGACTAAGCCTTTTTTTGACACTTGCTGCTTACAAGTTAAAATTAGTAATTTTTGCTAGAAAATTACTTAGAATTATATATATATATATATATATATATATATATATATATATATATATATATATATATATATATATATATATATATATATATATATATATATATGTATATATTTTTTTTCTTTTTTTTTTTCTTTACCAGAGACCCTAGAGAATAAAATGTCAGTCGTTTTTTTATTTTATGTCACACTGTATTTGTACAGTGGTCTTTCAAATGCATTTTTTTTTAGAAGAAATACATTTCAATGAATTAAAAAAAAACTAAACAGTAAAGTTAGCCCAATTTTTTTGTATAATGTGAAAGATGGTGTTACATCGAGAATTGTGATCTTTATTCTAAGCAAAAAAATTGTTATTCTCATTTTATCCAGAATCGTGCAGCTCTACTTCATGCTGGTTCTTTTGTTTTGGAGGCGGAAAGAGGCAGACATCCTTGAATCAGGGCCAAAACTGGGCCCCCTTGGGCCATGGGCCCGACAGAGATAGCTACGTCTGCTACACCACTTCCAGCCTTTCAGCAGACCTTGAATAAATCCATAGCTGCGAGTTGATCAAATACATGTACACTAAAGCAAGTCTGTGAGCTTCACAGGTACATCAAAGTCTCCCTACTCAGGCTGCAGAAAGGGCCTCTTCTCTTCACAGACTCCCAGGCTTGCTGTGATCAAAAAAACAGTATCTCTTTAATCACCCTACTTGTAAGCTCAGTGTGCTAAGTGTGTGGGCTCTAAGTACAGCACACAGAAAAGACCTTGTCTGTGCCACTTTGCAACGATTGCTGCAAAGATAACCTCGATCCAGGATACAACACAAGAAATGTGACTTTTGAAAAGCAAATCAACAGAATAAGAACTCTCTCCGTGCCCACATGTAATTGCGCTGGGCACCTAAATGGCCAGTCACCAAATATCAGTGCTGTCACATGGGGAGAACAGCAGTGAGTCGCATGCTCCCCATACCCGGAAGTATCAGGCATGTCAAATTGCTTTTTTTTTGTGAACGGGAGTGAAGAAAAGCAGCTGCATGGACCAGGAATCCTGGACCCTTTATGGGTAAAGTTTCAATTTAAGCCACAACTATTACACCTTTTTTTTTTTTAACGGTCCTCCTGGAATATAGTTTTGTCTGCCTTTTTTTTAGGCTGGGTTCACACTTATGCAAATTTGATGTGGGTTTCCCCGCATACAATTCGCATAACAGGAGACTGTGGCCGGCTCTCAATGGAGCTGGTTCACACGTCTCTTGGGCGGCTGCGGGGCAGATTGCACAAAGGTCCTGTGCATCTTTGGCTCCGTTTCAGGTCCGAATTCAGGCAAAAAACCGGGCCTGGTTTGTCCCTGAAATGGAGAACAGGGACGCACCGGACCCCTGCTGTGAGCCACATCCGAATTCAGTGTGAACCCAGCCTTAAACTGCTCTGTTAGCAAAACTCATCTTCAGGCCAGAGTTTTCCCCCGCAGTGTCTTCTCTTACCATAGGATGTCCTCAGTCCTCAGGGTTGATTGATGCCCAGTACCAGTATACCCAAAAGACCAGACAAGACCAGACTAGACCAGCTCAAAATACAAAAGACCATGGGGTCATGGTTCCACCCCCTTGAGCAGTGCATACTGGGCACAACCTAATCACCTAGTGCGCATTAGCATTATCTCTCTGTGTAGCGGTGGGGAGGTGGGAAAGATCTCCCTCCTACCAGCTCTGCCATAAGAGAGGTGCTTACGCACTTCTTTTTCACTGTGCCAGCAGGGAGATCAATGTGCCAGGGTCATATATATATATATATATATATATATATATATATATATATATACACACACACACACACACATTAATGTGTGTTTGAGCTTTGGGGTGCACATCCTAATGCAATAGGTTGCTCACTCCTATGCCTAGAAGTGTTTGTTTCCTAACAGGCTTCAGGGGACCATTTCTCAGCGAAAAAGCAGTGTTTAGTGGCATGAGTGACTGGGGAGTTGCTTCTTTACAGGCATGTGCTTTGCTCAAACAGTTTAACAAATCATGCTTAAAAGAGAAGTATGTTTTTGTTTTTTTAAGAATCATACCTACCCTGCGGGCTCTAAGACTGGGGACCAAGCGATTAAACAACACTGATTGCTCGGTTCTCAGAACTCCATGAGCAGAGAGTTGGTGACTCACTAGAGCGCTGGGCTGTGGAGGGGGGCGGGAGTGGCTGGCTCAGCCTCTCAGCGGCTCGCTAAGAGGCTGAGCCAGGAGCCGATCTAGGGTTGTGGGCCGATCCCGACCATATTGTCACGATCTTGCCCCACCTGGATTTACTCTCTGACATCAGCCAACAGCGGGCTTCAGCCTGCTGTCTGCTGAAAACAGTGAAACTGTGATCCACAGGAGAAGTACAACCAAAGAAGCTTTAGCTGTACTTCTCCTTTAAAAAGCTATGTATTTGCTCTGCTGCCTTCCTGTAAGACTGGGATGAGTATCGTGGGTTGGGCAGAGGGAGGACAGTGATTTTGTTACATATATTAGGTATCATCACACAAGCCAGAATGAGAGCAATAATTCTAGGACCATTATTCACAGTTATCTCCAAACTGCTAACATGTATGCTTTTAAATCATCAACTATGGAAAATGTTTGGTACCAAAGTTTGTCGCTGTTTCA
This sequence comes from Lithobates clamitans, assembly GCA_037952925.1. Lineage (NCBI taxonomy): Eukaryota > Metazoa > Chordata > Amphibia > Anura > Ranidae > Lithobates > Lithobates clamitans. The sequence goes on along the minus strand of JBBGZY010001451.1, from coordinate 1,859,943 downwards.
CGAGTGTGTGCATTTTTATTGCATGTTTGGCATCCACCTACTCAATGCAGCCTCACCTTTTATATTTGACCAAAAAAATCTGGTAGTTTGTTGTGTTTGTGTGCATTAAGATTAATAGGGCGTACACACGGTCGGACTTTGTTCGGACATTCCGACAACAAAATCCTAGGATTTTTTCCGACGGATGTTGGCTCAAACTTGTTTTGTCTACACACGGTCACACAAAGTTGTCGGAAAATCCGATCGTTCTAAACGCGGTGACGTAAAACACGTACGTCGGGTCTATAAACGGGGCAGTGGCCAATAGCTTTCATCTCTTTATTTATTCTGAGCATGCGTGGCACTTTGTCCGTCAGATTTGTGTACACACGATCGGAATTTCCGACAACGGATTTTGTTGTCGGAAAATTTTTATCTCTTGCTCTCCAACTTTGTGTGTCGGAAAATCCGATGGAAAATGTCCGATGGAGCCCACACATGGTCGGAATTTCCAACAACATGCTCCAATCGGACATTGTCCGTCGGAAAATCCGACCGTGTGTACGGGGCATAACAGTAATGTATTTTTTTCCTGAAAATATGTTTTTGAAAAACATATGCATTAATTTTGCATAAAATAAATTAAGTTACCACCATTTTATTCTCCATGGTCTCTGTTTTCAGAAAAGCTATAATAATTGGGGGTTTTACCTACTCTTCTGGCCTAAAATGTGTTTTTTAACATGTATGCAAAAACAGCTCTGGTAGACAAATGGTTATGGGACAACTACAGATCACAAGTCGATGGATCTTTGAGTGGTTGATGCTGTCCAGAAAACATAGTAAAAGTGTAAATAAATCCACTAAATTTATGTACAATTGGCATTTGGTATAATTCCTGATTCACCAGGCTTCCCACACTGGTTCTGGGGAGCTGTGTACACTGTTGTCATCTTATTCTGTGCAACCTCCTTCTCGTGCTACAATGTGTTTGTGGCTACTGTGGGCTCCGAGAGGAGACCAGGGGCGGGAAGCACATGGGTCTGCATTCCCACAGTCACAGCTTCAGGTGACAAATGATAGGGGTTAGCAGGACCCCCAGGGGTGCCAAAGGAATGTCAGTAATAAAATTAGGACCACCAAGCAACACACCATCACTCAGCAAAGTCACACTGCTCTGAAAGATGCCCACAATGTGTCATCTGCACCAGAAGCTGCAAGCCCACTGACATCCATCACTCTGCCAGCTCTATAAAATTCAACCATATTGACCTTTGGGGACCAGTGCCATGGATGACAGGCAAGAGGTGCATAGGATGATGAGGTGTCAGAAGACTCGCTATAGTTAAAAAAACATAAAACCATCTCTTCTTTCTAATACTTGATGGCCCTTACCACCAAGTTACCAGAGTGCATCTCAATTGTGGACTGTGGCTTTACTTTTTGCTAAAATGATTACATAACCCAAGGAGGTGGAACTGGAACAATTCTGGTTAGCCTAGGGTAAAAAAATGTCTAAATTACGCCACTGCTGCTAGCAGGCCATATCCTCAGATCAAGCCCAGACTGATGTCACTTAGGGAGTGGCCCCTCTGTATCCCAGCCTGTGTCAATTCAGCATTCACAGCAAAGCAACAAGTTTAAAGAAAAGACAAAACAGTCACACACTGATGACGTATCCAACATTAAAGTCTTTATTCCAGAAAAGACCTTGGCCTTACTCCCCATCCAGAGACCATCCACTGACGCGTTTCACCACTCAAAGCTTAATTGTAGAGACAGGTTTACGTTAATCCCCTTATACCCAGCAGCATAAATTTAGGGCTCATACACATGGACAAATGAATTACAGGATATGGCTGTATGTGAATACACGCAGCTGGATGGATCTGCACATATAGCAAAAGGAAGTACTCCATGCTACACTCCATGTGACAGCGCTGGACCAATTATTTAAGTAATAGTGGCTGTGATTCTGCCTAATGGCTTGTTTACCGTTGTGGCTGTCATTGTCGCCTCTCTGAAAAGTGATCTGTGGTGGATATGTTGCCTCCTGGATTCCTGTTTTAAAGCCCGTGGCATGCAGTTTTGTCACGACACCATTTATCTAGATGAGTCGCCTTTGGTGGCAGTACTGCCAGCGGACAGTGATCTGTGTTATTTTGTCACACTGCAGCCATACTAGCTTGCAGCTGGGCAGTTCCAGTGACGGTGGCTCAACCACCAATTTTTACCACCCTGGCTGTCCATTTAAACAGGCATTATAGTGAACCTGTTGATTTAGCCCACATAGTCAAAGCGCAGATTGACTTTAAATGAACATTCTTTAAATCCCAATGATAATTTATAAACCTCTGCACCTATGTAAACCACATCCATTCCGGAGAAAAATAACGAACTTCTAACACATTAAAATGTGACATTAATTCAGAAAACAAAAGACTGTAAAACCGCATTTCAAATAAACAATTAAAAAGCTTTAAATCATTTTAACACATAAAACGCCAAGAAAAAAGAAATACGTCTTAGTTTCCATGTGCATAAATAAATAATCAATTGTATCAAATACATTTTCAGTTACGCTTGGAATATATTTGCATATTGCCAAAAAAAAAAAAAAAAGACTAGAAGTAAAGCTGATAACACACAAAAAATGAAAACTCACCAGCTTTTAAATGGCCTTTAAACCACAGCAGACAATCAAGTATTCAAAGCAGCCTGGTTAACGCAGGCAGTGACATGGTCAGTACAATCCAGACATATTTTCTGGTTAGCAGCCTAAACAAAGTTTCTGCACTTTGCAGACAACATCAGGCAGTTAGGTTGGAGCTGGTCCAGCACTTCCCACTGACTCACCTGTGATGTGTCACCTGATGCTGCCAGGGATGCAGGACTTCATGATTAGGTCCCCATGATGTGACATTCTCCCCCTCCTTCACCTTATACAGACTCAGCAACCTCCCCTCCACAGCAGTGTCTTTCCCTCGCTCCTCCCTGCACCTGCTACCAGCAATGGTGCAGACACGTGTTTTGTGTCACTCTAAATTCTCAGCACCCTCCTCCTCCCCTTTGCTCAGACACCCCTTCCCCAGGGCTCCTGTGCCTAACCCCCTCCTCGTCTGCTGCTGCAAGGTAATGCCATGAAATCACCAGTCACTGAGATGACTGTGCAGAATTCAAGGGGTTGTACGCTTCTCTTGGTCGGACATCTGGAGTAAAGCTAGCCCAGGGCATCTGTGGATTGGATATGTTCAGATCTAATTTTTGTGCCTGAATGGCCAGCGGTCTACAGATGTCGGTGGTTGGTTGTCTTTCCGTCCAGCATAAACATGATAATTTGGGTTGCTCAAGTGTGCATGCTTATGTTATGGTTGGGGGTGACATACAGACACCTATGGTCAGTGGTGAAGCTAGTGAGGTGAAAGCACTGATGCAAATTTTGGATTAGTACCCGGCTCTTGCTGGGCACTTCTACCAGTCACCTTGTTGCCCTTCGGTAAACTTACAATAAAGTAGTGTGCGCCAGTGAGCTGAATCTCAGATTGTCATCCAACTTGTGCACTCTGCTTTATGGTATTTTTGGATCAGGTCAGATTTAGGGGCATAGAAACCAGGCCAGGCCTCCCTGGTCAGTGGCCTGGTAGCAGCTGCGACTGCTGTGATTCCAACTCTTCTTTTTGGGGCTGGCTTACTGTATCTCATTGCAAATAGCATCCCTGGCACTAGGTAATGGCCCATGGCCATGGAACAAGGTAAGGCCAATATTTCCCCTGAGTGTTCCTGCTGGACTACAGAGCACCCCTGTTCTCCTCGTCTCCACTGTGTTCTGTAGTCCAGCAAAGGAGAAGCTAGGTAGGGCTGATAACACTGCTTGGGATTTCCATGCATCAGAGGGTAGTGTTGCCAACTTACTACAGGAAGTTAGGAACACACTGGATTTGACATTTTGTACTTACAGCATTTTAACCAGTTCCGTTCTAGTTCAAGGTGGACGTCATATGATGTCCTTCCCAGAATGCACCTCACGCACACCCTACAGGTCATGCTGCAGCACTATCTGTCACCCGCTGTGTCCACCGGACACAGCAGATGACAGATCAGTGTACTGGCTCGCTGCCAGTACCATGTGTTCGATGTGACCAATCACAGCAGATCACATGACAAACAACTGTACACAATGGATGGCTTTCATTCATATCATTCATTGTGTACTTTTGTGTTGATCTCTGTGATTGGTCACAGTGATCACCTGGTACAGACAGGGCCAGCCCATGGTACAGACAGGGCCAGCCACAGCCCATCTGTACCCTGCTATTAGCTGTGGCCAATCACAGCTAATCACAATAGTAAACACTGAATAAAAAGATTTCATTTAGTAAAAATGTTTGTTTATAACAGTGATAATCACTTTTCTATGCAATCAGTGTGCAAAAGAAATCCTGATTACCTCCCCAAAGTAGTACAGTGTTACTATGGTAACACTGTTGCTCTGGTCACTGTATGCAAAAAGAATAAAATGTAAAAAATGATTACTTTTTTTTTTTTTTTTTACATACTGTCACCAGTCAGTGTCCCTGATCACCACCCCACCAGTTATATAATGGCACTGTACTGCACTGGTGACAGTAAAAGATGATGTAGCAAGGTCTCTGGCTTCCTTCTGTCTAATGAGAACCTCTGGGGCCAGTGATAGCTGACATCCTTCTGTATATGGTGGGTTGTGAGGCATAGTGGGTGCAAGGTGGATAAAGTTATTGGGCGCCAGACACTTCTCGAATGCAAAAGAGATGTTTTTTTCTCTTACAAACTTTTATGAGGGAAAGAGGGTTAGGGCCAGAACACGTAGTTGCAAGTTCAAAGAGCAGACTCCGAGATTTCAATAGGAGGACAGTCGTGCAGGGAAAGGCCTCCCTCGACATCTCCACGTGCAGGAATGCTGTTTCCTATGGCAACAGTCTTTACCAGTTCCTAACACAAAGTGTAACTGTTCTTCCACCTCCATTACAACGTATAATTCTTCAGCCCACTGAGCTCCCGGTCTCTCACTAGACCCTCTGATTCACTGCCACTGAATCCATTGAGCTCCTCCAATCTTCACGGTGGTATCTTCCGCAAGCGTCACCCCCGCCTCTCTACTGGGTCCCTAGCTTGGCACTCACAGATACTTCTCAAGCATCACCCCACTGGCCTGCTCAGTCCCTGACTTGGCACTAGGGATGGGCTATCTGTTCGAGTCTACTCGAACATTGGCTGTTCACCCGTTCGCCGAACAGCGAACAATTTGGCGTGTTTGCGGCAAATTCGAAAAGCCGTGGAACACCCTTTAAAATTCTATGGGAAAAATCGAATCTGCTAATTTTAAAGGTTAATATGCAAGTTATTGTCATCCTGCGTTGCATCAGAGGGGGGGGGTCATCCGTACATGTCACTGGGAAACCCCAGCGTTTCCCCTTGTCAGAGGGGGTGGGGCCACATGACGGGTGGCCCCGCCCTCAGCTACATAAGAGCTGTCAAGCTAGCGCCTCGTCATTGGCTGGGTGCCTCCAGTGGAGGCAGGATCCTGTGTGTGTTCCTCACTGGAGTCACTGGAGATCATCCATCGCTGGAGATCGAGAACTGGATTACATCGCTGGAGTAGGAGCATGGATTTATTGGATTACATCGCTGGAATCTCTTTTTTATTTTTTTATTTTAATAAAGGACTTGTCCCAAGCCGTCTCCTGTGGTTTTTTAACATTTTGACACTTTCTTTTTGTGAAATGGTAGGGGTACAATGTACCCCTTACAAATTCACATGGGGGGGGCGGGATCTGGGTGTCCCCTTTATTAAAGGGGGATTCCAGATTCTGATAAGACCCCCACAACCACCAGGCAAGGGTTGTGGGGATGAGGCCCTTGTCCCCATCAACATGGGAACATCCTCCCCATGTTAAGGGCATGTGGCCTGGTACAGTTCAGGAGGGGGGGCGCTCTCTCATCCCCCCCTCTTTTCCTGCGGCCTGCCAGGTTGCGTGCTCAGATAAGGGTCTGGTGTGGATTTTTGGGGGAACCCCACGCCATTTTTTTTTAAATTTTGGTGCAGAGTTCCCCTTAAAATCCATACCAGACCCTTCGTTCTGGTATGGATTTTTGGGGGGAACCCCACGCCATTTATTTTTACATTTTGGCTTGGAGTTCCCCTTAATATCCATACCAGACCTGAAGGGCCTGGTAATGGAATTTTGGGGGACCCCCACGCATTTTTAAAACATTTTTCAATGACTTTCAATGACTTTTATGTGTATTGTCGGGACCGACAATTCATTAATAGCCGACACTAGCGCTAGCACTTTTAAATGACTTTTTTTTCCTTTAGAAATGTCATTTTGCTCTCGGACTGTTATAAACACAGGAAACATGCGCTACTTTACAGGCATACTATAGACACCCACCAGGTACGAAATTTAAAGGAATATTTCACTTTTATTGTTTCACTTTAAGCATTATTATAATCACTACTCCCAAAAAAACGGCCGTTTTTAAAACTTTTTTTTGCATTGATACATGTCCCCTGGGGCAGGATCCAGGTCCCCAAACACTTTTTATGACAATAACTTGCATATTAACCTTTAAAATTAGCACTTTTGATTTTTCATGTTCGTGTCCCATAGACTTTAACGGTGCTCACGTGTTCGAACAAATTTTTTGCCTGTTCACATGTTCTGGATGCAAACCAAGAGGGGGGTGTTTGGCCCATCCCTACTTGGCACAAATACCACCTAGTGGTAGTAGAGACAAGTGCAACCAGGCCATATTTAGGGAGGAATCAATAGATCTATAACAACCAAGGTGGGGGATATTTGTACTGTTCTGGCATTTTTCAGGTCAATAAATGAGGCCGTCAGTATATCCGGACTGATCAATTTTCGGATATACAGTATCTCATAAAAGTGAGTACACCCCTCACATTTTTGTAAATATTTTATTATATATTTTCATGTGACAACACTGAAGAAATTACACTTTTGCTACAATGTAAAGTAGTGAGTGTACAGCTTGTATAATAGTGTAAATTTGCTGTCCCCTCAAAATAACTCAACACACAACCATTATTGTCTAAACCACTGGCAACAAAATTTTCCCTCCCTGGTGTCATGTGACTCTTTGGAGTTACAAGGTCTCAGGTGTGAATGGCAATCAGGTTTGTTAAATTTGGTGTTCACGCTCTCACTCTCTCATAATGGTCACTGGAAGGTCAACATGGAACCTCATGGCAAAGAACTGTCTGAGAATCTGAAAAAAAGAATTGTTGCTCTACATAAAGATGGCCTAGGCTATAAGAAGATTGCCAAGACCCTGAAACTGAGCTGCAGCACTGTGGTCAAGACCATACAGTGGTTTAACAGGACAGGTTCCACTCAGAACAGGCCCTGCCATGGTCAATCAAAGAAGCTGAGTGCACATGCTCAGCGTCATATCCAGAGGTTCTCTTTCGGAAATAGACGTATGAGTGCTGCCAGCATTGCTGCAGAGGTTGAAGGGGGGGGGGGAGTCAGCCTATCAGTGCTCAGACCATAGACCGCACACTGCATCAAATTGGTCTGCATGGCTATCGTCCCAGAAGGAAGCTTCTTCTAAAAGGTGATGCACAAGAAAGCCCACAAACAGTTTGCTGAAGACAAGCAGACTAAGGACATAGATTACTGGAACCATGTCCTGTGGTCTGATGAGACCAAGATAAACTTATTTGGTTCCGATGGTGTCAAGCGTGTGTGGCGGCAACCAGGTGAGGAGTACAAAGACAAGTGTGTCTTGCCTACAGTTAAGCATGGGTGGTGGGAGTGTCATGGTCTGGGGCTGCGTGAGTGCTTCCGGCACTGGGGAACTACAGTTTATTCAGGGAACCATGAATGCCAACATGTACTGTAACATACTGAAGCAGAGCATGATCCCCTCCCTTCGGAGACTGGGCCTCAGGGCAGTATTCCAACATGATAATGAGCCCCAAACACACTTCAAAGATGACCACTGTCTTGCTAAAGAAGCTGAGGGTAAAGGTGATGATGAATTGGCCAAACATGTCTCCAGACCTAAACCCTATTGAGCATCTGTGGGGCATCCTCAAACGGAAGGTGGAGGAGTGCAAGGTCCCTAACATCCACCAGCTCTGTGATGTCATAATGGAGGAGTGGAAGAGGACTCCAGTGGCAACCTGTGAACCTCTAGTGAACTCCATGCCCAAGATAGTTAAGGCAGTGCTGGAAAATAATGGTGGCCACACAAAATATTGAAACTTTGGGCCAATTTGGACATTTTCACTTAGGGGTGTACTCACTTTTATTGCCAGAAGTTTAGACATTAATGGCTGTGTGTTGAGTTATTTTGAGGGGACAGCAAATTTACACTGTTATACAAGCTGTACACTCACTACTTTACATTGAAGAAATGACACTTTGCTACAGTGTTGTCACATGAAAAGATATATTAAAATATTTACAGAAATGTGAAGGGTGTACTCACTTTTGTGAGTTACTGTATATACCATAGATTGTAGACTCTAACTTTCCTACAGACTAAATAATATACAATGATTTGCGTTATTTTCACATTTTGGCCTAAATGTATGAAGAAGGATTATTTATTTGCAAAATTTTATAACATAAACAAAGAAAAACTTTTTTTTTTAAATGTTCAGCTTTATTTTCATTTATTTAGAAAGAAATTAGAAACCTAAAAAAAAAAAAAAAAAAAAGTGATGATTAAATACCACCAAAAGAAAGCTCTACTTGTGTGAAAATAAAAAATAATTTCATTTGGGTACAGTGTTGCATGACCGTGCAATTGTCATTCAAAATGTGACAGCGCTGAAAGCTGAAAATTGGCCTGGGCAGGAAGGGGTGATAGTGGCTGAGAAATGAGCATGTACTGCAGAGATGGACCGAAAACATACATCGTTTTTCAAATGTTTGTCTGACATGCACTTTATTAAAAAGAGAAAGCAGAAGCCACCTGAGGGATCACAGTACTTGGTACATGGCTCAATATCTATAATTGTGCCCATATGACCTCTGCTGAAAGGAAGGATCAGTCTGGACCTGAAGTTTGATCCTACAGATTGGCAGAGATCACATGAGCAAATGCCTAGGTATTTGATCATGTGACTGGCTGCCATAGGATGCTAGGTCAGCAGTTACCACAACCAATGGAAGTATTTCATGTCTTTTTGACCCCCACCCCCCTAGGGTAAAACATTATAACAATGGGACAATACTAGAACCAAGGACTGGTTACAAAATGTGTATGGTCATCTGAATTGTATTTACGGTATATCCCAGCTTTCCTTTAAACATTTAACAGCAGGTAGCATATGACCTTAGCCATAGATGTACCCCTACAAGATAGTCAGTGACTAGGGTTCTAAAAGACCCAAGGCACCTCTAGGCTTGTCGCGTACCATGACCATAATTGGATGTTGCTGTTTCCAATCCCTAACATGTCTTTAATTTCTTTCTCTTTACTGTCTTTCATTTCTTTGGTTTCTTTTTCTTTCCCTGCTTAGAACTAAATCCAGGGATACATTAACCATTAAAGTGCATAAAAATCCTTGTAGCGCTTACTCCTGAGGAACCACTGTTTTCTCTGATCCCCTGTTCCCCTGTTGCAAGCAGCACCACGCTCTCTAACACATCTAGGCTGAAGAGGGGATATTTGTTGCAACAATATATACAGTATAATACTGCAATAGCATAATATAAGAGTGTACAGTTGGTAAACAATATCATATATATATATATATATATATATATATATATATATATATATATATATATATATATTTACAGTGGGGACGGAAAGTATTCAGACTCCCTTAAATTTTTCACTCTTTGTTATATTGCAGCCATTTGCTAAAATCATTTAAGTTCATTTTTTTCCTCATTAATGTACACACAGTACCCCATATTGACAGAAAAACACAGAATTGTTGACATTTTTTCAGTTTTATTAAAAAAGAAAAACTGAAATATCACATGGTCCTAAGTATTCAGACCCTTTGCTCAGTATCTAGAAGCACCCTTTTGATCTAATACAGCCATGAGTCTTTTTGGGAAAGATGCAACAAGTTTTTCACACCTGGATTTGGGGATCCTCTGCCATTCCTCCTTGCAGATCCTCTCCAGTTCTGTCAGGTTGGATGGTAAACGTTGGTGGACAGCCATTTTTAGGTCTCTCCAGAGATGCTCAATTGGGTTTAAGTCAGGGCTCTGGCTGGGCCATTCAAGAACAGTCACGGAGTTGTTGTGAAGTCACTCCTTCGTTATTTTGTGTGCTTAGGGTCATTGTCTTGTTGGAAGGTAAACCTTCGGCCCAGTCTGAGGTCCTGAGCACTCTGGAGAAGGTTTTTGTCCAGGATATCCATGTTCTTGACCACATTCATCTTTTCTTCGATTGCAACCAGTTATCCTGTCCCTGCGGCTGAAAAACACCCCCACAGCATGATGCTGCCACCACCATGCTTCACTGTTGGGACTGTATTGAACAGGTGATGAGCAGTGCCTGGTTTTCTCCACACATACTGCTTAGAATTAAGGCCAAAAAGTTCTATCTTGGTCTCAAAGAATCTTATTTCTCACCATCTTGGAGTCCTTCAGGTGTTTTTTAGCAAACTCCATGCGGGCTTTCATGTGTCTTGCACTGAGGAGAGGCTTCCGTCGGGCCACTCTGCCATAAGCTCCGACTGGTGGAGGGCTGCAGTGATGGTTGACTTTCTACAACCTTCTCCCATCTCCCGACTGCATCTCTGGAGCTCAGCCACAGTGATCTTTGGGTTCTTCTTTACCTCTCTCACCAAGGCTCTTCTCCCCCGATAGCTCAGTTTGGCCGGATGGCCAGCTCTAGGAAGGGTTCTGGTCGTCCCAAACGTCTTCCATTTAAGGATTATGGAGGTCACTGTGCTCTTAGGAACCTTAAGTGCAGCAGAATTTTTTTTGTAACCTTGCCAGATCTGTGCCTTGCCACAATTCTGTCTCTGAGCTCTTCAGGCAGTTCCTTTAAACTCATGATTCTCATTTGCTCTGACATGCACTGTGAGCTGTAAGGTCTTATATAGACAGGTATGTGGCTTTCCTAATCAAGTCCAATCAGTATAATCAAAAACAGCTGGACTCAAATGAAGGTGTAGAACCATCTCAAGGATGATCAGAAGAAATGGACAGCACCTGAGTTAAATATATGAGTGTCACAGCAAAGGGTCTGAATACTTAGGACCATGTGATATTTCAGTTTTTCGTTTTTTAATAAATCTGCAAAAATGTCAACAATTCTGTGTTTTTCTGTCAATATGGGGTGCTGTGTGTACATTAATGAGGAAAAAAATGAACTTAAATGATCTTAGCAAATGGCTGCAATACAACAAAGAGTGAAAAATTTAAGGGGGTCTGAATACTTTCCGTCCCCACTGCATATATATATATATAATAACAAGCCAATGGTCATGGGAATGACCTGCAACCAAAGGGGATAATCCTGCCTAAGGGATAATGCTAAGGTAAAAGTTCAGCAGTAAAACCCTTTCCCTACTGGCAGGTGCATTGGGGCCCTAATCCGGCGTTGGAGCACACAGATAAAGTTCCTCTGAACCTAGATATAGGCGGCCTGCACTGTGTCCCAAGCAAACAATACTGTTCCTCTTTAATAGGGGTAGCAGGGTTTGGCCAGCAGTCTCTCATCAACTCCTAGGGTGCAAGCTGATCTCCCTTTGTTCTCCTTCAGCAACTCAGTGAAGTCAGCAACAGTGGCATTATCCCCAGGGATCAAGCGGCAGCACCAGTCAGCGACAGTGGCATTCTTATGTACCAGTGGTCTATTACAATACCTCTCAGCGTCCCTGATGTGATGGCAAAACGTTCTGCCAACAGCCTGCTGCATGGTCTGTCTGCTATAATGTTCTCAACATGCTGGGGTGTGAGTTCCATTGCCAATCTGATACACAGGTTCAGGCTGTCTGTGGACCACACCCATTACAAGTCTCATTCATCCTAGCAGGCTCGTGTTACTCCCACAATGCACAGCAGTCCATATTCTCTTCTTTTGTGTCCTCCTTCAGCCAATCACTATCCATCCAGCATACATATTGGCTAAATGGCATCTCCAAGGTTGAAGACACTCCATAGCCAAGTATTGTTCATAGCCTTCCCCAAAATGTCACTGCAGCTGAGCATTGCCGGCAATTAATTTAACCCTCCTTATGTCACTGTCAAACTGGGAAAAATGTAACCACTAGCAAACCTAGTTACACCCTCATGATGAACTTTTCTTATTTGCCTCTATTTGATCTATTAAAGCGGTAGTAAACTGCTGAAACATAAAAAAACTGAAAGGCAATGGCATAATGTGCTAGTATGCATCGAAACCCTTTCTTCTGGGATCGCGGGCTCTGGGGCTGGGAGTGACCAGATCCACGATGACGTCACTCCCGTGCATGCGCGTGGGATCCCTCAGTTCCGGCAAGAAGCTCTGACGTCAGCGGTTGCATGCAGGGAAATATTCATTTTACCTATAGGTAAGCCTTATTATAGGCTTACCTGTAGGTAAAAACAACAAAGCGCGGTTTACAACCACTTTAAATATGTAGAGCCCCCCTGAGCCCTGAAGGCATAGTGGTGCCCCGAGAGACAGGGCGGGGTGAAATTTCACCTCAAAGTGTAGATTACTAGGCATAGTGGGGCATTTACAGATATAGAAAGATGGGTGCCAGCCACTGTTGAAGCAGAACAAAAAAGTGTTTATTACTCACTCAAATTTCAGGAAGAGAGAGATAGGCTCAGGACACCCAGAAAACAAGCAGACAAGTAGACCAGAAGAATACTCAAAAAACAGACAGCAGTACAGAAAAGAGCCTTTCTGTACCTTCTTAGTAACAGCTGTGTCCAATAACAACCTTAACTTACAGTGAAGCAGAAGTTGACTGGATGAGTCCATCTTGATGCTTTTCCTGGCTCTCCACAGTTTCCTATGGCGGAGTAACCTCTGGTACTTCATCTTAGGTCCTCATCAGATCCTTCCAAGTCCTCTGACGCTGCAATTACAGCTGCAAGTCTTTTTGGGGATCTCTCTACCAGCTTTGCACATCTAGCTCAAGCTCTGTCAGATTGAATGGAGAGCATCTGTGAACAGCAATTTTCAAGTCTTGCCACAGATTCTCAATTGGATTCAGGTCTGGACTTTGACCGGGCCATTCTAATACATGAATATGCTTTGATCTAAACCATTCTATTGTAGCTTTGGCTGTATGTTTAGGGTCGTTGTTCTATTGGAAGGTGAGCCTCCACCCCAGTCTCAAGTCTTTTGCAGACTCTAATGTCCCGTACACACGGTCGGAAAATGTGTGATAGGACCTTGTTGTCGGAAATTCCGACCGTGTGTAGGCTCCATCACACATTTTCTATTGGATTTTCCGACACACAAAGTTTGAAAACAGGCTATAAAATTTTCCGACAACAAAATCCGTTGTCGGAATTTCCAATCGTGTGTACACAAATCTGACGCACAAAGTGCCACGCATGCTCAGAATAAATAAAGAGATGAAAGCTATTGGCTACTGCCCCGTTTATAGTCCCGACGTACGTGTTTTACGTCACCGCGTTCAGAATGATCGGATTTTCCGACAACTTTGTGTGACCGTGTGTATGCAAGACAAGTTTGAGCCAACGGAAAAAATCCTAGGATTTTGTTGTCGGAATGTCCGATCAATGTCCGACCATGTGTACGGGGCATAACAGGTTTTCTTCTAAGATGGCCCTGTATTTGGCTCCATCCATCTTCCCATCAACTCTGACTAGCTTCCCTGTCCCTGCTGAAGAAAGGTATCCCCACAACATGATGTTGCCACCACCACGTTTCACAGTGGGGATGGTGTCTTCAGGGTGATGTGCAGTGTTAAGACCCGTACACATGATCGGATTTTCCAACAGGAAATGTTCGATGTCAGGCTGCTGGTGGAAAATCCGACCGTGTGTATGCTCCATCGGACAATTGTTGTCAGACTTTAGCATGTTTTCAAATTTTCCACCAACAAATGTGTGTGTTGTCAGATTTTCCGATCGTGCGTACACAAGTCCGTCGGACAAAAGTCCAAAGTACAAACATGCATGCTCGGAAGCAAGGACGAGCCGGAAGCACTTGTTCGTAACGTTCGTAATGGAGATATCACATTCATGATGCGGCGAATTATGAAATCTCTCAATGCAGCACATTCTCTTCTTCTTTATAATGGTATAATAATGAAGCTGCTTTGCTGGTGATATTCACAGAGTTCTGACAAACGTATTTCATTTTTATTTATTTTTTTCTAGTGATCTCCAGAATAATATTTTTTTTTCCTAGTGATCTCCAGAATAATAATTTTTTTTACTAGTGATCTCCAGAATAATACATTTTTTTTTTCTAGTGATCTCCAGAACTTTTTTTTTAGTGTCAAGTTACCACAACACCATTGTTATGTCGTATTTTTAAAGCTCAAAGATACAACTATGTTGGTGTCCCTTGTTAATTTGACATTGTATTTTTGAAATATATCTGCCTACTCACAAACAAACTGTCCTTTTTTAAGTAAAACACATAGACAAGTATTTTGCAAACCAAAAATGTTTTATTCAATAGGGAGCACAAGGTCATATAAAAATCAAGAGGAAGGCAACGATGTAGAAACTTTTGGAATTGGTGAAGTGCTTGTACCCCAGGGCAGACATCAATTATTTGAATTTCAAAATTGGTAACCTGAGGAGTCCATTTAATAGGGAGCACAATACGGTCCTGGACTCCGAGAGATCGGGAGCAGTAGCAGATGACATATATGTCCCGAGGTTGGGGTCTTACATCTGTGTCCCCGCTGACAGGGACACAGATGTAAGGAGGGACTCCACTGACAAGGACACAGATGTAAGGAGGGACTCCGCTGACAAGGACACAGATGTAAGGAGGGACTCCGCTGATGGGGACACAGATGTAAGGAGGTACTTCGCTGACGGGGACACAGATGTAAGGAGGAGCTCCGCTAATGGGGACACAGATGTAAGGAGGGACTCCGCTGATGGGGACACAGATGTAAGGAGGGGCTCCGCTGGGGGCACCTGATGTAAGGAGGGACACCGCTGGGGGCACCTGATGTAAGGAGGGACTCCGCTTGGGGCACCTGATGTAAGGAGGAACTCCGCTGGGGGCACCTGATGTAAGGACGGTCTCCGCTGGGGGCACCTGATGTAAGAACGGACTCCACTGGGGGCACCTGATGTAAGGAAGGATTCTGTTGGGGACACCTGATGGCATCTAGTTGCAGGCGACGTGGCAGGTGACACACTCAGGGCTCCCACTGATTCTGCATTATGGTGAGTTGAATGATTTCATTTTATATTACAATGTAATAATAGAAATAATGCGCTTCAATCATCCTGACACCATAACAACCATGGTGCCGGGATGATTGAAGTGCTAACACCAGGTGCTTGGAGTATCTTTATCTGCTGATTGTTAAACTTTCTAGAATACGCATATTTCTATTGTTGTGTGGGATCTGCGCCTGCTGTCCCTCCCTCTCTCCCTCCTTCTCCCTTCATCCCCTGTTAATCTCAGACGCTAATCACACCACCTTAGAGCCATGCCCACTATTTTGCTGAAATAACGCCCATTTTCACCAAGTGGGACGGGTCAAAAAGGAAGGGCGGGGTCTGGCACCCCCCCATCCTAAAACTTTACCAGCCACCACTGTGCTGCTGTATGAGTAGTGGTCACCTTCCAGTATATCCACTTGCCCACCACCCACAGTACATTTACATCATTACTTTGACGTTAAATACCAGCTAGCTGCCATAACCCTGGTATTATTTTCCACTGTGGATGATTCTGTGTATGATAAAAGTGCTCCCAATGGCGGATTCTATTACATGGGATGTTTACATTCCTTGTAATAGGAATACAAGTGATCAAAACAAAAAAAAATAAAGGGACAGTGTAAAAAAAAAATTAACGCCCCGTCCCTCCATGCTAACGCATACGTAAGTAAGTAAACGGTGTTCAAACCACACATGCAAGGTATCGTCATGATCATTAGAGTGAGAGCAATAATTCAAGCACTAAACTTCCTCTGTAACTCTAAACAGGCAACCTGTAAAAAAATTTAAAGTGTTGCCTATGGAGATTTTTTAGTACTGTAGTTTATTGCCAATCAACAAGCGTGTGCAATTTTAAAGCATGACATGTTAGGTATCTATTTACTCGGCATAACATAATCTTTCACATTATACAAAAAATTGTCTACATTTACAGCTTTTTTTTACTTCATTAAAGTGTATTTTTTCCCAAAAAAATTGCGTTTGAAGGCAAAATACAATGTGACATAAAATAGTGCAACAATCACCATGTTATTCTCTAGTGTCTCTGTTAAAAAATATATACAGTATATATATATATATATATATATATATATATATATATATATATATATATATATATATATGTTTGGGGGTTCTAAGTAATTTTTTAGCAAAAAATACTAACTTAAACTTGTAAACAAAAAGTTCCAGAAAAGGCCTGGTCAACAAGTGGATAATGGTAGGTGAACCTGTTTATTGTAATGTAGTTTATATGCAGCTCCTTTTATTCTTGTTGACCTTGTCCAGTCTGGTCTGGGATTCTATAGCCTGTTTTATTTTTACGGCTAAATAACCAGCATAGGTTAGAGACAGGTTAGGTTTCCAGAGGCCAAGTTGGGATCATAGGCTTAGAGGTCTGGTTTTCATGTCAGATTAGAAACTATTAGGGAGGGATTAAAGCACAGTGTAGATAGGCTAACTCAGTTTCAGTGCCTCACCACAGTTCCTGCCAGTGAGAAGCTTGTTCCAGGCTGGTTGGACAACAGTCTGGAGGATCTCCCTTGTCTTTAGGTCTCCGATAACTGGAATTGCTGTAACATTCATCCGGAGGTATCTCTACTTTAATACTTATATATACCTGGGTATATGTATACAATTCCACCTGGACTCCTATCAGACCCTTTGCTGATAATACCTGTTTGTACATTGAATTTATGTACTGTTATTAATCTCTTCTTGTATTATTTGTATACTGGTGTGCATCTATATTCATATAATATTATATGTTGGTTGCATTGATTCTTCTGTTCTCAATTACTTTGTTTAAATCAGAAAGAAAGTTTATTGAACAAAAAATAAATAAAAATAACAGCACATAACATAGCCTCACTGTCACCTTCTTTATTCGCTCTGGCCTTGGAACCCCTGGCCAATTTAATCAGGAAATCCTCTGAGGTCAGACGCCTGAGCGTAGGACACCTGGAAGAGAAACTGTACTTATATGCAGACAATGCTCTGCTCTACCTAAATGATGTGGGCCCCGTCACTCTCTTGTTTCTGATTGATGACAGACCAATGGATCTGGCTCTCTCCTCCCCATTACAATAGGTTGAGGAATTCGGGTATTTGGGTGTACAGGTTACTAGACGTAACTTGGAATTCTTTGAGCATAACCTTCAGCCACTTTTAGCTTCATTAAAAACATGGTGCACATCATGGTCGGGGCTTCCATTGAACCTGCTAGGCAGAATAAACCTGGTTAAAATTATGCTTCTCCCACACTTCAACTATATATTTTGCAATTGCCCGGTCTGGGTTCCCGTTTCCTTCTTTAGAGAAATAGATAGTTGTTTAACCACTTCAATACAGGGCATTTTAACCCCCTTCCCTGGCCAATTTTCAGCATTCAGGGCTGTAAGATTTTGAATGACAATTGAACGGTCATGCAACACTGTACCCATATGAAATTTTGATCATTTTTTCCCCCAATAGAGCTTTCTTTTGGTGGTATTTGATCACCTCTGCGGTTTTTATTTTTTGCGATATAAACAAAAAAAGAGCGACAATTTTGAAAAAAAAACAATATTTTTCCTTTTTGCTATAATAAATATTCCCAATTTTTTTAAAGCATACAATGCATTAAGGTAAAAAAACTTTAACAACAAGAAAAATAAAATAGGACGGCCGCACTCCGATATAATGCCTTTATTGACAAAACTTAGTCCATACACCAACAGAGGCACAGGTACAGATGATATCTGATGCGTTTCGCACTGTTACTGGCGCATAGTCATATGACTGAGTGCCACTTAGTCACATGATTAAATAGACTCTGCTGGGGACACCTGATGCAAGGACGGACTCTGCTGGGGGGCACCTGATGCAAGGACGGACTCTGCTGGTGGCAGGCGACGTGGCAGGTGACATGCTCAGGGATCCCACTGATTCGGCATTATGGTGAGTTGAATGATTTCATCCTATATTACAGTGTAATAATCGAAATAATGCGCTTCAATCATCCTGACACCATAACAACCATGGTGCCGGGATGATTGAAGTGCAAACACCAGGTGTCTGCTGATTGTTAAAGTTTCTAGAATACACATATTTCTATTGTTGAGTAGGATCTGGGGCTGCTGTCCCTCCATTCCTCTCCCCCCTTCCCCCTTTCCCTCTCCATTCCTCATTCATCTCAGTCTCTAACCACACCCCCTTTGAGCCACACCCATTTAAGCCACGCTCACTATTTCGTGTAAACCACGCCTATTTTTCGCCACGGCGCGCGATGGATTGATTCGAGGACCCAAACTTTTAGATCTTTGGATGATTGCTTATGATATTCCAGAAAGTGGCGGGGGACACTATGTTTAGGGAGACCAGCATCGACAAATCAGCAATGTTCCCCAAATCTGGCTGGAAGGGCCCTGATTGTATGGCCCACATATAGCATGCCACAAAGGCAAGCTAGACAGTAAACCGCAAACATAGAAGATCAGTTATGGAAAGTGTTAAATGTGTATGTCTTACCCTTATGAGCAAAGGATTTTTGACCATGTTGAATATGAGCACAAGTTAGGCACACTGAAACATGCCCACCAGAGGAATGAGTATTAGTTGAATGTTATTGGATATAGATTGGGCAGATGTAGTTTTGCTAGGAGCGACTTTCCTATTTATATTCTGAGCCTTCCTATAGGAAAGATCAAAAAAACAGCGCTGTGAAAATAAAACTAAAGCTTAGGAGTTAACCTATAAGTGAACAATAATTAAATTATATACCCTTGAAAAGTGAAAATAAAGGAATAACATCTAATTGCAAATTTAATCAATAAAGGTTGGTCCCTAAACACCAAACAGAAGAAATAGTCCAAATATAAGTCCCAGCAGATGAATAGAATGATGAGGAGAAATGGAAGTACCAATCACGGTTGGCAAATGGAGGTGTATTGGATAAATGAAACCTTCACCACACCAATGTGCCGGATTATTAAAATCGTCTAAATGAACATATTACCAACATCCTAAATGGCTTTCCGAAACATTCTGTTTCAAAGCATTATCTAACCACCCATAATAAGGATCCCTCCAAGACTTTGTTTTTGGGTATTGATAGGTATCGGCCCCACTGGAAGGGTAGTTCTATGATCAGGAGCATCTCCAGGCTCGAGATGCTCTGGATACATAAAATCAAGTGCTACGTTCCACATGGGCTTAATGTGGACGTTGATACCAATGCCTTTATTGATAACTCATAAATTAATTATCACAAAATTAAATAATTTAAAAAAAATTTTTTTCACTTACTGGGTGAACCTTTAGTTAGGTTCCTTGGATGCCCTTAGAGCCCTTTATATACAAGATACGAGATGCCATTGTTTATCCAGCTAGTCCTCGAGTGGACATATGCTCCATTGGTTATGTCATAATACTTTAACAATGGGGTATGTGCCCCATTATTTGCATTTTGATTAGGACGTTTGAGGTGTGATTAATTCTGAAGTTTTCTGTATGTGATGTATTTCTCTCTATACCTTTGTCTGATATATTATGCCATATAAAAGGTCTTCCCATAAGGGGGATGAAATCACCTTCCTCTTCCCTAGTATTCATTTATTTTTAAATATCCGCCTGAGTAGGGTATCCCCTGTTTTAGTTATGCCTTATCCTTATCCAAATTAATATGGTTGAGTTCACTAATAATTAGGTTTTTGGCGGAATTCTTTCTGGCAATCTAATTTTGGTACCTGCATATTTACAATTTTTAATTTTATATTTATATATTCATTTATAGTCCCGGTTTGAGATTTCTTTCTGTATTATTGAGGGATTTTATTCCTAATTTGATACTAGTTCTAATTGGAAACATTATGCATTAACGGTGTGAGACCCTGACAATCAATTGTCTTTGCATTGTTTTCTACTATCCGGGGGTCTCGCAGTAGTAATATACACTGATTTTCTACCTCCAATCCCACATCTAAGATGGCTTTTCTGACACCATCCGCTTTGTCTAGTGAAGCGCAAGGTGATTTCCTGTTCCGGTCTCATCCTTAAGCTTGGTTATGTTTTTTACTACTTATGTGCGACACGTCAGTGCGTCGCCCGTGCCCCAGACGACGTCAGAGTGTGACGAAACGTACGTCGGGCGTGCTGACGTGCTGACGTGCTGCAGATTCCGTCTCGGACGGGTGTTCGCTTGTAGCTGGCCGGCTACTGTTTTGCCTGTTTTTAACCTACTAAATGTAAGTGTGATTTATACCTACTTTTTAATAAACCATCAAGCAGGATTACACTATGTTGCCCCTTTCTTTCCTTGATCAACCCCTGTGAGAACCACTCTCAGCTGGAGGAAATATCTTTCCAATCGAATGTTCCCGGTGATCGGACGGACAGTGTACCTATACATAATTCGATGTGGTGCGTTGCTGGTTTTATCCACAAAAGGCCCCGACCGGGTTAAGGTCGCAAGCTCATATTAGCTTGCCTGTTGGTAAGCGCACAATTTTAATAATCCGGCACATTGGTGTGGTGAAGGTTTCATTTATCCAATACACCTCCATTTGCCAACCGTGATTGGTACTTCCATTTCTCCTCATCATCCTATTCATCTGCTGGGACTTATATTTGGACTATTTCTTCTGTTTGGTGTTTAGGGACCAACCTTTATTGATTAAATTTGCAATTAGATGTTATTCCTTTATTTTCACTTTTCAAGGGTATATAATTTAATTATTGTTCACTTATAGGTTAACTCCTAAGCTTTAGTTTTATTTTCACAGCGCTGTTTTTTTGATCTTTAATATTTTAGAGTGTGTATCCCACTTTTTGCGGCTGCTTTAGTGTCATATATTGTTTTTATTATTTATTTATTTCCTTCACTGGATTTGTGCTTGATTGTTAAGGGGTTTGTTTATTCAAATTCCACATTTTGTATGTACACGTAGCGCGGTAGTCCTTTTTACCCACTTCCTATAGGAAAATTGGGGCACTGTAGGAATAGTGTTTTTTAAGTGTGGGTCTTGCTGTAGACCAGTGTTTTTTAAAAACGCTCTCCATTTTCCAGCGTTTGTTGTGATATTGAGTTGTGAATCTTGTTCCTAGATTTTCTTGTGATCACTGTTTTGATTTTGGAATGTCATTGCTAGTGTAAACCATATGAGCCTGATCGATGAGGTCTGGGGGGTAGCCTTTCGCTATAAATTTCCGTTTGAGATGAACACTTTGTGCATTATAATCCTCTAGCCCAGTACAATTATGCTGTAACCGGAAAAATTAACTTTTGGGGATTTTCTACCTCGAATGGTGACAGCTGGTAAAATGTAAAAAAGAATTTGCTGATGTGGGCTTGGTGAAACTTTTAGTTTTAATCGTGGACTCTTGGTAACTGAGTTCAAAGTCCAAAAAACAAAGAGAGGCGGTATTTATTTCCAGGGTAAAAGAAAGACCAAAGATATTGGAGTTGCAATGTGATAGAAATTTCTGTACAGTATGAAGAGGACCATCCTAGATGATGATAATATCATTGATGTAACGCCCATAGAAGACCAGGTGTGCTGCGAATGTGTTTTGTTCCCATATGCACCTGGTCTCCCATAGGCCCATTGTGAGATTTGCATAACTTGGGCAAAAAGTTGCCCCCATAGCAGTCCCAGTCTTCTGAAGATAATAATCATCCTCAAAATTTAAGTAATTATGTTCCAGCCAGAATCTGGTCGCTGTCAGAATAAACTGTGTCTGTATGGAATTGATGTCACTGTCCTCAGATAAAAAATGCAAAACCGCCTGTAGTCCAACCTCATGCGGGATCGAGGTGTACAATGAACACACATCCAAAGATACCCACAGATATGTTGGTTCCCAAGTATATAGTTGTAATAACTCTAAGAGATGGGTACCATCCCGAATATACGAGCAGGGGGCCTGGGCCAGAGGTTGGTGGAATTAATCAATGTAGAGAGAATAACTGGTGGTAATACTCTCCATGGACGCCACAATGGGATGTTCAGGGGGATTCTCAAGGTTCTTGTGTACCTTTGGAAGGTGGTAGATGTACGGTACATTGTAATATTCTCTATGGAAGAAGGAGGCTTCAGCTTTAGAAAGGACTCCCTCAGATGAAGCCATGGTAATCAAACTCTTGGTTCCTTGATGAAATCTGGTAAAGAATCTGCTTTTAGTTTTGTATATGTGCTACAATCAGAAAGTAGGCGGTGTGATTCATCAAGATAGGTGGCTCGGTCTTGAATGACTATACCACTGCCTTTAAATTGTTTAAAGATAGACGTTCATGAGGGTGAGAT
The DNA here is from genome assembly GCA_037952925.1 of Lithobates clamitans. Lineage (NCBI taxonomy): Eukaryota > Metazoa > Chordata > Amphibia > Anura > Ranidae > Lithobates > Lithobates clamitans. The sequence goes on along the minus strand of JBBGZY010001451.1, from coordinate 1,837,319 downwards.
TAGCTTTATTATGTGTGGATTTGAAGTTTTTACATACATCCAGAAGTTCTGAATATACCACCTAATAAAATGATTCTATGTAGGGGCCTTTGTTATGTGTGGGGTTGAAAATAGATTTTGGCTTAAAGGAGGTATGATTAATAGGTGGAGAATGGGCTATTGTTGAAATCCAAGAATTTGCTTCATATCATCACAATCCTCCCCTCCCACCAAATCAGTAAAGGCTCGCATTTCTATGGAGGTATCGAATATGGTGTCAGGCACTGGGATGGTGTTGACATTGGCAACCATAGTATCTTTGTGTTTGTTGGCCTGTAGACTAAAGTGTCTCTTGAGGGTAATATTTTGGATGAATTTGTTCAAGTCTTTGAAGATGGTAAATGGATTAGGTGGAATGGTAGGGGGCAAATTTTGACCTTGTTGTAATAACAATAGTTTATAATCAGTAAATGTATTGGAAGGCAAATTGAAGCTCTTTACAGTCTCCGCATTTCTTATGGGTATGGTGTGTTTAGATCTGCCCCCTCTCCTGCCTTGTCATCGTGTTTTCTTTTGTTGGGGCTGGATCAGGGGTTAGGCATAAAAAAAGATGATTTATTGAGAGCACTAGCACCAATGTTTCCAGCCACATCATGTGTAGGATCACTATCCCTGGCTGGCGCCAAGGGCGTAATTGAAAGATCACAAGTAGGAACTATGTTGTCAATAGGGATGAGCTTCGAGTTCGAGTCAAACTCATGTTCGACTCGAACATCGGCTGTTCGCAGGTTCGCCGAACAGCGAACAATTTGGGGTGTTCGCGGCAAATTCGAATGCCGCGGAAAACCCTTTAAAAGTCTATGGGAGAAATCAAAAGTGCTAATTTTAAAGGCTTATATTCATGGTATTGTCATAAAAAGTGTTTGGGGACCTGGGTCCTGCCCCAGGGGACATGAATCAATGCAAAAAAAAGTTTTAAAAACGTCTGTTTTTTCGGGAGCAATGATTTTAATAATGCTTAAAGTGAAACAATAAAAGTGTAATATCCCTTAAAATTTCGTACCTGGGGGGTGTCTATAGTATGCCTGTAAAGGGGCGCATGTTTCCCGTGTTTAGAACAGTCTGATAGCAAAATTACATTGCAAAGGAAAAAAAGTCATTTAAACTACTCGCGGCTATTAATGAATTGCCGGTCCGACAATACACATTAAAGTTCGTTGATAAAAACGGCATGGGAATTCCCCACAGGGGAACCCCGAACAAAAATGTAAAAAAAAAATTACGTGGGAGGTCCCCCTAAATTCCATACCAGGCCCTTCAGGTCTGGTATGGATATTAAGGGGAACCCCGGCCAAAATTTAAAAAAAAAAATGGCATGGGATCCCCCTCAAAATCTATACCAGACCCTTTAGGTCTGGTATGGATTTTAAGGGGAACCCCATGCCAAAATTAAAAAAAAGTGCGTGGGCCCCCCCCAAAAATCCATACCAGACCCTTATCTGAGCACGCAACCTGGCAGGCCGCAGGAAAAGAGGGGGGGACGAGAGAGCACCCCCCTCCTGAACCGTACCAGGTCACATGCCCTCAACATTGGGAGGGTGCTTTGGGGTAGCCCCCAAAACACCTTGTCCTCATGTTAATGAGGACAAGGGCCTCATCCCCACAACCCTGGCCGGTGGTTGTGGGGGTCTGCGGGCAGGGGGCTTATCGGAATCTGGAAGCCCCCTTTAACAAGGGGACCCCCAGATCCCGGCCCTCCCCCCTGTGTGAAATGGTAAGGGGGTACAAAAGTACCCCTACCATTTCACTAAAAAACTGTCAAAAATGTTAAAAATGACAAGAGACAGTTTTTGACTAATCCTTTATTGAAATGCTTCTTCTTTCTTCTATCTACCTTCAGTTTATTCCTCCATCTTCTTCTTCTTCTGGTTCTTCTGGTTCTTCCTCCGGTGTTCTGGTCCGGCATCTCCTCTGTGGCGTCGGCGTCTTCTTCCCTTCTTCTCCTCTGGCCACATTGGGGTGTTTAGCTCATCCCTAGTTGTCAACTATACCTAGTGCAACAGGTGCATCATGGATAGTGGTGAAGGGATCAATGGATGATGAAGTGGTAGGGGTGGTGTCCTCTATAATAGCAGTGGTTAGTGCACTTAAGGCAGATGTAGTATTGGACAAATCTCCATTGATGGTGGTATCTGTACAACTCAGACTGATGTCAGCCGTAGGATGTACAGATGTTGGCCTGTGTGATTATATGTGTGCACACATACAGTCAGGTCCATAAATATTGGGACATTGACACAATTCTAATCTTTTTGGCTCTATACACCACCACAATGGATTTGAAATGAAACAAGAAAGATATGCTTTAACTGCAGACTTTCAGCTTTAATAGAGGGTATTTGCATCCAAATCAGGTGAATGGTGTAGGAATTACAACAGTTTGTATATGTGCCTCCCACTTTTTAAGGGACCAAAAGTAATGGGACAATTGGCTGCTCAGCTGTTCCATGGCCAGCTGTGTGTTATTCCCTCATTATCACATTTACAAGGAGCAGATAAAAGGTTCAGAGTTCATTTCAAGTGTGCTATTTGCATTTGTCAACTCTCAATATGAGATCCAAAGAGCTGTCACTATCAGTCACTATCCCAACCACAACACTACCTGCCTGGAGTTTGCATGTTCTCCCTGTGCCTGCGTGGGTTTCCTCCGGGTACTCCGGTTTCCTCCCACACTCCAAAGACATGCTGGTAGGTTAATTGGATCTTGTCTAAATTGTCCCTAGTATGTATGAATGTGAGTTAGGGACCTTAGATCGTAAGCTCCTTGAGGGTAGGGGCTGATGTAAATGTACAATGTATATGTTAAACGCTGCGTAAATTGACGGCGCTATATAAGTAATAGAAATAAATAAAAATCAGTGAAGCAAGCCATCATTAGGCTGAAAAAACAAAACAAACCCATCAGAGAGATAGCAAAAACATTAGGTGTAGCCAAATCAACTGTTTGGAACACCCTTAAAAAGAAAGATTGCACCGGTGAGCTCAGCAACACCAAAAGACTCGGAAGACCACGGAAAACAACTGTGGTGGATGACCGAAGAATTCTTTCCCTGGTGAAGAAAACACACTTCACAACAGTTGGCCAGATCAAGAACACTCTCCAGGAGGTAGGTGTATGTGTGTCAAAGTCAACAATCAAGAGAAGACTTCATCAGAGTGAATACAGAGGATTCACCACAAGATATAAAAACCAAAGCAACCAAAGAGTTTTTTAAGGGAAAGAAGTGGAATGTTATGCAATGGCCAAGTCAATCACCTGACCTGAATCCGATTGCGCATGTATTTCACTTGCTGAAGACAAAACTGAAGGGAAAATGCTCCAAAAACAAGCAGGAACTGAAGACAGTTGCAGTAGAGGCCTGGCAGAGCATCACCAGAGATGAAACCCAGGGTCTGGTGATGTCTATGCGTTCCAGACTTCAGGCTGTAATTGACTGCAAAGGATTTGCAACCAAGTATTAAAAAGTGAAAGTTTGATGGATGATTGTTAATCTGTCCCATTACTTTTGGTCCCTTAAAAAGTGGGAGGCACATATACAAACTGTTGTAATTCCTACACCGTTCACCTGATTTGGATGTAAATACCCTCAAATTAAATCTGAAAGTCTGCAGTTAAAGCACATCTTGTTTGTTTCATTTCAAATCCATTGTGGTGGTGTATAGAGCCAAAAAGAATAGAATTGTGTCTATCTCCCAATATTTATGGACCTGACTGTATGTACCCAGTAGGTATTTTCAACTTTCAGCACTCTTGCACTTGCAAGAATTGCGCGAGCATGCAACACTGTACCCAAATGAAATTTTTATCATTTTGTTCACACAAATAGAGCTTTCTTTTGGTGGTATTTATTCACAAATCAATTTTTTACTTTTTGCGATACAAGCGAAAAAAAGGAAATTTTGAAAAAAAAAAATATTTTCTACTTTCTGTTTTAAAAGAAATCCAATAAAATCAAATTTTGTCATAAATTTAAGCCAAAATGTATTCTGCTACATGTCTTTGATAAAAAAAATCCTGTTAAGTGTATAATAATTGGCTTGTGTGATCATGGACATATGTACGCAGATGATCATGTACAGATGTGCGCAGATGATCACTGACATATGTGTGTAGATGATCATTGGGACATATGATTTTAGTGTTACATATGTGGGGGACAGGTGTTTTTACTGTGTGGGGACATGTGTGTGGGGACAGTGTTTTAGGGGCACTATTTAGGAGACACTGTGTGTGTTTACATATGTGGGGACATTGTGCCGGTAAACAGTGTGTAAAAAGCTGTAAAAAACAGCTCATACTCACTGATCACTGGCTGGCTGCAGCGATCTGCTCTCCTCTCCTCACTGACAACTTCCGTGTGAGGAGAGGAGAGCCGATCCCCTAGCACCAGCTCTCTGTTTACATCACATGATGGCTCTGATTGGACACAGCTATCATGTGATCAGGAGGGCCAATCACAGAGCCCTCCTGCCGATCGGAGATGCGCTGTGTCTGGGTGACACGAGCGCATCGGGATCGCGCCACTGCGAGGGCACGCACACGATCCCCCTCCTCCTGAGGGACGTTCCTGAACGTCCACTCAGAAGGAGGAAGTGCCCATCCGGCCGTATATGTGCAGTGGCCTGGGTGGGAGGTGGTTAAACCTGTCTATTTGATTGACGGGCCGGCCAGCCCATCAGATCTCTCTGTTTCTATTTCCTCTGTATTTAAGACTGCCAGGATTGCCAGCCAATCATGGTCTGATGAAGAAGCTATAGCTTTGAAATGCATTACGATTCCTTGCCACTGTGAATAATCACATTTCCTGTTCTTGTGAAGTCACGACCAGCTGCTTTTCTTTTCCTGCTTCCTGGTTCCCAGCCTCCTCTGGATCTGTCAGAAACCATGAACACGACTGAGAAAGAAGTACAGTAAGATCACACTTGTTTATTAATAAAAATAAAAAGGTAACTAGAGTACATGTAGTCAAAGCATAGCCAGAGTCCAGTAACCGGATTGGGTAGTCAGCCAAGCCAGAGTTCAGTAAGCAGATCGGGTAATCAGCCAAGCCAGAGTTCAGTAACCAGATTGGGTAATCAGCCAGGCCAGAAGTCAGGGATCCAAGTAGAGAAACAGCAAGCAGGATAAGGAGCCAGAAGGGATGTCAGCAAAGCCAGCCTTTAAACAGGAATGCAGGAGATGGTTTCTTGTGATGTGACCAAGGCGAAGGCGGGAATGAAGTGAGCTGGAGATCTTTAAATAGGCAGGACTGACGAGCAGATCCACAACAGCTGGTTAACTGTGGAGAGAGATGAGAGCTGGCAATTAGCCGACAGCTAAGCGGCCAGCTCAGAGAAGGAGGGGCTGAGCCAGCCCTGACAGGATCCCCGTAAGATCACACCAGTGCCCCAGGCTGCAAAGGGAAAACAGGATGCCAAGTAGGATGTTTATGAGACTCCAGGACTGGCGATTTTCACCACATTCTGAACTCATCTAATTTAACCTGTGAGTTACTACTTATTTTTTATTAAATATATGATTTATACTGCACTCAGTCTGGCGCCCCTCTGTTCCCATTAGAGTTTAAAATAGATCTAAACTAAAAAACAAATACAATTTGCTATCTTATAGGGAACATCTAAAAATGTTTATTGTGGCTAAGCAGTAAAATGTAAATGAAACCTTTTGTCTTAACTTTCCTTTTGAAAATATAACAATGCACTGACTGTGCCAAAAGCCTCATAGCTGTATATCTGTGTGAGATCATCTAAGGCACTGCTGCCTCTGACTGCTAGTCTCACCAGATTTGGAGTAAAATGTGTTGATGTCATCTCTGTGCTGCTCACAGTTCTCCTTGCTGGAGAGGAAGCTGTACCTGAGGATCTGCAGTGCAATGATCTGAATTGGCTTCCTCCATTATGTGGTTCCGTCACCTCTTTTGGTGCTTCAGTATTTTTCTCTTTCACCAGTCATCAGGGGATAGCTTTGACATGAGGAAGCAAAGCCCTGCCTCTACTCAGATGGCCACCTTTACACTGAAACACAATGCATAACAAGGTATGGGTATTTAGTAATCGGAAAAAATCTGCTGCTGGGAGACCACAGGCAATACTGGTGACTAGTCTTGTGCCCTCTGCCTGCCTTTTTTGGACAGTTCAGGCCCTATTTAAAGTGGAGTTCCACCCATTTAAAAGTCAGCAGCTACAAAAAGTGGAGCTGCTGACTTTTAATAATCAGACACTCACCTGTCCCATGGTCCAGCTATGCGGGCTCACAAAGCCCCGCTCCCCCCCCCCTCTCCAAGGCGCCGACATTCTAACTGTGGGCGCCCGGCTGTGGCGCTGTGAATGGTCGGGCAATCTTCTGGGACTGCGGGGGGGAGAGGTGAACTTCCTTCCGGTGCTGTGGAGCCCGGGGAGGAAGTGGGAGCTGGGTGCCCATAAAAACTGGGTATCAGCCCCCCCCCCCAAAAAAAAATGACATGCCAAATGTGGCATGTCAGGGGGTCACCATCACCTAAAGCGGAAGTTCCATTTTTTGGGTGGAACTCCGCTTTAAGGTTAAAACAAACCAGTAATGAGACTCATATGGAGGCTGCCATTGTTTAAAATGTTAGCTGGCTGGCTATCATACAAGTCAAATGTTCTGCTCTAACTTATTAGCCTTTATATTTCTGTTAGTACAAGTTTTCTTTATTGCATAATGGACTTATCCTTCATATTCTTCTAGGCTGGATGCTGTAATACTTCATTAATATATTGTTGCCCATTGTATAGCTCCCGAGGCTAAATGTATATCACTAGAGATATAATTTTGTCTTATACCTGGCTTTGTTATTTTGTGTTCAGCACACAGCCAATTTAATCCTGTCCTTAAACTCAGCATAATATTGACCGCAGCAGTCTATACAGGGAATTAATTCAATTTATAGACTTTCTATGGCTCTCCCGCTGGGGACAGTGGTTGTGAAAGGGCTGCATACGTTTTAAACCTCTGCTGAGTAATGCTAATTAAGTGGGTAGATGTCTGTAATAAAAAAAAAAAAAACATGTTTGCCTTTTATTATATTCTACTACCTATATTTCAATTAAATGAACAGAGATGAAAGGGAATGTTTTTAGCTGGGGTTTTTGCTGAAGGCAATTGTTGTTCCTTTGCTTAGTTTTAGGTAACAGTTCCTTTTAGAAAGTTCTTACATTTGAAAAAGTATGCAGTCAGTAAAGGCAGGAATTTCGAACTGCAAACTTGCTTAATGGTGATCATTAACCTGTTGCCACTTGAGCAGTGGCGACCTGTCCATAGGGGGCCCCCACTATCTATGCGTCCACCCCCCTAATCTAAATCAGGTTTTTTTTAAGCACATGATTAGAGCCTGAGGCTCTAATTGGCTTACCCACTTGTGTAACAATAGCGAATTAATATTCGCTATTGTCTTCCTGATTCTCCTACCGGCCAATAAGGAAGCAGTTCCTGAGACCTGATTGGCCGGGAGTCTTAGGACTCCCGGCCAATCGGGTCTCAGTCAGGACCCACTTCCAGCCTGAAGGAGAAGCAATGGCCCCGGAGCGAGGAGCTGCAGCCCGGATCCATGTCTGCCGACCCGCCTCCTTCCTAAAGTAAGGAGGCCTTTTATTGCGGCCGCATTCCCATCTGTGTCCCGCGTGGGGGGGTTAATCACCACATCCCCATGCGAGAGGGGGGTTGCCGCATTCCGTCTGTCTCCCATGTGGGGGGGCTTGGCGTTGTTTTTTTTATACCACCCCCCCCAAAAAAAAATATTGAGCACCAGCCGCCACTGTACCTGCGTAACATGTATATGCAGGGACAAAAGAGTGGGTTTTAACGCTCACACACAGCATATATGATTCAATGGGTGGCTGATATTCCTGTGCTGAGAGCGTGCTCACTGTGCGCTCCCAGCACACAGACTGAGCTGTTAGAGGAAACTCTCAGTTCCCACTAACGACTGGTAGCTGGCAGGACTGGCTCCTGATCATGTGACCACTGTAACAGCCAATGAGAATGATCACATGATCACCGATCAGAATGGACAGGTGGGAAGAGGTTAATAAAAAAAAAACAAAGAATTTCATGCTGAAGTGTGAACCTTCAAAAGCAAGTTAGCCATGGTTCTCTTTAAAGCTAAACCCCAGTCAAAAAGCTAAGTATGTTTCTGAATACTTAAAGTATATGGAAGCTGTTTTACCTGCCAAAGAATTTGTAATTCTACTGAATTAGTCCTGACCCATATTGGACAGTAAAGCTAAGTCAACGACCATACTTTTCTCTACTGCAGTTAAACAATCACTTCCTTGCCCCCATCTTGTGATTGGTCAGTGAAAGAGAAGCAGCAGAATACTGCAGGAATCACTTTTCTCTCTCTTCTTGTCAAAATGTTCCTAGTTAGCATATGTGCATACAGAAAATCCTGATTGGCACTGCTGACCCTGCTTCTCCCAGTCTAAAGTTCACTCTACATGGGTTTACAAACTGCTGATATTAAGAAAGATTCAGGTACTTACATTAGCAGCCTTATAAAATACATGTGGTCAGGTGCAGTCTGCTGTCTCCACTGGAGGTGGAGCTCAACTGCAGCATCGGTGCAGAGGGAGAGGAAGTCATGAGGAACATGGTTCCTCTATGGTTTCCTGAGTCACTGGGACAATGATCCAGTTGGATGCTGGCCGCCCATGTGACTCTGGTGGCCATCTTGGGTGTGGCAGAGTCAAATTTAAGACCCTGTCCCCTGGGTTTGGCACACATTTATGTGGGCAGTGTAGAGACAGGTTATCCATCTGTCAGGGAAAGGTTCCAGATGAGAATGGAAAGCTTAGGGCTCGCAATCTCTTAGGTATCCTTCCGTTTTAGTATGAGATGGCCAGGCCGCATTCTGCGCCCCCAGGCAGACGCTGTCAGTTCAGCTGATACCTGCTAAGCTACACACTGTTGGTATTCGTTAGTGCTCTTAGTTGAGCCCTCTCCCACCGGGTTTGTTGTGAACTGTTTTGTATTTACTACCATACAAGTACTATAATTGCACTTGGACTGTGTGCGTGCTATTACCATTGCACCACACTGTACCCACCCACATATATTTATAAATTAACTCTAGGCAAACTGCTATATACACATTTGGAAAACATATGGGAAATGGTTTACCTAAAAAAGAATTTCTGTCCAGACAGTTCTGAGATATATTCAGCTCTGCCAGATAGCACAGCCAAGCTGGTTACCTGACTCTCTCTACTGTGGTTATGTAATACAGTCTGGTCACCTCCATATCTCTAAGGTGTAGCCTGCCATTGAAAGACTAGCAGTACAGTTAGTACCCTTCCTCTTGTAATAGTACCAATCATTTACTCCATAAAGAATAATGGGTGCCTCTCCTCTTCTGGTCCTCAACACCCAGCACCTCGTACATACCACCTCACTGGTGCTCTGTCTGCTCTATAGGGTGTGAAATCATCACATCAGATATATCTTAGCTGAGGAAAGCACTAAGAGTACTGAATGAGCAATGCCAAGGGTATATTACAAACCACTCTTAGTACTGTCAAGAGAAAAGCCTGAATACAATGCACAACATGACCCTATTGGTTTGAATAGAAGGAGTTGTAGTCCTGCTGTGGTACCTTAAATCACTGAAATGTGACATATCTGCACCTCCTGTCTCCTCCCCCAAGTCAGGACTGCGTCTGAAGTAGTGGAAGACATGCAGATCAAAATATTGTATTCCCAGTCCAAGAATTAAGATAAGAAAAACATTTTTTGTTTAAATGTGTTGACACATATAGGCACTAAGCTTAGGAAACAGGACTGCTCCTCCTTCCACCCTAGAATCCTTCTTGCTCAACAAATTCAAAATTGTTCCATTAGTTAAATGAGATGATCAAAAAGGGTTCCCAAGTATGTGTGGTATACCATACCTGGGACCCTGAGTCCCGCACAATACTTTTCAACGGGAACCTCAGAAGCCCCAAGTCCCTTAGAGTTCCGGTAAGCAAATTTTGGCCAGTTCCCCTGGTCGATAGTCTGGTGCAGCCTCCGCTTTCATTGCTCTTAATAAAAATGTGAGATAAACCTGATTAGAATATCTTGTAGCTACTGACACATCTCAAACACATTCCTGGCACTATACCAGTATGGCACTGGAAGAGAGGCCAATGCCAGTGTGATAGACACTTTGGCATTTTTGGCGTCAGCCTCGGGAACAGAAAAACACTGTGGAGAACAGACAGTACAGAGTGCACCGGTCTCACAAGCATAATCAGAGGACAGGACGTACTTATCTTATGTATGGTTTCACGTCAAACCTTCCAACCAATTTACTGGTATTTGCAACGACCTTAGTCAGCACAATAATATTTTACTCTACTGCATGAGCCAAGATTTCTTGTTTCTCAGAACAAGGGTGGACGCTGCGTACCCTATGAGCCTCGCACCGCAAGAGCACGCCGTTTTTTTCCAGGAACACTGTAGGTTTACAGAGGAACATCTCATCGTCTTGTTATTCGAATTAAAGTGCATTATCTTTAGATTGTTAAAAAATGGAGGCATCGTTATAAATTAACATTTGATAATAAAAAAATAATTAATGGTGACCCTTTTTGTTACGTGCTTTGAATAGAATTCTACATCTAAAAGTCTGGTTCAAACTATCATTTCAGTTTTTGGTGAGGGCTGAAATTGTATATTGGCTGCTTTTGAATATCCATGAAATGGGTGGGGTATCTTCCAGTGAGAGATCATAGCTTTACTATGTGCATTATTTGTTAACCAAGCATCAAGCAGAGTAATTGCATTCTTTCGGCCCTTGTACATTCATTGGGAAGGAATAATGTCAGCCATTTTTTGGTTTTGACATTTTTTTGATGAGGTTAGCTTAGAAAACCCAACCTCGGCCAACATTTTTGTTTTTACTTTTGAGAAAAGTGGGTGAAGGTTAGAACATTTGTTGGGTTTTTATTGTTGTCTCTCTCCCCATTGGGAAGTTTTCCCTCACCTCTTGTCCTTGGAATGCTTAATCACACCATGACATAAGGAGAGTCACTGAGGCAAAACATAAGGAAAAATCTGTTCATTAAAAACCCAGACAGCAAAAAAAATACAAACATACAGTATGTTCTAAATCCCCGATGCTCAACCTGCAAACAGGTCCACACGTCTCCCTTTGACACATATTGTGTGGTTCCCAGGGCTCCTGTAGACAGTGATCTGTGTTTTGGTGTTTACTCAAGCCAGTGAAGGAAAATGTTGTTAGAGTTGCTGGTTTGGGTTCTGTCACAGTTTCTTATTTTTTTTGCTGTCCATTTCTGTCCTCTTTATTTACTTTCCTACAATCTTGCTCCTGAGGCTCAATTCACACTTGAGTACAACATCTCAACATGGTCATTTTGCATCTTTTTTCTGTTTCACTATTTTTTTAGACATGTGCAATTCGTTCAGTTCCGAATTCGTTTTTGAACGAATTTTGACAAATTCGTTAATTCTGGAATTTTCGAAAGTTCAGAAATGCGAAATTAGGAAATTCGAAATTTGAAAATTCAAAAATTTGGAAATTTAAAAATCCGAAAATAAGAATGAAAATCTGAAAATTCAAAAGAATGAAAATCTGAAAATTCAAAAGAATGAAAATCTGAAAATTCGAAAACCCGAAATAATAACTATTAAATTATAGGTATTGAAATTTCCTTTCAAATTTGGCTGTTAGTGAACGTAATGAGTACGAATTTATCCGAAGTTATGAATTATCTGAAATAACAAATGCCATATCTAAACGAATGGAACATAACGATCTAATAATAAAAAACAATAATGATAATACCTTTTTATTATTATTTATTATCAATTTGTTCCCCTCCATTTGTTTAGATGCAGCATTTGTTATTTCGGATAATTCGTAACTTCAGATAAATTTGTATTCATTACGTTCAAAAAGGAAATTTCAATACCTATAATTTAATAGTTAGTTATTATTAGTTAGTTATTATTTAGAATTTTACTGATTTTCTTTCCAAAAACTGAAATTCAAAAATTTGAAATTCGAACATTTGAAATTCGAAAATTTGAAAATCCAAATTTTCGGATTTTCAAGTTTCCAAAAAAGCAAAAAAACAGATGAAATGAAAAGGAACACATTTTTTCTTAGTGCACATGTCTAATATTTTTATTGAAGGCTTTCACAAAAAGTAGAACAATGACAATGATGATGCTAAGCATTACACAAATTCCACAATATGAAGTACTCATATATCAAACATAGACCCCAGAAGAGCAGGTTCAGGGCCACTCTGTGCACAACGAGCTGCACAGTGGAGGTTAGTAGGATATGTTTGTTATTTTAAAAAAAACAAAAAAGGAACCCTTATGCCGCGTACACACGAGCGGACTGTCCGGCGGACTAGGTCCGACGGGATTAGTCCGGCGGACAATCCGATAGTGTGTGGGCTAGTCCGATAGCTTTTTGGGATAAAAATCCGACGGACCTTGAAATAGAACATGTTTCAAATCTGTCCGATGGGCTCAAAGTCCGACGGACTAAAATTGGGAAAACTGTTTGTCTGTGTGCTGGTCCGTCGGACCAAATACGACGCAAAGGAAGCTATTGGCTACTGGCTATTGAACTTCCTTTTTTTAGCCCCTTTTACGTCATCACGTTCAAACCGAACGGACTTATGAACGGACTTAGTCCTATCGTAAGTGGCCAAGTCCGTTGGTTCGGAAAGTCTGTCGTACCTAGTCAGAAAGTCAGTCGGAAAGACCGTCGGACCTAGTCCGCCGGAAAGTCCGCTTGTGTGTACGTGGCATAACAATCACTTTAAGAGTAAAGTCTATAATTGGAGGATCCATGGTGGTAGTGTCCATAATTATGGTGTTCTGACGAGTCGGTGTTCCTGGAGCGGACAACAGGTCCCAGCAACCCTCTTCTTCTTTATAAGTTCCCACGTGCCAGGGACCGCGACCTTTTTCCTTTTATAATACACAGGGTGGGAGGCCAAACCCCAAAAAGTCCACAAACATGCCCAGAGAGGGCAATAAAATATTACCCCCTTCTCACTGAGTTTGGCAGCCGAGCTGGATAGCTAATTCACAGTAGGCAACCTGCCTACAAACAGATTTAAATGGTCTTGACAAATTAAAGAATATGTAAACCCAACATTTCATATTGCTGATATGTTGCAGCTGCACCATGTACTTGTATGAAAAATATCCTGCTCTGTTTGTAGTGCTTCATTTATGTGAAATCCCTGGTTTTCCTGCCAGTCCCACTGCTTGCCTAATGAAATCTGACCTCACTATCAGAGGCGGCCCGTCCATTAGGGGCACAAGGGCGCCGCCCCCCCCCATCCATGCGTCCGGCCCCCTAATCTACATACGGGGTGCCGGATGCATGGATTGCAATGGGGTTTTTTCTTTTTTTTTTTGATGCATGTGATTAGAGCCAGAGCCTCTAATAGGCTTCAAAATAGGGTGGGCGCAGGGTGCAGAGCTCTGCGCCCCGAGCACACCCACTTGTGTGAAAATAGTGAATGAATATTCGCTTTTGTCAAACTGATTTTCCTCTGGGCCAATCAGGAAGTGGGAGGCCACCTAGAAAAAGGAGGAAGGAGACGAATGGTGGATTCGAAGGACCCCTTCCTGGAGCTTCCCGGATCCAAGTGCTTGCGGGTTACCCAACCTTGGGGGAGGTGGTTGTTTGCCATCCCCAACCCACAAAAATAAACCACCAGCCGCCACTGCTCACTATGCAGGAGAACACAGCGTGGTCAGTTCTCCAGATGTGCTGGAGACTCAGCCTGCTCTCCAATGATCAGGCTTGTGCAGACACCAGAAACCCCCTCGCCCACCCTTCAATGGGAAGTTCAGTGCATTGCGGTTTCTCCCCCTTCAGCTGTTATGCAACTGAGAAGAGAGGGAATGTGATCATTTATAAAAAAGGGGAAAATATGGTGTTTGTAATGCTTTTATATCTATACAAATATGTTTCGCTTTTCATTACTATTTTAACCTGAATGGGTTCTTTTACAAGGTAAGATTTTACAATCACTTTAAGGCTGAACTGCACCTAACATCTAAGAAATGAAAGAAACCAGGTTTTTTTTTTTCATTTTTGGTATAAAGGTTTTTCATACATTCATAAAAGCTGATCAATGTACGCACCTCTGTCAGTGGTAAATGGTTTGTCTTAACCCTCTGGACAGCTTGGTCTGTTAAATGAAGTGGAAAAATAATAGACTTACTGGCTGGATCACCAGTAAAAATAAAGGAAAATAGCATAGAAAGAGAAAACTAATATAGCCACCATATCTAAGAATTGGTGATTTCAATACATTTTTGTTTTTTGGGGTCATTACTGCTTTAAGAAAAGGTTTCAACAAAAGCTATTCTTATAAAGAAGTTTCTAAAACTACCATTACTCTATGCTTCGTCAGTGATGAGAAATCCCCCGCTAAAGTCTGTGCAGAAACTGACACTTCCAGGAGTATCCATCTCAAGATCCCGTTCAGTGATTCCTTGTGCTGACCCCTAAAGGGTAACTCCACTTTCATGGGGAAAAAAAATAGCGAATAAAGAAAAAATAATAAAGCGTGTACAATTGCGATACAAGTCATATTATAATTGAATGTTATTAGAAATGACCTTTACAATCTGCAGCCGCTGTAATTTTCTATAAATGCAAAGCAATATGGCTACCTGGAGTTTTTCTGTACACAGAATATGTACTAACCACTCCCCAAAAAAATAATTTCCTGCTTGTGTGATTGGCTCACCAATTTTCCCAGAAGTCTACACTAAGATACAAGTCAGGCATCCCCTGCAAAAAAATGTAATTTTTGGTGAGATATTACCAATGGGAACATGTCTAAAGGCACGCAGGCCCAGCAGCTTTCCTCATTAGTGCCCTGCAGCTGCCACAGCTGACTGATAATTATGAAACCACTCCCATTAGACCCACTTAGAACAGAGGCACAGACAAACATACATGGATTTCTTCAGAATATCAAAAAGGTAGGAATCTGCAACAAAGGTTGTTATAATACTTGCAATATACATAGATCACCCAGGGGGAATGTTTTTTTCTCAACAAAAGTGGAGTTACACTTTAAACAATGGCCTCAACAAGGACCTTCGTGGCAGGATAACCAGGTAAAATAATAATGAAGCTATAAATAAAAACTATGCGCTTAGAGTAATAAAACAAAAATACAATTATATTAAAACCAGAGTTACATTGTAAAGCTTGCATGAAATTGTAGTGTTCAGATTTAAATTTATTTTTAAGCCAAACCTCCAGGAAAGAAATCTCATTCCCTCCAGGAAACCTGAACATTTTTCCTTGCAGTGGGTTGCGCTTTCACTGCAAGGGTTAACTGCTCATTCAGTCTAGGAGGCATGTAAAAGTAGAATTACTTATCTAGTCTACTTATCCTTCACACTGCTACACTGGTCCCCATAGCATCTTTTTCCACCATTCTCCAGTGAACTATGGCAGCCCTTTTTACCAGGGTTCCCAGGCATCCTGAGGTGTCTTGAGGTTTCTTCAGAGGTGCTTTGGCAAAATGTCAAAAAATTGCACCAAAATTCTATATGAGCCAGTGGACGGATGAAGCCTGCCTTTTAGTTACACAAAGCCATAGGTTTTCATTGTACACCATTACAACCTTCTAGTTGCCAACCTCCTAGCGACCCAACTACATCATAGTTGATAAGGAGGATGTCCATTGCCTGCATATCATCCTTGTTTGACCCTCCCTTGCCTCTCTCCATCAGCTTTGGGGTCTTATTAGCTAAGTGATGGAGAAAGACTGAGGGAGAAGAGAAACATTGGAATACTTTGGAATACTACTAGTATACTGGTACTGACTAGTATACTTTGGAATACTAGTCAGTACCAGTTTGCAAAAGTGTATTTGCTTTGGTAGAATATATCACCTCTAACGTTGGATGTCCTATGTGTATTGATGTTGCTGCATTATGTAAAACTATTAGAATAGTTTTTACATCTTAGAATGGAGTGCCTCAAGATTGTCCATGATTTTGGAGGGTGACTCGAGATTGTCCATAATTTTAAAGGGTGCCTTGACTGAAAAAAGTTTGAGAAACACTGGTCTATGGTCTTGATTTCATCAAGACTAATGCAGGGTTCATAGAACATTGGCACACCAAGGGACAGTCCACCACCAGAACATGGGGGACCGCTGGCCAGGACAACAAAGGATTGGGTAAGAAAAAGCCATTTTATTCTCCCCTAGATCTAAATCAGCAGTTAAACCCTGGACTTGGCCCTATTGCAAGGGAGAATTTTCAGATTTCCCGCAGTTGGGCTTTAAACATGTTCATAAAAGCAATGAGAGACGGAAACAAAGACACATGATATCACATGAGTTTAATGTGATAGATAACGCTTGTTTTGTGCCTTTTCTTTCTTTATAAAGGATCCCCCGCTGGGTACCAGTCATAACTGGATGAAACAAACAAAAACAGGATATTGAAGTTTTGATTTCAGCGTAGTCTTACTGGAGACAAAAAGCAATGTTAAAAAAAACCTTTGATTACTTTTTTTGGCAAACAGCACAGAACACATTGTGACTGCTGCTGTAAAAATGGTTTGTGGAAATCTCAACTGGAGCCCCGTGTATCTGAAAAGTAGTCTTGTGGACGAGTTTGGGCAAATATCCTTTCCTACCTTCATATCTCTGAATGATCTGAAAGGAAAAAACAGGGAGGGGGAGGCGCCGACCTGAGTGTAGTATTAAAATGATGACTTTAATAGGATAAGATTAAAAACACTTACAAGATAGAAGATGCATGCTCGTCAAAGTAAAGTGCAGTCCTGGCATTCCACATGGCTCTGTGAGTCCCACCGTTGTTCCGGATAGCTGGAAAGGATTGAGCAGCTGGCTGGAATGGATCACAGTGTTTCTCCAGGAGTAAAGGAACCAAGCAGTTTCACACAGACCAGCATGCACCGTGGAACAGGAAGTGATGTCACCAGCATCTGATTGGACCTAGGCAGGGCTGGAATCTTGTCAATCAGGGCTGCAGTGATGAGAGCCTTTCATTAAAAACAAATAATTATTATAAGTCCATGAGACCATAGGGGTCAATACTCTATGGTCAATGATGGCAGTTGTCCTCAGAGAAAGCCAGCTCTGTAAACAGGATGAGAGAAAAGGGGAACACAGGAAGCGCCACTTGAGTGTAGTATTAAAATACAATTTAATGGCAAGGTAAGCAATGACACTCACAGGATAAAGATTAAAAACAAGCTCATCTGTATGTGGTATCTCTTGTGGCATCCAAGGCAAGTATCCATGCTTTGTAGAGCTGTCAGGGGATCCACTTTTGGTTCTGTGGCCACCAGGAAGTCAGCTGGAACCAGCGTGGAACGCAGGGAAGTGACGTCACCGGAAGTTGAGGGGCATTAGGGAGAGAGACCGTGCTGGATAGGCAGAATGGGCAGACTACATGCTCGGAGCATCAGCTTCTTCTAAAGGCCTAGAGAGGCTGTGCTAAAATTATACTATTTAAGTGCCTGGGCCGGCTGTAGAACAACAAGCACCAGCACGCACAATACACAACCAGCAACCACATGGGGATGATAGTAGACGTTGGGCCAGAAGGTCTCATAGGACTGACACTGACTATATTACTGAGCCAAAATAGAGGTAGATAAGGCATATATATATAGGCAGGAAGATTATATGAAGAGGTAACAACGTATATTAATATATATATATATATATATATATATATATATATATATATATATATATATATATATATATATGTGTGTGTGTGTGTAGCAAGGTCCCCCTAATGGTGAGTTAGGGATAGCTGACATCCTTCTGTGTAGAGTGGGTTATAAGGCTTGCTGAGTGTATATATATAAATAAATATGTGCAGCAAGGTCCCCCTAATGGTGCAGGCCTCTTGAACCCTTTGGGAAAGAAAGCCCTGACTGATGGGGGCATAACCAGGGCGAAGTAGCTGACTATGGGGTCACTGCGGATTGGTGGTGGGACGGGACAGGGTTGGGCCTGAGCTCAATAGTGTGGCGCCCCAGGGGATTCTGGGTCTTTTCGGAAGAAGATTGGTAAGAGCTGGACCTGACCCTGTCCCTCCAACCATGGACACCGAGCTCCTCCTGGCCAGGGTCCGTGAGCTGGCTCTCCAGGGTCAGGCTGAATGGCTTTTTGCCCTCTTGTCCCCTGAGGCGCCTTCTCCTGTCCATTCTTCTGATCCCCCTCAGGATACACCTCATAGGGCTAGAAGACCGGCTTCGTACTGCGCCCCCTCCTTCTCCCTCCGGCGGGGAAGCGTGTCACCTCTGCCCACTCTCGTCGGCCCCCCTCTTGGCGGCGGTCAACCCTGAACAGTAAGGCCGCGACCCGGGCCTCCTCGCGCTGCCCCCGCTCGTGTGGTCCCCGCGCTGGTACCCTCCCCCCCTTTCCCCTGCCTGTGTTGCGGATCAGGGCCGGGCCGGAGCCGTAGCGCTCCCTGGCTGCTTCCCACCTGACATGCCGGCGATCGTACCTGTGCCCACCCCCGCGGATGGCGGGGGGGTACCGGTCGGTCGGTCCCTGCGTTCCTCCGCCGGAGATCTTCCGGGAGGACGGGGCGTAGGGGACTGCTCCGTTCGCCTGGCCCCTCAGCTTCCTCCGCCGCCGTCAGTCCTGGCCCCCTGGATGGAGGTTCCGCCGGGGACTCGGAGCCGGATCGGCTCCCTCTAGTGGACAAGACGCTCCCTGCGCCAGGCTGGGTGGGAGCTTTAAATTCTACAGCACGGCTGGTTGATACTAGTGATGATATGCAGCATCTCACAGCCCCCTGCAGGGCGGGGGGTCGCAGTGCGTCGGGTAGAGTTGCCACTGACTACAGCTCAGTGCAAAATCCCCCTGCGCCCTCCTGGGCGGGAGCACTGTTGGATACCAGGGCGTCCCGTGCGCACCTCTGCGCCCGGCAGGGCGAGCGATGCAGGGCAGAGGACGGTCGTGCACCTGTGACCTCCATCCCATCGCTGGGGCAGATGCTCCCTTACGTGCCCGACCAGGCTGGAGGTCAAGATGGGATGCCTGCCGTGGTTACCCGGCCTCGTCTCCCCGCGCCCGACAGGGCGGGAGATCTCGGCTCCAGACCCGGGCTGGCGGCAGCACCCGCCCCGGGTCAGCCAGATGGAGCCGGTAGGTGTTCCTGCCATTGCTTAGCCGCCGTCCTTGGCCAGTTGGACTCTTCCGGGTCTTTGGTTGGACCCCTGCCCCTGGACCTTTCCTTGGGTCGTGACAGCCCTGCAGAACGCGGCCTCACGGGTCTTCAGAGTGCTGGCCGCCTCCGTCTACAGCCTTCCAGAGTCGTTCCGTGCCCGGCGGCTGGTCGTCCATCATCGGTGATGCCTCCGGGAATAAGTGAGTATGACTTCGAGTTAATTTGGGGTAGGTCAGCTGATGCTTCCGTATCGGGCCCAGGGGACCGCATAGCGTCGGTCGTAAAATCGGTTCTTTTCAGTATGGGAGTTTCGGGCTCGTCGCCCAGCCCCACCTCTGCTTACGGGGGTGCTTTGTGGGCGGTGGAGCCTACTGGCACCCATCTGACGGATGAAGAGATGAAAGAAAAGATATGGCGACGCAAATTTGTCGATTTTCTCGCCCTCGTCCCACCAGATAGGGAGACTATCGATAAATCCCGACGGGTTGACGTATCGGCTCAGGGTGACAAACCAAAACAGCTTCCTAGGACTTTTGGGAACTGGCTGCAAGGGTTCTGCGCCTACGCGGGAGTGCTCAGTGAGCGGTTCCCGGAGTTGGCAACTTTGTTGTTTTGCTATTTAGATCTTATTTGGGGTGCATACAAGGTTTATGGGGGGCCAGTGTTGGTTCCATTATGACACCCAATTTTGCCAAAAAATGGCGGCACGACGAGTTTCGTTTTGATTGTCAGGACAGTAGCCTGTGGTTGCTGCTTATGTGCCCCCACAGGCCTTCGTCCTTTCAGTCCGCGGTCGGCGCTCCTCAATCCGGAGTGTCGGCCTCTCCGAAAAAGGGTATCTGCTGGCTTTTGAACGAAAGCCACTGTAAGTGGTACTCCGCCTGTCATTTCAGGCATGAATGCTCCAGTTGTGGGGGGGCGCACCCCGCCAGCCGGAGTTTCCGGAAAGGCAAGCAACCGCTTCCCAGAACGGGAGCCAAGACTGACCTTCCTAAACCAGAGGACGCCGGTGAACGTCTTAGAGATGCTTCCCTGGCTCGACCGGTAACCCCTTCATAAGGAGGCACTGATTCTGCGGGACGGTTTGGACCGTGGTTTCTGGATCCCCTTTTCCCCATCAGATGCCCCAACCATGTCTCCAAATTTAAAATCAGCGGTGGAATTCGAGTCCGTTGTTGCCGAGAAGCTTCAGAAAGAATTGGACCTGGGGCGAATGGCAGGCCCCTTTGACCTTCCCCCTTTCCACAACCTGAGGGTATCTCCCCTCGGTGTGGTCCCCAAAAAGGCGGAGGGAAAATTCCGTCTTATTCATCATTTATCCTACCCTTCTGGCTCCTCGGTGAACGACGACATCGACAGGGAGGAATCCAGGGTACACTATGCGTCCTTTGACAGGGCGCTCCAGCTGGTTAGGACAGCGGGGCAGTCCGCCCTTCTGGCAAAGGCGGACATCGAGTCCGCTTTCCGCCTCCTCCCAGTCCACCCGGACTGTTTCCATCTCCTGGGTTGCTATTTTCAAGGAAGCTATTTTTTCAACATGTGCCTTCCTATGGGTTGCACCATCTCATGTTACTTCTTTGAACTATTTAGCAGCTTCCTTGAATGAGTGGTCGCCCAGGAGGCTGGTCTTCAGTCCCTGTTGCATTATCTCGATGATTTCCTCTTCGTGGGTCCAGCGGGCAGTGGGCAGTGTAAACGCCTACTCTCTGTTTTTCAGGATACGTGCTGGCTTTTCGCCGTTCCACTGTCCGCTGACAAGACTGAGGGCCCCGTCACGGTGTTGTTGTTTCTAGGAATAGAGATAGACACAGTGGCGATGGTTTTTCGGCTGCCTAGTGACAAGCTGACCAGGCTGCTCTCATTGGTTCGCTTGGCAAAAGGGGCGAAAAAGTTACAGTTGAAACAGCTACAATCGTTGCTGGGTCATCTGGTTTTCGCCTGTAGGGTCATACGGATGGGGAGAGCCTTCTGTAGGCGCCTGTCGTGGGCAACGAAGGGCGTGACAGCCCCTCACCACTATGTCAGGATCACCAAGCCCATGCGTGACGACTTGGGGATTTGGCTATCCTTCTTGCAGACTTACAATGGGCAGTCGTGCTGGTTGCGGGAGGAAGTGCCGAACCCACAGCTGGAGTTATATACCGATGCAGCAGGCTCCTGTGGGTTCAGCGCTTTCTTTCAAGGGGAATGGGCTGCTGAATGCTGGCCGGCCTCATGGGCCCGAATGGATTTGTTGCGCAACCTCACCCTACTGGAGCTGTTTCCGATTATTGTTGCCGTTGAGCTTTGGGGTGAACGGTTGCGCAATCACCAGGTGGTCTTCTGGTCGGATAATATGAGTGTGGTGCAGGTAGTGAACAAGCAGTCAGCCAGTTCTCTTCCGGTCGTTTTGCTGCTACGGTTTTTAGTTTTATTGCCGATGCTCTTTCTCGCCAACAGTTCAGCCGTTTTCGAACCCTGGCTCCGTTGGCTTCTCTGGAGGGCCTCCCCTGTCCGGCCCACTTATGGAACCTCGTTTCCGGTGCTTGACAGAGCTCCTTCGGTCGTCGCTTTCTTCGCGGACGTGGATGTCGTACTGCCGGGTCTGGCACGAGTGGGCTCAAGCGTCGGGCAGTGAGTTTAACATTCCTTCTCCGGATGACAGACGTTTGACTTTATTTGCCTATATAGTTTATTTGTTGGAGAAAGGTGTCTCGGGCTCTACGGTTTCATCTGCTTAGTCAGCATTGTCATTCTGGTTTCAGCTCCTGGAGTGGGAGGATGTCACTAAAGCTTTTCCGGTCCGCCGGGTGCTGCGGGGTTGGAAGCGGGTTACTCATTCACCTGACACTAGGCGTCCTATTTCTAGCCAGACCCTTTCTGGCATTCTGTCCCTGTTGCCGAACGTGTGCTCATCGGGGTTTGAGACCCTTCTTTTCCGGATTGCTTTTTTGTGGGCTTTCTTTGGTGCCTTTCGCATTGGCGAACTGGTTTCCAGATCTAATTCGTCCCGGGGGGGCATTCAGTGGGAGGACGTGCCATTATCGGAATGCAGCATGACTGTTGTTGTTGTTGTTGCGTACATCCAAGACCGATTGTTTCGGCAGGGGTCGCTGAGTAGTCCTGCATCATTGCGGTGGCCCATTTTGCCCGGTGACCCTGGCCCTCCGTCTCCCACGTTTTTTGTGCATTCCGATTCATCCTCCCTGAGTCGTTTTCAATTTTTACGAGTTTTCCGTCGTTGCCTGGAGGCTTTAGGCTTTCCTGCGTGGGATTTTTCAACCCATTTGTTTCGCATTGGTGCTGCGACAGCCGCTTCTGGCTTGGGGTTCTCCGATACGGAACTTCAGCGTCTAGGTAGATGGGAATCATCTCGTTTTTCTTTGTATGTCCGTCCACATCTGCTGTGTTAATTTACAGGTTCCTTCCCGGCTCAGATTTGGATACTGGGTGATTCTTTCATATACTGGGCCGCTCGCCGTGCAGAGATCCGCACCTATGGCAGAAACTTGGGCTTCTCATACAATTTGGCAAGAGTCCGCTGGATCGGGTTACGTGGGTTGCGTTGGCCTCAGGTCCTTCCGGAATGTCAGCGACTTCGCGCCCACGTTTCTGGTCCCATCATCCTGGTTATACACGCTGGTGGGAAAGATGTTGGTTACACGCGATCTGTGGACATCATCTCAGCCGTTAAAAGTGACATTGCCCAATGTTATGCTTCATTTACCAACTTGATCTTTGTTTGGTCAGAAATTGTGCCTCGCTCTGTATGGGCGCAAGATGTCCCTGGCCCCCGTCTGGAACACTTTCAGCGGAAAGTCAAAGTGGCTATGCTCGTTCGTCAGATCGGGGGTATTGTGGTCTGCCACAAAGACCTAGAAGGTGGCAATACTGATTTGCTGAGAAGGGATGGAGTTCATCTCAATAATATCAGGTTGGACATCTTTAACCTGGGTCTTCAGAGGGGTGTGGAACAAGCGCTGGCTGCGGTGGGGCACCCGTCAGTAGCTTACTGACAGGCAGGTGGCGGTTTTTGGTGACCTTGACAGCAAACATGGCTTTAATAGGTATCATGTTAATTGGGAGATAGACGGTAGGTGACTATGGGGTCACTGCGGATTGGTGGGGGGACGGGATGGGGTTGGGCCTGAGCTCACTAGTGTGGGGACCCAGGGGATTCTGGGTCTTTTCGGAAGAAGATTGGTAAGAGCTGCCCACCCTCCCGCCCTAATTATGGTTGGTATGTCACAGCTTGCTGCGGTTTTTGGTGACCTTGCCAGCAAACATGGCTGTAATAGGTATGCCCTTCATGTTAATTGGGTGCACTTATGGTAAGGACAGGCCCCTCAGTTATCTCCCTTTCACCATTTGGAATTGGGTGCTCACAGTGCAACTTTGACTGGCACTGTTGGAATGTTTAATTTTATATGTTCAAGTTAATAAAAGCTGTGGCCTTGCCCTTTCCAACATTAATGGTTGTAAGCAGTTTTTATTGGATGGGACGAAGGGGTAAGGTTAAAAGTTGGCTGTAAAATGGTATGGTATGGGACCTGGGCTTATTGCACCTCAGCAGTCATGAGTTAGGGATAGCTGACATCCTTCTGTGTAGAGTGGGTTATAAGGCATGCTGAGTGTAATGCAAGATGAATCAGTGGGCCCAAGACCCTTTTTGAATGCAAAGAGATTTATTGTCTCTTGAACAGAACTGTGGGAGAGAGGGTTATGGCCAGGACACCCTTAAGTAGATGCAATGATAATTGGCAGACTCTATAGGAGGACAGCTATACAGGTGAAGGCCTCCAGCCAGACATCACTTCTGTATAGGTAGGGCTGTTTTCTTCTTATTGCAACAATCTTGTAGCAGTTACTAACGGTAGTTGTATTCAACTATTGGCAACAAAAACAGTTCTCGGCTTACTCCACAGTCACTCACTGTGGATCTTCACTCAATAAACTCCCAGTCTTTCACTAGACTTCGGATCCAATATCACTGGATCCCCTGAGCTCTTCCACTTTTAGCACTCAGTATCTTCCTCAAGCGTCACCCCCGTTTCCCTGCTGGGTCCCTGGCTTGGCACCCACTGATACTCCGCAAGCGTCACCTTTGCTGTCCTGCTGGATCCCTGGCTTGGCACTCGCTGAAATTTTCCTACTTCTTCACTGTCCCTGACTGGTGAGAAGACTGCTTTGGTACTGGCTTCAGCTTACTCACAGTGGTCTCCGGTAACAATGTGGATGGTCCCTTAGTGACGACAGCTTCCCCTTCTACCTCTGACCACAATGGGTTCCCCGTCCAGCTGAATCGCTACTTCTGGTTGGACAACAAGCCAGTAGTCCCAACCATATGCTGCTTCTCCTGCTCTTGGATAGGCCTCAGGCAGCCTAGCAGCCAGGTGTCCCGGGATAGGCCTCAGGCTTACGGCCTAGCACCCCGGGGCAGCATAACACACGTCCACCCAGACAGCCGTCCAGGTGGAACAGAACCCCAATCACCTGACGCCACCCAAATAAATAGGCTCTCCCAGCAGGCCAAGGGACCAAAGAAGATCCCTGCCCATTTGCTGAGACACCCCATCCATTCATGTCTGAGCCTGCAAAGCCCCTGTCTTATTTAATGTCACTAGCATAGTGCCGTCTAACAATTGACCAAGGCAACTATCACCTAGCACCTCAATTTGATAGCAACCCTGCCTAAACATCAGGGTGCTACATTATGAATCAGAATAAGAATAAAATAAAAATACAACAATGCAATTACAACAATAAAATTACATGACAAATAGACTAGCATAAGAAGAAAATGCAAAAGCATCTATAATCCAATATAATCGATGGATGCATAGGGGATCTTTAGGAAGCTATGGTAAGATCCATGTGTATGGCACATTCAACAAAAATATATATAAATATATCTAAAAAACATGTATCGAAATACGCACATACACACACACACTAAGAAAATAGCAAGGTCCATAAGTGTATGGACATGGGACTGGTGGGTGCAGTACCTGCTATGGATGTACATAATGGGTGCTGAGGACTGGAGGGGAAGGACCATGATCCCCTATGTTGGCAATATATAAACCTTTTCAGTCCCTTAGTGCCTTATGGGTCCATATGCTCCTCCACTGTTCCTTGCATGTGTATATACGTGCATACATACACTTATGAACCTTACAATTTTCTGAGTGTGCGTATTTCGATAAACGTTTTTTAGATATATTTATATATATATTTGTTGAATGTGCCATACACATGGACTTTACCATAGCTTCCTGAAGATCCCCTACACATCCATCGATTATATTGGATTATAGCTGCTTTTCCATTTTCTTATCTAAGTCTATTTGTCACGTAATTTTATTGTTGTAATTGTATTATTGTATTTCTTATTTGGATATATATATATATATATATATATATATATATATATATATATTTTATATATATTTTTTTTAATATATATTTTGACCTCTTCATATAATCTTCCTGCCTATATATTCCTTATCTACCTCAATTTTGATTCAGTAATATAGTCAGTGTCAGTCCTATGAGACCTTCTGACCCAACATCTACTATCATCCCCATGCGGTTGCTGGTTTTGTACTGTCCATGCTGGTGCTTGTTGTCCTACAGCCGGCCCAGGCACTTAAATAACACCACTTTAGCACTGTCTCTCTAGGCCTTTAGAAGAAGCTGATGCTCCAAGCACGTAGCCCGCCCATTCTGCCTATCCAGCACGGTCTCTCTCCCTGATGCCCTTCCACCTCTGGTGACGTCACTTCCCTGCCTTCCACGCTGGTCCTGGCTGACTTCCTGGTGGCCACAAGACCAACAGCGGATCCCCTGATATCTCTACAACATGTAGATACTTGCCTTGGACGCCATGAGAGATACCACATACAGATGAGCTTGTTTTTAATCTTTATCCTGTGAGTGTCATTGCTTACCTTGCCATTAAACTGTATTTTAATACTACACTCAGGCGGCGCTTCTTGTACTCCCCTTTTCTCTCATCCTGTTTACAGAGCTGGCTTTCTCTGAGGACAGCTGCCACATTTAACGACAGAGTTTTGACCCCTTATGGACTCATAATGATTATTTGTTTTATTTGCTCACTTATATGTTCACAGTCGCATTGTCTTTCATACAGTTATCTTTTTCAGAGTTTTTGATAAGAAAGCAGAAGGACTGGCAGGGACACCAGGAATTTCACACAAAGGGAGCAATACAAAGAGAACAGAATACTTTCTCATACAAGTACATGGTACAGCAGGCACATATCAGTACTATGAAGTGTAAAAAACACTTTAAGTCCTAGCTTACTAAGGGTTATAGATCGTCCTCATGTGACAATGCTGGGGCTTGGAGATTGGCTTAACTCTTGCACACAAAAAATTTCGCTTGTAGGCAAGTGCCTACCAAGGGAATGTTCTGTGTGGCAAGCCAGATTAGCCTGCCCAGGCTAGGGAAGGATTAAGTTCTGATCACCAGTTTCCTGGGCTTTTTGGGTCCTGGCTTTTTTCCTCGTTCATATATATAGGGGAAAGGCCAGGCTTGAGGGAGCTTGAAAGGCTTCTATTCGGGGCCGCATGAGAGCCAAAGGGTCTGTGTCAGCTGGAAGAATGTAGCCTTCGTCTGCCACCCCAAGGGAACTCATCAGTCATGGACACCACCTAAATAGACTGACACCTTTACAGGTATGCCTGGGCAGCCGTGGAATAGTTAACTAGCAGTCGGACTGAGATGCATTTTATGTTGTAATGTTCCTGAAGCATTTTAAGTAAAGTTCTTGAGTCTGGTCTGAAGTTATTTAAGGGGTGCATGGTGGTACATGGCGTATTAGAAGAACAGGACCTGTAAAGCACATATGAGGTATGAAAACAGAGCCATTACAAAGGGTTGACTTTGCAGAAGAGTCGGAGATGTAGAGTAGTTGCCACAGGTAATTATTAAACCAAGAAATGGTGGGAATGTATAGCAGCTGGCCATAAAGTGTGGTACATGGTGTAGGTGACAGGTCTGATGGGGTCGGTACTCTGCCTCCCTCCCTAGCGGTCAGTTCCCCCAAAAGTAACTGGGAGTGAACCCGTGGCAAAGAGACCCCATATACCTAGCTGCATGGTATGGGAGAGCAGCAGGAGTTAAGTGAAGGCATGCATGAGGTCCGCGCTTTGTGCATGGTGGGACCCCATTCTTTCACTGGGAGTGAGGTGGCAGAAATACGCTTGCATGGGCTCAGTGGTGTCCCTCCTAAATGCAACATACAGTACATTGAGGAAGATGTGCAGTAACATGGGACAACAAGTTTCACAGAGGAACTCTGTACATCTAACTACTGCACACAGTGTACAGCTCACCTCTAAGCCAGGGTACCGCCATATTGTCGACTCTCACATAAATATGGCCCCACCTGGTCTTGGGCACATGTGCGCACATGTGAGAAAGTTAGCCCTAAGTGCAAGGTAAGTAGATCCTGTCCACAGAAACTTGAGATTTTAAAAAGGGGAATTTTGTTGGTACCAATTCAGTAGTGTTTACACTGATTTGTTTTCACTTTAAAAGAGAAAATGCACGTTGCAAAGGAATATGCCCCAGAGCTTAGTGAATGTGGTGAAATTTCACTTTGCAAAGAATACCCAATCGCATGTGAGAAAGAAAGTAAAACTGCATTTTTGCTTGCATATGATTGCTTGCATATGATCAGCAGAGCTTCACTTTATTCACTAAAATTCCCTTGACAAGTTCAACGTCCCTTGCAAAGTGAACAATCTATTTGCCTTTAACCCCAATCAGTAAATTCACATGTAGGGCTTGTGAACAATAGCATTGCTTTTTAAGGACAGGATTTTACATTCAGATGTAGCTCAGCTCAAACACATGCATTCAAATGCAAAAGGTCTGCACTTGATATGCTTCACCTGCAATGCATACATGTCCCAATAGCACATAAAGCACTCAGAGGAATGCAAAACAGGTTACACGCAGCTTCAGGACTGTGATCTGCATTGCACCATTGGGGTGAACAGGAATCCGCTAACCTGTGTTTGTCCTGCATTTCAATCGCCCCGACACACAATTCAGTGAGGCATACCAAAATGAAATGAGATCTTTAATACATAACGTGTACATAGCAACAGAAAGATTGTAAGGAGCATGGGGAAAAAGAATGGACCTTTAGTTAAAGCTGGGTATACACTAGTAGAATTTAAAAGAAAATTCTAAAGAAAATTCCTACGAAAATTCTCAATATATTTTAATGTCATTCTAAAGTAGTTCAAGATTCCATTTGCTTTTAACATTCAATTTTGGAATAATTGGACTTTACTGAACAAAAACTGCTAGAAATTCATACATTCAAGAAAAATTTTCCTTCCTGCTCCTTTCTATAGAATAAATTTTCTCGTCGAAGTAGAAAACTATCCCCAATTCGACCCCATTAGTGAACAAAAATGTGGAACAAAATTTTACTAGGGTATACCCAGTTTAAGACAGGGCTTATAAAGCAGTGAATCTGCAAACATTCTCTGCAAGGTCTGTGTGTTTTAATGGTGTTGATTGATTCTCCGCCAGGGAATGTTTGCTGAAAGTCGCATTCACTGCTTTATTAACGGATGATTTCTTAGATCCTTGCATTAGCCATATTTCCAGTAAAAAAAAAAACCAAAAGAAAACTGCATGACTTAAAAAAATAGCAACAATGATAAAGAAGCACAAGCAAACAAATGGCTCATTTTTTTCATCACAATGAACTAACAGCACACCCTGCAACAGCACTGAAAGCATTTTACCTCACATAGATAATAAGAGGCCAGAGGGGGCGCTTCTCTTGTGAAAGCCGAAAAAGGCTGAAATTCTATGTCTAATTATGCTGCATACTAAATGATCTGGTGTTCTTGTTATATTCATAATGGACACAGAATAATTCACACCTGTATTACGCCTAACAATGGCTATTTTATTCTAAGAAACACAATGCCCATTTTCCTGGCCATTTTTAAGTCCTCCATCTCCGCTTCTCAAAAGGTAATTGTAGCAATAAAATCATTTCTTCTCTGGAAGTAGTCCTAAAGTGGGACTTCACTCCCAAACAGCACTTTCCATCTTTTCAACAATCTGCCCCGCAATCTTAAAAACTCTGTTTTTTACCTTTTATTTTTATTTTTTTTACTCTGGTCTGCCCCTGACTTCATTCTTGCCCAGGTGTGAAAGACGTCTACCCCACTCCAGCAGTCTCCTGGGATTACAGACAGCAGCTTGAGGAGGGCGGATCTAATGGCACGTCATTGTGGGCCAGCTACAAGAACTCAGAAGCTTGTGCTTAGCATCTTCTGGTTTAACCTCTTGGCACCAACGGCACGCAAATATGCGGCCTCTCGGCGGGTGGGCCTTGGCGCCGAGCAGCTACATATTTGCGTATTAGATTGCAAACACAGCTGTGCCCTGCGTGCTGCTGGAACAGTTGCCAGCGGCTATTTGAAAGCTCCTGATTGCTGCTTGCAATTGGGAGCTTTCCAATCATGTGAGCGCCGCGACAGCCAATCAGCGCCAAGAGTTTAAATGTATTTTCTACTATGTCAGGTGCACTGTTTAGTTAATGTTGCCCAACAGATGTGGTGCTGTTTAGTAGACAATAGTTAACTTTCTTAGCCAGGTTTCCCAGGTTTTTCTGAAGACTACCACCCTCCTCTGGACAAAGCATATAAAAAAGGGGGACTCTATCCAAGTCAGAAATCCTGGTCTTTGCTCTCACATGAGAGAAGGAGAGTGCTGCTGAGGATGTAATCTGCACTTTGCTACCTTACCACCCCTTGTGGGCGCACAATCAGTGTTCCTGGGGGTATGGACTTTGCTGCTAAACTTATGGACTGATGGACTTTTCCACCTGTTTAAGGTATGACCACCTTATTGGGCACAAGAAAGCACCGGGGACACACTAGTAGGCAATTTATGGCAATATGGACTTTTTACAGGAATGTGTATGGAAGATGTTGTTGAGAACTGTTATCTGTTAAATTAACAATTTTGGTAAAAGAACTTTATTGTTAAAGGGGTTGTAAAGGTTTGTGTTTTTTCACCTTATTGCATCCGGATGCAATAAGGTGGAAAAACACCTGGCAGTAGGGATGAGCCAAACACCCCTCATTTCGGTTAGCTCAGAACGTGCGAACGGACTGAAAGTTCACGCGAACATTTGAACACCGTTAAAGTCTATGGGACCGGAATGTGAAAAATCAAAAGTGCGAATTTTAAAGGCTAATATGCAAGTTATTGTCCTTAAAAGTGTTTGGGGACCCGGGTCCTGCCCCAGGGAACATGTAACAATGCAAAAAAAAAGTTTTAAAAACAACAGTTTTTTTGGGAGCAGTGATTTTAATAATGCTTAACGTGAAAAAATAAAAGTGAAATATTCCTTTAAATATCATACCTGGGGGGTGACTATAGTATGTCTGTGAAGTGGCGTGTGTTTCCCATGTTTAGAACAGTCCCTGCACAAAATGACATTTCTAAAGGAATAAAAGTCATTTAAAACTGCTTGCGTAATGTAATGTCGGGTCCCAGCAATATGGATGAAAATTATTGAGAAAAACAGCAAGGGTACCCCCCAGCCTATTACCAGGCCCTTTAGGTCTTGTATGGATATTAGGGGAACCCCGCACCCAAATTAAAAAAAGAAAAGGCGCGGTGCCCCCAGGCCCTATATACTCTGAAAAGCAGCATACAGGTGGTCCAAACAAGACAGGGACTGTAGGTTTGTTCTTAAGTTGAATCTGTTTGTAATTTGGAACAGGTTCATTTTGTAAGTGTAGCTCCAGCTAAAAAAATAAATTTTTAAGCTTTTTGGATAACATAGGGAAGGGTTATCACCCCTGTAACATTTGTTTTGTTGTCTGTGCCCCTGTTCAGAAGATTTCACCACACTTTCTGTCCCAATGACAATTGGATTTTGAAAATTTGGGGTTATTAGGGAAACAAGGACTGGTGATAAAGCATCAGTGGAGACACCTTTTTCCCGTATTAACTCTTACAGGAGAGGATTTCCCTTCCTAGGGGTAGATTTCCTCTCACTTCCAGTTGTTTCCCTCCGTTTGTAAGTAGGAGTCGTTTGTAAGTCGGATGTTTGAAAGTAGGGGACCGCCAGTATATACTATACGGCCTGCCCTATATACTCTGCAGAATTGGGCCTTAGGTGTTGGTGGTACCAGAATACTGTAAGCCCTCACCGTTACTCTTGGTGGGTGCTAGAACGGGCCCTGCTGTGAAATATTGTATCAAGAATTGTAATTACATGCCCCTGTTGAACAGGGGCAGAAAAATTGGGCCTTTGGTGGTGTGGTGGTGGTGCCACAACACTGTAAGCCCTCACAGTTACTTTTGGTGGGCACAGGAATGGGCCCTGCTGTGAAATATTAGATCAAAAATTGTAATTACACGCCCCTGTTAGACAGGGGCAGAAAAATTGGGTCTTAGGCAGTGGTGATGGTGCCACAACACTGTAACCCCTCACAGATTCTGTTGTTGAGCACAGGAATGGGCCCTGCTGTGAAATATTAGAGAAAATATTGTAATTACATGCCCCTGTTAAACAGGCGCAAAAAAATTGGGCCTTAGGCACTGGTGGTGGTGAATAACTGCAACCCCTCACAGATACTCTAGTTGAGTGCAGGAACGAGCCCTGCTGTTAGGTATTTGATCAAAAATTGTAATTACACGCCACAGGGGCAGAAAAGTTGGGCCTTAGGCACTGGTGGTGATGCCACAACACTGCAACCCCTCCCAGAAAACAAAAATGTTCTTAGAAGCTATCAACATGAACATTGAGGAGGAATAGGATAGTCACTCAGCATAACAGGATAGCCACTCAGCATAGGCAGTCTTCAAGGGATCTCACATTCATAGAAAAATTAATCGGTTCCATCAGCATCGGGTGCTTGGTAGCTGGAGATCCAAGACTGATTCATTTTTATGAAGGTGAGCCGGTCAACTGAGTCTGTGGACAGGCGCACTCTGTGATCGGTTACAAAGCCTCCAGCAGCACTGAATGTGCGTTCAGAAAGAACGCTGGATGCAGGACAGGCCAGTAGCTCAATTGCATATTGTGTAAGCTCTGGCCAGTGATCCATCCTCAAGACCTAGTAACCCAGAGGATTTTTGGTTGGAAAGGTCTCCAAGTCTGATCTTGCCCCTAGGTATTCCTGCACCATGTAAATCAGACGCTGGCGATAGAACTGATCAGACCTTGAGGCTGTGGACTAAAGAATTGTCTGAATGTATCGGTCTGACGGCCACCTTCTCCACCGCTCCTTCTGTGACTGGCCAAAGCCTCAGCAACACATTGTCCAGGAAATTGTAACCTCCCAGGCTCTGGAAACACATTGCACAAACCTTTCTGCAAGGCCTCCAGAAGATGTTTCATCCTCTGCTCCCTCTGCGAAGGCTGGATAAGTTCCGCAACCTTACCCTTGTAACGTGGATCAAGAAGGGTTGCCAGCCGGTAATGATCCCTCTCCTTGATACCACGAATCCGTGGGTGCTTTCGCAGGCTTTGCAGGATCAGGGAAGCCATGCAGCAAAGGTTTGCTGAGGCATTCAATCCGGAGTCCTCTGGGTCACTAAGGATGACATGATCTGATGCTGAGTGCTAGGCTCCTCCTCCATGCTGACACAATCCTCATCCGCCTCCTCCTCCTCTTCCTGTGTGATCAGCGGGCCCGCAGGAATACTGTCTGGATAATGGGGGCCTTAAGAGGTAAATAAGTCCTCCTCTTCTTCCCGCTGTTCTGACTCAAGTGCTCTGTTCATTATTCCACGAAGCGTGTGCGCCAACAGGAAGATAAGAGGGACAGTACTGATGCATGCACTGTCACTGCTCACCATCCTCGTGGCCTCCTCAAATGGTGACAGGACAGTGCATGCATCCTTGATCATAAGCCACTGGCGTGGCGAAAAAAAGCCAAGCTCCCCTGACCCTGTCCTGGTGTCATACTCACACAGGTACTCATTGATGGCCCTCTGCTGAGTGTGCAGCCGCCGCAGCATTGCCAACGTTGAGTTCCACCTGGTGGGCATGTCACAAATGAGGTGGTTCTTGGGCAGGTTGCATTCCTTTTGAAGGTCAGCCAGCCGAGCACTGGCATTATATGACCGGCGGAAATGCCCACAGACTTTCCTGGCCTGCCTCAGGAGATCCTGTAAGCCAGGGTACCTGCACAAGAACCGCTGCACCACCAAATTAGGGACGTGAGCCAAACAGGGAACATGGGTCAAGTGAGAGGAGGTTGGTGCCATTGTCGTAAACCACCATTCCTGGATGAAGCTGGCGTGGCGTCAACCACCTCTGAGTCTGCCCCTGCAGAGCTGACAGAATCTCTGCCCCAGTGTGGCTCCTGTCCCCTAAGCAGACCAACTCAAGCACCGCATGGCATCTTTTTGCCTGAGTGCTTGCGTAGCCCCTTGAACGCCTACGGAGCACCGCAGGTTCCGAGGACTAATCTGCAGAGGAAGAGGCCATAGAGGAAGAAGAAGAGGAGGGGGTGGAGGAGAGAGGTGTGGCAGATTTACCAATACTAGCATTTTGGAGGCGTGGTGGTGGAACAAGCTCCAACAATACTGCTTCCTGTCCTGCATCCTTCCCAGCTGCCAGCAGAGTTACCCAGTGCGGCGTGAAAGAAAGGTAACATCCCTGTCCATGCCTACTGGACCATGAGTCAGTGGTCATATGCACCTTACCGCTGACCGCCCTGTCCAACAAGATATTGCCTTCCACATGCCTGTAGAGAGCCAGAATGGCCTTCTGTGAAAAGATATGCCGTTTGGGAACCTGCCACTGAGGTACCGCACATTTCACAAATTCATGAAAGGGGGCAGAGTCTAGCAGCTGAAAAGGCAGCAGTTGGAATGCTAGCAATTTAGCTAAGCTAGAATTCAGCCGCTGAGCATGTTGATGGTTTAGTAACGGGGGGTAGGGAAATTTGCCTGCTACAATCGGATGTTGGTGTAGCAATAGCAGATTGCCCGCAAGTACTTGGCACACCTAATTCTACACCCTCTTTCCTCTCAGTGCAGGTTTCTCAGAGGACTGAAGGTATTGTGGGGTTGGAGATCCCAGCTGATGAGGAGCAAGGAGAGGTCCGCCTTGTTCTTTGGTGTGGGTCTTTTAAGTACTGTTGCCAATGGACTGCATGGGAGGTCGACATATGTCTGGTCAAGCATGTGGTGCCCAAGCGGCTGCTGTTTTGGCCACGCTTAATACGCTTCAGACATATGTTGCAAACAGCAATGGTGCGATCTGCTGCACACGTGTCAAAAAAGGCCCACACCAAAGAACTTTTCAAAATATGTGGGGAGTCAGCAGCACCCTGCACATGCAGAGCTCTGCGGTGTGATGCAGTTGGGTGGCTGCCCTTAAGCTGGCCCCTGGAAGGCATCCTGCCTTCGTTGGAGATGTGCCTTCTCCTCCTCCTCCTCTTCTATCAGGCACCCACATAGAGTCAGTGACCTCATCATCCCCTCCATCCTCGTCACTGGAGCAAACCTGGCAGTATGCTGCAGCTGGGGGAACATGACTGCCAGTTTCTTGTCCTTCTTGGGCACCCCCTCTCTCTGGGCTCACGTTACTGCCTTCTTCATCCTGGGTACCATCATCGGAGCCTTCAAAATGCTGCACATCCTCCTGCAGCATGTACCCGACACTGTGGTCGAACAGTTCGGGGGACTCGTCCGTGCACAATGGTGAAGCTAGGAAAGGAGTGACTGATGACATTGAGCCGATGGAATAGGTCACTTTGACAGCTGCATTGTCAGGCAAACTACTCTGAGCCTGGTTGACAGAGGATGAGGAGGATGAGGACGGCTTAGTTATCCACTCTACCAACTCTTTTGCATGTTGTGGATCAACACGGCCAGCTGCCGAAAAAAAGGACAAGTGTGCCCCACGGCCACGTGCTAAAGATGCACCGTGTCCATGACCAGCAATATTGGCTGTAGACACAGAGCTTGCTTGCCCTCTTTTAGTGGCCCGTGAGCATCTGCCTCTTCTTAGTGGCCTTCCAGACATGCTGTAAAATTTTATTAGCAAAACATCGTCTGAAGTTTACTAGAAAAAGTACACCAGGAATGGCCTGCAGTCAGATATAGGCTTGGCTAGACTGGAATGCAGTGTATATATATGAGACTGTATATATATTTAATGCACTGCATATCACTGAATCACCTGCCTGCAAGTGTACACCAGGAATGGCCTGCAGTCAGATATAGGCTTGGCTAGACTGGAATGCAGTGCATATATATATGTTGGAAACTGTATATATATTTAATGCTATATATTTAATGCACTGCAGATCACTGAATCACCTGCCTGAAAGTGTAAAAAGGAAAAAAAGGACAAACGTGCCCCACGGCCACGTGCTGAGGATGCACCGTGTCCACAACCTCAATGTTGGCTGTAGACACAGAGCCTGCTTGCCCTCTTTTAGTGGCCTGTGAGCATCTGCCTCTTGGTGGCCTTGCAGACATGCTGTAAAATTTTATTAGCAAAACATTGCCTGAAGTTTACTAGAAAAAGTACACCAGGAATAGCCTGCAGTCAGATATAGGCTTGGCTAGACTAGAATGCAGTGGATATATATATGTAGGAGACTGTATATATATTTAATGCACTGCAGATCACTGAATAACCTGCCTGCCTGAAAGTATATTTGAAAACGTACACCAGGAATGGCCTGCAGTCAGATATAGGCTTGGCTAGACTAGAATGAAGTGGATATATACATGTAGGAGACTGTATATATATTTTATGCACTGCAGCTCACTGAATCACCTGCCTGCCTGAAAGTATATTTCAAAACATACACCAGGAATGGCCTGCAGTCAGATATAGGCTTGGCTAGACTAGAATGCAGTGGATATATATGTAGGAGACTGTATATATATTTTATGCACTGCAGCTCACTGAATCACCTGCCTGCCTGAAGTATATTAGACACAGTACACCAGGAACGGACTGCAGTCAGATCTAGCTAAACTGTATATATACAGTGGGGATGGAAAGTAAAATTGTTGACAATTTTGCAGATTTATTAAAAAAGAAAAACTGAAATATCACTAAGGTCCTAAGTATTCAGACCCTTTGCTGTGACACTCATATATTTAACTCAGGTGCTGTCCATTTCTTCTGATCATCCTTGAGATGGTTCTACACCTTCATTTGAGTCCAGCTGTGTTTGATTATACTGATTGGACTTGATTAGCAAAGCCACACAACTGTTTCTATAAGACCTTACAGCTCACGTGCATGTCAGAGCAAATGAGAATCATGAGGTTAAAGGAACTGCCTGAAGAGCTCAGAGACAGAACTGTGGCAAGGCACAGATCTAGCCAAGGTTACAAAAATATTCTGCTGCACTTAAGGTTCCTAAGAGCACAGGGGCCTCCATAATCCTTGAATGGAAGACGTTTGAGACGACCAGAACCCTTCCTAGAGCTGGCCGTCCGGCCAAACTGAGCTATCGGGGGAGAAGAGCCTTGGTGAGAGAGGTAAAGAAGAACCCAAAGATCACTGTGGCTGAGCTCCAGAGATGCAGTGGGGAGATGAGAGAAAGTTGTAGAAAGTCAACCATCACTGCAGCCCTCCACCAGTCAGGGCTTTATGGCAGAGTGGCTTGACGGAAGCCTCTCCTCAGTGCAAGACACATGAAAGCCCGCATGGAATTTGCTAAAAAACACCTGAAGGACTCCAAGATGGTGAGAAATAAGATTCTTCGGTCTGATGAGACCAAGATAGAACTTTTTGGCCTTAATTCTATGTGTGGAGAAAACCAGACACTGCTCATCACCTGTCCAATACAGTCCCAACAGTGAAGCATGGTGGTGGCAGCATCATGCTGTGGGTGTGTTTTTCAGCTGCAGGGACAGGACGACTGGTTGCAATCGAGGGAAAGATAAATGCGGCCAAGTACAGGGATATTCTGGATGAAAACCTTCTCCAGAGTGCTCAGGACCTCAGACTGGGCCGAAGGTTTACCTTCCAACAAGACAATGACCCTAGGCACACAGCTAAAATAATGAAGGAGTGGCTTCACAACAATTCCGTGACTGTTCTTGAATGGCCCAGCCAGAGCCCTGACTTAAACCCAATTGAACATCTCTGGAGAGACCTAAAAATGGCTGTCCACCAATGTTTACCATCCAACCTGACAGAACTGGAGAGGATCTGCAAGGAGGAATGGCAGAGGATCCCCAAATCCAGGTGTGAAAAACTTGTTGCATCTTTCCCAAAAAGACTCATGGCTGTATTAGATCAAAAGGGTGCTTCTACTAAATACTGAGCAAAGGGTCTGAATACTTAGGACCATGTGATATTTCAGTTTTTCTTTTTTACTAAATCTGCAAAATTGTCAACAAATCTGTGTTTTTCTGTCAATATGGGA
Organism: Lithobates clamitans; assembly: GCA_037952925.1. Classification (NCBI taxonomy): domain Eukaryota; kingdom Metazoa; phylum Chordata; class Amphibia; order Anura; family Ranidae; genus Lithobates; species Lithobates clamitans. The sequence goes on along the minus strand of JBBGZY010001451.1, from coordinate 1,799,687 downwards.
TGCTGTGTGTACATTAATGACGAAAAAAATTAACTTAAATGATTTTAGCAAATGGCTGCAATATAACAAAGAGTGAAAAATTTAAGGGGGTCTGAATACTTTCCGTCCCCACTATATATATGTATATATATATATATATATATATATATATATATATATATATATATATATATATATATATATATATATATATATATTTATTAAATACACTGCAGCTAACTGAATCACCTGCCTGCCTGAAGTATATTAGAAACAGTACACCAGGAATGGACTGCAGTCAGCTCTAGCTAAACTGGATACAGTGTGGATAGATATATATATATATATATATATATATATGCACAGCCCATTGGTCAGACCTGGCGTTTAGGAGCTGTGTATGCTCCGAAATGTATTACCGCCCACCACCTTCACCTGATGTCACATTGGCCGCGTGCGTTCCAGCTTGGTTCCGGTCCCGGGCCGCCTCATCACATCTTCACCTCCTCGTCAATCAGTATATACATACAGTCAGTCTCGTATATATATATATATCTATATATATAGATATATAGATATATCTATATATATCTATATATATATATATATAGATATATATAGATATATATCTATATATAGATATAGATATATATATATATACGAGACTGACTTTATGTATATACTGATTGGCGAGGAGGTGAAGATGTGATGAGGCGGCCCGGGACCGGAACCAAGCTGGAACGCACGCGGCCAATGTGACATCAGGTGAAGGTGGTGGGCGGTAATACATTTCGGAGCATACACAGCTCCTAAACGCCAGGTCTGACCAATGGGCTGTGCATGCTTTTTCCTTTATGAGTAGTGGAGTTAGAGATGTCAATGGTTGTATTGAGTTGCACGCTTTTCGTAGTATTTTCTTTGATATATGATTGCGCAGGTGATTTTTCATAGTAAACACATAAGATCATCTCTCATTGACAGCTCTCACTCCTCACACAGATCCTGCATATGAGGAGGGAGAGGACCTGTGCTGCATTTATTTTATATATACCACCATATACAGTGCCAAAACCAGTGCCAAAACCGTGCCAATCAGTGTCACAGTGGCATTCAGTGTCACAATGCCCATCAGGGTCAGTGTCACAGTGCTCATTAGGGTCAGTGCCCATCAGTGTCACAGTGCCCATCAGTGCCAGTCATCAGTTTAATCAGTCATCAGTGCCATCAGTGCTACAGTGCTAATTTAATTTTTACAGAGGACCTGCTATCATTAATTGTAGCTCAGTGCAACCTGTATGCACAACAATTTATTTTGAGTAACTCAACATCCTATTATTCCCGTCCCTATGAGTGGAGAGACCTAACAGTGGAGGAGTTTCAGATTTTTTTGAGCCTCCCATTCTGTATGGGACTCAGCAATAAAAATGTATTACGTTCGTATTGGTCAACCCACCCCATCCACCACATGCCAATCTTCTCCGTAATGCCCAGAACCAGTTATCTTATGATAATGAGGTCCCTACATTATTAAGACAATACCCAGTGCCCTCCCCAAAATGACCCAAATTATGAATAATAATTTATAAAATTCGGACACTTCTAAATAATTTTTCTGAAAAATTCCCCCAGTTGTTTATCCCGGACCAACACATATGTGTGGATTCACTTGTCAAGTTTAGCAGCAGGCTGAGAATCAAGCAATTTATCCCCAGCAAAAGGGCCTGCTATGGGGTGAAATGGTATAAATTATGTGACCGGGCCACAGGGTACACATATCCCTTCATAGTGTACGAAGGGAAGGACACCCAGCTGCATCCCCCCAAGCGGGAAAGTTGTTTGGGACCTCATATACCAACTACTGGAGAAAGGCTATCTCTTCTATGTAGACAACTTCTACTTGAGTCTGCCCCTGTTCCGCAACCTTCACCGGAGGAAGACTCCAGCAGGTGGCACTGTGAGAAAGAACAGGAACGGCTTTCCTCAAAGGTTTGTCAATATGAAGTTAAGAAGAGGGGAGACGGCGAGTCTGCGAAACAAGGAAATTCTGGCAGTGAAGTGGAGTGACAGAAGGAATGTCTACATGCTGTCTTCGATCCACAATAACACCTACGTGGAAATCCCCAAAAGAAATGGCCTCATCCAAAAGCCAACATGTGTCCACGAATACAATTTGTTCATGGGGGGAGTCGACTTTAACGACCAAATGCTTGAACCCTTACCTTGTCACAAGACGAACATATCATTGGTATAAAAAGTATCATGTTATTTTTTTAATTTGGCCATATACAACTCCTATATAATCAACCGCAACTCCACCAAAAGCCCCTAACCCTTCCTTGGCTACCAGGAGGAAATTATCACTGCCCTTCCTGAAGGGCCCACCAGAAAACATTTGATCCGATGTTATTAGTAGACTCTCCGAACGCCATTTTCCCGATAAAATCACTCCCAGATTAACAGGCCAAAGACGTCAGAAAAAATGTAAGGTGTGTACCAGTGGAGGAATTAGAAGAGACACCTCTTATTATTGTCCCCAGTGTCCTTCCAAACCAGGCCTCCGCATTTGTTTCCGCCATTACCATACTTCAGTAAAATTATTAGTGAAGTATGGTAAACGTAATCCTCAGTTCCTGCCATTTACCTTCACACCCCTTATGCCACTGCATGCTCCGGAACTGACCCTGGCCTGTTATTCGACCACGCTTCTGCCTACCAATTCTGTACATATCTCTGCCTGATCTGGAACTGACCCTGCACTATTATTCAACCACGCTTCTGCCTACCGCTTCTGTACATACCTGTGCCTGATCTGGAACTGACCCTGGACTGTTTGACCATGTTTTTTGCCTGCCTCTTGGACTGATTTTGTACCTTTTTACTGGAGTAGTGGGATTCACAACACAGGGGTCTCACATATGTGAGGGGCTCCAGAATTGTTCTTCTGGATGAAGAAAAATATTTTTTTTGTTTACTCATTCCCAGATTGGGGTCTGGAGATCGGAGGCTTCAAAGAGATTTGGGTGGGGGAAGCCTCTACCCCTGTCCCCATTTTGTCCTGAATGAGACCCTATTTCTGCCTGCTGCCTATAGGACTTACTGCCACCATGCCTCTGCCTGTCACTTGAATTGACCACACCTTTGCCTGCTACCTGTACTATGGACCATGTTCCTGCCTACTACCAGGACCAACATTTTCGCACTGCTGACAATATCTCTGCCTGCACTGACCCTGGGCTGTATATGGACAGTATCCCTGCCTACTGCCTGTACTGGCTATGGACAGTATTCCTGCCTGTTGCCTGTACTGACTATGGACAGTATTCCTGCCTGTTGCCTGGACAATTGAGTTCACTGTTGCTGACCAAGTCCCTACCTGCTACCTGGACCAGTGCTATCCTCCTGTGGACAACTGTGCTACTAAAACCACAGGTAAACTTTTCTTTACCCTTTGCTCAGCATAATGTATTTTGAGGTGTAATTTTTATATGTGTGTAGCAAAGTCCCGAGGCCCCTAAAGCCCAATGGTAACCTCCAGAGATAAGAACAGCTGACATCCTTCAATTTAGAGTGGGTAACAAGGCAATGTGGGTGTAATACAAGATGAACAGGTGGGCGCCAGACACATTTTGAATGCAAGGAGATTTATTGTCTCTTAAACAGAACTGTGGGAGAGAGGATTAGGGCCAGGACACCCTTAGGTAGATGCAATTTTAGCTGGCAGACTCCGAGACTTCTATAGGTAGAAAGCTATACAGGTGAAGGCCTCCAGCCGGACACCATTTCTGTATAGGTAGGACCTCTGTCTCCTATGGCCACAATCTTGTAGCTGTTACTAAAAGTTAAAGGTATTCAGCTGTCTGCAACACGAACAGTTCTCTTTACTCCACACTCACTCACTGTGGGTCTTCACTCAACGAGCTCCCAGTCTCTCTCACTAGACTTCAGATCCAATAGCCACTGGATTCCCTGAGCTCTTTCACTGTAGTACTCAGTATCTTCCTCAAGCGCCACCCCCCGCTTCACTGCTGGGTCACTGCTTGGCACTCACAGATACTCCTCAAGCTTCACCCCTGCTGACACGTTAGGTCCCTGGCTTGGCACTCCACAAGCGTCACCTCTGCTGTCCCGCTGGGTCCCCGACTTGGCACTTGCTGATGCTTTCCCACTTTTGCACCGTCCCCGGCTGGCGAGAAGTCTGCTCTGGTACTGGTCTCGGCTCACTCACTGTGGTCTCTGGTAGCAAGGTGGATGGTCCCTTTGTGGCAACAGCTTCCCCTCTACCTCCAACCATGACTGATTCCTCAACCAGTGGAACTGTTACTTCTGGTTGCACTACAAGCCCGTAGTCCCAACGCTGCACTACTTCTGGATAGGCTCTCAGATAGCCTAGTAGCCAGATGCCCCTGGGATAGGCTTTAGTTTTCTGGCCTAGCAGGCCGGGGCAATAGGACACACGTCCACCCAGACAGCCGTTCTGATGGCACAGAACCCCGATCACCTGACTCCACCCAAATAAATAGGTTCTCCCAGCAGGCCAAGGGCTGGGACACCCCATTCATTCCTAATCTGCTCTTGCAATGCCCTTGTCTTATCTAATATCACCAGACACCCGGCCATCTAGTGACAGAAGAGAGAAGTGCAGCAATTCCAGAATTAGGGTGAAATCAATTGACCTCCTAATAATTGGCAACTATCACTTGGCAAATAAATTTAATACAAACCCTGCCTAAACATCAGGGTGTTACATGTGCATGCTATGTATCCCTGACGGTGTTCCTTGCATGTTGGACCTCTGTATGTGGATAGGTTGTGTGAAATACCTTATAAATGGACAGCTTTGTGTAAAAAAAAATACATTTTAATTTTTCTTCCACATTTTCCATAAAACTTCTGGCAAAAAATGTTCAAAAGACTCATTATGCCTCATAGATTATATGTTGGGGTGTTTGCTTTCCAAAATGGGGTCATTTTGTGGGCGTTTACATTGTCCTGGGGCTTCAGGGCCTTTAAAGGTATAATAGGTGGTCGAGAAATGAGATGTGTAATTTATGCTCGTAGAACGCCTGAAGGTGTTACTTCAATGTTGGGCCTCTGTATGTGGCCAGGCTGCGTAAATGTCTCACACATGTTGTATCATCATACCCAGGAGGAGTAGCAGAATGTTAGTGGGGTGTCATTTTTGCTATATACATGCTATGTGTTAGAAATATCTTATAAATGGACAACTTTGTGTAATTTATGTTCCTAGAACACCTGATGGTGCTCCCTGCATGCTGGGCCTCTCTATGTGGCTAGGCTGTGAAAATTCCCACACGTGTGGTATCACCATACTCAGGAGGAGTAGCAGAATGTGTTTTGGGGTGTAGTTGCAAGTATGCATATGCCATGTGTGAGAAATAACCTATTACAATGTCAATTTTGTAAAAAAAATAAATCTTCATATTGCAAAGAATTGTGGAAAAAAATTACAACTTGAAAAAACTCAACATGCCTCTTACTAAATACCTTGGAATGTCTACTTTCCAAAAGGGGGTCATTTGGGGGGCATTTGTACTTTGAGCCCAGGTTCACACTGAGCTTCGGGAATGAAGCCGTGAGAGTTTCAACTTTGCGTGTCAGTCTCGATATCGGCTGCAAGTTCAGAGACATCTGTACAGGTTTCTGCACAGATGTCAATGTAAATTGCAGCCTGAAATCGCAAAAAGTAGTACAGAAACTACTTTTTGAAATTGGTGTGTCACCTCAAATGCAGCATCGCACTGATTAGGACGTTGCCCATGCCGCCGATTTGACACGTCAAATCGTACCAATGTGAACCAGGGCTCCTGGCCAGGCCCGGACTGGCCATAGGGCAGACCGGGCATTTGCCCGGTGGGCTGCCCACTCCTTGGCCTGTTGATGCCCAGGCCGCACGGCGGGAGGTAAGCGGCGGCCTGGACAGGGCTAACACAGGCCGCGGCCGCCGCTCCCCATCGCTATGTGGCCATACCTGTGCCTTCTCCGGCCGGAACTACAAGTGAGGTTATCGGCTGCATTGGCTGAGCTGTGTGTCTCTCACACACAGCTCAGCCTCAGAGCCGCTGCTGACAGTTCCGCTCTGTGCTCGGACGGACTGCTTCTCCTCCTCCCGCCCCTCTACTTCTGTGTCTGTCCCGCCCACACACGTGAAGGAAGTTTTACTTCAGAAGATACATGCTACAGACAGCCTGTGCCTGAGCCTCCATCCTGGGGTGAGTAAGATCACCCTTGCTCCTGCCTCCCACTGTGTAAAATGAATTTAAGGGGGCTCTGTGCGGGCTCTGATGTACGGGGGCTCTGATGTAAGGGGGCTCTGATGTAAGGGGGCTCTGATGTAAGGGGGCTCTGATGTAAGGGGGCTCTGATGTAAGGGGGCTCTGATGTAAGGGGGCTCTGATGTAAGGGGGCTCTGATGTAAGGGGGCTCTGATGTAAGCGGACTCTGATGTAAGGGGGCTCTGATGTAAGCGGACTCTGATGTAAGCGGACTCTGATGTAAGGGGGCTCTGATGTAAGTGGACTCTGATGTAAGCGGACTCTGATGTAAGCGGACTCTGATGTAAGGGGGCTCTGATGTAAGCGGACTCTGATGTAAGGGGGCTCTGATGTAAGCGGACTCTGATGTAAGCGGACTCTGATGTAAGCGGACTCTGATGTAAATGGGCTCTGATGTAAGGGGACTCTGATGTAAGCGGACTCTGATGTAAGCGGACTCTGATGTAAGGGGGCTCTGATGTAAGGGGGCTCTGATGTAAGGGGGCTCTGATGTAAGGGGGCTCTGATGTAAGGGGGCTCTGATGTAAGCGGACTCTGATGTAAGGGGGCTCTGATGTAAGGGGGCTCTGATGTAAGGGGGCTCTGATGTAAGCGGACTCTGATGTAAGCGGACTCTGATGTAAGGGGGCTCTGTACGGGGGCTCTGTACGGGGGCTCTGATGTAAGGGGGCTCTGATGTAAGCGGACTCTGATGTAAGGGGGCTCTGTACGGGGGCTCTGATGTACGGGGGCTCTGATGTACGGGGGCTCTGATGTACGGGGGCTCTGATGTAAGGGGGCTCTGATGTAAGGGGGCTCTGTGCGGGCTCTGATGTAAGGGGGCTCTGATGTAAGGGGGGGTCAGTGCGGACTCTGATGTAAGGGGGGGTCAGTGCGGACTCTGATGTAAGGGGGCTCTGATGTAAGCAGACTCTGATGAAAGGGGGCTCTGTGCAGACTCTGATGTAAGCGGACTCTGATGTACGGGGCTCTGATGTAAGGGGGGGTCAGTGCGGACTCTGATGTACGGGGGCTCTGATGTAAATGGACTCCGATGTAAGGGGGCTCTGATGTAAGCGGACTCTGATGTAAGGGGGCTCTGATGAAAGGGGGCTCTGTGCGGACTCTGATGTAAGGGGGCTCTGATGAAAGGGGGCTCTGTGCGGACTCTGATGTAAGGGGGCTCTGATGAAAGGGGGCTCTGATGAAAGGGGGCTCTGTGCGGACTCTGATGTAAGGGGGCTCTGATGTAAGGGGGCTCTGATGAAAGGGGGCTCTGTGCGGACTCTGATGTAAGGGGGCTCTGATGTAAGCAGACTCTGATGTACGGGGCTCTGATGTAAGGGGACTTTGACATAAAGGGGGGTCTGTGCGGACTCTGATGTACGGGGCTCTGATGTAAGGGGACTTTGACATAAAGGGGGGTCTGTGCGGACTCTGATGTACGGGGCTCTGATGTAAGGGGACTTTGACATAAGGGGGGGTCTGTGCAGGCTCTGATGTAAGGGGGCAGGAGGAACTGGAGATCTGCACAGTGAGCAGAGAGTAAAAGGGGGCACTGTGATTACAGAGAAAAGGGGGGGGGGGATAATTGCAGGGGCACTGTAATCATTACAGTGCCACAGTGTCCCTGTACATTACAGTGTGGAGGACCGACACCAGCCACCCCGCAAATGCCTACCGAATCCCCCCCCCCTTCCTGGAAAAATTGGCTGCTCAGTCTTAAATGCCCGGGCCTATTTTTTGTCCCAGTCCGGGCCTGCTCCTGGCTTGTTGGGGTCTCAAGAAATGAGAAATGGCTGTCAGTACATCAGGTGTGATCAATTTTCAATGATTAGCACCATAGCTTGTAGACTCTCTAACTTTCAAAAATAATATCCACTAATTTGGGCTTTTTAAGTTATGAAGAAAAATTACTAATTTGCAAAATGTTAAAACAGAAACAAAGAAAAATGTGGGGGTTTTTTTCAAAATTTTTGGTCTTTTTCATTTATAGCGCAAAAAATAAAAAACACAGTAGTGATTAAATACCAGCAAAAGAAAGCTCTATTTGTATGAAAAAAGGGACAAAAAAATTAATTTTGGTACAGTGTTGCATGACTGAGTAATTGTCATTCAAAATGTGAGAGCACTGAAAGCTGAAAATTGGTTTGGGCAGGAGGGGGGTTTAAGTGCCCAGTAGGCAAGTGGTTAAACTTTGCAAAATCTTTTTATAAAATAAACAGGGCCGTAGATATTTTTTTTCCTGGGGGGGGGGGGGGTTCAGGTATTTCAAACTTAAAGGCATCATTTACACTTTTATGTTGGGGGAGGTATGGTAAAAACATGTGACAGCAAAGTGGGGCCATGAGGCTTTGCAATGCAGAGCAGCAAAAATATTCCCCATTTAACTGAATCGAATGCAATGCACGCAATTGTGGTGCGGTAGTGTACTTATTAGTACAGCAAGCTCCTCCTAAGCTCCCTCTTTTTTTTTTTTTGTTCAGCCCACTGGGTTGAACTAAAAAAAACTTACCGTGTGAACCAGGCTTTAGATCTTATTCCTATGTTCTAAATGGCCATGGAATGGCAAGTATACCATGAATACCTGCAGCCAGGATCCCAGATGTTCCATTTTTTGTCAGCTGCTCAGTCTGCTCACCTGAGTGATGGGCTGAAAAGAGCCACTGCTGTTAACATGTATCTGCAAATCCAGTGGTCCCCATGTTTAAGCTCCGGGGGACAAAGCAAAACAAATTGGGGTGTGGCCTGGCGGGAACCCGGGCTGAGGTAGTCTCTCCCATCACTACTACATTACTATAGGACTCCGTAGATGTGCAGCACCAGGGATTTTTTTTCTCTCTTTCCTTCAGTGACTACAGGAGCCGGGATGAGCTCCATCCCTTGCCGGCACTCCTGCAGCATATTCGGTACCATCTACATTACTCCCCATATCGATTGAGCCTGAGCGACACACTAGCAAACCGTGGGTCACAGTGGTTACCTGATGTTAGAGACAAATTTCTGACCTTGGATGCAGAGAGATTTTATCCCAGAAAAAATGTATCCCTACCTGCAGGTAACCACTGGATGTGCAGATACAGGTGGATACACGTTTACAGCAGCAGACAGCCTTGGCTCTTTTCAGCCCATCACTCAGGTGTACAGGCTGAGCAGATATTGGAACATCTGATCCCGGTCATGTAAGATGTATTAATGAGACCCAAGACTGGATTTTAGCTAACCTTACTGTGTAAGTTGAGCAGGGGCAACATATTGTGATAGGCAGTAAATTCAGTGATTTATTTAAACCTTAAAAAAACTGTGTCCTGAGAAATTTTATGAAATGTTTTAAGAGATGAAAAAAAAAAAAAATATTGTGCACTGCCCTTTGCACCTGGTCAATATGGTTGGCTTTTATTCAGTCTTAAACTGTAGTAAACCCAGCTACAAGGAAGCCTACAATAACGCTTACCTGTATAAACAGTGAATATTTACTAAACAGGTAGTGTTTAGGAGATATTCACATGGAAAGCAGCCAGTGATGTCACCGGTGCATGCACTCTGAAGGTACGGCATACCATTTGGTTGTACCTCTCCTGGAGAGGAGTACAGTTCATTCTGCACTTTTGTGACCCATTTTCAGCCGACAGCCAGCTATAGTACGCTGTCAGCTGACATCGCTCAGCAGGTCCAGGGTGTGGAAAGATCCTAACTTTAAAGTCAGGATTCATCCAGATGCCTGGACCAGTAGCTCCCTCAGCCTCTCAGTGAGACGCAGAGACCTTAAGCCAGCCGCTCCTGCCTCTTCCACAGCCTGGCATTCCAGTAACCTTGGGGGAGGGGGGCAGAGCCAGGGACTGACAGTCACCACTCTTTGCTCACTGAAGGCTGAGAACTGAGTGATCAGTGGTCTTTGATTGCTCTGTTGTTGGTCTTAGAAGCAGCTGGGGACAGATGCAACACTGGATTGATGTTCCATCCACCTAGGTAAGTATAATTACAAAAGAAAACATCTCTTTTAAAAGGAAAAAAATCCCCCTCTCCCTCCTAAGAACCGTCCCTTCCCAAGCAAAGATTCCCACTGCAAAATATATCCCCCCAAAAATTAAACCACCCTGTCTCTAAACTGACCCCCAAAGCAAAAATATCTCCCTCAGACAACACCCTCTCCCCCAGCAAAGATTTCTAATTATGAAGAAAATCTCCCTTCATCCAATCAAATTCCCTTCCATAAGCAAATCCCTGCCATTAACCACCCCCTGTAAACCTCTCTACAAGAAACTCCCCCTTCTCCAAAAGCAAACCCACCCCCTTTCCTTAACCCCCCACCAAAAGAAACTCCCCGGGCTGGAATTCTCACTTCCTCCTTCCCAAAACAGAAAATTGAAGCCTCCCCACTTACCTGACCTCAGATTCAGCACGGCACAAAAGTAGGAAAACTTCTGCATTCCCAGTCTCCATTTGGCTGTGTCATATGATATCTTGCAGTAATTTCATACTTTTCAGGGGGACCCCTTATTATACGGAGGGAATGGAGCACAATAGAATTGGGGCTGGCTGCTGCACTCCGAAACTCTGATTGTTTCTACTGTGCTGATGCTGAGGCTAAACAACAGGGACACTGTCTGGGAATTTAGCCAGGATGCTCTGTGGGGGTTTGAACACCCCTGACCCTCCCTTATCTACGCCCCTGAAAATAAAGTACATATATTCATTGCATGCAAAATTGTGTTTATTGAAAATGTCTGGGTAGGGGGTCTATACTGTAGCTTTCATTCGATTCTTAAAGGTGTCCATGACTCAAGGTTAAGAACCACTGCTATAGGGTGTAGAAGCTGCCGGCTCAGGAACCAGATCACGTACATCAACATCATTACATTAAAATTTAAATGCAATATAAGATAACCTCGCTGATCCAGCACTGTTTTTCCACTTTCCTTACTTTTTTTTTGAAAAATTATTTTTATTGATGTTATTCAGTAGACAAAACAATAACAAGGTGGCGACAATACAGTCGAGGTTGACAGAACTAGGCCACGCAAGGCCACATAACAAACCCACAGTTAGGTGTACTAGAAAAACATAGACCTATTATCTACACAAATATAAGGTATCTCAAACATCCCCCCACACTTTCCTTACTTAAAGTGATTGTAGAGGTTCGCTTTTTTTAAATAAAAATAACAAACATGTTATACCAGTGGCGGATGGTGTGTTTTTTTTTTGGGGGGGGGGCGGCAAACAACCACCCCCCCATCCCGGCGGCACCTCAATGTCACCCCCCCATTGGCTGTCTGCCAGTCAGTCTGGCACTTACCCTATCTAGGTGGCGGGCATCGGATGGTGAGCATTGGGCATCAGACAGCGGGCAGCAGAAAGCGGGCATCCTGTGTCCTCTCCTCCTCCTTGCTTCTGCTGTGCGTCCCCTCCTCTTAGGCATCCAATAGGATTGCCTGTCCTTTCAGCCAATCTGTGATGGATCTCAAGACACGCTTCCTGATTGGCCGGGAGGAAGATCAGTGTTTCAATAGCGAATATTCATTCACTATTGTAACACATCTGGGTGGGCTCCGTTCTCATTCTCTGCGCCCCAAGCCCCTCCTTTTAGGAAGCCTATTAGAGTCTCTGGCTCTAATCAGGTGCTTAAAAAAAACACCCCCCTCCCATTGGAATTCATGCATCTGGCGTCCTGCAAGGGGCCGGACACATTGATAGGAGGGGCGGTGCCTGTGCGCTCTTAATGGATGGGCTGTCCCGGTGTTATACTTACCTGCCTTAAGGGTTTTGCACAGAGAAAACCTGATCCTCCTCTTCTGGGGTGCCCCGTCGGCGCTCCTGGCACCTCCCCTTTATTGGGTGCCCCCATGGAAAGCTGCTTTCCATGGGGGGACCGGTGCGGGCTCCCTCCCAAGTCCCACTGCTGTGTTCGCTGACAAAGACAACAGGACACCGCCCCACCCCCGCGTCACTGGATTTGATTGACAGCAGCGGGAGCCAATGGCTCCCGCTGCTATCAATCTGTCCAATGGGGACAGAGACAGCGGCTGGAGCCGATGGGCTCATGCGTACCCCTGGATCAAATGAGCACAGGTAAGAAAAAGGAGGGCCCTGGGGGCAGTTGCCGCAAAGAAGGTTACTTGTTTACCTCAATGCATAGAATGCATTAGGGTGAAAAACTTTGAGGCTTTACAATCACTTGAAAGAGACCCCGTAACCAGCGTAAACAATTGCAAGTAAAAGACTCCTCTAACCATCCCTGTATCTTCCTACACAACCTTTTATTTAGCAGCTAGTCAGAAGCTGGGGCTTGCTGGGGCTGCTGACATCACATCAATTTAGTGGCACCCAGGCAGCAACAGTCTAAGGGCTTTGGGATGTCTATATGAAGGAGGCTTTTACAGGTACAGTAAACACCATGCAACAAATGTGTTAAAGGCACATATAGTTTTATAGGAAGATTGCTGCTGAAATGTATGATCTGGTGAAATGGTCAGGTTTAGAAACGCTTGCCAAAACCACAGAACTGTAAATGAGCCCTATTAAATGATTGGGACATGTTCAAACCCTGAGCCACCGCATAAACTCCATCCACCTAGGCAACGTGTCCTTAGCTGCAACTCAACTTCCATTAGATAAGAGCATCATTAGCCGCATCAGGTTGTCGAGAGCTTTTACAGAGCAAAGAGCTTCCATATACAATACATATCAGTGGCCTGAGCAGCTGCACTGATTTCTGAACCACCGAAGCCTAATTCCTCCAATGATACAAAGATAAAAAGGAAAGGAGTTGTTACATAAGCATGAAAATGGCAAAAGCTTCACTTCCAGGAAACAAGGGAGGTAAATTGATTTGTATAATTATCCCATTGAAAGGAAATGGATTGCAATTGTGAAATTTCTGAACACTGCTCTAAGGAACATGACGTTCAACCTTTTTCAGCATCTTTCTCATCTCACTGAAATTGATCAAACAAAATCTGGCTTCTGATGTTCTGATGTTTGTATTTATTCAACTGCAATTCCTGAGAACAAGTGGAAGCAATCTGCGTCAGTTTACTTTGTCTTTTTGCCACACAACAGAAGGCGAGCCACATGGAAACTGCTTCTCCAAGCTAGACCTTTGAAATTTATGACTAGGCATAAAAGAAATTAGGAGTTTTTGTTTTTCTTGAGACTTCATTAAAAAAAAATGGACGTTTTGGCAAACTTTCACCATACAAAAGTGGTTTTAACCTCAATGACCAGGCCATTTGTTGCGATACGGCACTGCAATATTTTAACTGACAATTGCGCAGTCATGCAACACTGTACCCAGATAAAATGTATGTCCCTTTTTTCCCCACAAATAGAGCTCTCTTCTGATGGTGTTTGATCACCTCTGCGGTAATTTTAAATATATATATATATATATATATATATATATATATATATATATATATATATATATATTACTTTCTGCTATAAAACATTTCCAATTAAAAAAAATGTAAAAATCTAATTTCTTCATTAAATTAGGCCAATATGAATTCTGCTACATATTTTGGTAAGATAAAATCCCAATAAGCGTATATTGATTGGTTTGCGCAAAAGTTATAGCTTCTGCAAACTAAGGGATAGATTTATGGATTTTTTATGTATTTAATTGTATTAGTAATGGTGGTAATCAGTGACTTGTAGCAGGACATATATATTGTGGTGGACAAATCGGACACTAACTGACACTTTTTTGGGAACCAGCGACACTAATACAGTGATCAGTGCTAAAAAAATGTGCACTGTCACTATACTAATGACACTGGCTAAGAAGGGGGTAACATCAGGGGCGATCAAAGGGTTAACTATGTACTTAGCATGTGTATTTCTACAGTGTGGAAGTTGCCTTTACTAGGGGAAGGCATAGATCCATGTCCCTGGTTTGCAGGAACACAGGATCCATGCCTTCCCTACTGACAGAACGGCAATCTGCCTTGTTTACATAGGCAGACTGCTGTTCTGCCTGTGTACCGAATGATCAGCAGGTGCCGGCGGACATTAAGTCCGCGATACCCACTGATTGCCTCCCGCTGTGTATAATCACAGTGGGAGGGAGCCGCCACCAGCGGGCATTCGTGCCTGCTACCTGGAAATGCCGGATCACCTATATATACATGATCTGGCACACAGCTGTCCTGTAGCAGTAAAACTGCGATAGGGTGGTCAGCAAGTGGTTAAAGAACGCGTTAGACTTTGAAGGAGTAGTAAACCGCGATTAAAAAAAAAACTTCCCCTGCAAGGCAATGCCATAATGTGCTAGTATGCATCACATACTAGCACATTATGAGAGAATTACTTTAAAACGAAGTCCTCCAGCGGAACGATGTCACCGCTAACAGGGCTTCCATCTTCACCCGGTCTTCCTTCCGGATTCGTGACCTCTGGCTACATGAGTGGCCAGGGGTGCGATGACGTCACTCTCACGCATGTGGCCTGCGCAAGCCACCATTTACTGCATGGGCTCTGAAGGTCCAGCATGGTATGCCGGACCTTCAGAGCGCATGCACTGGTGACGTCACAGGCTGAATGCAGCGTGAATATTTCCTAAACAGTGCAAGTTTGGGAGATATTCACAGTACAGGTAAGCCTTATTATAGGCCTACCTGTAGGTACAGGTGGCAAAAATGAGTTTACTACCACTGTAAATGGCTATTGATGTTTATGGAAGCTCCTTTTTATTAATATTTTTACACCAACCCTTTGTTATTTTTTATTTATTACAGGTATTTACTGTATGTAGCACCAACAATTTACCCCGTGTTTTACATATTGCTACATGCAGATATTTTCCTGATTGGGATTCAAACTAGGGACCCTAGTGCTGCAAAATGAATGACAGCCATTGTGCTGCCATACTTTTATGAACACATACATTCAAAGCTATCACCAGCAAGACTTTGTCGACAAAACCAAGCCATTCATCACTAGCACATGTCTTTGTTTTTGTAGCCAGGAGCTAGATATATATTCCTGCAATCATAAGACACTGTGTGGCTTTGCTGCGGGGGAGCCGTTTCTCTCTAGTGCTGAGTTTCGAGCTGGCCTGTTACCTCTTTGATAGAGACAAGACAGAGTAAAGCATCTTGGGACATGTAGTCCAAATGGATGGGATTTGCCCTCTTGCTGAATCATCGGGAACTACAACTACCAGATGGCTGATGGGGAAGAACCGACTGCTGGGAGCATCTATAAGGGGAACTATTTGAGGCCCGGCATGCTCTCTTGGGACCTGGGCTTGGATCTGAGTGCAGGGATTCTGTAACAATGTGTGCTGCAGCTGAGCACCAGCAGAACCATCCAGTGGATTTTCGGGGGGACATCTGCAGGCAGCACGCTTTGGTTGTTGGAGGCCATTCCTATTCCCTCAGATTCGGGTGAGCCGTAGCGTGGTGCGGCGGATGCCGGATGCAATCCCCTGAGCCACATTCCTAAGGGACAGCCATCACCATCATCATCTCTTGTTAGAATGTGGTGAGCGGGCATTAGCCCAACCTTCTAGACACTGTATATAGACACCATTGTCTCCTGCACCATCTATCATCTTTAGTGCCAAGGATCTAGGCCAAACATTATAGACACTATATACAGACATCTACCTTCTATCACATCGCTTCTACTTGTAGTTCTACAGAGGGCAACATCTTTGAGTCAGTGATCACTGTGATTCCAGTTGCAGTTTGTTCAACACAGGAAGATTTGCTTCTTTGTTTATTTATAACCAATTCATTCACGTTGCTTTGCTCTGGCATTCAGAAATTCTTTGCATACAATTGTTTTCAAGGGCTAGCTGAAGATCATTTAGATTGCCTCACAGTAACACAGAACTACTTCTCACCTCCTTTCCCACTTCAGGGATTTGTTTCTACTGAGCTCACAGAGTAAGGATGAGCCGAACACCCCCGGTTCAGTTCGCACCAGAACTTGTGAACAGGCAAAAAATTCAGACGAACACCGGTAAAGTCTATGGGACACAAATATGACAAATCAAAAGTTATCATTTTAAAGGCTTATATGTAAGTTATTGCCATAAAAAGTGTTTGGGGACCTGGGTCCTGCCCCAGAGAACATGTATCAATGCAAAAAAAAGTTTTAAAAGCTAACGTTTTTTCGGGAGCAGTGATTTTAATAATGCTTAAAGTGAAACAATGAAAATCAAATATTCCTTTAAATATCGTGCCTGGGGGGTGTCTATAGTATGCCTGTAAAGTGGCGATGTTTTCCTTTGTTTAGAACAATAGAATACATTGGTTTGCCACATAGTTTACACAAAGGAATAAACTAACATTGATAGGTACCATCATCCTGGGTATGTATAATCAGAAAATGAAATTGAAAGAGAAATCGGAACAGGGGCCTCTCCAATAGGGTCCTGCCTCTTTCAAAAAGGGGGAGAGAAAAAAGAGGACTATTGCGGTACCATGAAAATAAAACTTGGTTTAAAAAGAGTATAAATTTATTTCAAAATTAATAAAAAGTCCTGTGAGGGACATGTTTTGTACATATTAATAATACTAACATACAAAGACAAAAACAAAAACAATAGTAATTGTTTACAGCAATGTTAACACTAGGTTTTGGTATAGCTGATGCCCACAAGGTGCATAGACAACGGTTTATATGGTGTGATACTTGCAGACGTAACCTCTACGGCTTCGCGGTCACAGCCGCTTCTTCAGGAGGCGTCTGGTAGTATATAGTCTATGAAGGTGAAAAATAGTATCAACATAACAGGCTTGAGTATATAGGCAGTTTATAAGGAGTACATAACTTGAATTGGAGAAAATGCTCAAAGTTTACAAATTGCACTCACCACACTATAACCAAAGGGGGTCTTCCTGGAATGATGTCGTGAGACGCCCTCGAGGAGGCATTCCCCCGGTGGGGAACAATAGCTGTACCCTAAATTTGCCTCCCGGGCCCGCCACCGGGGGAACGCCTCCTCGAGGGCGTCTCACGACATCATTCCAGGAAGACCCCCTTTGGTTATAGTGTGGTGAGTGCAATTTGTAAACTTTGAGCATTTTCTCCAATTCAAGTTATGTACTCCTTATAAACTGCCTATATACTCAAGCCTGTTATGTTGATACTATTTTTCACCTTCATAGACTATATACTACCAGACGCCTCCTGAAGAAGCGGCTGTGACCGCGAAACCGTAGAGGTTACGTCTGCAAGAATCACACCATATAAACGTTGTCTATGCACCTTGTGGGCATCAGCTATACCAAAACCTAGTGTTAACATTGCTGTAAACAATTACTATTGTTTTTGTTTTTGTCTTTGTATGTTAGTATTATTAATATGTACAAAACATGTTCCTCACAGGACTTTTTATTAATTTTGAAATACATTTATACTCTTTTTAAACCAAGTTTTATTTTCATGGTACCGCAATAGTCCTCTTTTTTCTCTCCCCCTTTTTGAAAGAGGCAGGACCCTATTGGAGAGGCCCCTGTTCCGATTTCTCTTTCAATTTCATTTTCTGATTGTTTAGAACAATACCACAGCAAAA
The DNA here is from genome assembly GCA_037952925.1 of Lithobates clamitans. NCBI lineage: Eukaryota > Metazoa > Chordata > Amphibia > Anura > Ranidae > Lithobates > Lithobates clamitans. The sequence goes on along the minus strand of JBBGZY010001451.1, from coordinate 1,781,909 downwards.
TGACATTTCTAAAGGAAGAAAAGTAATTTAAAACTGATTGCGGCTGTAATGAATTGTCGGGTCTCGGTATTATAGATAAAACTCATTGAAAAAAACGGCCTGGGTCCCCCCCCAGTCCATTACCAGGCCATTTGTGTCAAAAAAAGTAAAAAGACAGGAGACACTTTGGGACAAGTCCTTTAATAAAAAAATAAAAATGCCCCGCGATGTAGATCCATCTCACGCCACCCGACGAGCCCAAAAAATAAAAAAAAGCCGCAACAGCACCACCTCCATGGGAGGCTCCCGCCGAGTGACGCTTCTTCTCAAAGACAGCTGTTATATAGCTGAGGGCGGGGAAACTTGTCAACTTCCTCTGACGTCACGTGGCGTGGAGGAGGAGGAGCTGTTGCGCCTTTTTTTTCTTTTTTCGGCTCGTCGGGTGGCATGAGATGGATCTACATCGCGGGACATCTATATTTTTTAATAAAGGACTTGTCCCAAAGTGTCTCCTTCAACAGCAACATGGAGACAAGGTGCTTTGGGGGGCTACTCCAAAGCACCCTCCCCATGTTTAGGGCATGTGGCCTGGTATGGTTCGGGGGGGGCACTCTCTCATTCCCCCTCTTTTCCTGAGGCCTGCCAGGTTGCGTGCTCAGATAAGGGTCTGGTATGGATTTTGGGGGGCCCCTACGCCATTTAAAAATTGGCGCAGGGTTCCCCTTAATATCCATACAAAACCTGAAAGGCCTGGTATGGATTTTGGGGGACCCCCACGCAATTTATTTTTATTTTTGGTTTGGGGTTCCCCTAATATTCATACCAAACCCAAAGGGCCTGGTAATGAACGGAGGGGGGGGGGGGGGGGTACCGCGATCAATTTTAAATGACTTTTTTTCCTTTAGAAATGTAATTTTGCTGTGGTACTGTTCTAAACACGGGAGAAATGTGCCATTTTACAGGTATACTATAGACAACCCTCAGGCACGATATGTAAAGGAATATTTAATTTCTATTGTTTACTTTAAGCATTATTAAAATCACTGCTCCCAAAAAATTGTCAGTTTTTAAAACTTTTTTTTGCATTGATACATGTCCCCTGGGGCAGGACCCGGGTCCACAAACACTTTTTATGACAATAACTTGCATATAAGCCTTTAAAATAAGCACTTTTTGTTTTTCATGGTAGTGTCCCAAAGACTATAACGGTGTTCCGCGGCTTTCAAATTTTCCGCGAACACTGCATAATGGTTGTTGTTCGCCGAACGTTCGAACAACCAAAGTTTGGCCCAAACTTATGCTCGGGCCGAACCGTTCACCCATCCCTATCACAGAGCTACAATTCACCAAGAACTTTCTGAAAGAGGAGGTTGAATTTCAATACAATTTCTTACTCCAAGGGTTCTAACATTGTATTTACTAGAGCTGCACGATTTTGGCTAAAGTGAGAATCACGATATCTTTGCTCAGAATAAAGATCACGATTCTTTCAAGATTCTCGCGGCGTAACATCTTTCACATTATACAAAAAAAATGGGCTAACTTTACTGTTTAGTTCTCTTTTTATTCATTAAAGTGTATTTTTTTTAATGTGTTTGAAAGACCACTGCGCAATTACAGTGTGACATAAAATATTGCAACAACCACCATTTTATTCTCTGCTAAAAAAATATTTATAATGTTTGGGGGTTCTGAGTAATTTTCTAGCAATAAATATTGATTTTAACTTGTAAGCAGCAAGTGCCAGAAAAAGGTTTAGTTTTTAAGTGGTTAAACTTCCCTCATCTACAGGCAGAGGTTAATTCCTTTTATCTAAGAAGTGTTACTTTGTCTATACTTATCTGCAATGTTGTGATAAAATTTGGCAGGCTGCCTGGATTTTTTTTTTCAGCTGTGAGAACTCTCTGCACTTGTTAGAAAGAATCCTGAAATGCTGTTTTAAAGAACTCGCCTACTCGCATTTTGCGAGTAGAAAATGATGGCTGGCGAGCGTGGGCTGCCTCGGAGGAGGGGGGGTTGAACAGGAGCTGTTCTCCCAGCCAGGGGAAGAGAGGAAGAGTCAAGCTGGCCGATCATCAGAGAGCATGGAGTGCCCGCTGTATGTTCCCAGCGCAGCTCACTATCACATACAGCCCCATGTCCTCGCCCGGCTCTGCTCACGTCGCACAGTTCTGCCTGTGCATTTGATAGACAGAACACCTGTCCAATGCCGGGAGGCGAGACTGTGTAACGTGAGAGAGGACACTGGGAGAGGAGGTGGGGCTGTATTTGACGGTGAGCGGAACCCAGAAATTCAAATGAAAGCTGTTACAGCAGGCAATCCCACAGCTACCAGCCTTATGGAGGCTGCTGTTCGTGAGGGGGCTCTTTTGTACAGAGGTACATCTTAGGAGTCACCAGCATTTTTATTCTGACATTGATGACCTAATTGAGCCTGATTGAGATTTTTCCCTTATTACCTTCCCTGGGATAGATATTTATTTGTGATTTTCATCACTTTCAGCAACATTCTCTGGCCCTCTTTTGTCACTAAATATCACATATATGAACATACGTGGTATGGTAATTTCTCCTACGTTTGTCTTGCCTTATGATAGGACCAGAATTTATCTCTATTTCCTCAACGCAGTGGCTTTGTTGCATCTCCGTTTGTGCTTACAATTGTTTTTAATTGTACACATTTATTCCCATATTAATTATCAATAGTAAACGCTCCTGAAGAAGCACAGCGAGTGTGCAACATGTTTTGCGAAATTTCAGTTTTTGAACATCTACTTACCGCTTCCCTATTATTTAACCATACCCTCCGTACAATTTGGAAAGACCTTGATTCGTTTCCTTGTAGGTACAATATGGTTTTATACAGTAGCGGTATTGTATCAATTATGTGCTAAAAGATCAATGTGGGTTTTTTAGACATGATGAAATTGTTTTTTATGTGTTTCTAATAAAAATATATTTTTGTATAATTGTTTGGTTGTGCCTATAAAGTCCAAGCCCCATCTTTTTCGTTTTTCCAGCGGGCAATCCCCGCTCTCTGATGATCAGCCAGCTGCACAGGTGAGGCTGTAATGATGGGCACAGGTGAGACTGTACTGACGGGCACAGGTGAGACTGTACTGATGGGCACATGTGAGACTGTACTGATGGGCACATGTGAGACTGTACTAACGGGCACAGGTGAGACTGTATTGATGGGCACAGGTGGAACTGTACTGATGGGCACAGGTGAGACTATATTGATGAGTACTTGTGCGACTGTACTGACGGGCACAGGTGGGACTGTATTGATGGGCACAGGTGAGACTGTATTGATGGACACAGGTGAGACTGTACTGATGGGCACAGGTGAGACTGTAGTGAAGGGCACAGGTGAAACTGTATTGAGGGACACAGGTGCGACTGTACTGATGGGTACAGATGAGACTGTATTGACGGGCACAAGTAAGACTGTATTGATGGGCACAGGTGAGACTGTACTGACAAGCACAGGTGAGACTGTATTGATGGGCACAGGTGAGACTGTATTGACGGGCACAGGTTTTTTAGGAGCCCTGTTGGGGGGCTTTGGTGAGATTTTAGGGGTCTAAACAAACCCCTGAAGTTTCAGTTCTGAGACAGAGAAAGGAACTGGGGAACCATTCCCCAGTCCCTTTCTCTGTAACCTCAGCTGCACTGCAGTAGAATGAACAGGAGTTGGAGGCTCCTGTTCATTCATAAACCGAAGCATAGAAAGCACACTTTTGTATGCTTCAGTTATGAATAAACAGAGTGAGTGATCAGTATCGGGAAAGGAGATGAGGGAAGTCGGCAGCTCTGCGGGGGGCCATCACCCGGGCCCCAGTGTTGCTGGCGTCGCTATTGAAGGGGGGGGCGACCATGGGTGACACCAGTCTCGGATTGACACTGGACGCCGCGGCTCCCGTTTTCCCTTCCGCTAATCCCTCAGCATGCGCGCGATGTGCGGAGAGTGTGGGGGAGGAGGGACGAGGGAGTGAGGCAGAGACACTGACAAACAGGGACAGGGTGCCCGGGTCCAATCGTACCTGATGATGAGCCTGACTTGGTAGGAGAAGACTTTTCTTACGACTCTGGTTCAGGGGCCACTGGAATAGAGACAGTGGTCCTGTGAGCACAGCGGGGTAGGAGTGTCTGAGCAGGTTGCAGCGGCTGACGTGAAGCAGGGTGAAGATTCTCCAGGTAGGTTGGAACTGCAGGAGATGGCTGGGATGACAGCGGATCAGCAACCAAGGGACCGGCGGATGTCGGAGCAGCGGCTACAGGACCTGGATAGGATACAGCAGACTCGGAGCAAGGCAGAAGAATAATCAGGCAGGTCAGATCAGAACGGGTAGACAAGCAGGCAGGTGTGGCAGGCTGGAGCAAGGTAGATGGCAGACCGAGGGTTCGGCAACAGAGGTCAGGCAGAAGTCCATAAGCAGGGTCAGGCAAGCCGGGATCGGGACAGGAGAGGTCAGAGCGGTCAGACAGGAGCTGGTAATCACAGGATCAAACAAGCAGGAATCTAGAACTTGGGCACAGAGCTGCAGACGAACAGCACCACACAACTGTAGCTGAGATCCTCTTATGGGGCCACTGGCGCCAAACGGCGCTAGCGTGAACGCGTGTGCGCCCGTTGTGAGCACACCCACACCCGTCGCGCATGTGCGTGCGCCTGAGGCATGCACCGGTGCACACACACACACGCTGATGCTCAGACCGACCAGCGGCGCACATGCGCATGCGTGCGTCTATATTTGTACTTCTCATGCTGGTGAATCCCTGACAGTCAGGAAGGATAGAGGGGGAAATGCCAGGAAGGCCAATCCAGGGCTGGAGCATCCCAATAAGTATACTCCATTGAGTGACATTGGTAAAACCAGTCAGGAACCAGCACTGCTGGAGCTGAGGGACACTCCTAGCTGCCAGGGGCAGAACTCCTCCAGTGAGAGTGGGGGGGAAGTGAAGGGAAAGGGTAGACAGATTCTGGTGGTAGGGGACTCAATTCTTAGAAGGACAGAGAGGGTAATCTGTGACAAAGACCTGAAGCGCCGAACTGTATGCTGTCTATCGGGCGCTCGTGTTCAGCACATCACGGATCTGGTGGACAGATTACTGGGAGGGGCTGGGGAAGACCCGGCTGTCATGGTGCACGTTGGCACCAATGACCGAGTCAGAGGCAAATGGAGTGTCCTAAAGAACGATTTTAGGGACTTGGGAGCTAAATTGAGGAAAAGGACCTCCAGGGTAGTATTCTCAGAATTACTACCGGTACCTCAAGCCACACTAGAAAGGCAGAGGGAGATTAGGGAAGTAAACAAGTGGCTGAGGAGATGGTGAGTTCCTGGAGGACTGGGTCGACTTCTCAGTCAGTCACCAGTACTATAGAAGGGACGGACTGCACCTAACTGAGGAGGGTGCAGATCTGCTGGGAGTAAAGATGGACAAAAAGTTAGAGGGGTTTTTAAACTAGGCAATGGGGGAGAGCGTCCAGAAGGTAAAGATAGTCAGCTCGGAACATATTCCAGAGGGTAGTATTGGGGGCATTAGTTGTAGGTTGACTAAAGCACATAAACCCAAGGTAAGTATAGTAACAAGCCCTAGTTGCAATCTCGAAACACCCAATAAGAGGATAGTATGCGACCAGTGTAAACTACGTGGCATGTTCACCAATGCAAGGAGCCTGGCGGACAAGATGGGTGAAATAGAAATACTGTTGTACAAGGAGGATTTGGATTTTTTGGGAATTTCAGAGACCTGGTTCAACAGCTCTCATGATTGGCTGGCAACCATTCAAAGGTATTCCCTTTATCGCAGGGATAGAGGGGGTAAAAAGGGGGAGGGGTATGTCTATATATCAAGAATAATGTACAAGTGAATGTGATGAGATGACATCACTAAGGGAGCTAGGGAGGAGGTGGAATCCTTATGGGTAGACCTCCAAAGGGATGAAGCTAAGGGGAAAATAATACTGGGATTATGCTATAGGCCCCCTAACCTGAATGGGAGGTGGAGATGGACCTCCTATCACAATTTTTGGATTAGCAGCAAGGATGGGAAGTGTCATCATAATGGGAGATTTTAATTATGCAGACATAGACTGGGCGGTGGGAACCACGCATTCGTCTAAGGCTCACCAGTTGCTAAATGTCTTGCAGGACAATTTCATGGGTCAGATGGTAGACGCACCAACTAGAAATAAAGCATTACTAGATCTACTGATTACCAACAATACAGACCTGATCATTGATTTGGAAATACAGGGCAATTTAGGAAACCGCGATCACAGGTCAATTGGTTTCAGTATAAATCACACAGATAGGAAACATAAGAGGAATACAAAGACAATTAATTTCAAACTTCCAACTTCCCTAAACTACAAACCTTGCCAGAAGATATAAATTGGGATAAAATACTAGGAACAAAGAACACGGAGGAGAGATGGGTTCGCTTTAAGAGCATATTAAATAAGGACATTAGCCAGTGCATCCCATTGGGTAATAAATTTAAAAGAGCGAACAAAAGTCCTGGATGGCTTAACTCCAATGTAAAAATGCATATAAAAGCAAAGGAGAAGGCCTTCAAAAAATACAATAAATATCCCCAATTTTTTTTTTTTATTAACATATTTTTTCCTCATTTTAGACCGATATGTATTCTTCTACATATTTTTGGTAAAATAAAAAACGCAAAAAGCGTTTATTGATTGGTTTGCGCAAAAGTTATAGCATCTACAAAATAGGGGATATTTGAGATTTATGGCATTTTTATTATTTTTTTTTTTACTAGTAATTCGGTGATCAGCGATTTTTATCGTGATTGCGACATTGCGGCGGACAGATCGGACACTTTTGATACTTTTGGGACCAGTCACATTTGTACAGCGATCAGAGCTAAAAATAGCCATTGATTACTCTATAAATGTCATTGGCAGGGAAGGGGTTAACACTAGGGGGCAATCAAGGGGTTAACTGTGTTCCCTAGGCGTGTTCTAACTGTGGGGGGGATGAGACTGACTAGGGGAGGAGACTGATCTGTGTTCCTACTTCGTACTGTCTCTACTCCCCTGAGGGAACTGGGATTTGTGTGTTTACACACACAGCTCCATATAGTTTTCGCTCTGTCACAATCGAATGCTCCAGGGACACCCTGCTTAAGCATCTTAAAGATCCGACGTACAGCTATGATGACTCGTGCAGGGGAGCTAACCTGCCGCAGTATAACTGTGACGGCTGGCCTGGAAGTGGTTAATAAATCACCCGGGACCGCATGGCTTGCACCCGAGGGTATTTAGGGAACTCAGCCAAGAAATTGCCAGACCATTGTTCCTAATTTTTACTGACAGTCTACTGACTAGAATGGTACCAGCGAATTAGAGAAAAGCCAATGTAGCACCAATATTTAAAAAGGGCCCTAAATACATCCCTGGGAATTACAGACCAGTTAGCCTAACATCAATAGTATGCAAGCTCTTGGAGGGTATGATAAGGGACTATATACAAGATTTTACTAATGAAAACGGTATCAAATTAATGGGATGGGCAACTACATTTCCAATGAGGTTTAATGTAGAAAAATGTAAAATAATGCATTTGGATGGCAAAAATATGAAGGCAATCTATACACTGGGGGGGAGTACCTCTGGGGGTATCTAGGATGGAAAAGGACATGGGGGTCCTAGTAGATGTTAGGCCTCAGCAATGGCATGCAATGCCAAGCTGCTGCTAGCAAAGCAAACAGAATATTGGCATGCATTAAAAAAGGGATTAACTCCAGGGATAAAGCGATAATTCTCCCACTGTACAAGACTCTGGTCCGGCCGCACATAGAGTATGCTGTCCAGTTCTGGGCACCAGTTCTCAGGAAGGATGTACTGGAAATGGAGCGAGTACAAAGAAGGGCAACAAAGCTAATAAAGGGTCTGAAGGATATTACTTAAGAACAGAGTTGGCCGTCCATAGGGGGCACATGGGCACCGCCCCCCCACCCAGCAGTGACAAAAAAAATGTTCTTTAAGTGCACTGTGTTCGGCCGCCAGACACAGTGCACTATGGGAAGCGCCACGTCAATGCAATCACAAGATTGCAGACGTGGCACTTCATTTGTGGGCTTTTAACTTGCCTTGCAGCGTAATCCAAATCGCCGACCGGCTTCCGCCCGTACAGTATTACTATGGGCGGGAGGCGGGAGCTTTGTTCTTTCATTATCTAGTTACTTTCGCATGCTAGTGGTGAAGCCTGAACCGGAAGTGACATCTGTGGAACACACGGCCCAAACGGAGCTGCCTGTAAGTATGAGACAGTGAGACCCAGTTAGTCAGATACCTATTGCAGAGCTGACAGGGGCATTGAAAGGCTGTGTTTTAGAGTAAGGAATGAAAACCCGATCGCCAGAAATAGCAATGCTATACATATTATAATTGCCAAATGTAAATGCAAGGGTGTTTTAACTTGTAAAAATCAAATGGTAACATAAATATAAGAAGATCAAAACAATAAGTCTGTAAAATATTTTATATTTATCATAAAGTGATCTGTTCACACATTTATATTGCAAAGGTGCAAAATTGGTACATAAACAATATATTTACACATGCACAAATGTTACAGTACTCAAACCTACATGGAGGTAATTAAATGAAGATTCATATAAAACAGACAGATGTTTTAACATGTCCAACAATAGCATGAGTTGTAAAACCAGAAATCAAGATACACTCAAAAAGCAGGGACATACAGTGCCTTGAAAAAGTATTCACACCCCTTGAAATTTTCCACATTTTGTCATGTTACAACCAGTGGCGGCCCATCCATAGGGGGCGCTCAGGCACCGCCCCCACGCTGTTGGAAAAAAAAAAAAGCACACCTCCACTACACCACACAGCACAGCACTAAACCGCACAGCCCACCTCCACTACACCGCACAGCACACCTCCACTACACTGCACAGCACACCTCCACTACACCGCACAGCACACCTCCACTACACCGCACAGCACTACACCGTACAGCACACCTCCACTGCACAGCACAGCACACCTCCACTACACTGCACAGCACTACACCGTACAGCACACCACCACTACACTGCATAGCATACCTCCACTACACCGCACAGCACAGCACACCTCCACTACACCGCACAGCACACCTCCACTACACCACACAGCACACCTCCACTGCATAGCACAGCACACCTCCACTACACCGCACAGCACTACACCGTACAGCACACCTCCACTGCACAGCACAGCACACCTCCACTACACCGCACAGCACTACACCGCACAGCACACCACCACTACACTGCACAGCATACCTCCACTACACCGCACAGCACAGCACACCTCCACTACACCGCACAGCACACCTCCACTACACCACGCAGCACACCTCCACTACACCGCACAGCACAGCACACCTCCACTACACCGCACAGCATAGCACACCTCCACTACACCGCACAGCACTAAACCGCACAGCACACCTCCACTACACTGCACAGCACACCTCCACTACACCGCACAGCACACCTCCACTAAACCGCACAGCCCACCTCCACTACACTGCACAGCACACCTCCAGTACACTGCACAGCACACCTCCACTACACCACACAGCACTACACCGCACAGCACACCTCCACTACACTGCACAGCACACCTCCACTACACTGCACAGCACACCTCCACTACACCGCACAGCACAGCACACCTCCACTACACCGCACAGCACACCTCCACTACACAGCACACCTCCACTACACCGCACAGCACACCTCCACTACATTGCACAGCGCACCTCCACTACACCGCACAGCACACCTTCACTACACCGCACAGCACAGCGCACCTCCACTACACCGCACAGCACACCTCCACTACACCACACAGCACACCTCCACTACATCGCACAGCACAGCACACCTCCACTACACTGCACAGCATAGCACACCTCCACTACACCGCACAGCACTAAACCGCACAGCACACCTCCACTACACTGCACAGCACACCTCCACTACACCGCACAGCACACCTCCACTACACTGCACAGCGCACCTCCACTACACCGCACAGCACAGCACACCTCCACTACACCGCACAGCACACCTTCACTACACCGCACAGCACAGCGCACCTCCACTACACCGCACAGCACACCTCCACTACACCACACAGCACACCTCCACTACACCGCACAGCACAGCACAGCACACCTCCACTACACCGCACAGCATAGCACACCTCCACTACACCGCACAGCACTAAACCGCACAGCACACCTCCACTACACTGCACAGCACACCTCCATAACACCGCACAGCACACTGTTGCATTTGATGGCACAGTGGCTGCATATGATGGGCACAGTGGCTGTATTTGATGGCACAGTGGCTGCATTTGCTGGGCACAGTGGCTGCAACTGTTGGCACAACTGCTGCATTTGATGGGCACAGTGGCTGCACTTGATGGCACAGTGGCTGCATATGATGACACGGTGGCTGTATTTGATGGGCAAAGTGGCTGCATTTGATAGGCACAGTGAGGCTGCAATTGATGTTTTTATTTAAAGTGGGATTCTGGCCAGGATATTTTTTTTTTAAAAGTCAGCAGCTACAAACACTGTAGCTGCTGACTTTAAATAAGTAGACTTACCTGTCCTGGGTGCCCACGATGTTGGCTGCCTGAGGCCGACCTGTCCCTCGGCTCTCAGATCCCGGCACCGGCATCCTAAGTAAGGGAAACAGGCAGTGGAGCCTTGCGGCTTCACTGCCAGTTTCCTACTGCGCACGCGCAAGCGGCGCGGCGCATTGTGAATGGGACACGATATGTTGCGGGACACACAGTTCCCATAACACACTGCGCCCCATTCCCCAGAAGACAATGCGGGAAGCAGAAGACAGAAGATCACTGCGGTGTAGGAAGAGGCAGATTAGGAAGGCTGCCTAGCAACAGCCATTTCACGTAACTCAAAATTTTTTTTTTCCTCCATTTTTTTAGGTATTTTTTTATGCAATTTTTTTTTTTTTTTTTAGGGTGGACCTCCACTTTAAGTATTTTTCACAATTTTTCAGTTTGTTTGCGCCCCCCAAAAAAATTTGGAGCACCAGCCGCCACTGCTTATGAAAAAAGGTTGCGAGCACTGAACTTGTTCTCTCTGGAGAAGAGACGCTTGAGTGGGGATATGATTTCAATTTACAAATACGGTACTGGTGACCCCACAATAGGGATAAAACTTTTTCGCAGAAGGGAGTTTACACGTGTCCACTCATTAAAATTTGAAGAAAAGAGGTTTAACCATGAACTACATAGAGGGCTCTTTACTGTAATGCCCCGTACACACGGTCGGATTTTCCGATGGAAAATGTCCGATCGGAGCGTGTTGTCGGAAATTCCGACCGTGTGTGGGCTCCATCGCACATTTTCCATCGGATTTTCCGACACACAAAGTTGGAGAGCAGGAGATAAAATTTTCCGACAACAAAATCTGTTGTCGGAAATTCCGATCGTGTGTACACAAATCCGACGGACAAAGTGGCACGCATGCTCAGAATAAATAAAGAGATGAAAGCTATTGGCCACTGCCCCATTTATAGTCCCGACGTACGTGTTTTACGTCACCGCGTTCAGAATGATCGGATTTTCCGACAACTTTGTGTGACCGTGTGTATGCAAGACAAGTTTGAGCCAACATCCTTCGGAAAAAAATCCTAGGATTTTGTTGTCAGAATGTCCGAACAAAGTCCGACCGTGTGTACGCCCTATAAGAGCGGCCAGGATGTGGAATTCCCTTCCACAGATGTTGGTCTCAGCGGGGGGATCGATAGTTTCAAAAAACTATTAGATAAGCACCTGAAGGACCAAAACATACAGGGATATACAATGTAATACTGACATATAATCACACACAAAGGTTGGACTTGATGGACTTGTGTCTTTTTTCAACCTCACCTACTATGTAACTATGTAACTATGTTGAAACAGCTGCTTGTAGTCTCCATGGAAAGCCCAACTGATGGGGTGACAACCCCGGTGCACATTTTCAAGACTGAGCATTGTTACCCTGTAATAGGAAGGGCCAGCACAAGGACCTTCATGACAGTATTAGCCTCATGTACACTGCTGCTGGTAAACGGACGTTTAGGAGCAGTTGGGCATTTTTTTCAACTGCTCCTGAACTTCTCTATGTTATCTTATCAGTACATGTACACAGGGTCGTTTATAGTCGTTTCTAGGCAGTTGCGTTTAGAGGCTTTTTTTGGGAACCCAAAAAAATGCGTTCAGAAGCTGTGTTTAGAGGTATTTCAAACGCCAAACGTGGGCAGTAACTCGTGTTTAGCTGCGTATGGTTTACAGGCGTTGTTCATTTTTGGCTATTTTTTAAAAAAAAACATTTTTTCAAACGCTTCTAAACGCAAACGCGGCAAAACGCCACTAAACGCATCAAAACTGACGTTTTAAACGCATTGTTACTATCTGTCAAGTTAAATCATTCAGGAGAGGTTGTAAAAACGTCCCGTGTACATTATACCAGAAAATATTTTTAATGAAAACTGCCATTTTAAATTGTTTTATTAAAGAGTGATTTTACAATTCTTTTTTTAGAATATTTTAGTTATTCACATATACTTTAAGTATCCAGTGCAGGCTATAGAAAGTAATATGTGCTTTGTTGTTCTGGGTATCTCTAACCTTCTGTCTCCTATGCACTATGGATCCCAGTTTGAAGGACACTGCTTGCACGGAGTTTGCATGTCTTCCCTATGATTGAGTGGGTTTCCTCTGGGTACTCTTGTTTCCTTTTAGACATGCTGACAGGTTAATTGGCTTCTGTCTAAATTGGCTGTGGCCTGCACACGAGGTAAGGACCTTAGATTGTAAGCTCCTTGAAGGCAGAGACTGATGTGAATGTACAATATGTAAAGCACCATATAATTTCTCATTGTTATATAAATACCTGTAAAAAATGAAGAAAAAGCCCCACATTCCACTAATTTACCGCCCTGACTCAAAAAATGGGCTCATTCTGTCATTAGTTTACATTCACATATTTTTTTTATTTTCCTCGCTCAGTGAACGACGTCTCGCTTGCGCGGTGAAAAGACCCTGCTATTTACCAAAACAAGTAGGTACTGTGAAGTGTCCAGCCTTCCCCCTCTTTGTCTGCTCTAGGTGGGTTTTTTTTTTTTTTTTTTTAGAGACCAGATGCACAAGACTCTCAGCAACAGACAGTCCTGGAACCATCTGTGCAGTGCTGGGGAGGGAGTGGGGGGGATTCAAAGAAAGGCTGTTTGTGTTAGTCGTGGGAAACGCACTGCCTTGACTGCTAGTGGGCCGCATGAATTGAACTAATTGAGGTTTATACTCCCAAGCCTGCCGTGGCCTAGTCACAGCATAATCCTTCATCTGCTGCAGTCTCGGGCAGTAATTGGAGCTTATTACAGGGGATGGGTCTCCCTGCAGTGATGTCGAAACCGAGAGGCTTTTCTCTCTAATTACCGGCTCTCAATAGGGATGGGAAAAAAAGGGGGTCCGGGCCCGGAGAGAGCGCTGTAAGGTGAACACAGAGTAGGAGGAGGGTACACTTATGTACACGCTGCCAGCCTTGCCCAGACGTCTTTTATCCGGAGGAACAACATTACAGAATATACAATGAGCGCTCGTTGTTGGTAATTAACCCCCTCCCTAAACAGAGCTGCGAAAGCTCATTTGCATTTCTGGAAGAGCCTCCAGACATTTTCTCACGCTTGGAGATAGCAGGAAGTTCTCTCGAACGTGCAGTTATCGCCTTGTCCTGCGCCGACAGTGAGGCATGCTGTGCCAACCACCCCTGTGACCAGACACGTTAATAACTCACTTATTGCTTTTCATTTTAACCATTGTCAGCTGAAGAAATTACCAGGGCTCTCAATGATTAGGCTTAAAGGCCTCTGCAGGCCGTTGGGCCGCGTGTTGAGGCGACTGACGAAAGTCTCTGCCGGGAACTTGCATCTGCGAGGGCTGTGGGTTAGTGTCGGAATGCAAGGATGGAGGGTGACTTGGAATGGTCATAGGTCTCTTTGAGATAACCTTTTTTCTATTTTTTTTTTAAAAGGGATTTTCTCTTGACTAGGGATGGGCAGACCGATTTTGGTAAAATTGATGTTGCCATAAAATAAACAGTTTTCCTCATTGAGCTGCTTAGTTGAACTTTGTTTTTTTTAAAAAATGAGCTACCCATTTATTTAGATAGTATGGTCCTATTTAGGGGGTGTATTTAACATAATTTAGTTTATTTAATTTAGGAGACTATTTTAAAAGGTTTCCACACAAGACTAATACAACTATCAAACCAGCATTCACAACTTTTCTAATTGGATTCAAGCTGTGCAAATTGTGGGTTAAAGTTGTATGAATCTTGACAGTTACAAATTGACCCCTTAAGCCTAGTACACACCACTAGCTTTTTTTCGTTCAAAGCAGGTTGAATGAAAAAGAAAAACTGACAGCTCCGGTCCGTGCCGCTGTACTAACAATCTGCTGTTAGTAAATCGATCCCTGCTGAGCTCTTGTGTTCTGACAGGGGGACCGCCCCTCCCCACCAGAACACTCCGGTCGGCCATTGGCTGAGAGCACTGATCAGGAGTCAGCCAGCTGCTGGTTTTCCAGCATGCTTGTTCGGATTGGCTGCCATACACGGCCTGAATGTCGGCAAGTTTTGATCGAACCTGCTGATGTCACCCACATTCGGCCCGTGTGTACTAGGCTTTAGCATTCCTTGTGTTTTTGTTTTTTTTCCTTATTCATGGATTTGATCTGTATCTGTGTACCACCAAATTCAATTTTTAGTTTTACACAATTTTTTTTCATTCTGTTACAAATAAAGGTAAAATAATAAGATTAATGAGGGGCACCCACCATAGTTGAAAGAGGCTTCTGAAAACCCCAGGAGATATTTAAAGCCCATTACACTCTTAAAAAGTACCCCAAAAAATTTAATTTTGTCTACAGAAAAAATGACATTTTGCTGAAATCTCATGATTTTAATTGAATTTGCATGGAAACGTCAGCTCCTAATTTCACCCTCTGTGTTCTCCGACTATCAAGTCCTGATTAGAGTCGGTAAGGGTTGATCCCTCTTATTGAATCAGGAAGGCTGGCAACTCGGATGCTCTTGAATAAAAGTACTTGATTTGTTATATGGATATATATATATAGCCTGTACCCATGTATTTATGTAACAAATAAAGTATTTTTATTCAAGAGCATCCCAGTTGCCAGCCTTCCTGATTCAATAATTGTACCTGTGGGGCCTGAACGTTCTGGCTAGAGCACCGGATCACAGTTTGTGGACTCTTATATTGGCAGTGGAGCTGGGGTAACATTTTTTCTTTCATGATCCCTCTTATGCTTGCTTCCTTAGTTTGGTTTGTTAGTGGTACTAAAGGCAGAAGGTTTTTCTTTACCTTAATGCATTATCCTAATTAAAGTTGTAGTAAACTTCATTTTTTGACCTGTACCTACAGGAAAGCCTATAATAAGGCTTACCTGTAGGTACAGTGACTATCTCCTAAACCTGCACTGTTTAGGAGATATTCACACTGCATACAGAGTTCCGTATACCGTGCCAGGCCTTTAGAGCTTGTGCCGTAAATGAAGGCTTTCTGCGCGCATGCGTGGGAGTGACGTCATTGCGGCCCTGGCCACTCATGTAGTCAGAGGCCGCAAACCTGGAAAGAAGACCGGATGAAGATGGAAGCCCTGTTAGCAGTGACAGCACACCACTAGAGGGCTTCCTTTTAAAGGTAATTCTTGCATAATGTGCTAGTTTGCAATGCATATACTAGCACATTATGCATTTGTCTTACATGGGGAAAGTTTTTTTTTTTTACTTCTGCATGCAGCTCCCCCTGCCCTTTAATTACCTGAGCCTGATCTCAATCCAGCAATGTGTACAAGAGCAGAAGTTCTCTCCCTCCTAATGCTCAGATACAGTAGTGGGAGCCATCGGCTTCTGCTGTTTTCAATCACAGCCAGTGAGGGGGGAGCGTCTATGATACAACTCACCCTTCTGCCTGGCGCCCCCCCCCCCATGTGCCCCTTTCCCCTGCACTACCGGACTCCTCCCCTTTCATTTCCACTGGCTTTCAGTTGCTGTAGGATGGAAATAAAATTAACAAATAATGTGCGCTGCCCCTCTAACAAATGAATAAAACATACCTTTAGCTGCTGTAACCACTGAATGTGTTCCCACAACAATGTAACTACCAGTACATTTTTGCATTGCTAAATCCTGCTAGCAAAGTGTTACAGATATGTGATACTATGTGAATTATAGTAAGCCTAAACACTGTGAAACAAAATAAATACAATGTATCCAAAATAAAATGTTACAATAAAGGAAACACATAAACAAAATATATCATGTAAAACCCCAATCAATGATACAAATGGTACCAAAACCTTGTAAGAAAAATAATGTACAATAGGATAAACAATACACAAAGTGCAAACTACAATAGCAAAGTGCACTTGGAAGTTCAGTCGCTGTAGATCCGAGGGGGACATGCAAGGAAAATAAAAAAACAGCATTTTAGCTTGCAAATGATTGGATGATAAAATAAGCAGAGCTTCCACTCATTTCAGATCTACCCCCCAGATTTACAGCGACTGCACTTCCAAGTGCACTTTCAGTGCAATTTCAAGTGCACTTTGCACTTGTAGTTTGCACTTGTAGTGCAAAGTGGATTTGCCTTTCGTAAATAACCCCCAGTGTCTTCAATTGTGGAATTTCTTCACCCTCATACACTTTGTGCTCCACCACACAAGCAGTGATCCTCCACCGGTCTACCTAATCGCTCACCAGTTGCGGTCACTTCAATAGGGGTACAGGGGCGCCGCCCCTCTAATCCATGCGCCCAGGCCCCTAATTTACATGCAGGGTGCCAGACAGCATGTATTTCAATTTTCAATCAGGAAGCGTGTCCTGAGACCCGATTGGCCAGGGACTCTTCTGTGCGAGCCCCCCCCCCAAAAAAATATTGAGCACCAGCCGCCACTGATGCTCACCTCAATATTAAACCCATAACTTAATATAGTTAAAAAATGCTTGAAAGGTAGCAATGGTGCGTGACTTCTCCCGAATCAGTCGTCCTCCCCGATTCAATCTCTGATTACAGCAGACTATAAGTAGCAGCATCTCTCCATGGTATATAGAAAAAGTAGTCTCAGATAGTGTAGTATCTTCAATGTAATAGAAAACTCAAAAATCAATTAAGGGGTTGTAAAGTCTCTAGGTTTTTCACCTTAATGCATTCTATGTATTAAGGTGAAAAACCTTCTGTGCTACAGCTGCCCCCCCCCCCCTTTTTTTTTTAACCCGTTTGTTCCAGTGACGAGCACAAGCCCAGTGGCTCCAGCCACTGTCTTTGTCTGTCCTCATTGGATAGATTGATAGCATTGGCTCCTGCTGCTGTCAATCAAATCCAGTGACACAAGTGTCAATGGACGCAGCAGCAGGACTCTGGAGCGTGCCCGCGCATCTGCCCCCCCATGGAAAGTGGCTATCCCTGAGGGGCACCCGATGAAGAGGAGGGGCCAGGAGGGTCGCTGGGGCACCCCAGAAGAGGAGGATCGGGGCTGCTCTGTGCAAAACCCTTGCATAGAGAAGGTAAGTATAACATGTTTGTTATGTTCAAAAAAAAAAAAAAAAGCGAACCTTTGCAATCACTTAAAAATACTACTCACATTGGTTAAAACTAAAATAGTATAGAGATATTGCATCATCGGCAAAGCACATACATCCCAGCTGCTCACTGCATTGATATCTCTGGTCTGCGTCTGACGTCACTTGGTTCCACCTCCACGCGTTACGCCACTGACAACGTGGCTTTGTTATTATGATTCACATTGACTGTTGGCTCTATCTGTGACACTTTGCTAGCTTTATTTAGCTGCACAAACACATACTATTTGCTGTAGGATGGAACTACATAGGATTGGTTCCAGTAATTGCCCTCCCACAAGACTGATCATCCCAGTCCACGATGATGGAAGGGGTGGCAGTAAAAATGCCATATTTACTGGCCCCTTCCCTTCCTGGATGAACACAGGATGCTATTGCGGGTGTGCATGTAAATCACATGTGTTTCCACATCCACAGGCAATTAAAGCTATAATACAGCACCATGCAGCTCCGTGCGACTTGCGGGTGCATTTTGGGATATAGATTTCGGGACCTTTTTCCCATGTTTTTCGTAGGTACAGGCAACAAATAGACTGCTGTGCCTACATAAATGAGGCACACAGGAAACGTACAAACCTAGCCTTAGAAATGAGCCACAAGCTGAGTAGAAAAGCCTGTCCTCTGCCAGTATGCTACAAAGACAGATTGTTGGTCTCTGTATGGCAGCAGTGGCCTTCTCTGTAGAGGCCCGACCTGCCCACTGCTGAGTGACAGCTAAAACTCTCCAATCACCAGGCAGATTGCTGTCCTGACTTGGAACAAGCACGCAACAAGTGAAAAACAGGTGAACTCCTAATCTACAGGGCTTAAAATGTATTAAAGCCACAAAATCAGCACGGCAACTCCGTTTTCAGTTCGGATTTTTGTTAGGTGAATGTGCCTTTAAGCTTTGTAGAAATGGTTTGCATGATTTCAGCTGCACGATGACCTCTTGCTATCTAAATAACATGCCTCAAACTCAGATTAATTACTTTTTATTTTTTTTAATGAGTGTTGTTATAACACAAAAGCTTCTGCCAACACCATCTCATATTTCTCTCTGTGACATTGTATCGCTTCAAAGCCATTTATCCTTATTTTGTAGCCTTGATATTCCTGGAAAATCGTCCTTTGTGTGAGACATATTCCATAAATGTAATGAGGACATGCAGTGATTTATAGCAAAAATTAATTTCCTCCAGTGCCGCCTCTCCCAAACGGTCCATTTGTGTCTTCAATAATCCCGGCCTTTATTGGTCATTTGTGAATATCTGATACCTAGTTTCTTTCAGATTCAATATAAGCTAATGTTTCCTTTGGAGGGATTAACAAATTGAGAGATATCCAGAGCTCGAACCGCTGTGGATCAAGTTCATATTCTCACGTCCATCATCCAAAAGACTTTTGTTTCCAAGCTCAAGGTTTGCTTAAGGCACTCTCATAAATAAAGTAATATTTGCAATTTAAGGAATATGTAAGCCAAATGAATAAAATCTCAGATTCACTTTTACATGTATACCGTATCCCATTTCAAAAGTTGTTATCAATCTTTTTACATCGGCAGCTTTCATTAACCACTTTATGACAGGTTTATGCATATATGTGGCAGCATGATGGGTGCATCTTATGTGCATGGCCAGGGCTAATTTTAGAAATCACGGGGTCCCATACAGCCTATCAGACGGCCCCCCTGCCGAAAGTAACTGAGGACATACAGTAGGTTTATCAGTCACTTTCTCTGTAGCCTCAGCTGCACAGATGAATGAATAAGAAGCACTCTGAGGCTTCCTGCTTATTCACATATTGATGATGAATGGACACCGGAGTGATTGGTACCAATCACTCGCGGGGTTCATTCAGGAAACAAAGGGGCTGGTAAATTACATATTTACCAGCCCCTTCTTCCGCTCTCCATCTTGAAACATCTCCCTGCGTGCCCACAGCATCTGCCGATAGTAGAGGAAAGAAGGCAGCAGAGCTGCAGGGGAAAGGGGCACATTGGGGCCCGGACAGCAGATAGAAGGGGCTCGTGTGCTAGAACCAATTTCCCTGCAGTGCACCCAGGGGGAGAAAGAGGGGGAGAAGCTACCAGCATTGCAGGGGCAGCAGAATATGATCTGTGTCTGCAGTAGGACAGTACAGCCAGCTCTCCTGCTCAGAAGATGCCCTGGCCCACCTTTTTGAACTGATGGGGCCCAGGCCCAGTACAGAATGGCTGGCTTTATGCCTTATCAGCAGCCCTGTGCATCGCTGTGTTGTTCTGGGGTGCACTCAATCAGTGCCCTCAGAACTTTGACCGACCTGCCATCTTCAGTTCACAGTAAACTACGGATGATTGGGTGCAGGACAGGCTACCATCTCCTGATTGCATCTTCACGGGACAGCCAATTACAGTGAACAGCTGACGGGGAGCCTTCCTACCAGTCTCTGGGGACATAGCCCACTTAAAGGGCCAGCAAGGGGTTAACTATTACCTGGTGATCCTGCAAACATAATCATGAGAGATGTACTAAAAAGGATGAATAGTAAAAATGAAAAGTGGTTTAGCAAATTAATTATGGGTTTTGCATTCCCATACAAGTCTACTAGAATGCAAAAACCCACTTAAAGCAAATCAAATGCAGGTCAGAAGGAAGTCAACTGCAGGTCACGTGTGTCTGGCAAATTATTTTAAATGACTTCTGAAGCATTTCAAACTGAAGTGAAGCTGATGCCATACACAAGCCCAAGGTCAGTTGAGACAGGCCCCAAATTTCATACGCTTAGGGTTTAAATCTATTTTAAAGCTGATCTCAATGCATATATAAAAACACCACAATTTAACCATGTTTTTTACTGCTTAAAATATGCTATAAAATATATTTTTAAAATACAGCTAGAATAAGCACCCAAATCTGGCTTCCTATGTGCTACCTTTCACCCTCCCCTGCATATCAGGATACAGATTGATGCAGACCGAGGACAGACCAGCTCCATATGGCAACCAGGCTATACAGCATTCCACAATGCTGTCAGTGTAACATTGGGACCTTTATGAGAGGAGAACAGAACAGACTGATGACCTCATGTGGAGATACTTCTGCACTGTCCAATTAGCAGTCTCGGGGTGGGTCGCTGACCCACCCGTTTTACTCCAGTGCAGTGAAGAAAAATGTCACCAGTTTGGTGGTGTTGTCTTGTACAAGTACTTGGATCCCAATAATCGTTAACAGAATTACAAATATCTTGGCAGTTAAGTCTTTACATGCAGCAGTTCATCAACATTCAGTGGTTTAACCTCCCCGGAAAAACACACAATACCCTTGCGTTTCTTTTCAACACACATGTTAAAATGCACATTTTAAGCCTTAAAATAAATAAATTAAACCACAAAAAGTATCTATTTTCTGAAAAGCAGAGAACCTGCAGAATAAAATGATGGTCGTTGCACATTTTTAAATTGCACAATATTTAGGCAGCTGTTTTTCTGTAAAAATACATTCAAATTTATTTTGGTGTACACAAACACAATATAATTCCCAATTTGTTACAAAAATGTAAAATACAAGACTGTGTCAAATAATTAGATATCAAATATGTTAAGCCTTAAAACTGCGTACCCATGAAATGCCACTTTAAAAACCTTTGCAGCTCAGCAGTTTAGAGCTAATCTTAAATAATGGCCCCAGAATTATTCCACTCACTTTAGCAAGCACAATGATACCTAATATGTGTTTCCTGATTGCTGTTTGCATATAAATATGCATTGGGAGGGTTGGGGGCCTCAATTTTTTTATTGTTTTAGATTTGAACACGTTTTCTTGTTCACTTAAAGTTATTTCCTCCAAAACAGGGCTGACAAGCCTCTATATGTATATATGTGATTGTAAATTCAGCAGGACAGGTCCTCTTTATGAAGACATCAGGGGTTTACTATACTCCTGATGCTTCCCATGCACTGCTTCCAAACAGAATACAGACAGTACTTGAACTGCTAAAGTAGCAAGGATCTGAAAGCTGTGAACCCTGAAGTGTTTTGAACAGAGCGCTTCCAAGTTCACAACAAAATGGAAAGAACACAACCCCCCCCCCCCACTATGCCATCAGAAACTTCCCCAGCCTCCTTGGCGTTAACCCAAGTATTACTCAGGCTCAGAAGTGTATGTAACAACTGTTAATATAATTGATGCTCAGACCATTTTAACATAGAATTCTGATCCTGAGAGAAGTTATTGCTGATCAAATAAATCAAGATTAAGTCCAAACGAACCACAATAAACCTATATATAAGTTATAAAAATACCACATGATATATAATCATATATGTGACTAAAAATAAAAATAGAAATTGGTGCAAAGTGAATTATTAAAGTCCATAAAAGTCTCAGAAATCCACAATGTGCAGTGAGTGATTGCAGTCCATATTAAAGATTGAATGGTCTCGTTCCCCACATGAGTAGCCAATGCAGTGGATGGAAACTAAGGACACCAATGTGATAAAGTCACCACCGAGGTAGATGCAGGCTTACCGGATAGTTTGAACTCAAAAGAACATACTTTCTTTGAGTCAAACAGGCTTGTATTGTCAGCCGACAAGAGGGATGAAACCTTGGGGATCCTCCATGATTGGAACCTGGAGTATCCTAAACCCTCATGGAAAATCCGTCTCCATACAGGTGGTTACACGTCAGAACATAATGACCAGTGGGAAATGGAAAGAAATGGCCATATAGCGTAATCCCGTACAAAGTTTAAAATGCATCAAAAGTAAAACACTTACATTTGAAAAGTGGTTACAAGCAATTTGGATAAAATAATGGCGGCAGTGGAGTCCTCTCGACGCGTTTCGTCTCATTAGACTTCGACCCCAGACAAAGTCTGTGGCTGGTTTCCGCGATTTGCCGTCATTGTACGTCGGCTCGTGCATAGTGATTTGTGGGTGCGTGCGCCCACTGACCAGCGGGAGAGCCAATCAGCCGGTGGGGCGGATTCAATATCCGCCGGGCACCCACGATCCTTCCCCGCAGTGAAAAAATGGGGCTCTGCCTGTGTAAACAAGGCAAATCTCCATTCTGACAGGGGAGATCACACAGATCCTGTCTTTCTGCTATGCGGGAAGATAGATCTGTGTATTTCCCCAGTTTCACAGTCCCCCATACAGTTAGTAAACACACTGAGGGAATACATTTAACTACTTAATCGCCCCTAGTGTTAACCCCTTCCCTGCCAGTGTCATTAGTACAATAACAGTGCATACTTTTAGCACTGATTGCTGTAATTATGTCACTGGTTCCCAAAATAGTGTAAAAAATGTCAGTTAGGTGTCCGATCTGTCTTCCGCAATGCCGCAGTCCCACTAAAAATGAATGATCGCTAATAAAAAAAATAAATAATAAAAATGCCATAAATCTAGCCTCTATTTTGTAGACGTTATAACTTTTGCACAAACCAATCAATATATGCTTATTGCGTTTTTTTTTTTTTTTTTACAAAAAATATGTGAAAGAATACATATTTGCCTAAACTGATAAAGAAATTTTTTGGGGATATTTATTTTGGCAAAAAGTTTTTGTTTTTTTTCAAAATTGTTGCTCTTTTTTTGTTTAAGAAAAAACACAGCAGAGGTGATCAAATACCACCAAAAGAAAGCTCTATTTGTGGGAAAAAAAGGACATACATTTTGTTTGGGTACGTCGTTGCAGGACTGCGCAGTCAGTTAAAGTGACGCAGTGCCGTATCGTAAAAAATCGCCTGGTCAATAAGGGGGGGGGGAAATCTTCCGGTCTTTAAGTAGTTAATTTAAAAAAAAGCTCCAAATATACTTGACTCTTTTTGAAAAACTGTAGCTTGTGCCATGTTCATTGCAGCTGCCATTGGTCTGTGAGCTGCTACCTCCTTTTTTGATCTGCCTACAGTACCACAAGTGCATACATCAAACTAATTAGCCCAGCAGGGACCTAATTTAAACATTCCAAAACATAGACAAAAACAGGTTTCAGCTGCACACATTTAAGAGTTTTTGTGAACGACATACACTCTATTTCTTTTTGGAGGCTATATACCTCCTTAACATGTATTTCCACCTGTGCAGCCAAATTGGGATAACACCTACTTTATGTTGATGCTATGTTACCATTCACTTAGCTTAAGAAATTGCTGTTTAGCTTCTTACTTCCGTAAAAGCCCTACCTAGTTTTTGCCTTCTATGTAATGTTAAAGCAGAACTAAACTTTCTCAATCAACATGAACTATTTTTAAGTCTTTTAATACTAGTTTGGTAATTAGATAGGGATGTCTATATATAATATATAATATATTATATTTACTTGTTCTTTACATTTTTTTTAATTTCTTCAGTTGCTTCCTGGTTTCTGGCCTGGGCCAAAATGATGTCATACATCCCAGGAATCTTCAGGAGGGGGAGGGGCTTTCTAAACTATGCACACCCTCCTCCCTGCACACCCGGGCTAAGGGCAGATGGATTCCAGGAGGTAAATGCTACATGAATCATCTGCCCTTATTCAAGATCACTGCAGCTAGAAATGCTAACGACGTGTTTTCCAAAGTGATTTCTCAACAAATTAAAGCATGGGGACATGGATGGATGCGTGGGTTTGCTTTGAATATTTAAGCAGCATTAAACGCCGCAATTTTTTTTTTATAATTAGGCTCCCTGCAGGTTCATGCCATAATGTGCTATTATGTGCTATGACAGACTAACCTGTGAAACAGGATTCTCCAGTGCTGAGCTGTCACCCCTCCTCCTGGGCTTGGGCACTTCCATCTTTGCCTGGTCTTCCTTCTAGGTCCCGTTTCTTCAGCCACAATTACGTCACTCTTGCGCATGCTCATGGGAATCATGTAGCACAGAGCAAGTGCCATAAATGTGGTTTGAACTGTGTACATACCTCCCAACTTTTTGAGATGGGAATGAGTCACACCTATTAGCAAAAGTATGCAGGCATAGGACACACACCCCTGTCACACCCCCTTTAAGGAGAATTATTTTAAAAAAAATGATCAGTTAAACCCACAAGTGCTTTTTACCACTACTATTTCTTTATTTTTACTTTTTACATTTACAAATGCAGACATTTAGAAACTGGATGAATGGTTTAGCACTAGGAAACACTTTTTGAAAGATCAAAAGTGCATTTTCTATACAATTATATAGATCAGATCAAAATGAGGGACAAATGAGGAGGAAAGAGGGACAGAGGTACTTTGTTCTAAATCAGGGACAGTCCTTCGAAATCAGGGACAGTTGGGAGCTATGTGTGCATGTGCACCTCAGATTACATTACCCCAACCAGGCAAAGGGAGGCATTTATAAGAGAAGTAACCAACAGGGTCTGTCTGTCAATGTTTTTTGCAAATTTGACTTTAATACCGCTTTAAAAATTAATTAAATAGAGTTTTTGGCTTGTGGTGCTCAAATTAGTTTTGCATTAGGCCCCTTTCACACTGGGGTGGTGGGGGCGTCGGCGGTAAAACAGCGCTATTTTTAGTGCTGTTTTACCGTCGTTTTTGCGGCTGTATTCGGGCGCTAGCGGTGTTGTATAGCCGCGCTGTCCCATTGATTTCAATGGGCAGGAGCGATTTAGGAGCGGTGAACACACTACTCCTTCACCGATCCAAAGATGCGGCTCGCAGGACTTTTTTTACCGTCCTGCCAGCGCACCGCTTCAGTGTGAAAGCCCTCAGGCTTTCACACTGAACAAACAGCGGAGGCTGTTTTGGGTCGGTTTGCAGGCGGTATTTTTAGCGCAATAATGCCTGCAAACCGCCCCAGTGTGAAAGGGGCCTAAAGGAGAGGGCTGGGAAGGTATGTTTATCATAACCCCTGTTATAAAGAAGAGGAGAAGGAGGAGGTATTATATAGTCCTGTGCCAGGGTGACAATGCTGCTCCTCCACAGATACAGTATTGTGAGTGAGCGTTGTCACCCTAGGACAGGAAGTGTGTTACTGGCAGGATCACAGAGTAAAAATTAAACAAAAGAACACCCCCCCCCCCAAAAAAAATATTGCAGTTATCACATCTGATGGCTGGTAAGCTGCAACATTTTTGTTTTTTGGGACAAAAGGCAGTGTTCATTGTAAATGCAGACAGGGACTGTGAGTAAGGCAGGCATTTTCTACATATACTGTATGTCTTTAAATTAGGGCCCATTCACACTAATGTGCTAAACGCACAGTCGCTGGTGTACTCTGTGACCCACAGGGCTGATGAGCTGATCCCGGCCCATCAACATATTTATTTATTTTTTCTTTACAGAGTTTAATTGAAATGTCACAAGTGATATTAAATGTGGTGGTGTTGTAATGCAGTGGTTTGCACATCAACCCACTGGGCTGCATGCAGTACTTTTTTTAGCCAACACCACACCAATACTGAGGTGTTAATTGACACCAAAGCCTTTAATTTGTTTGACCATAGCCTTAACTTTGTTTGACCATAGCCTTGACTTTGTTTGACCATAGCCTTGACTATGTTTGACCATAGCATTGACTTCATTTGACCATAGCCTTGACTTAGTTTGACCATACCCTTGACTTAGTTTGACCATAGCCTTGACTTAGTTTGACCATAGCCTTGACTTAGTTTGACCATAGCCTTGACTTAGTTTGACCATAGCCTTGACTTCGTTTGACCATAGCCTTGACTTCGATTGACCATAGCCTTGGCTTAGTTTGACCATAGCCATGACTCTGTTTGACCAAAGCCTTGACTTAGTTTGACCATAGCCTTGACTTAGTTTGACCATAGCCTTGACTTCGTTTGACCATAGCCTTGGCTTAGTTTGACCATAGCCTTGACTTTGTTTGACCAAAGCCTTGACTTCGTTTGACCAAAGCCTTGACTTCGTTTGACCATAGCCTTGACTATGTTTGACCATAGCCTTGACTAAGCTTTAGGGCTGTGCTGGAAATAATTGCCAGGGCAGCCCCACCACATCCGATGGGAATGGGCTCTTAAGGTCTTCACTGCCCAAAGTCATAAATTTTTTCTGCACAGCACTTGTGTATTCAATGGAGATTACAAACTGCTGGAAGCAGGCTGCCCCTGCATATGTTCAGCTAAATTTTTAGATTATAAAACTGTAGCGCTACCCTCATAAGGGCCACTGATAGAATCTGTACCCCACTGGTTCACCCAACTCTGCAAATCCCCTGTCACCTCTGACACCCTGGGTTCAGTCATTTTTTTACCAACTGTCACCAATAGGGATGAGCCGAACACCCCTCCTGTTCGGTTCGCACCAGAACATGCGAACAGGCAAAAAATTAGTTCGAAAACGCGAACGCTGTTAAAGTCTATGGGACATGAACATGAATAATCAAAAGTGCTAATTTTAAAGGCTTATATGCAAGTTATTGTCATAAAAAGTGTTTGGGGACCGGGGACCTGGGTCCTGCCCCAGGGGACATGGATCAATGCAAAAAAATGTTTTAAAAACGGACGTTTTTTTATGCGTATTGTCGGACCGGCAATTCATTAATAGCCGCGAGTAGTTTTAAATGACTTTTTTCCTTTGAAATGTCATTTTGCTGTCAGACTGTTCCAAAAACGGGAAACATGCGCCCCTTTACAAGTATACTATAGACACCCCCCAGGTACGAAATTTAAAGGAATATTACACTTTTATTGTTTCACTTTAAGCATTATTAAAATCACTGCTCCTGAAAAAATGGTTGTTTTTAAAAAAATTTTTTTTGCATTGATCCATGTCCCCTGGGGCAGGACCCAGGTCCCCAAACACTTTTTATGACAATAACTTGCATATATGCCTTTAAAATTAGCACTTTTGATTTCTCCCATAGACTTTTAAAGGGTGTTCCGCGGCTTTCAAATTTGCCGCGAACACCCCAAATTGTTCGTTGTTTCGTTGTTCAGCGAACTGGCGAACAGCCGATGTTCGATTCGAACATGAGTTCGACTCGAACTCGAAGCTCTTCCCTAGTCACCAATAACAAGAAACTTACACGATACCAGTGAAACAGTTGAAGTTTGTTTACTGTAGTAAAAAGGACACATGAAGATGCATAACATAACACCGTAGATCACAAAAGTATTTTATATGAACACTATAACACACTTTATGATTTGGTATTTTAGAACTTTTCAGTATTAAGGAGAAATACAAAGTATACAGTAACCCAAATTCAGTTAAACCTTATCTCTGTCACAATAACCTATGTGAACAGGTAAACTGAAAGGTAGGGAACTGACACTCTAATCTCTGTGTCAGGTTTACTCCCCTCTGTTTCCTCAACTCACAGGCCACTAATATCAATACAGCATAACACACAATATTCAAACTATTGTTTAAAGTGCCTGGCTTCTTTAAATAGAGTTCCAGAGCAAGTGAGAGCAGATCCTTTGTGCTAAACAACGTTAGTCACTTGAGCAATAAAGAGAGGAAAAGAAGGGGTTTAAATATTACTCCTTGGAATCCAGTAAATCTTCAGCTAACTTTGAAGTATTGAGAATAGGGTAATCCTTAATGGTAGGTAAAGCAAATTTAGTTGATCTGTGTTTGATCCTTGTCTACTTCAAGCTTTTCTTATGTGGCTTTAGTATTATTGCATCAGTAAGATTACAATTGGCCAGGGCGTGAATAAAGCACAGATGTCTGCATACATTGTTCAATGAATAAACTGACTTTCAGTAGCACCACGAGTACCAGAAAGCTGGGCTGAATAAGTGATGTCTATATGCAGTGCCTTAAGAACTAAATGGGCAAATGCCCACTCACCACACAGGTCACAGAAGCTGCTGGCAGCGATGTTAGTGATGCTGAGATCCAATCCGGCGTCTCAAGAGAGTGATGTAGGCCTCAACCAGACCTTTTTCTATCCTCTCCCAGCATTCTGTTCTCCTTTCTTGTTGCAATCTGGTAGTGGTAGTTCAGACCAGTCCAGCTGGAATTGAAGCCCTAGTATTGTGAACTACACATCCCACGATGCTTTGCTCTGCTGTAAGTTTTGTCTCAAAGAAAATGACACATGGAGTCCAAGCCAACACCAGAGGGAGACATTTCCACAATAATAACACTTTACACTGTCCCTGAATTGCAGGCATAATAGCCAGCTCTTGGCTACAAAACAGTTGGATTAAAACCTTTAAGGAACCAAAACCCAAGGATACAGACTTGACTCCCTAATATGATGTGCTTGTTGGCTTTACTGAAATAAACTGATCATTGATGAGGTTTAAAGCAAAATCTGTGCAAAGCAGCAGGTTCACTTTCACGGCCCCTATCTGAATCAATACATTCTAAGGTTTCCTTTGCTGCCCTGCCATTCCGTTCAGTAGACAGGAGCAAAGAAAATACTGAACTAGCTATATGCAATGTAGTAACACTGGCTCTGTAATTTTAATGGCTATATGTGTGCTCTTAGGGGGACATGCAAAAAACATAAAAAACAACATTTTTGCTTGCACATGATTGGATGATAAAATCAGCTTCCCCACATTTCAGATCTTCCCCTCAGATCTGCAGTGACTGCACTTCCAAGTGCACTTGTAGTGCAAAGTGTATTTTCCTTTAGTAAATCAACCCCAAAGTGTTACCAAACTCACAACAGTAAAAACAGTCTGTATATGCAGTAAAGCATGCTTGTTTTACTCACTTTGGAATCTAAGGGGTTAATCCTCTGCATTGTGTAAAAAGGCTGTTTGATCCGGCTGTCTCTTATCTTCCCCTTCTTCCACAGTCCCCAATCCTTCTGCTGATAGAACAGAACCTTGGGAACACTCTTCACATGGTCAATTTGGTGTGTATTGCTGGAGAGTTCTTCTTTTTTTTTCCTTGGGAGGGTGCATGTGATCAGCACAGAGCCAATCAGCACTGTCTAGACAGAGGAACAGGGGTCCTGCAGTCAGAGGAGAATGAAAACTCCCCCTACTAGCTAAAACCAGACACTGAAGTCATAAGACTGTATATATACTGCTGATACTATATACTGCTGATGAGAATAGGTATTTAGCGGTTTATATTTACTAAAATACTTGCATTTCCATGTTCTGTGTACTGTGGGAGGCCAGATATAGTGAATGCAGGCCCCTGGGTTTCGTACCACTTTAGAGCGGACCTTCAGTCATTTTTTCAACTTTCCATCTATTAAATCTTCTGCCATTTTTTAACTTTGGATAGTAAAACATTTTTTTTTCTGCCAGTAAATACCTTATACAGCCTACTTTCTGTTTCTTGTCTGGAAAAAAGCCTAGGCTTATGACATCATGCACAGCTCTCTCTCTCACTAACTCTCGTGAGAGTTTGCTAGGAAGGGAGGGGGGATGAGTCATAAGA
Source organism: Lithobates clamitans (assembly GCA_037952925.1). Classification (NCBI taxonomy): domain Eukaryota; kingdom Metazoa; phylum Chordata; class Amphibia; order Anura; family Ranidae; genus Lithobates; species Lithobates clamitans. The sequence continues at coordinate 1,751,931 of JBBGZY010001451.1, read as the reverse complement.
GGGCCAATGAGGGCTGCAGAGCTGGAGGTGTGCCTCTGTGTGTCTGTGTAAATCCAGGAAGTGAACAGGCAGCAGCTTCAGCTGCCCACAGTTAAAATGGTTGCAGCCAGACTCAGTGGAGGGAGATTTCTGCAGCATATTTGGCAAGTACAGAATCACAGTACATATAAAATAATATGCAAAGTGGTTGGAGGGAAGCTTCAGAATGGCAAAGTTGTTTCTATTACAAATTATGCAAGCAGACTGCAGTTCCTCTTTAACAAACAGATACAACAATAAAAGAAGTTAATTGTTAGGGTTCACATATACTTTAACAATGTATGCATTACAGTCTGGTATTTTAGCCCTGTCTGTAGGAAATCCCTCTTCCAGCTTGGGTTAGATAGATACCGGCTGGGCATTTTTTAATATACAAGTTTTCCAAGTGAATCTGCTGCCCTTACAGGCTGCTGAGACAACCCCTGGCTTTCTATAACAAGGCAAACTTCATCTGAACGGCCACCTTTGTGACTGCTTATGAAAACCCAGAGTCAGAGGAGAAGATGTATTCTGTATTATGTTCACAGATAATCTCCGACTGCAGCGAAGGCTCCGGCTTGTCTACACTGCAGCTTAAAAAAAAAAAACCCAAAGAAATGTGTGCATACAAAACATGAAAAAATAATTACAAACAGCATCAGCATCACTGTCTCCTTTTTTGTATCCTGCTAGGTGTCAAGGAAATACACAGGAACATGCTTTTGATAAATTGATATAAGACAAGCTATTTTGCCCTATCAGTGTTATTGCTCTTTATTATTATTTTTTTTATTATTTGCATTTAAAGGATACTAAAGGCAATTTTTTGGATAAAGAGGAGGTTATACCTCCTGGCCCTGTGCAATGATATTGTACAGAAAGGTTTCCTTCCTCCTCTTCTGGAAGTCTGCACCCCCCTCTATTGGGCACCTCCTGTAGCAAGCTGGTTGCTAAGGAGGCATCTGTGAGTACATGCTACCAAACTGAGCTGTGGGTGTCCATACATACACACATTGATGGTAAGCCATAAGCCCCACCCCCCCCCGCTCCCTCCTCACAGCCTATGACTCTGCTGCCCTCAGTGCTCCTGTGAAGGGAGTGGTGAAAGAAGCCAGGTAAATGCAAGAAGGGGTAGGACAGAAAGTGGGATACTTTTTACCCTAAAATGATTCTAAAGTCCAAAAAGGTTTTTTCTAAGTTAATGCATTCTCTGCATTAAGGTAAATAACTTACAAGTGTTTATGCCTCCCCCACCCCTTAAATAATCCAGTGAGGGGAGAGCAGGGGCTGGGGCTGAGCCAAACTGTGTGTGTCTATAGGCACACACATCCCAGCTTGGGATGGAGCCTGCCAGTCTGCCTCCATTATCCTTAGCACACAGCTTGCTATGGAGGCAGACACAGCAGAGGACTAGCCAAGATCACCATCAGGGCACCCTAGAAGGGGAGGTTTGGGGCCGCTTTGTGCAATACCATTGTACAGACCAGGTAAGTATAACATGTTTATTACTATAATGAAAAAAACAAGCTTTACAATCACTTTATTGCAGAGAATGCATTAAGGTAAAAAATGTTCAGACTTAATTACTACTTTAAAGCTGTTGTTATAAAAATATTAGGAACTGCAACATGCTGTGAAAGAAGAATTTGGATACTTAAGCCTAGTACACACGGGTCGAATGATGGGAGACATCGGCCGGTTTTATTGAACCGGCCGACATTTGGCCCGTGTGTATGTCAGCTGGTCTGACAGAAGCCGGCTGTTTGGCCGGCTTCTGTTGGACGTGCATACTGGAAAACCAGCAGACGACTGGCTCCCGATCAGCGATCTCAACCAATGGAATGTTCTGGCTGGGGAGGAAGCTCTGATTGGAGTGTTCTGGCTGGGGGGGTCATCCCCCCGGTCAGAACACAACAGCTCAGCGGGGGGGTCGCTGTACTAACGTCCGATCGTTAGTACAGTGGCTCTGACTGGAGCCCCTGGGTTGAGCGAAAAAATATTATCAGTGTGTACCAGGCTTTAGGCTCATACCAATTTGCTATTTAACACATATTTCCCAATGCAAAGATTGACATTTTTTTCTATGGGGTTTGTTTACACCTATGAGCTATACTGCCATGCATTGGGAAAAGTAGTACAGATCCTATAGACTTCAATGGAAGCGTATGGAAAACACATGTAACCTGCATTTCATGTGTTTTAGCACACAAAATGTCCCACTCCCTGGCAACCTCTACTTTATTTGACTTTTATTGGTCAAACAAAAAAACGCTGGTCATATGAAAATGCCCATCAAAAAATGCTAAAAAAAAGCAGTAGAATGTAGAATGTAGACTCAAAGGTGTAAACCTGGCCCTACTGTACTTCTCCTGCAAGGGACGAGTGGGGTTTTTCGGACGTTTTTCATGCGTTTTATGAGCTGAAAACGCTCAGGGGTGAATGCAGCCCTATGCCCCGTACACACGGTCGGATTTTCCGATGGAAAATGTCCGATCGGAGCGTGTTGTCGGAAATTCCGACCGTGTGTGGGCTCCATCGGACATTTTCCATCAGATTTTCCGACACACAAAGTTGGAGAGCAGGAGATAAAATTTTCCGACAACAAAATCCGTTGTCAGAAATTCCGATCGTGTGTACACAAATCCGACGGACAAAGTGCCACGCATGCTCAGAATAAATAAAGAGATGAAAGCTATTGGCCACTGCCCCATTTATAGTCCTGACGTACGTGTTTTACGTCACCGCGTTTAGAACGATCGGATTTTCTGACAACTTTGTGCGACCGTGTGTAGACAAAACAAGTTTGAGCCAACATCCATCGGAAAAAATTGTAGGATTTTGTTGTCGGAATGTCCGAACAAAGTCCGACCGTGTGTACGCCCTATTAGAGGGGCAAAAAGTGTACATTCAATTTTGTTTAAAGGCTTACAGAATCTTGAATAGCATAAGTAAAGCTGAGAGGACAGAAACCACAACCCTCAGAGAAATCTGAATACATGAGGCTCCATACATTATTAAATGTTATCAAAAGAGACTTTGGTGGTTAGTATGAGTCTTCTAACTGTCATCTATATCAGCTGTATTCACCAATTATCAGGCAGTGGTTGTGCATGAGGGAATACCAGGAAATTTGCTCAGGGATGCTATGTGTTAAAGAGGAGTTCCAGTGTCATCAGCTACAAATACTATATCTGCTGACTTTTAATATAAGGACACTTACCTGTCCAAGGATCCAGCGTTGTCCTCACCCGAGCCGATTCTTCAATCGGCTTCGGGTGAAGGCACTTTGCGGCTTCGCAGCTGGTTTCCCATTGCGAATGTTCCCGTAGTCTTCTGGGACTTGTGATGTCCCCAAAAGGCTGCAGGGGAAGGAGGGGGGCTGCACTTCCGTTTGGATCACATCGGCGATCTGACCGGAAGCGGGAGCGGGTACCTGTCAAAACCAGGTACCTGCTCCCCCCAAAAAAGTGCCAAATGTGGCGGGGGGATGTAAATAAGCATACCTTCCCTTTTGGGTGAAGTTCTGCTTTAAGTCTCCAAGATGGGGAAGGCTTTCAGTAGATAGGCTACTGTAAGATAGGCCTAGGCAGGCCATAAATTGCTTAAATCCCCCATCAACACAGTCAGCATTGATAGGGGAATCCCTCCCGCAGCACTATTATGTTCTACCAGCGGGAAGCTTTCCCTGCCAGCAGAACACAATGATTAGTGTTGCCAGATATACCTAGCAGCAATAATCATCAAAAAAATCCTGACAGGCTGGTTGTACACAAGTCGATCGATAGATTGACTTGTATACAACCAGGGTGTCCATACATGGATCAAAATTCAAATGGTTGTGAACAAGCACGGTTCTTTTGTGTGAAACACGTTAACTATACATTCTTGCAAGTTTGTCTGGCTTATGACAATAAAGAAAACTTTAGCAGCATCCTTTGTATTCAAGTGTGCAATCAATTCCTCTTCTTCTTTATACTACTGACGGTGGTGAGTCGGGATTAGCACCTTGAACCGGGTGTGTCCACTTTTGATGCCTGAAGCGGCGTGTGCGCCCTTGTTTGTTTTCTGGATCCAAATTCAGCTGGTCCTGGCTTTACAATATAAAAGTATATTCTCTGCACTGTCAACAGCAACATTAATACCTACAGTATGTAGCCTGGTGCTGGCTAACTTGCCTGTGTCATTGTGGGACATTCTGTAACAATGGCTGCAATAAGCTTGTTTCCTTCTAGTGTTCAGCCTGGACATTGTGTCACCATCTCCTGAATGCAGAAAAGAGAGAGAAGGACGCCTACTAAAAGCAGAGGATCGTGTGATATGTGGTCCGGAGAGGCAGAATTTACACTGGAGCCAGTTTTGCTGCAGACTACAAGTTCCAGCTGGCTGGGAGATAGAGGTATGCTGGGTGTGACTACATAAATAACCTAGTCCGGGGAGGAGCTCTTCCTTGTGGGACCACAGCCTTCAGCTGAGAGCAGGGACCCAGCCACTGCGGGGAATGTGAGCAGGCTCCATGATCTGCAGGCAGATCCACCTTTGCCAGCTCTCTGACAGCCGAGTGACTGTCCAGGGTCACTTTCATCATCACCGGTACAGATCCAGCTGAATCCTAACGTTGCCAGGTGCCCGGCCAGGCACTCTTCACTGGTTGCAGATTCTTCAAGAGCTTGTTCCAGGATGTCCTATTCCCTTGAGCCTTCATAACATCAGGAATGGTGAGCAGGCAGAAGCCCACCTTGTGTACACCTTAGAAAGACACTGCATGCAGACACCTTTATCCCATCTCTTTACATGAGAGCTTCTAAAAGGAAACACTTTTCAAATTCTCTTCACATTGAGCTAGCTGAAGATTCTGAACATCCACACTACAAGGACTTCTCTCCTCCCCCTGGTTAAAGGACTATGCATAAAATCTGCACACTTTAAGGGGAACTCTATGCAGGTGTTAATTATTGCATTTCTTACAAATTGTTGTTTTATAATTGTGCCACAAATTCTCTGGGCCCGTGGCATCAGGATTTAAAGAGGTTGTAAATATCTCCTAAATGTGTGCCGTTTAGGAGCTTTTTTCTGTATACTGCGCCGATGGTGTCATCGGCACATGCGCTCTGAAGAAATGGTCATCCGTGCCGTTTCTTCAGAAGACAGTGCCATGACCAACGATGCATACTAGCACATTATACCTTTACTTTTCCAGGGAGGGAAAAGAAGTTTTGTTTTTTCAAGAGTTTAAAAGGGAACAGTCTGACACAAAGAAGGTATTTCTCTTCCCTTTTATACCTGGTGTCAGTAGTACCTACTGGTTACTACCTTTTGACTTGCTGTGATCTTTCTCTGCATTGTATGCCCTTTATATATTTACTAGGACCAACATTTAATACTAAGGATATCTGCCTTAGCATTCCTTGTTCTTATTTGACTAAAGAATCTTTAGTAAAATATACATTTACTTTGCTACAGTCTGGTGTCTGTGTGATTGCATTAATACTTTGAATTATGTCCAAACCCAGCGTTGTCGGGTGGCTTACAAGGTCAGGGCAACCTTTGGGTACAGTCATCTTCCAGTGGCCCTTACAGGGGAGGCGCTACACCTATGTGCAGATTTGCAGTGCATATGTGTTAATGTGTGTGATTCAAGGTGACAGGAAATTGTAGCTGCACAGTTTCAAAAGCAAACTTTATTGGCTAGCTTAATATAACATAGTTGCACATCAGCAAAGTCATGAGAAGCCTGTACATCATGAGAAGGGTGTATGAATTACAGAAGGGGCTGGTAAGTCCGCTGGAGACACACAGAACAAACACCATGTAGCATTATATAAACTTTAAGGATGATTTTCATGAGGCTCAGGCTACTACATTCATGTAATTTAGGGCAGTTTGTTCCTAGAGTCATGAGTTGGTTACATATCAGTGTTTACAGAGGGATTTAGCTTGAGGCCAAAAAAGTTTTGATGAACTATTGTTTTGTTAAGGGAAAAAAAAATATTCCTTAACCCCTTTTCCAGCCATATGCATATGTGTAGCAAAAAGTGTATACCTAGGCCTATAATACACCACTCAGCGCCACAGAACCCCAAACACTATTCCAGAGCACCCGGTATAGGAAATGACATAATACCAGAATACCTTCCGAAACCCCTAAAAGATTGAAACTAAGGGTGTGGAGGCTAAGCTGCTGTTTAAAAAACAATGAATACACACAATAGTATATAGAACATAAAATTGATAGTAAAAATTAGTCATATTCTAAAACAGCGCTAGTGTTGAGCACATAAAGAGAAAATGTGTGGCCAACTTCACACACAAAAAAAGTCCATAAGAGTAGTGAGGCATAAGTAGTGTTTCAGAGGGTGTTCAAAGTAGATCCTAAAGCATGTCACAGCGTGCACCTTCCACCGATCACTCCAACTCCACCATGCGTGAACACACTCCCCTCAGGGGATCAAACTCACCAGAGCTAAGTTAAATACAAGCCTCCAAAGTAAGAGATTTCCTGGGCCACATTAATACAACACTTCTCCAGGTGACAAGTAGATGGAGGGGCTCCAAAGGAATTAAAAACAAAAGAAGAGCGCAAATAGCGTAATTCCATTTATTAATAATAAACACCCATCACATCATATCTCCCCCATCACTAACTACGTACTAGACATAGGCAGTCAAACAGCAGAAATAGTGAAATTACTGCGCACTGCACCGTAGGACCTCCGGTATCCCGTCTCGGCAATCAAGAAGCGAAAATACTTCCTCGTTCCGGGTCCGACCACGATGAAGCGCACGCGTCACTTCCGGCGTCGTGTAGGTCATTCTCTGTTGAAGTCAGGATATGACGAAATGCGTCAGAGCGTGACCTGCACAATGCCGGAAGTGACGCGTGCGCTTCATCGTGGTCGGAAATCTCTTACTTTGGAGGCTTGTATTTAACTTAGCTCTGGTGAGTTTTATCCCCTGAGGGGAGTGTGTTCACGCATGGTGGAGTTGGAGTGATCGGTGGAAGGTGCACGCTGTGACATGCTTTAGGATCTACTTTTAACACCCTCTGAACCACTACTTATGCCTCACTACTCTTATGGACTTTTTTTGTGTGTGAAGTTGGCCACACATTTTTTCTTTATGTGCTTAACACTAGCGCTGTTTTAGTATATGACTAATTTTTACTATCAATTTTATGTTCTATATACTATTGTGTATATGCATATGTGTGACAGCATAGAAGTGGGATTTAACGCCATGCTGCTACATATATGGGTACAGCCAGTATCTCCATTCTGTGCTGGGAGAGTGCTCACTCAGCACCTCCAGCACTGTGACCATACTGTCACGGTGCTGGACTGGAATCCAGTAGGATGGGTTAGAAATCCGCAGGGACAGCCATCCACAGTGATCACATCATTAGTAGACCCCCTACTGGACTCCAGCATTATGATCCCATTTAAGGACCAGTTTCCACTGGCAGAATGGAGTTAAAGTGGACCTAGCATCTGACATATTTTTTCAGGCTAAAGAACAGTTTTACTCTTACAATAAAAATTACAGCAAAAGCACCTTTGGAAATGTTTATCAATGGCAATCTACAAACAGATTCTTACAGATAATTGCAGATTTTTTATTCTTTGCATAATTATTTTTCTTTTCTTCCCCATTCTTTTTATAGGTGTCCATTTTACTAAGGACAGCTGAATCCATCACCCTTTTCTTCCTAGACCTCTGGGCCTGCCTCCAGGAGCATGTGACAGGAACTTCCCAGGATGCATCTGTGAGGCCCTGATTACATCACCAGTGCCTCACTCAACCAAAAAGTGGAAAAACGGTACCTGTAAATAAATATACCCAAGCTACATCACCAATCTTGTCTCCAAATATCACCCAAATCGTCCTCTCTGCTCTTCTCAAGACCTCCTACTCTCAAGCTCTCTCGTCTCCTCCTCCCATGCTCATCTCTAGGATTTCTCCAGAGCCTCTCCCATCCTCTGAAACTCGCTACCTCCACACGTCCGGCTATCCCCTACTCTTGCTACCTTCAGGCGATCCCTGAAAACTCATCTCTTCAGGAAAGCCTATCACGTCTCCAACTAATCTTCTACCGCTTCCATCAGCTTATTCCCCACAGTTACAACCTTTTGTACCACCTGCCCCACCCTATTAGATTGTAAGCTCTTCTGAGCAGGGTCCTCCTAATCCTTTTGTATTTTATTGCATTATAACTGTATTGTCTCCTTTTTATATTGTAAAGCCCTGCGTAAACTGTTGGCGCTATATAAATCCTGTATAATAATAATAATACGTTTATTTAGGTAATGAATTTAAGATGATTTTTATATCAGTATGCATAACTGTATACAGCTGTGATCTCTAGTGAAAGGGAGAAGGGTCCATTTTAAGTGCATGCATGCTCAATAAAGTGTAAGTGTAACACTTCCAGGGATTTATTACTGAGATCACAGTACCCCCACTGACCGTGCTTTCATCTGCTTTTTTTTTTCTTTATCCAGGTATTCATGGTCACTTTCTGGTCTGAGATGCTGGTTCAGAGATGACGCAATTATGCCACCTCAGTGCAGTTCCTGGTTGTGTTCATAAGTGAAAGTAAAAGAATAACAAACATGTCTATATTTACCTGCTATGTGCAATGGAATTGCACAGAGCGGCCGCGAACCTCCTGTTTTTGGGTCCCCCACCTAAGCTCCTGGCCCCTACCCTCTGTTCAGTGCCCCCATGGGAAGAGCGTTCCCGCCCCCCCCACTCAAGCGGGCTCCAGCAGTGTGCACATCTGCAGACTTCTCACCCCCCATTCCCTCATCACTGGGTCATCACTATGGCTCCCGGTGCCCCAGAAAAGCCAGCGAGACCCGGAAGTGAGGGTAAAGATGTATGCAGACAGTGCTGGATTGAATGGGGGCTCATTTTTTTTTAGGCTTTTTCCAGTAACACACCACCTGTATTAGTGAGACACAACTCTGGACGAATGAGCATAGGTGGCACAGCAGACAGGGGCATTGTCAGTCTTGGGGAGAAGGGGTAGTGTTAAAGAGGAAGTAAACTCAAAGGCATAATTTGTACCTATAGGTAAGCCTATAATAAGGCTTACCTATAGGTACTGTAAATATCGCCTAAACATGTATCGAGATATTTACTTTATCACCTGTGCCGTTCCTTCATACCTGTGACTGTGACAACATTCTGCTGGAGAACTTTTTTTCTTTGTCCAGGTCACTTTCTACCTTCTGGCCTGAGACCCTGGCTCCAAGTTAATGTAATCCCAGTGGAATTCCCGGCTTTGTTCACAAATAATCTTACCTTGCTGTAGCCTCTTACCTTAAAGTGGATGTAAACCCAATGTCATCCTTTCTAAACTACTGCTATAGGGTTTATCTATAAGGATATACATGCCTCCTGCATGTATCTTTACCTGTCAAATGTCTCCCCTCTGTCTGTTATGAGACCCGAAAAACTGCAGATTCTGTGGGTGGGTCTGTTGTCTGGAGCTCGTGGGTGGAGTCGTGATGTCAGACTCCCCGCCCACCTCTACACTCCCCTTGGTAATATACATTTTCTCCTGTGTATTACACTGAACTTCTGCTATGGTCTCTAACATCCAGTGAAAAGACACGAAAGTAACCACATGACTTCAGCATGCCCAATCATGCTAAGGTGTGGAACAGCCAATCCTTGCAGAGCTGCTGAAGAAAGGAGTGGGGGTGGGAATTAAAAAATAATGCATGTCTCTTAGGCTAGTGCACGAGATATGTAAATCACCTGTCACTCACAGCAAGGGGAAGGATTTGACAAAGTTTTTCTCAGTTTGTCAAGTTTTATCTCACTGAACAATAAGAGGATTGCTCAGAGCTGGATTAACTCTTTGTGGCAAGACTAGGCTCAAATGATAGGAAATCTTATACTCTACATTATGACATAAAAAAAGAATTCAGGTTTACATCCACTTTAAAGCAGTAATAAACCCAAAATCAAAAATGTAATATATTGCAGCTTACCAATCATTAGATGCGGTGGCTGAATCCATTTCCAGTGGAGAGATTCTGAGTACTTCCTGTTCTAGTGACAACACAGGAAGTGAGGAGAAATCCACACAAAAAGGGGCACAGGTATCAGTAAAAACCCAACAAGAATTCTAACCTTCGCTACTCTTTCCAAAAACTTAAAACAAAATGTTTGAGCTTAAGGGGGGACTTCAAATGTTGTGAGTAGCTGGAGCAAGAGTTAATGTTTTTGTAAAAGCTGAAGTATTTTTTACCTTCATGCATGAAGGTAAAAAACCTTCTGTGTGCTGCTCCCCCCCACAGGCCCCCTAATACTCAGCTGAGCACATGTTGATCCAGTGATGTGCATTGGTGGCTTGACTGAGGCTGGGTCTCTCTCTCGCTTCATTGGCTAAGAGTCCACGGTACCTGCCGCTGGGCTCCCTCTGGGTGTGATCACAGAGGGAGCGAGCCGCCAGCGTGCATGCCCGCCCCCTACACGGAAGGGCCGGAATATACATGTATACATACGTGATCTGGCGCAGACATGCTGGCCAGCAGCAGTAAAACTGCTATAGGGCGGACCTTAAGGAGTTAAGGGGAAGGCTCCCCATTATGGGTACGATATCCAAAAAATATTGCCTTCCTCTGGGTATTGGATAGTGTATATGGAGGTTTTCTATTTGAGGATGTTGGGGGTTTTTTTCCTCTCTGTTGGTTGAATTAGATGGACTTTTTTTTAACCAGATTAACTATGTAACTATATAAAACAAAACAAACAAGTATGGGAATCAAGGTTTTTGTAGAATCATACTTACCTAGCTTAATGCAGCATCGCTACGATGCTGCATCAGTCCCCTGCGGGCTCTAAGACTGACAACCGAGCGATCTGACACCGACAATCACTCGGTTCTCAGAGTTCCCTGAGCAGAGAGCTGGTGACTGTCAGTCACTGACTCTCTGCTCTGCCCCCTCCTTGCTCACTGGAGCGCTGAGCTGTGGAAGGTGCGGGGGCGGCCGGCTCAGGCTCTCAGCAGCTCACTGTGAGGCTGAGCCGGATGCCGGTTCAGGTATGTGAGCCCATCCCCATCATAGGATAGCAATCTTGCCTGAGCCTGGGCTGGCACTGTGACGTTAGCCGACAGCAGGCTTCAGCTGTCTGCTGAAAACAGGTCGCAGGAGTGCTGAACGAACTGCACTCCTGTAATCCACAGGAGAAGTACAATAAAACAAGCTTTGGCTGTACTGCTCCTTTAATGTAAAATCAGATTTCTCAATTACTTATACTTGCAACTAGATCTGGAAGCCATATGTCATGACAGTCTAAAAAAAAAATGCTGTTTCAAGTTTTGATCCTATAAAAAGTTGTGTGGTTTCTTTTTTGAAGCATAATCCTTGCAATATAGCAAAAATAAAAAATTAAAATTAAAAAAAAACAGTCTGGGATTTTTTTGTCTTTTTTGTTCACAGTTCACCTTTTCAGATGTGTATTTTCTGCACCTGCAAAATGTTTTCGTTTTTATCTGAGACTGTGCCGTATTTTGTGAATTTCTTTTTTTGGTAGAGAAAGTCCTTAATGTTTATAAAACAATCTTTCGCACGAAATTCCGTGCGGTGGTGGGATCGGCCCCAAGCCTAGCAAGGGGCGTCTTCTGTTTATGGACAACCAAAAACTTCTATGATGTCTGCTTAGTCAGCCTTATCTTATTTTCCGCTCTCATTTTCAGCAAACACAGCTGGGGTTACCATGAAGCTGTCAGCAGTCCCAAGATGTAAAAGATAAGGAACGGATGCATGTTTCTGGAACCTGCAGACAGCATGACAAGTATTGGTAGTTTTGATAAACTGTTTGAATGATAATTTGTGGTAACAGTTACACGTAAGAAAAAATGACCTGCAAATCCCAAGAACACAACAGCTGCTTCCAGCTCAGGGGAAAAGGGTGGGAGCTGTGCTGGAGTTTGACAGGTATGCTTTAACTTTTGATGAACCACAGACGCCTCCAGACATTTATCTTGTGCTGCAGTCCAGGCTGGACCTCCTTGTCACCTGTAGAGGGTCCCCCAGGGGCCCCTGAGAGTGGTGTGTGGACAGAGGTCGTCCAGCTGCTGAATGACTGCTCACAGCTGGGCAATCCTTTTTGACTTTTCCCCTCTCACCCCTACCTTGTTGTTGGATTGGAAAAGAAATCTCAGAGGATTCATTGCAGCACTTTCCTAGTAGTCAAACAGGTGCTTGTAATATGTGAGCCTTCTGTGAGCCGAGCCATCCAATGTGCACCAGGCAGACTGGAGCTTCCTCTTTAAAACAGAACTACAGTATTCACTCAGAAACCATTAAATACATTTCTAAAGTTAAATTCCAGGCAGATTTAAAAAAAAACATATTTTACAGCCCAACTAAACATTCCCTTTAAATCAGCTAAATACATTCCAGGTGCCTCAAAACAAAAGGTGTGCAAAGACTTAAGCCTCGTACATACGATTGGATTTTCCGCAGACAAAACCTCGGACTTTTGTCCAAAGGCGTGTGCCTGGATTTTGTCTTGCATACAAATGGCAAGTAATTGTCGACCAACAAACACGAATGTAGTAACGTACTACGTGGTTTTTCAGCTCTTAACGCTACCCTTTGGGCTCCTTCTGCTAATTTTGTGTTAGTAGAAGTTTGGTGAGTGTTGATTCCTGCTTTTTATTTCGTGCTTTTCAGTTTGCGCTTTTCATTTCGTGCTTTTCAGTTCTTTTCTGAACGGCCGTTCGTCAAACAGACATGTTGCGGAATCGGAGGAGATAACGTGTTATTTATTATTGGCCTTGGAGGTATTGCTTTGACCCAAGTCCAGTCCAGGAACAGGAGGAGGAGGATTTCTTGGACCAAAAATTGGTTGCTTTATTAATCGTGACCAATTATGTCATATGCCTTTGCTGCGGGAGCTCCAGGAGAATAATCCGGATGATTTTCTGAATTATCTCAGGATGACTGACCCCTGCTTTCACCAACTCTTGGCATTGTTGACCCACTATATTAAGAAGCAGAACACATGCATGAGGCTTTTGTTTCATTTTTTTGGTTGAATAATAATGATTTGATTTGTTATATTTTCTATATTTTTGGATGCATAGAATGCACCTTTTGGTTAAGTTCTATTGGCAGATGGCATGTCTAATTTTATTTGTTTTCTTTTTTTAATGCACAATTAAAAAATTGTAGAGAATAATACTTGGCTATGTGTTTTACTTCAAATGACAGTTTGGTAGTAGGCAGTTACATTTAAAAAATGCAATGTAAAATTGACAAGGGACACCAACATAGTCGTATCTTTGATCTTAAAAACTACAGGATAATGGTGTTGTGGTAACTTGCCCAAATATATAAAAAAAAAAAAGCATCATAATATTATTCTTGATATCACTAGAAAAAAAAGCCTTTGAAAATTTGTTTGCAATAAATCAATCAGTATCACCAGCAAAGCAGCTTCATTATTATCCCATTAAAGAAGAAGAGAATGTGCGCTGCATTTCGAGGTTTCATAATTTGCCACGTCACGAATGTTAATTCTGCATTACGAACGCTAGTGTACAAGATCGACCGCTTCTATTTCATCCTTGCTTCTGAGCATGTGTGTTTGTACTTTGGACTTTTGTCCGACGGACTTGTGTACATACACTTGGAAAATCCGACAACAGACATTTGTCCGCGGAAAATTTTAAAACCTGCTATCCAGCATTTGTCTGCGGAAAATCTGACAACAATTGTCCGCCAACAGCGTGTCATCAAACATTTCCCATCGGAAAATCCGATCGTTTGTACGAAGCTTTATAGTTCATTTTCTTTAGTACACAATCAAGCCTGTCATCTGCCAGCAAGCTGCGGAGAAGGGCCCTTGCTCTCTGTGTGGAAGCAGTGGTCTGTCTGCAGAGGTCCAACACATGACCTGCTGAGTCCCAGCTAAAACTCTTTAACAGGGATCGGCAAGGAGTCAGTACACGGACACTGGTGTCCGTGAGCAGTCCTTGGCTGCCTGTTCTGCCTGTTTTGCATTGGGCCGCGGGGAGTTGGTTAGAGGAGCAGGACAGAATATGCTGTCTGACAGTCACAGCATCCACTGATCCACCTCCCCCGCTGCTGCCTGCTGGTTGGAAGGACCGCCAGCGTCCTATCAACCAATCAGGTGCTTGCATCGCCCCCCAGGCCCTGACCTTCAGAGGAGGAGAACAGAACTTCCTCCTCTAAACCTGCCTATGCCCGGTCTCAGTGCCCCGGCCCCCCAGCTTCCTTGTGAGTCGTGTATGTGTCCTATCCCTTTAGTTCTACTAGAAGAATCGGATCATTATGTAAGGGGGATCTATGGGGGACCATGCTCTAAAGGGGGATCTATTGGGGGCTCTGCTCTAAAGGGGGATCTATGGGGACCCTGCTCTAAAGGAGGATCGATAGGGACCCAGGCCTGCTTTAAAGGGGGAACTATGGGGACCCTGGCCTGCTCTAATTGTGGATCTATGGGGACCCTGCTCTAAAGGGGGATCTATGGGGACCTTTGCCTGCTCTAAAGGGGGAATTATGGAAATCCCCTTGAGAACTGTGACGTTGATGAATATTTGTGTCTTGCTACTTCATCCACGTCTGCAAAGGACTTTGATGATGCTGCCGCGTCTCAATAGAACCAGAAAATATAAAAGGTAAGGATTTTGAAAATCTTTTAAACATTTTATAACAGCATACCACAAGTAATCTTTATATAAATGTTATTTTAAACTTATTTGTACTTGTACGACTAGGCCAGAGAGTAGACAGAGAGTTTTTTGATGGTTTTATTTTGAAATCTTTGTGTCCTTCACTAAGGTCTGTACTTTGGAAAATGTCTGCCACAGCCTTGGTCCGTGCCTATCCCTGCTCTTTAATCAACAGAGAGCATGAGCTTTGCTGTTTGCAGAGCTCTAAGTCTAATTCCTGACCTGACATGAGAAGCAGGCAGCCAGTGAAGGCAGGGTGTAGGTTCTGTGTGGAACCAGTGGTCCCTCTGCATAGGGCCAACACACCGCCTGTTGAGTCACAGCTAAAACTCTCTTATTAGCAGGGAGAATGGGCTTTGCCAATTGTAGAACTCTAGGTCTAATTCCTGACCTTATCTGGGAGAAGCAAGCACCAAGAGAAGACAGGGTGTAGGTCTGTATGGAACTAGTAGTCTCTCTGCAGAGGTCCAACACACCTCTTGCTGAGTCACAGCTATAGCTCAGCAATCAGCAAAGCTCGTACCCTCTGCTGTTTAGAGAGCTTTGTCTCTGACTCAGCAGGAGGTGACGGATCTCGGCAGAGAGATCACTGGTTCCCTAAAGCAGAAACAAGTTAGAACAGTGACTACTCATCCCCCTCTCCCCTATAGGCTCTGTCTGTGGTTTCAATTAGAGACAGGGTGCCTGAAAATAAATCTACAGCTGTACACCTCTTCAGAAGTACCCTGGGAATCCTGAATTATGGGTGCCCCCTGTATGAAATGTTTTTTTTTATAATGTCCCCTAGGGCAAAGCGTTTATACCGGGATGATGCCTGAACCTGAGGGCATTATCCCAGTATCAAAATTTAGAGGTGGCGGTGGGCTTTTAGGCAGAAATGATTTGAGTGGCTGAACAGCCACTCGATTATTTCTGCAGGCAGTGAAAGGGCAACCTTTTTCAGGGATCTCCCGTACAATCAGGGAGCCCAGGACCGCTGGGACTGGCAGTAATGGCTGCAGTACACAGAAAGAGAGGAACTGATATTGTTCCTCTCTCTCTCTGTGACCCCAGAAACTGGAAACAACGAAGGTTTAGTCACTTCTGGTTTTGGCACATTGTTTACCTGGCTGTTATCTGTGTCTGATCAGCTGCATTGGAGGCCAGAGGAGAGAAATGGGGTCTAATAGACCATAAAGAGGACCTGTAACTGCCCATGTTATCAAATATAGAGACAGTGTAAAAGTAAAAAAGTTTTAAATAAAATAAATAATAATAACAAAAATAAATAAATAAACCGCCCACATTCACCATGCATATGCAAAAATGCAAACACATGGGTAAGTCCCGCATGCATATTATTGATGATGATGATCCCGCACTAAAATTCATTAAAGTATATTTTTTCCATGTGTGACATGAAAAATTGCGACACCCATCATTTTATTCTCTAGGGCCTCTGCTAACAAATATAAATAAAGTTTGGGGTTCCAAGTCATTTTCTAGAAAAAATATGTAGATTTTTACATGTGTGTGAGAAGTGTCAGAATTGGCCCGGTAGGAAAGTAGTTAAAACAAAGATTGTATACACAGTACAAAAAAATATGAATTATGGTTTCAAAATAAATGTTAAGTAGAACTGATAAAAATAGAATAGAGTCTCTTTAAAAGTACATGAATCCAGTGTTTATTTAGAGTTCCTGTAATTCCCTGCACAGCAACCACTTGAGAGAGCGGTTGAGCACTCTAAGCCAATCAGGACTGTAGGAAAAGGAACGCACTGTCTTTACAATACATTTTTTTGGATAGTAGGAGATCATCATGATGTAAATGGTGTAATCAATGCATACTAATGATTTTAAAACTTTTTAGTTTGGAATTTCCATTACAAGATAGATCCGAGGGGGACATGCAAGGAGAATAAAAAACAGCATTTTTGCTTGCACATGATTGGATGATAAAATCAGCAGAGCTTCCTCTCATTTCAGATCTTCCCCTCAGATCTACAGCGACTGCACTTCCAAGTGCACTTGCAGTAAATCAACCCCAATGGCAATGCTTTACTGCTTCTTTTTTCAAAACATGAAAACACATGCAATTCTTTGAGTCAAATGACCCTTTCAAAACAATGCACTCCTTCGTGTGGCCTCTCATTTCAATAATTAGGTGAGAGGCTCTAACGTTTCCTTTACTATATCTAAATTAAAATTCAATTGTTTTGTCTGGAATTGTATTTTAACTTTTTAATATTCACTGTCATCCTTTGTTATACTTGTGAGACTAAGCCTTCGTTCACACTGAACACGGCTTTGAAATTGTGCCACTTCATCTAAACTCGCACGACTTCAAAGCCGCATTTTAGTCCGACTTCGGAGGTGACTTGAAAGACATCTGTGCGGGCTCATGCACAGATGTCTATTGAAGTTGGCCCCAAAGTTTCCAAAAGTAGTGCAGGAACTATTTTTGGAGATCAGTGTTGCACCACAAAGTCGGTGTTGCACTGGTTGGGATGTTCCCATTGCCGGCAATAGGCTGCGATTTGACATGCTATTTGACGTGTCAAATCGCACCGATTTGAATGGGGGCTTAAGCAGATGTCAAAATCAGTCTCACTTCTGCATAGAAACCAAACAGCATCCAGATTTTAATAATAAAGCTTAATTGAACAAGCTGAGGTTAGAAGCTGATTTTTTTTTTCTGATGGTTTCTCTGCAGAAGTAAGACAGCTTTCATAAATAAACCCCATGGTGACAACAGCAGACCATGCCTGCACAATGACCATTGGAATGGGCACTTAGACCCCTTGCACACTGGGGCTTCCTGTGCGTTAGCGGTAAAGCACTGCTAAAATGGTTTAACGGGGCTTTTCAGTCGCTAGCGGGGCGCTTTTACCCCAAAGAAGGGGTTAAAAACGCCCGTGTTGCGGCGCTTCTGAAGCGCTTTTCAGGTGCTTCGGAAGCGCTGCCCATTCATTGCAAAGGGCAGGGGTGTTTTGGGAGCGCTTTATACAGCGCTCCCAAATCACCCCAAAGATGCTGCTTATAGGACTTTTTCTAACGTCCCGCAAGCGCACCGCTCCAGTGTGAAAGCACTCAGGCTTTCACACACGGGCGGCATGGGAGGCAGATTTCAGGCGCTTTACAGGCCTTATTTCTAGCGCTAAAACGCCTGAAAACTGCCTCAGTGTAAAAGGGGTCTTATAGTCTCCACTAGAAGCAAATGCAACAGAGTGACAACTCAGGAGCACAACTGGGAGACAGGAACAGAACGTTGTCACCCTATTACAGTGTCTGACGAAAGGCCTTCATGGCAGGATCACCATTTTTTAATAAAAGCTGCAGATTTTAAAATGCTGAAGATGACTTTTGAAATTACATTAACACGTGAAAGATTGTTTTATATCTACAAGAGATATCAGAGTCTTTTCTTGCATTTCGGAAAGTCTGACATTCAGTAAATGCCCAGGCAGTCTAATTAGCTATTCATTCTGGGGTACTGTATTTGAGAACCCCCCCCTCAGTGATTTTACATCACAAGCCTTGTCACTTGTGGTTTTATGGTAATAGTAGCAGGAAACTCGGTAGGAATGTAGTTGTTTGTGGCCATCCAGGCTGTGATTCCTCTCCGCTGTGCTCTCACTGTCACATTGGGCTTACTGCTCAAAAGCCTCAACTATCTTTTCAGCCCTGCTATGGGTGCTGTAATCATATTGCAGTGTTACATAACATCAGTAACATCTGCTGTGCAACAGCAAACCGGCATATGTGACAGCTCAGCAGAAATCCTGCTGCACTCTCTAATTCTGCCTGGTGTCAAGGCTTTGGGAGAGGGGGTGGGGAAGCCCTTCGAAGAAACAGCGGCGTTAGACAATTTAAAGGGGAAAGACAGGCGCAGACATACTTCTTCCTCCAGACTTTTGTATTAAACTAAGTTTAAAGTGGGATTTTCAGGAACTTTTCTAATTCCCATGAATAAATTCCTGACATGTCTCGATATACAGCAATGGTATCATTTTTCAGAAAAGCTGTAAGCCGTATGTAAGCACCAATTTAGTGAGGTTGCCTAGGCTGACATAATGTCATCAGTCATCGGGAAAAGTTCCTATCCGAAAATGCGATCGTCTGTGGCAATTCCGACGCGCAAAATCCCTACGCATGCTCGGAAACAATTTCACGCATGCTCGGAAGCATTGAACTTCATTTTCACGGCTCGTCGTAGTGTTGTACGTCACCGTGTTCTTGATGGTTGTAATTTCAGAGAACTTTTGCGTGACCGTGTGTATGCAAGGCAAACTTGAGCGGAATCCTGTCGGAAAAGCCGTCATATCTTTTTCCGACGAAAAAGTCGCTTGTGTGTACGCGGCATTAAGCGTCAACTTCTGCATTTGTTTTTAGTGCCTGTTTTATGTTTGCAATCATGGCACTCCTATTAAAGTATACGGGCCCAAAAACATGCTCTCCTGTCCCATGGATGCTCCTGTCCTTCTTTGGCACAACAAGTGACAGCTTGCTAGGATATGAATAGAAAAAAATGGAAATCTTATGCAAAGAGCTTCTGGAAACGCAGGTATGAATGAAGCCTAAACTCAATCACTAAAATCTCATACAAGCTGGTAATGTAATTTCAGCAGTTGTTTTCAGTCCTGTAAAACGTGCAACTTTTATTAATAAATTCTTCCGGAGCCTGCCATAAGGATCCTTGTTTAGGCATTTTCTGTTATAAGGTGACAACTGTCTCCCAGCTGTGCTCGTGCAACGTCATTCTGTTTACATGTGCCCCGGTGCACATGCATGCTCCTCCCTTTAAAGTACCAGTCAGCTCTAATATGCGATGATTTAACATAGATTGTAATGGGGGTGTCACTTTAACACAAAAACTTCAGGTTTAGATGCAACCCTGAATCTCAAAGACTGGCCGCGTACCAATGATGTCAACAGCACCTCCCTCTACTGACACGTTTCACTATAGAGACTTGATTAATGGTGAAACGCATCAGTGAGGGACTGTCCCAGATGAAGCTTCCAGTGATTTGTGATTTAAAGTGTTACTAAACCCACAACAGTAAAATCTGCCTATATATGCAGCATAGCATGCTTTTTATACTCACTGTGGAACTTAAGGGGTTAATCCTCTGCATTGTGTAAAAAAAGGCTGTTTTATCCCATATGCACAGGTCCTTCCCTCCCTGCACTGTCTATCTGGGGAAGGCCAGCTAACACAGGCAGGGTAGCCGACCTGCACATGCTCAGTTGTGTCTTTTATGCTGGAGAGAACAGTTACTTGTTCTCAGAGATAGCCAGGTCACATGATATTGACATCACACATGTGGGCGTGTATACAGGCTGAACTGGAAATCTCCTCCTTCCTGAACTCTCAGCACTGGAGAAACTGTGCAGTTTATCACTAACTGTGGTATACAGATCATCCAAAAAGTATATAGTGGCAACTGTGGGGGGGGGGGGGGCAGATGAGCTATTTTCATATTACTGGGTTTAGTAACACTTTAACCTTCTATGGGGAGCGTATATTACGTCCATCGGAATGATCCCTAAAATATAGAAATGGTTAAATTAGGCTTTTTGTGCTGACCTTTTGGAGAATTATCGTTTTGTTCAGTGTGTGGCCTTATCCCATGTGCACCTTACCTTTCGCTAGTTATAAAATGATCTGAACAGCTGCCATATTGCCTTCAGAGTACCACAAAAACTTCCAAGTCACATGACACCCACCCACATAATTACCTTTGTGTTGTATAGGAACCCTTTATTATTGAAATTTGTTTATTAATTTGAGAAATTAGCATTTTTTTTTGTTTTACAACTAAACTTCCTTAGTTCTTTTTATTTATTTTTTTAAATTCTATTTTCTTTTAAACAAATCTTGTCTATTTGACCATGTCATAGTTAGTCAGGCTGAAAAAAGACACAAGTCCATCCTTTTAAACAATAAAGGTGTAAGTCAATGAGAGCCTCCATAGATTGCACGCAATCCCCATGGCACGGGTCATGAATCCTCTTACGGCTTCTGTAGAAATATTTCAGACACACTGCAGCCATTGTAAGGGCCTTGTCCTATTTATTACTGTATGCGTGGTGCTCGCAGGGTTATTAAGAGGACATGTGTCCGTGTCAGTGACTTTTCTGAGGATAACTCGGAAACTTGCAGCAAAATGATTAAACTCATTGGCAGATATTATTTCCCGCCCTTCTTCTGAAATCTTAGCATTTTATCCTTATGAAATATGATGCTATATTTAGCTCCCCATATGTTATCGGACTCAACCGAGAATTTTATTTGGGCATAATTCGCATTCTTGTGCGTTTTTTCTTTCCCCATCAAAAATGTTACGTGATTTTTCTTGGAAGGTTGAATTAAATTCTTGGCTATAAATAGGGCGTGCGGACAAAGATGTATTCTTTCTATGCAATAATTGCCATTTCGATCTTAGACAGCGCGCTGGTTCTTAGGCGTTGATAAGAGCTCTATATATAGTACTGCCACTTATCATGGATCTGTCAGTACTATATGCCAGCAGTACTCAGAACTTCCATGGTTCACACACAGTTAATGCAGTTTGTTTCAAATTCCTGAGTGGGGTGTATCATCCACCCATGAACTGTTGGGTAAGGTCCAGCTTACAGAACTTGTGGGAAAGTGTTATATGAATTAAAGCGAATATGTTGCCAACATGTTCAGGAGCTAGCCATTACTTATGCCGCGTACACACGGTCGGACTTTGCAGCTACAAAAGTCGGACAGTCTGTCCGACATACTTCCGGCGTACCTTCGGCGGACTTGGGGCAGACTTTCTTACGAACGGACTTGCCCACACACGACCACACAAAAGTACGCCAGTTTAGTACGCTGTGACGTACACCAAGTCCGACGAGACTATAAAACGGAAGTTCAATAGCCCGTACGACACCCTTTGGGCTCCTTCTGCTAATCTCGTGTTTATCTCGTGTTAGTAGAAGTTTGGTGAGAGACGATTCGCGCTTGTGAGACTCGTATTTTTCAGTTCGTTTTAACTGTTGTTCAGTCTGTGCTTGTGAGGTTTGTATCTGCTTTTCAGTGCGTTTGGTCAGTTGGCATTGAGAAATCTTTGTTTTATTGGCCGCTCGTTCCTGATTTTCAGGTCGTTCTTCACAGGCCTTGCTGTTCTTCAGTGCGTTCTGTTTAGTGCGTTCTGACCAGCCGACCGTTTTGAAGCCATGTTACCTGTACGTACTCGTCGTAGAGCTCGTGCATTGTATGTGCTTGGTGCTGTAGTTTATTCTTCAGCCCAAGACCAGTCCATGAACAGGGCGAGGAGGAGTTCATGGACCAAGAATTGGTTGCTTCAGCGTGACCAGTTCTGTCACATGCCTTTGCTCCGTGAGATCCGTGAGAATAATCCTGAGGATTTCAGGAACTTTCTCCGGATGACGGACCCCGTTTTTGATCGTTTGGTGGCTTTGCTGACCCCCTATATCAGCAGGCAGGATACCTGCATGAGGCAAGCCATCACTCCGGAGCAGAGGCTGGTCGCTACCTTGCGGTATTTGGCCACAGGGAGAAGCCTGCAGGACCTTAAGTTCTCGACAGGCATCTCCCCCCAGGCTCTGGGGATCATTATCCCAGAGACCTGTTCTGCCATCATACAGGTCCTGCAGAAGGACTATATTAAGGTAAGCTATTTTTAGTTTATTAGCATCACATGTTCTTTTATGTAATCTTTGATAAAGTAATGTATTTCTTGCTTCAAACACTACTTCCCATCATTGCAATATAGTGTGAATGTCCCCTTTTTATCCTCACACATGCTGGGATTTTTTCCTGTTATTTTTTGTCATGCATGTATAGTTTCCTTCAATAACCTTCCCAGCATGAAGTGATGGGAACATATCCACCTAGTCTACTCATTTTGAATGTATTTTGTTGGAGTGTATTTAGTGTGCTTAGAATTAGCAATTAGCTAGATTTCACAACCCCCCCCCCCCCACCTGAACTCACTCCAAATAGTGTGCTGCTAATTAGCAATTAGCTAGATTTCACAACCCCCCCACCCCCACCTGAACTCACTCCAAATAGTGTGCTGCTAATTAGCAATTAGCTAGATTTCACAACCCCCCCCCCCCCACCTGAACTCACTCCAAATAGTGTGCTGCTAATTAGCAATTAGCTAGATTTCACAACCCCCCCACCCCCACCCTCGTTAAAATTTGCTTGAATGTTCTGTGGTGTTGATTTGTCTAAAGCAAATCTATGTTGCACTTTGCAAAATGCATGTGCACTCTACAAGTGCATTTGTTCCAGTGCTTTAGTAAATGAGCAGAAGCTCTGCTGATTTCCATCATCAAATCATATGCAAGCCTCAAAGTGTTTTCATTAATTGCCCTTGCATGTGATTGTGTACTGTTTGCAACATGAATGCCTTTTGACATTACCTCATTTACTGTAAGCTGGTTTGCAACTGCACCTGCAGAGTGCGACAACTGCAGTCTTGTAGCCTTTGTTATCCCTAAATTCCTGCGTGTTGTTAAAGTAATTTTTTTTGGGATTTCACAACCCCCTAAAATGTAATCAATGTTCTATCAGAGGGGGTGAGCAATCTGATAAGTGTGCCTTTTTCCATATTAGTTATTCCAGAAGAATTAAATTATTGAATGTTATACTGATGCTGGGGAATAATGTTTTTAATTGTCTAATTTTCTTGCAATGTTAGCTTCCAAATTAATTGATTTTGGTTTTCTTGTTTGATTCCCCAGTTTCCTTCAACGCCACAGGAATGGCAGACTGTGGCATCCCATTTTGCAAGCCGTTGGGACTTTCCCAATTGTGGAGGGGCTATAGATGGGAAACATGTCCACATTGTGCCACCACCCCATTCGGGGTCATATTATTTTAATTATAAGGGGTTCCACAGTATTGTTTTAATGGCGGTGGTGTCGGCACACTATGATTTTTTATATGTGGACGTGGGGAAGAATGGCCGGATGTCGGATGGAGGAGTATTTGCCCAGACGGAGTTCTGCCAGCGTCTCCAGAGTGGTGGCCTGGGATTGCCACCTGATGAGGATAACGTGGAAGGACTCCCCTTTGTCTTCATTGCCGATGAAGCCTTCGCTCTGAGCAAGCACCTCATGAGGCCATTCCCCCAAAGAACCCTCACCCCGGAGAGGAGGGTTTTTAATTACCGGCTGGCCAGAGCTAGAAGAGTGGTTGAGAATGCGTTTGGAATTCTGGCCAGCCGGTTCCGCCTGTTTCAAACAGCCATTAATTTGGCGGAATACAAACTTAATTTTATAATTTTATCATGCTGCATTCTGCACAACTTTTTAAATAAGCATTCTGCCAATTATATAGGCACAGTTGGGCCTGAGGCCGGACAAATAGAAGCCAACCTTACAGGCCTGGATACTGTCCGTACTGGCTTGGCCCCCCAAAGTTCCCGTCAGGTTAGACAGCAATATGTTGATTATTTTATGGGTAGGGGGGCCATTGCAATGGGCCAGGATATATAATTTTTTTTACAATAAAAAAAATATTGCTGAAATCTGGCATTATATTTATTGCTTGCCTTTCTTTTGGGCTGTCTCCTAGGTTATGGTCGAGCAGTTGTAGTGCCAACTGTATTAGAATTTTAAAAATGTATAAATAAGCTCCATTGCCACTGTAAACAACTTTTTGACAATTATAACCAAACTGATACTGAGCCTTGAAATAACAAACCACACATTTG